>CAWUFW010003316.1:1200000-1859652 GCA_963921515.1 Calotriton arnoldi
ACATTCAACGACTATGAGTGACACTTTCTCGCAAGCAAAATCAAGCAATGAAGACAAGGGAAACATATATGGAGAGGGCACTCATCTAGTATGCTTGTGAGCTGATCGTACAGTAAAACAATTGTGTAACTATGCAGTATATTTTAAGTGTTTGATCTGGAGGAGCTCAAGCTGAGGATTGAAAACGTGCCACAGTAGTTGGGGTGGGTTGGCTTTGCTAATAAGAACACTTTTTTTTTTAAAGAGTTTTTTATAGCGCGAACTAGACCCGAGATATCTGGTATCAGAGCACTTTACATGAGCACCACTTTCGTTACAGAAGAAGACATTCATTTTTGTTAGGCACTGGGGAGATTAAGTGATTTGCCCAGAATCACAGGATGTTGAGCGTTGTTGCCGAGACTCGAACCGGTTCCCCACCAGCTATGAAGTTGACCGCTCGAGCTGTAAGACTAAATCCTCTCTCCCATTTCTAAACAAACTAATCCCTTTCAGCAACATTAGGTTCTTTGATATGCATGATGCACGTTCTTTGCAGCAGGCACATTAACCCTTTATGCTACTGGTGAGTCAACTTGCACTGGGCAAATCTCTGATCTCTCCCAGGAGGAACATTAAACCCCAGTTCTCTTTGACTTAACAATGGGAAAATAAGTGGGAAAATAACTTCTGCTGCTGGCCTGTACACTGCAGCTGCAGCCTGTGGGGTCACTCTCACTGCAGACCGCTGCTTAGACTGTGGGCAGTGCTGTGATGTGCTGGAGACAGTTGCCAGTCCGAAGACAGCAGGCTAGCACAGTGACCTAGATGATTCTGACACTCCTCTCTGCATACCATAGAGTACTGCGTTGCATCTTATCTGCAAGCAGTAGTTTGTGATTTTTTTAAGGCAGGAACAGCATGCTTTTTTTCAGAGAAGGCTCTGAATTTTCAAGGCGTAGTTCATTCACGGTTAAGCAGTACTCAATCAATCAATCATGTCACTTATAAAGCGCACTACATACCCGCGAGGGTCTCAAGGCGCTGGGGGAAGAGGGGGGTGGTGCTGCTACTGATCTAAGAGCCAGGTCTTGAGGAGTCTTCTGAAGGCCAGTAGGTCTTGGGTCTGTCGGAGGTTGGTGGGGAGGGTGTTCCAGGTCTTGGCGGCGAGGTGGGAGAAGGATCTGCCGCCGGCGGTCGTTTTCCGGATGCGGGGGACTGTGGCGAGGGCGAGGCTGGTCGAGCGGAGCTGGCGGGTGGGGGTGTAGAAGCTGAGTCGTCTGTTGAGGTAGGCTGGTCCGGAGTTGTGGAGTGCTTTGTGTGCGTGGGTGAGGAGCTTGAAGGTTATCCTCTTGTTGACAGGGAGCCAGTGCAGGTCTCTCAGGTGGGGTGTGATGTGGCTGCGTCGGGGGATGTCGAGGATAAGACGTGCAGAGGCGTTCTGGATGCGTTGCAGCCGTCTCAGGAGCTTAGCCGTCGTTCCTGCGTAGAGGGCGTTTCCGTAGTCCAGCCTGCTGGTGACGAGGGCCTGGGTGACTGTTTTTCTTGTTTCGGTGGGGATCCACTTGAAGATCCTGCGGAGCATTCGGAGGATGTTGAAGCAGGATGAGGAAACGGCGTTGACCTGCTTAGTCATGGAGAGGGTGGGGTCGAGGATGACCCCTAGGTTGCGTACGTGGTCGGTGGGTGGCGGGGCTGTTCCCAGTGATGTTGGCCACCAGGAGTCGTCCCAGGCTGAGGGGTTGGAACCAAGGATGAGGACCTCCGTCTTGTCCGAGTTCAGCTTCAGGCGGCTGGTCCTCATCCATTCGGCGACGGCCTTCATTCCTTCGTGGAGGTGGGCTTTGGCGGTGTGAGGGTCTTTGGTGAGGAGAGGATCAGCTGGGTGTCGTCGGCGTAGGAGATGATGTTGAGGTTGTGCTGTCGGGCGACGTGGGCGAGGGTGCCATGTAGATGTTGAACAGCGTTGGGCTGAGGGAGGAGCCTTGGGGTACGCCGCAGATGATCTTGGTGGCCTTGGATCGGAAGGGGGCGAGGCGGACGCTTTGTGTTCTGCCGGAAAGGAAGGATGTGGTCCAGTCCAGGGCCTTCTCTTGGATCCCGGCGTCGTGAAGGCGTGTTCGTAGTGTGTGGTGGCAGACCGTGTCGAAGGCGGCTGATAGGTCCAGGAGGATGAGGGCTGCTGTTTCTCCGTTGTCTAGCAGGGTCCTGATGTCATCGGTGGCGGCGATGAGGGCAGTTTCGGTGCTGTGGTTGCTGCGGAAGCCGGACTGGGAAGGGTCCAGGATGTTGTTCTCCTCGAGGTAGCGGGTCAGTTGTTTGTTGACGATTTTCTCGGTGACCTTCGCGGGGAACGGGAGCAGAGAGATGGGTCGGAAGTTCTTGAGGTCCTTGGGGTCTGCCTTGGGTTTCTTGAGTAAGGCGGTGATCTCGGCGTGCTTCCAGCTTTCCGGGAAGGTTGCTGTCTCGAAGGAGATGTTGATTATTTTCCGGAGATGGGGCGCGATGGCTGTACTGGCTTTGTTGAAGATGTGGTGAGGGCACGGGTCTAGCGGTGAACCGGAGTGGATGGTGTTCATGATCTCGCTGGTGTCCTCGTCGTTGATGTTGGTCCAGGAGAGCAGGCGGTTGGTGGTTGTGGGGGCAGTGGTCTCGGTGGTTGCCGGGGCGGTCGTGGTGTTGAAGCTGTCGTGGATGTCGGCGATTTTGCGGTGGAAGAAGGTGGCCAGTGAGTCGCATCAGGTCTCGCGACGGCTGGATGTCGTTGGTGTTGGAGCTGGGGTTGGAGAGTTCCTTCACGATGTTGAAGAGCTCTTTGCTGTTGTGTGCGTTGTTGTCTAGGCGGTCTTTGAGTGAGGCCCTTTGACGGATCTGATGAGGTGATGGTGACTGCGGGTGGCGCTCTTGTGGGCGGCGTAGCTGTCCGCTGTCCGTTCGTGGAGCCAGATCTTCTCCAGTTTTCGGCATGTTCGTTTGGAGGCCTGGAGGTCTTCGGTGAACCAGGTGGCTTTCTTGCTGGTGTGGCTGTTGGGCGGATTCTTGAGCGGGGCGAGGGTGTTGGCGCAGTCGTCGATCCACTGTCTGAGGTTGCGGGCGGCGGTGTCGGGGTCGGAGGGTTCGGCGGGTGGGCTCAGGGCGAGGGTTGTGGTTAGCTGGCCTTCCGTGACTCTGCTCCAGCAGCGGCGAGGCATTTGTTCGGTGCGGTGGTGCGTGGTGGGCTTCCTGTAGGTGAAGTGGATGCAGTGGTGGTCAGTCCAGTGGGGTTCGGAGGTGTGGTTGAAGGAGACGTGTGGGCTTGCGGAAAAGATGGAGTCTACCGTGTGGCCGGCGGCGTGGGTGGGTGTAGTCACGAGCTGTCTGAGTCCGAGGGTGGCGAGGTTGTCGATCAGGGTGGTGGAGTTGGTGTCCTTGTTGTTCTCGGAGGTGGAAGTTCAGGTCCCCGAGGAGGATGTAGTCCGTGGAGGCGATGGCGTGTGTGCTGACGAAGTCAGCGATGGAATCGCTGAACTGTGGTCGGGAGTCCGGGGGTCTGTAGATGAGGGTTCCTCTGAGGGTGGTGTTGGGATCGGTGTGGATCTGGAAGTGCATGTGTTCAGCGGTGCTGAGGGTGTCGTCGGTGTTGGTTGAGACTCTGAGGGTGTTCCTGTGGACGATGGCGATGCCTCCTCCGACTCCGTTAGTGCGGTCCCTGCGGGTGATCTTGTATCCGTCCGGGATGGCAATGGCGATGTCGGGGGCTGAAGCGGGATTCAGCCAGGTCTCCGTCAGGAATGCGGCGTCTGGGGAGGTTGAGTCGAGAAGGTCCCAGAGTTCGATGGCGTGTTTGCGGGCGGAGCGGGTGTTGAGGAGGATGCATCTGAGGTAGTTGGGTTCTTTCCTGGGCGGTGGTTTGGCGGGGCGGGTGCTGGCGAAGCTGCAGTTCCGGCAGGTGAAGGGCCCTTGGGTGCGCTTCGGGGTGGCCTGGTAGCAGGCGTGATCTTTTCCGGGGTTGAGTGCGTGGAGGGTGCTGGCGTCGTATCGGCGTCTGTTGATGTGGCGGGCGCGGGGGATGCCCGGACCAGGGGGTCTGGCGCTGGGCGAGGTCACGGCGCGGACGGGCGCAGACGGGCTTGCCTTAGGCGCGCCAGCGGCGCGCCCACTGCGCGACCGCGCAGCGGTTGCCATAAATGGGGAGGTGGGAGGGAGGAGCAGGGAATGGGGCAGCGAATGGGCAGTGAGGGGCGGGGCCGCAGGCGCAGCGGCGGGAAACAGGCACAGAAGGGAAAGCGAGCACAATCAGGGCATCAAGGGGGCACAGAAAGGAAAAACGAGCACAATCAGGGGCAGCAAGGGGGGCACAGAAAGGAAAAACGAGCACAATCAGGGGCAGCAAGGGGGGCACAGAAAGGAAAAGCGAGCACAATCAGGGGCAGCAAGGGGCACAGAAAGGAAAAACGAGCACAATCAGGGGCAGCAAGGGGGCACAGAAAGGAAAAGCGAGCACAATCAGGGGCAGCAAGGGGGCACAGAAAGGAAAAACGAGCACAATCAGGGGCAGCAAGGGGGCACAGGAAGGAAAAACTAGCACAATCAGGGGCAGCAAGGGGGGCACAGAAAGGAAAAGCGAGCACAATCCAGGGGCAGCAAGGGGGCACAGAAAGGAAAAACGAGCACAATCAGGGGCAGCAGCAGGGCACACAGACGGAGCTGTGTGGTGGGGAGCGACCTACCAGTCAAGGTCAGGGGTCGCTCTCTTCACCACGCAGCGGCCGCCATAAATGGGGAGGTGGGAGGGAGGAGCAGGGAATGGGGCAGCGAATGGGCAGTGAGGGGCGGGGCCGCAGGGCGCAGCGGCGGGAAACAGGCACAGAAGGGAAAGCGAGCACAATCAGGGCATCAAGGGGGCACAGAAAGGAAAAACGAGCACAATCAGGGGCAGCAAGGGGGGCACAGAAAGGAAAAACGAGGCACAATCAGGGGCAGCAAGGGGGCAAAGAAAGGAAAAACGAGCACAATCAGGGGCAGCAAGGGGGCACAGAAAGGAAAAACGAGCACAATCAGGGGCAGCAAGGGGGCACAGAAAGGAAAAACGAGCACAATCAGGGGCAGCAAGGGGGCACAGGAAGGAAAAGCGAGCACAATCAGGGGCAGCAAGGGGGCACAGAAAGGAAAAACAGAGCACAATCAGGGGCAGCAAGGGGGCACAGAAAGGAAAAGCGAGGCACAATCAGGGGCAGCAGCAGGGCACACAGACGGAGCTGTGTGGTGGGGAGAGCGACCTACCAGTCAAGGTCAGGGGTCGCAGTACTCTGCCTCTTCGGAACGGATAATTAGGGAGAATGGTACCCTGCCTCGCAGCTTATTTTGACCCATGTCAGCTGTGTGTGTCTCTTCTACTGATTAACATTTTTTTATATCTGCGTCACAGAACAACCTCGAATCTCAGTCAACCCGATCTCCTTTTGCAATAACTACAGTAGCTGACCTCAGCTCCTTTAGGCCTCTGCAACAGTGGGAGCGAAGGTGTGAACAATGTGTGTTCTCATCCTTTACGAGAATCTCTTATTGATAGTTCTTCGTTTAAACTAGAATTCCATTATAGCACAAACTGAAACAAATCAACGCAGGATCAACAATTTAATCTTCAAATGTTTCTCTTTTTTTAGGCAAAATTTACACGTGATCAGGGGAAGCACTGTATTATAGAGCTAAGTTTTGGCTATTTTATCACAAAAAGTGATCAGAAATCAAATGTGAAATAATCACCCCATTTGAAGAGGGCATGGCGTGGCTGGCACGCAGTCTTCAGAGCCTTCAGGCCCTCTGCACATTCTGTTACCGTGATAGCCCCTGGAGAACACTCCCTCCCCCCCTCCCCCACCCCCTTCCAGCAGGGGAAGGGAGAACGTGTCACGGAGGACTCCCTTGTCCTTCAATTCCTGGTGGCCCGGGCTGGTTGCAATAAGATTTTAAAATTGAAAACATTCTGCCTGCGCCGACTGGAGCCTTTCAGTCCCTGACACAAGAAAGGCAGCTGCTGAACTTCGTCCTTTAGCAGCACTATCACTGCATGGACGCCTGGCAGTAGTAAACTTCGCTGTGTTGAGCAGGCCATCCGGCTGCACGCACGTGCTGTACTATACGGACCAATTAGTGCCGGGGGAGGTTGGACAGGCCAGTCTACCTACATAACAAGCAAAACACCGTCCAATCAGGGTGAACAATCAAAACATAGCAGAACTCGCATAGGCTGCTGTGCCCCGTCTGCTTTGTGTATCTGTAACCTAACGAAATATCAGACTCTAACAACCATAAACAAGCATTGGCATAGCCAATAGGTCTCGCCTTTGGGACCTTATAAGTGTTTAGCCATGCAACAGTTGATGTTGTTGCACCAAGGATATTGTGCTGGATAACTAAACACTTATAAGGTCCCAAAGGCGAGACCTATTGGCTATGCCAATGCTTGTTTTATTTTGAGAGGGAGAGTACCTGCGCTTCTCAAGAGAGGTAATACTTTTAATTGGAGAGTACCAGCACTTCTCAGAAACAAGCAGGTACTCTGATACAGAGTACCTGAGGTCCTATTATTCCATTTTAAGCACTGCCTATAAAGCAACTCTGAATTTACAGCTACGAAAATTGTATACTTGTGGATTTTCCACATTAAGTTCCATCAGCGGGTGTAACTGATTGCATATCCTGAGGCTCATGCCGTGGGCACCTTTTTTACCCCTAAATATCACCTGGGTGTGCAGTGTGTCTGTGCATCAGGGGTATTAATTAATTATGCTGTGCATCCGTCGGGAGACTACTCTGGGTGACATTCCCAATGGATCTTGGCGTCTTGTCTCTCAAGTCGTGTGATTGATGCCAATTGATGCTTTGTTTGCAAACGTGGTCCCCTACACGGCACAGAACATGTACGTTTTAAGAATCTCCGCCGTGGTCTTCTTCACTTAACCCCACTCGGAACATAATAGCATCCCATTGGGCCAGAGATCCCCGCCATCAGCACGCGATCAGATCACCATCACACAGCGTCCATCGTGAGAGCATATTTAACACTTCTTTCGATCAGCCTAGCAGGCGCAATCTCACTCCGTCGTAGAAGCCCGTTTAATCTCGTGTGTGAGTTGTGCTTTTGTGGCACTGTGAGCAGGGCCGGACTGGGGACTGAAACCGGCCCTGGCAAACTGCTCGGCCGGCCCGCCCTGGTGGGAGGGGGGTGTGCAGCCAAGCAGTTTGCGAGCGCCGGTTTCGGCCGATTTTGTTACAGGGGGCCGATATTGCCGACCCCCGGTAACAAAAACGGCCCCCCAGGGGCCCAAAACCGGCCCCCACCCTGGCGGCCCGCCGGGGAAACGCCCGGTGCCCGCAACGGCCAGTCCGGCCCTGACTGTGAGCATTTTTCATTAAATGGCCAGAGCTCCGTCGGTGTTTCCTCTGGGTTTGTATCTGTCTTCTTCCTGTGGTTTAGCCGCTGACCCTGTAATGCTTCTACAGGGGATTTGTAATAAAGTAGGTTCTGCCCTTTACGAGACAAACAACTCCTACATTAACGGAGGCAAACAAAAGTGACCTTTATCAGAAGCGGGGCTCTCGAGTGATGTTTTGTCTGAGGTACAGTCTCCTAGCAAATAATCTGCTTTATGATTGCGATTCAGCTCACTGAAAGATAGTGTCTGTCAGTCTCGAGCGCACGGACCCAGTTCATAGCGCTGTGAATAGCTGCGGCACGGGTCCTGAACTCTCCCAGGTGGCGAGAAGTAATCAGTAGCAAAGTGACCGCCTCTAGGTTACTCCCCATTGTAGTGGCTCCGACCCAGGTTTGAATGAAGGTGCTGAAACTGGCCAGTGGTCGCACTTGGACCATCATTAACCTTAAACCCAGAGGGCGATTACTTGTTTATATATAGCGCTTCATGCACAACTTCTGCAGTTTTTGAGCGCTGTAGATATTAAGTGTTATTACACATTCATGGATCTCATTTTACCGATCTTTGAGAAATGGCAGGCTGAGCTGGCCTAGCCCGAATTCGAACCCGTGACCTGCCAATCTCCCATTTTTGTCCAGTGGCGAACGTTCAGCTCACTGAGTTGTCTCTCCAGCTAAACGAGAAAGAAGTCAGAGAAAGCCAGGGAAGTGTGGCAAAAGGAGAAAAAGGAGATGAAAAAGAGCCTGTGAGAGTGAAAAAAAAGGGAAATGAGGTGCAATGAAAACTAGACAGCCTTGGGAACCTCGGCATTGAGCTGCACCCGGGGCGGGAGGGGCTTAGAAAAAAATTCCATACTCGTTTGTAGTAAAAACCAGAACATCAGTAAACCATGTCTATTCCTTCAAACGGGGTTTTAAAAAGCATAGGAACGGAGTGGCTTACTTGCTTGATCGGAAAGCATGTCCTCAACTTGAAGCCATGTGCTGTGCAGTTTTGTCGCGTACATTTCTCTCTAAGATTAATGGCGTAATGTACGATGAGCTAGATGGCTGCAATCAGGGTGAAATAAATCGGGTGCCAGGAGGAGGGAGTGATTTAGGACGAGGAAGAGGTTGTGAGAGAGAGGGGGAGCAGGAGGTGAGCCCGCGAGTGGTGCTCGCGCGCGCTTGGGAGAGCAGTCTTCACTTTTCAAGCACTGCACTCGTGCTTGTGATGCGCCGCTGCTCGCTCCCGCAAGGTGGATGCCGCCACAAGCACGAGTGCAGTGCTTGAAAAGTGAAGACCGATGGCTAAAGGCCCTCCTAGAGCAGCGCATGCGCGCTGCCTAGGCGAGACCTAAAAAACAATAGGGAAAGCTGTTTTATCCTTGCTGGTCCTACTGACCAACCAGTGTGCGAAATTTGGTACATTTCGCATCAAAGCAGTGACCATTCTCCCAAAACCTGACAGGCACAGATCTTACATGCTACACTGATTACCTTTAATTTGCACTGGAGTTGTGCTGCACTGGCATTTCTAGAAGGGTCCAGATGGGGCCGGTGCCCCAGCTCCATTTGCTCTGGACCTGCCACCGTAGTAGCTGAATCCCAGAGAAACAAAAAAACACCCAAACACCGTACCTTGGCCACACACACTGTTATCTCCTGCCACCTTTCACTGTACATATGCAATTGTTTGAAAATGTCTACGTGCTGACTTGTGTAAATGTTAAAATGTGACTTTATATGCATGTATATATCTATGCATATACATAGATATATACACAAATACATACAAGGTCATATTTAAACATTCTAAGCAAATATGTATGTGGGTGTATTTATATAAATATATATATACACGTGCACACACTTCATGACTGCCCTTTGCAGGAAGCCCCACCTAGTTTTATCTGTGGCCCATTGTGTGACCCCGCCAAAATAAATTCTAGAGATGTCACTGGTGCTATGCAGTGCATTCGAGAGCCACGCCCAGTGTTTCTGTAATTTTTATTTTATTTTATTTTTTTAGAGTTTTATATAGCGTGAACTCGACCCGAAGATATCAGGTATCAGAGCGCTTTACTTGAGCGCCAGTTTCATTACAGATGGACAGTCATGCCTCAGAGGCATCATCCCTGGTACAGACAATGCAAGTATTCTACAACACCAAAGTATAGTCGTAGTAACTGTTATTTGCCTATTTACGTGTGCGATGTTCCATATTGGGTCACCACCACAGAGATGTTAAAATTATGCGTTTAATTTCTTTTAGAGGCTGAGTGAAAATTAGGCTGCAGGCCCTTTGGGGACCCATATGCAGACATGACCATCACTTCAGTAGTCGACGCTCATAAAGGGGATGGTTAATAAAGGCAAAGAGATTTGCATTTTCTTCTGCCCACATGCACATGCACAGGGGACATTTATCTATGGACACTTATCTATGCCCCAAGGTTACAACTGAGCCTTAAACTGATCTGAAATCCTGATTCCTGTCGGCTGTGCGGAGTGCTGGCAATTGTCCCGGGTCCCAAAGCTGTTTTGGGAGCATCAACAGGTAAATATGTCGTGCGTGCCCTAGGGTGTGAGTGAACGAGAGCCAAAGTGGTGCATGTTGGGACTTGTATTTCAAGAGAGCGGGTGATTTCATGAGCTGGTCTAAATTTGAGTCTACGTTGTATGTAGCTTTGATTTGTGGATTGTAGGCACCGTGCTTATTAATAAAAATAGCACTCCAAGTATGTATCAGCCAGCGTCGGATTGGTAACGCAGGCCCTCCGTAAATGGCTGAAGGGCCAGTAGCCGAGTTCGAGCTGTGGGCTGCTTTTTTGGGCAGCCTGGGGGCTGTCTGTGCTGTTAGGATGCCGCCAGCGGCCCAGTGGGTGCCTGAGTGGCCTTTCTAGAGGCAGATGGGTGGAGGTATCACTCCCTTTCTCTCGCTAGGCCGCCCATTAATGTATGCTGATTGAGCGGGAGCAGGGGGCCTGAGCAGAAGTGGTCTCACCTGCATTCATGTGTGGCTCAGCAGTGCGAACTAATCTGTGCATTTTTTTAACTCCAAGTGAAGTTAATAAAACATGCCCCACACCCCCTTTCTTTTCATAAAACTTCGCTGAAGCAGTGGTTTGCGGAAAGGCAATACGCAAATATGGGCAAAATTTTAGGTCTTGCCTAGGCAGCGCGCATGCAGTGCTCTAGGAGGGCCTTTAGCCATCGGTCTGCTCATTTCCAAGCACACACTCGTGCTTGTGGCGGCATCCACCTTGCGGGAGCGAGCAGCGGCACGCATGCTAATTGGCTGTTGCTCGCTCCTGGAAGGCGGATGGCACCACAAGCACGAGTGTGCTTGAAAACAGCTGCTGTTACAGTTTACGAGTGTGCTTTAAAACAGCTGCTGTTACAGTTTTAGCATTAGTCATTCCCTCGTGCACGGCTCTCTCTACAGTTTACGAGTGTGCTTTAAAACAGCTGCTGTTACAGTTTTAGCATTAGTCATTCCCTCGTGCACGGCTCTCTCTCCCAAGTGTCCCATCACATTTATTCAACAATCATGTTTGCATCTCACTTGCCTACTACCAGCTGCGGGCCAATGCATCTTAACTTCCCGCTCGAAAAAATCTTTTCTTGTGGAGAAATGACAATGTTATTCCCCCCCTCACTCACTCTGTCTTTGGCTCACACTCTGTCTCTCGCTTTCTTTCTTTTTTTTTATTACCCCCTCACTCACTCTGTCTTTCGCTCGCACTCTGTCTCTCGCTTTCTCTCTTTCTTTTTTTTTATTCCCCCCTCACTCACTCTGTCTTTCGCTCACACTCTGTCTCTCGCTTTCTCTCTTTCTTTTTTTTTATTCCCCCCTCACTCACTCTGTCTTTCGCTCGCACTCTGTCTCTCGCTTTCTCTCTTTCTTTTTTTTTATTCCACCCTCACTCAGTCTTTCGCTCGCACTCTGTCTCTCGCTTTCTCTCTTTTTTTTTTATTCCCCCCCTCACTCACTCTGTCTTTCGCTCTCACTCTGTCTCTCGCTTTCTCTCTTTTTTTTTTTTTATTCCCCCCTCACTCACTCTGTCTTTCGCCTTAGCGTTTGTTTGCCTTTTTAATGTGTGTATATTTGGATTGGGGATTGTTTGCTAAAGAAAACAAAGCACATATAAAAACTATTTTATTGCAACTTGCTTTGGGACTCTGTTTTAATGTTAGCATGTACGTTTAAACTGTGCGTTTCAAAATAAAGCAGTGTTACGTTGTGTATTTCGGTACACTTTTTACAAAACATACTATTACAGCTCGAAAACTATAAAATCTCTTGTGCAATGTTTTTACCCAGGTACAATTTTGCCATGTTTAAAAAAAAACATCACCCCTAAGTGAATCAGTATCAAAGTCACATTTGCATCTGCTTCTGCTGATAACGATCTTTACAAGGTGCAAACATTCCTCTTTATTGTGCCAGGGAAGAGTCCCATTCAACCACATTTAGTAACTCTTGGAACCTTTCACACCACTACAGACTTGATGGCGGCTACACTTGGTAGTCTTTTAGAAGCAATTTGAGTCGGGTATTCCAGGTGGGCGGCCTGTCCTTTTGCTTTAACAGTGAAACGGAATCGACAGAAAAACTTACTTTTAAAATTGTGCAAAAGCTCCAACTTGTCAAACTAATAGTACATATAAATCCCTGATTCCGTTTACGGGTGTGTTTTGTTCTTATTTTTCCATTACTGCAAATTGTTACAAATTATACATTAAGCGCATTGTTCTCCTTCGAAACACTACCCTACCCAGAACACAAAAATATTACTTAGACCTAGTACGCTGGTGGGAACGGGTTTGCGTGTTACATATATGTAACAATACCATTTCTTTTGGGGATTGTAGCCAGAACACTTGGTACGTGTGAGTTAGCCGCTTAATAAAATAGTGTTTGTGCTGCGAAAACACTATTTTCAATGTGCTTATTTAAATGGATACAATATTAATATTGACAATAAAGTTCATTCTGAAGCACCTACTAACAAATGGCGCAATGCTACATAAACGTGTTTTCTTTGTACCAAGGGTCATAGTTACAGTCTGCCCGTTTATGCACTATATTGTTAGGTCTTTCCATCAGCGTGTATTTGCCTTTGATTCTGTTTATATTTTTATTGTGGATTGTTTGCTAACTAAAGTGAGGTGCTTATATAACCTCTTTTAACCGGTAAGCCACTACCCTATAAATGTGCGGTGTTTATATAAGGTACTTTACTCGGCAAATCACTACCCTTGACTAAATGCACAAAAAGTGCTTCTATTTTTACAATGGCTTAAAAGGTATTGCGGGTTGAAAATATGTCGAATTTTCATTTTAAAACGGAATTGTGTCCTTAATGATAGGTAGGTGTGAGTTATATGCGTCACAAATCCCCGATGTTGCGCTAATCATATTTATCGCCGTGTCTCTGCTTTTTTAAATTGCAAAACAGCCCACTATATATTCTGCTATTTACTATCGTTCTACTAATTTAATATTGTATGCTTTTTCTCTAATAACATAAATATTTTACTACAAACTGTTTAGTTATAAATACATATATTTTATATATTCCTTCTATGGTTCTCCTTTTATTTGCGCATTCAGAAGGTTCACAAATGGTAAAATAAGCAGCTTTACATTCCTTCAACACTTAGCCTAAAGGCTGCTCTCCATAGCTAACACTAGGATAGCTTTCAATAAAGGTTATCTTTAACCTATTCATCAATAAGGGTTGTTTAAACAAGTGCAAGGTACCCACTAAAATTAGTGGTCAGCATTTACCAGGCCAACCTCTCACATTTATAAAAATACAAATTAACATTACAAAAACCGTTCCTTCAAAACACTATCTCAAGCATTCACATAGCCAATAGGTCTCGCCTTTAGGACCTTAAAAATGTTTCACCATGCAACGGTTCATGTTGTTGCACCAAGGATATTGTGCTACATAACTAAATACTTATAAGGTCCCAAAAGCAAGACCTATTGGCATATACAATAGGACCTTATAAGTGTTTAGTTATCCAGCACAATATCCTTGGTGCAACAACATCAACTGTTGCATAGCTAAACACTTATAAGGTCCCAAAGGCGAGACCCATTGGCTATGCCAATGCTTGTTGTTTGGTGTGCCCGGGACGATTTTTTATCCCAATCCAACCCTGGTGTCAGCAGATTTGGCCAGGAAACGCTTATTTCAGGGTAGTTGCATTTCTGGTGCAGGCTTGGTCCATTTCCAAGCAGGCGAAGAAGAGCTGAGGTAAAACGGGAATTCTCAGAGGCAGATTAACAAGAACTGGCGCATCTCTGCATATTAGCAGAGATGCACCAGTTAATTTGCAACACGTAAAATAACCCTTGTGCCACCATGGATGCGTCGCATTTATAATGCGGCGCACCGTGGCGCAAGGATAGACAGATGCGGACGCATCTTTTGGCGTAAGGGCAGCGCATTGCTGGAGTCGTGTCGCAAGCACGACCAAACTCCAGCAATGGTCAGGAATGCCTATTCCTATCATGCTGCATCACTCATTATGCCTGCTTCAAGCAGGCGCCAGGTTTTGACGCAGTGGCGTTGTAAAAGTGACTCAGTGAAATCTTGTAGATTTCACTGCGTCACTTTTACGAGGCTTTCTTGCATCGGAACGCCCACCCTGCATACATTATACCTGACGCAGGTGTAATGTAGCACAGGGCTTTACAACTTGACGCATCTCCCTAGATGCGTCACGTTGTAAATATGTCGCAACGTGGCGCATTTTTTACGACGCTGCTAAGTCACAGAAGTGACGCCACGGCGGCGAAAGTTGTCTCAAGCGGCTTGTAAATCTGCCCCTCAGTGCT
This sequence comes from Calotriton arnoldi, assembly GCA_963921515.1. Lineage (NCBI taxonomy): Eukaryota > Metazoa > Chordata > Amphibia > Caudata > Salamandridae > Calotriton > Calotriton arnoldi. The sequence goes on from CAWUFW010003316.1 coordinate 1,214,235, forward strand.
TAGTGGAATACGAAACGAAGGTGCAGAGAAGCAAAATTCTTTGGAGCTCAACTAGGCTCACACTGATATTTCCGCATCAGAAAATAAGACTGATTACTGGTCGAATGACAACGAATGTTTAATAAGAAATCAATTCTAGCGTCATTTTATAGAATACAAAGGAATGCATACCAGGATAGGCAGAGGCCTGGACTGGGTCCTTCCTCTTACTGCTGACTACTCTGAGCACTGGGTTGATCATGTGGCTTATGAGGTCACCTGACTCAGCTTGGCACGTGTATTTTCATGAGTAAGGAGGATGCACGTTTTACAGGTCATTTCCCTGCTGACATCTAACCCTTCAGTCGCTTCCTGGAGTACTGCGTCCACCTCGCTCACGTCCGTAAAACTAACTGAGCTCAACTCCTGGCTGCAGCGACTGAGTTCTGGTACTTGCGGCCGGCAGCGACAGACGTGCTGACTTCCTAATTACAAGGATATTGTGCTGCATAACTAAATACTTATAAGGTCCCAAAGGCGAGACCTATTGGCTATGCCAATGCTTGTTTTTAATTTTCACAGATGCTGCACAGAATAGGCAAAAATATTTTTGTCGATGCTGAAGAGCATCAACAAACAGCATTGGCAAAGCCATGAGGTCCAAAAGGTGTGACCGGTTAGCTTTCCCAATGCTTTTTTTTTTTTTTTACTGCAGCCCCGCCCCTGTCAGGGACATGGCCTGGGATAAAAATAAAAGTAGGTATTCTGGCGTAATACGAATGTACTGATGAAGGTCTTCAGTCCCTTGCAGCCTCGATTCCCTTATTCATAGCCGCCTACATTGGACTCGCAAACAGAATGACGTTTCATCAATATTTAATGAAGCAGCATACCGCAGATCCTACAAATGGCTATTTAGTACTGTAGACGAGAAGTACATCCGTCCCAGCAACAAAGCAGAAAACCTCTGATCGTAGGGCGCTTGGTGTGAAAAAACACCAGCTGCTTTTTGACCTGACCTTTAGTCCATTGTTCCTTTCGACTTTTAACACCATGAGCTCAACAAGCTAGGATAGCTTTATACAAACAGGTTTTCAAAAGAATCTCATGCTTACTTTGAAACGGCTTCTTGAAGGGATGCTTTTAAAACACGAGGAGATGGCAATATTGTACAATATCCACCCAAACAGAGAAGGTAACCCCTATAAATCGTATTCTAGGTCTGGGATAAAGGGAAACAAGCCCGCGAGTGGTGGGCGCGCGTGCCAAAGCGAGACATCTGGTTTTAATTATCGCGCCCGTGTCAGGGCACGATAATTGAAACCACATGGCGCCCGTGCGGGTAACCGCAGGGAAAAGGCCATGACGCACGAGCGTCTGGTCAGCTTTTTCAAACCCCCTACATAAAGTCTTCGCCAGAGCAGCGCTTGCGCGCTACTCTAGGCTCGACCTAAAAATGGTAATACACTCAGCTTTAAAGTACGCTGATTTGCGTGACAATCGTTTTACATGCGGTAATGCGGTAATGTAACTTAAAATGCGTTAGTGTCACACAAGATGTGTGACACTTGGCAGGGCTGTAAAGGAGAGGAAGTAAAGGGTAGCTCGAAGTCGGGCTGACAAGAAATTGCAGCATTAGGATGCAAATTCTGAAAAAAGAGTATCATGCCATTCTTACTTTCCTCGAGCAAGGACAGGCTACCAGGTTACTGAAGACTGAATGAAGGATTCTTCTGGAGGTGCGATGCAATAACCGAAGTTGAAGAAAGAAGGGGGTCTTGCCACGATGTGCTTCATGCACTATGCAAAGGACTTTGAATTTGATTCGATCAGGAGCCAGTGTAGCTTATACAACAGAACTCTGGCATGGGTGGATCTAGGTGGCAAGAAGCTGGCCTGGCAGCTTTGGTCTGGACCACGTGCAGCTTCGTCAGGAGAAGGACAGGAAGCCTCGGGTACAGGACTTGCAGTAATCTGATCTGGAACCTACCAAGGCCAGAACAGTCATGTTGCAACCTTCAGGGGGAAAGAAGGCAAGAAGCATGGCACATTGTCCAAGTTGGAAGGTACAAGTTGAAATTACTGCACCTACTTGGGGGACTAGCTTGAGCCGGTCATCAGTTTTAACACCCATGTTTTTTATTGACGGAACTAGGACAGGACACTGACTTATTTCACTTGACTAGAAAGCACTGGTTCACAGATCACCGCAAACAATTAGAACATCAGTTTTTTCTGAATTGAACTTCAGCCAATTGGTGTGCATCCAGTCTCTAACCTCCATGAGACGTGATTGGAGGGAAAATGCAGAAGGACCATTTTAACAAATTTTCAAGAGGATCTGGGTGTCATCAGCATAAGTTGTATGCCGTGAGATTAGTCAAAGCTGCCAGCGAGCATCAGAGACATTGAAAAAGCTTGGAGATGAGGCTGAATCTTAATAACGCCAAAGCCACACATGTTTGTCTTCGACATGAAAGGAGGAAGGAAAAGTTTCTGCCAGCAGCCTGATAGGAAGAAATTAATTCAATTCCAAGCTATGCCTTGAAGACCAATATGAGGTAGCCATTCTAAAAAGATTGCATGGTCAACAGTGTCACACGCCGCTGATAGACCTGAGAGAATCAGGGCACTGATATTGTTGACATTGATCGCAAGGCACAGGTCATTCAATATAAATACCAAGATAATCTTAGTACTTCTATTTTACCCAAAGCCTGCCTAAAACTCCTCCAGAATAGAATTTTCTTCCTAACTAACTATCATCCGGAGAAGGAACCGGCTACGTTTTGCTCCTGGACTGACACAAACTGGAGCTTGTGGGGAGAGGTTGTGCATGTGGGGGAAGCCCTGAATAAGTGAAAGAGATGGATTCCATTTTAATTAAAATGGCATTTTGCACAGAAATGTGCCAAACTGAAAACACATTAGAAAGCATACATGTACAGATCACAGCAAATTTGTTTAAAAAGCAATTGTGTTAAGTGAGTCTACAGATATGAAATTGTGTGTGTAAATGCATACTGCACATTGTTAATAATGCACAAAAAATATAAATCCTTAACATTCTTTTACAAATAACACTCTGATTATTCTATAATCACACAAAAAAATCAATTAATATATTAATGAGGAAATTATAGCACAGTCAGAATCACTTTCTGATTCTTTCTAGTACTCTCCTATTTCAATTTCTGTTGGTTGTAAACACAATCTTTAACATTGTCCATCTCAAATTCTTCTTCATGTTTCCTTTTTCATTTTATCAATCTTCTTGCTCCCTTACTCCAGAAATTTTTAAACAGACACCCGGAAAACTTTAATAAAAAGAGCACAACAGTTGCAGGAATCATTATAATAATCAAAGAAGTTAAGATTAATCTTAAAGTTTCCCCTCCATATTATCAATCCTTTCACTCACCTTGCTAAAACCCTTGCCTATCTCACTAACTCAGGAACCTACAATCTCCCACAGGCCATGCTCTTCTAAAGCTTGAAGTTCACAAGAGACTTTAGTTATATAGTTTTAAAAAGCGTTAATAACACTGCTATTATCAGGTATGAAGGTGCAGCATCTTTTAACCTTTATTACCTTACAAACACTGCCTTCGTTCACAAGGAGGATATAAGACATTGGTTTACTGGTTGAGAGCGGTGAAAACGTACTGAAGCAGAAAGCACAAACCTTGTCAGGGTGAAGTCACAAACAGACCCTAAATTAACATGTGCTCAACACTCTGGTACCTTTGCACAGAGCAGTCAGACTTAACTTAGAGGCAATCCGTAAAGTATTTATGCAGCACTTCAAACAGTAATAAAGTGAATACACAACACAAGAAAAATCCCACACCAATTTAGAAAAATAGAGTAGAATTTAATAAATAAAACAAGACCAACACGACAACATCCACTCAGTAGAACCAGAGAAATTGAGTTTTAAAGATTTAGGTGAAAATAGCTCCTAGAACACAGAGTGCCACTTGTGGCTATCTGGTCGTGCAAGATCAGGAGAAAGCCACAAGATCAAGCTGACCGGGATAGAGCACGGGTCGGATACAAGGACCAGGTTAGTATTGCTGAAGAAGTTACCATCTCAGTTCCCTTCATGGTGGAAGGGGCCTTGAAGAGCAGGGAGAGTGTTGCAGGTGTCTGTCCAAGTAGCACAAAGGTCCGTCCGGGCATCACAGACGGTCATTGCTGTAGCATGAAGATCCTGTTGGCATCGCTGATGGTAGTGGCTGGAGCTTCACATTGGCAGTCACCGCGGCAGTCAATGCTGTGGCGTGAAGAGTTGGTTCGCAGGAACTTTGCGTTGCTGGTTACCGCTGTCAGCTCGGTCTTAGCACGAACGGGCCCGTTCACAAAGAGCCCAAAAACTTCAGGGGAGCTCAACTGAGCCACACCAAAGGTCTAGGACCTGAGGGGCACCACTTGGGGGTCAGGAACTCATTCCAGCAGAGGCCAGCAGAGCCCAGACAAGTCCAGTTGCAGGCCCAGGCAGCAAGTCAGCTGAGCAATTGCAGGGAGCCTCTGGAGCTTGTAATGTCCCTGTAGTTCAGAACAGGAGGCCAGCTGGCTGACCCTTGGAGTCACTCCTTCCTGGGGAGAAGGATGCAGGTCCATTCTTCCTTCTCGGCAAGCAGGGAAGCAGGCAGCAGAGCAGTAGGGCAGCAGAGTGGTAGTCCTAACAGAAAAGCAGCACAGCAGTCCTTCTTCTGTAGTATCCACAAGTCCAGGCGTGTACTGAAGAGTTGGTGTCTGAGGACCAATATTTTGCCTCCTTTGAAGTGTGAGAAGCTTCTACAGGTTTCTCTTTTAAGTGCATAAGTTTCCTGCCTCCTCTGCCCTGGCTCCAGACTAACTATAGGGAGTATGCAATCCTTTGTGTGAAGGCAGGACACAGCTTATTCAGGTGGAAGTGAGGCTGTGCCTAGCTCCGCGCTCCTATTCAGCCAGTGATGGCCCATCCAGGCACACCTAAGCTCTCTATTTGGTGTGACTGTCTAGGAGGAATACCCAAAGTCCAACTGCCAACTATCCCCTGTCATTTAACACAGAAGCAGGCTGCAGGCACTAAATTGTTAAGGCAGGAAAATACCAACTTTCTAAAAGTGTCATTTTCATAATTGTAATAAAAAATCTGACTTCATCATAAAGGGGAGATTTCATTACAAGTCCAAAGCAACCAAACATGAACAGTTTATCTGTTCCCATTTGGAAGCTACAGCTTATTACATGTAATAAGGTAACTCCAATGTTATCCTATGGAAGAGGTAGGCCATGCAATAGTGAAAAACAAATGTAAGAGTTTTTCACTATCAGGACATGTAAAAGTTATAAGTACATATCCTACTTTTTAAATACACTTCACCCTGCCTCTGGGCTGTCCAAGGTCTACCCTAGGGTGACTTGTATGTATTAAAAAGGAAGGCTTGGTCCTGGCAAAAGGTTTATTTTGCCAGGTTGAAATTGCAGTTTAAAATTGCACACACAGGCTGCAATGGCAGGCCTGAGATAGGTTTGAAAGGCTACTTAAGTGAGTGGCACAACAAGTTCTGCAGGCCCACTAGTAGCATTTAATGTACAGGGCCTGGGTACATGTAGTACCACTTTGCTAGGGACCTATAAGTAAATAATTATGCCAATTGGGGACAAGCCAATGTTACCATGTTTTAAGGAGTGAGCACATGCACTTCAGCACTGGCTAGCAGTGATAAAATGCATGTAGTCCAAAGGCCAGCAAAAACGAGATCAGCAAGAATGGAGGAGGAAGGCAAAAGGTTTGGGGGAAAACCGTCTTAAGACTGACAGGTCTAAAAAAGGATATCCAGGGCTAAGTGGTTTTCAACACCATTGCACGTATAACAACTACTACAGAATTAATTTAGGTTAGAACACCAGCTGCACTTAAAGCAAGCCTTCAACCAGTGTAGACAAACATTTAATTTTCACACCATTCAGAGCCACACCTATAGGGGGAATAACAGCACCTAATATATCTAATACTAACTGTCAAAATGTACTCTCTTCAAAGCAACCACATCATCTATTTCACTCATATGATAGACCTTAGGAAACACCAAAGCAAGATAACATGATCCAACCCAATTAGGCAGCAAATAAAAATGCATAGTCTTACCACACACATAATAAATTCCTCTCAGAATTAGCTGTTCAGAAAATTGGCAAAACACAATTTCTCTAACACTCACTTTCCCCACATATTTAATATTCCTATTTTTCACAATAGCTACAATAACTAAGACTATTATTATTACAATAACTAAGACCAAGACTTTTATTATCCTTAATAAATCAAGCAAACTAATAATTTTACAGCATTTGCTGTATTCCATTTTCTATAGAGACTAAAACCAAACAATCATCGTGGAGCTCCAAAAAGTTAAGATTTTTAAAAAAAAACAATATTAGTTTTTTCTTCTTTTCTTATTTCTTTAAAAATAAAAATAAGAACAAAACCTTAAAAAGTTTTCAAAAGTTAATTTCAGTTCATGCTCTCAAATGATTCTTTTCTATTTTAGGTTTGGTATTTGTTTCTCACTTAGTTTTGTCTTTAACAGTCGTTTTCCAAAAACATTTTTAAGGTGGTTTTTCTTCCTCTTCTGATTCACTTTCTAGTTCACTTTCAAAGGTGTATTGACAATGGATTATCGGACTGTAGATCTTTCGTCCTGACTTTTCCTCTTCTTCATATACTGTTGCTAGATATACCCATTCAGGTGGTGCATACTTTCTATTTGGAGTTCTCTTTCTTGCTGGTCTTTTAGCAACTAGTGATTCACCTTAACTGTTTGCTGAATTTAATTTAATTACTTAAGACTCTTTATTGATTGACTTTAATTTTTCTTGTTGACAGTGCATTCTTTTGCATATACTTTTCAGTGACTTGTTTTCTTCAGCTCTTTCTTTTCCACCTGAAATTACTGTTGAACCGTCTCCATTCACTGATGAACTTGAACTCTGATTAATTTTCCCTGCACTATTCACTGTGACTCTTTTCTTCCTCGGGGGGGTTAGGGGGGAGGGGTTTATGACTCGGATTTTCACCCAGAGTCTTTTGTTATTTGGATCAGAGACTAATTCCTCTTGCTGTCATTTATGCCTTTGACTTTGACTCCATTGCAAAAGCACTTCACTCGGATCCGGACCTTGCAACTGGACAGCACTACTTTTACCTTCACCAGGATTTTCACTTTCACCAATCTGCACTTCTATGACCTTCTTATTGTCTTCACTAATTTCATCAACTTCATTCTCAAACATTTCATTAAAAGGTTCTTTAGCCCCCTCTGAATCTAAGCTGCGAACATGAGCTAGACTTTGTGAATCAGTGGTTGTTTTCACCACTTCTTCATCCACCACCTTTCATTTCTTTGTTTGAGCAGCGTGGATCCACTGTGGTATTCTGGCATACTCAGCAGCAGTGTTCGTTGTCAAGATCACTTGGTATGGCCCCTTCAACTGCGCCACCAGATAACTCTTCCTCATATGTATTCTGACAACTATCCAGTCACCAGGGCTAAGATCATGGCACTGTATTTCTTTGTTGCTTGAGTTGCCAAGTTTCTTTGGTGAGAAATAGATGTCACTATATCAGCCAGACCTTTGCAGTAATCTACAACGATGTCATCAGTAATTGAGACAAATGCAGCTGAAGGAATATAAGCTAATCTGCCCACGATCACTTCATGGGGTGATAGACCAGTCTTTTGTCAGAGGTACGTCTCATACCCATAAAAACAACTGGCATCTTCAAACCAGTAGAAGCAGATACTTTGGCGAGTTTGTTCGTGAGGGTCTCATTCATCCTCTTAATAACTCTTGAAAATTGAGGACGGTAACTACAATGGAACGTCTGATCAACTGGGAAAGCAGAACAAATTAATTGCAAAATCTCATTCTTAAAATGGAAACCACAATCTGTCTCAATAAAAGTTAGAAGGCTAAATCAAGGTAAAAGTCTCTACATCAGTTTTTGCAACTGTCATGCTGTCTGATTTTTAGGTAGGGTGAGCCTCAACCTCTTTAGAAAAGAAGCATACAATAACGAGAATGTATTGAAAGCCATTGTAAACTGCCATTTCCACAAAGTATGCCTGCAGTTTTGTAAATGGGCCCTCTGATTTGCCAATATGATTTATTACTGTAACTATTTCTTTCCCTGAATATTTCTCTGACAGTCTAAATATCGTGAACATGAATCATCAGCAACATTTCGAAAATGTATATTTTCCCAATATTTTCTGAAAGTACTGAGGCATCCCTCCCTGGCTGAGACTGTTCAAATAGCATACTATGGAATACAACATAGAAATTGGCAGAATATATTTATGTTCACTAGTAACCTAAAACCCTGATTATTTTTCTTGTAGCCTAACTTTTCCCATTTCCTTTCTCATGTTCTGTAGCTTACTCCTGACGGTCTCTCAATTTGCTCAAAGAAGCGTGAATTGAATTTAAGAAGAAACAATTAACATTTTCAGTAATTTTCAGAAAATTAATTATTGATTCATCTTGCTCAGTTTCTTGAATTACTGTTTCATCTTCAAGTGTATGGTATCTAGCCACCTCATCAGCATACTTGTTTCCAAGAATGACCATATCCTTTCCAGCCTCACAGACAGTGTACTTGACTACAGCAGTTTCCTTTGGCTGCTGTATTGCTTTCAATAGATCATGTATGTAGAGGCTATTCTTGATGGGAGCCCCAGAAGATGACATAAAATCTCTCTTTACCACAGTTGACCGAAATCATGTCCCATTTCAAAACCATACTGGCTGTCTGTATAAATCATCACATTTCCATTTTCAATGCAACCAACTCTGCCACTTGTTCTGAAGTTACATTCAGCAGATATGCTGCTTCAAGAATCTCAGAAATGGAACATACAGCATATGCAGCCTTCAGTGCCATCAATAAACAAAGTCAGATCAGCTATTTCAAGAGGAATCTCTTTGATATCTCCAGCTCTTGTTCTGTAACTTAAATCAGGGATCTCACTTCTTTCGTTGGATGCTAAGCTATGCTATGTTTGACCCCGAAGGCGGAGCCGGGATCTGCTGTTCTGATTGCCGTGTGGAGCGGCTGTGTTCATCCCTTACCCTTACCCTTTGCCTGCACCTGCACGCCTCGTCTGCCCCATCTGAGCTGCAGCCGCTCAGCGGTTTTGTCGGTCTGGCGGGTTTGGTGAGGCGGATAGTGTCAACGGGTGGCAAATGGTGGTTGGCGGAGGCAGAGGCCTCTGAGGCACACTGCCTAGTAAGGCTATCTGGGCTATATCGGTTGACACTGCAGTCTCAGCGCCCCTCCCCCACTTTTCACTTTTCACACAGACTATGGTGGGGGAGAACGCTGTGTTGCTTGCCGCTTGCTGCGTCCTTTTTATCCCCGGTGACAACCTGGTGACCTCTCTACCTTGCGCAAGGATTCAGCCAGTATTAATTTTTCCATTCAGCCAGCCGTGAGCCTATTTCACTCTGCCCCCTGATTGGTAGATCTAAGGCTAATGAGCAGCACAACTCAGTCAAAACTAGCGTGCTCATATTCCCCCCTCTGGCAGTCTGCGGTCAATGTTCCTCAGGGGGGTGCAGTGCCTAATTCCTTTTTTTTTTTATAAACATTTTTATTGGGTTTTTGTAGATCAAAACAAAAAGGGCACTGGTGGGCACCCCAATCAAACGAAGAAGCATAGAGGAAGGACAATAGTACATAAGATATTTCACTATAGTAAATGTGGACAATGGGAAAAAAAGCATCAATACATTTGCAAATTGGCGGGTATGACAAGTCAAAGAATTCACCTCAATGATTTTGCAAGGAAAGCACAACAGCAACGTCTTTGCCCCCATCTAATTCATAATATGTAATCCAACTACCCCACACTTTACGAAACTTATGCGGGCACCCCCTACTCTTATATGTCACTCTATCCGCTGCCAAATAGAGGTCCATTCCCCTTCTCCACTCAGCCATGAGAGGTGTATCAGGGGCTAGCTAGCACTAAACCCAAGTTGCACAATATTAATTTAATCCGTGGGAGGCCTATGTCATTGGGCATTCCTAAACGCACGTATTTAAGGTCCTCAGGCAGTGTCGTCCCTAGTATTGTGCTGAGTTCCAGATGCACTTTCCACCAGAATGAATGTATGACTGGGCATTTCCATAGTGTATGTAGGAAGTCCCCTCAACTCCCCCCACAGCACAGGCATTCTGGAGAGACTGATCTAATCATTCATTGAAGGCAGACCCTATCATACTAAGTCCTATGCAGGATCTTGAACGGAATGAGTTGCAGTCTAGATCTAATCGCAACCTCTCTTGGGAACATTAATGCTGCCTCCCAATCCAGGTCCTCCAATTCGCCAACATCAGTTTCCTATGTGGATCATAGTTTCAGTAGGGTGTTGGGCATATTATTATTAATAGTTTTGTAAATGTACTGCTTTCCCCTGCACTTCACCCATTAAGATCCTACCCTCAAGGGGAGCATATTCCGGGAGATCTGAGGGGATATCTTCTGCTTTCCAGGCATGGGCGAGCTGTAAGTATTTATAGTGCTGTCTGTCATGGAGTTGGAATTCCCTCTGGATGAACGAGAAGTGCATCTTGTCACCCCCTTCGATCAGGCCACCCACTTTAGAGATACCAATATGATCCCAGTCTGCAAATCATTTATTTTTCCTATATCCTTCAAGCATCCTCCCACCCGCAATGGTGTCTCCTGGGTGATTCTTTGCTTCCATCCCAGGCAGTTGCTAGCCCTGCTCCACGCTTCAAGAGTCACTTGGATAGCTGGTAATAGGCCTTGCGCTCCTTTTCCCCCACAGAGATAATGATGGTATGGGCGCAGTTGAAATTGTGTCCTTTCTAAGGCGTAGGTAGGGTGGTTATTGCTACTAAATGGAATGCCCAGTAGTAAGCCGAGATGTCTGCAAGAGCTATCCCCCATTATATGAATTGTGTTGGAGCTTTCGGAGGGCTCTTTCTAGGGTGTCTGTAGTTCCACAGCAGTTTTCTAAGTTCACCATCAATTTTGGCGAAGATATGATCTGGGAGTCTGTAATATGTGTTTTGTAAGGCTTATAAGAACTTGGGGAGAGTGATCATTTTTAACATCGCTGCTCTTCCTAATATTGTTAGCAGGAGTTTCTTCCATCGGCCCACGTCCACATGAAAGTTAGTTAGTACCATCTTAACATTTTGCTTTATGCACTGCTCTTGGTCCGTTGTGACATAGATCTGTAAGTATCGGAATCCCCCCTGGTCACTCTAAGCCTCCCAGGATGGTCTGTCAGGCTGAATGTTCTTCGACATGGAAAAGAACAGATTTGTCCCAATTGAGCATATACCCATACTGCTCGTAGGTGTGGAGGACTGCGGGGATTGATTACGTCAGCCGAGATAGATATAACAGGATGTTGTCTGCGTATAAAGAGATCTTTTCTTCTGGGATTGGGGAACCAGTCATCCGGAAACCCCTGACTTGCGGGTGTGCACGGATCACACATGCCAGTGCTCCGGGGTGAAGGCAAAAAGGAGGGGTGGACAGGGGGCAGCCCTGATGAGTCCCTCTCCTAATAGCAAACTCTGATGACAACACTCAGTTAACTTTTACGGCAGCTATGGGCTTCATGTTGATCAGGCCATCCCATTCCATGAATTGTGGTCCAAACCTCATTTATTTTCCTCAGAGTTTGTATTATGAAAGGCCAGTGTACCACATCAAATTCCTTTTTGGCGTCCAATCAGACAAACATATGTGGGCCCTGTCTGGCCCAGACTTCCATCATCCAGTTATGGAGTCTACGGAGATTCGCTCTGGTTATTCGTTTGGGCATAAAGCTGGATTGGTCATTGTGGATCAACGGAGTGATTACCCTCAAAAGCCTAGCAGCCAGGACGGTGGCTAGGACCTATTTTCTATGCTGATCATTGAAATCAGCCCCTAAGAACTGCAGGCGGTTGGGGGTTTCCCTGCCTTATGTATGACCACAATCGTGGCTCTACGCAACTTGGGTGGGAGGATACCATCTGTCAGCACCGTTAGATATAGCTGGAGCAAATGGGGAGCAAGGAGGTCGACCTGCTTCTTGAAAAACTCAACAAGGAGGCAATTAGGTCCCAGAGTTTTGTCTGAGTTTACTTGGCATATGGCAGTCTGAACTTCAGAAAGGGTGATGTCTGCTTTCAGGGCCTTGCGGTCCTCACTGGGGACCATCGGTAAGTTAATATCAGTAAGGTAGTCATCTATCTGGGCGGTGTCTGCCAGGGGACGGTCTTTATAAAGGGTTTCATAAAATTCCTCAAATTCCTTCGTTATTTCCCTATCCGTGTTGTGGAGGTTATCCTCTGCCCCTATCTGGTGAACCCATCTAGTCTCCATTTCCCTGTGGCTCAACCAGGCCAACAATTTCCCAACTTTATCACCAACATCCTATAGACGATGTTGCGTAGCCAGCATTTGGCTATGCGCCTCATCAGTAGCCAGAGCTATATATTCAGTTCGCAGGGCTTTGATTCCTCTTACCAGCAGGGGACTCGGTGAGAGGACATTTCTTGCCTTCGACTTTAGGAGACGCTTTTACAGTTCCTTAACCTCCCTAACAGCCTTCTTTATCTTGAAGGCAATAATATTCTGTATCCTATCCTGTATCACTGCTTTGTTGGCCTCCCATAGTGTAACGGCAGACTCAACAGAGTCCATATTTTCCAGGAAATAGAGTTCCAATTCTGTGCGGATCTCATGTAGGGTAGTGTCATCCCTCAGCGCCCAGGCATTTAGTCTCCAGACTCTATCGGTGTCGCAGACTCTCTGCCCTCCCATTATCTAGAGTGGAGAATGATCAGATAAGCCCCTAGCTAGGTAGTCATCTCGGTGTAATGCAAAGAGTAACTGACTCTCTTAATGGAGAGGGATGGAGAAGAACGCTTTGCATAAGTCAATGACTGCTCACCATTCTGTATCTGATGGAATTTGGAACAGGATTACTGCTGAATTCGGTATCACTAGACAACAGGAAATTACAATTTTGTTAATTTTTCTAAGATCCTAAGCTATTCTCCATTTACCACTCGTTTTCTTTATCCCCATAACGGGAGAATTGCAAGGGCTACCAAGTGCTTCCCGAAAAATTCCATGCTCAATCACTTTTTGAATGTCAGGCTTCATTCCTTCTTACACCGCTTTTGAAAGTTTATATTGTTTAATTCTGGTGGAAACTGCATTAGGTTTCACTCTAATTTTAACTGGTTATGCACTTTTTATTAGTCCTATCTCTTACAATAGAAATGCTTCACCTCTTCGTTGACAGCATGTCTTAAATCCAGACGTAGGTCATTTTTAGTCACAACTGGGAACAATTGAACTCTTGTATTTTGTGATTTAACCTTAAAGACTGTGTTCTAATCATGGGTTTTAATTGCTACACCCTCCGATTTGCAATAATCACACAATTCATCTTGCATAACAAGTCTCTGCCCAATAAATTCTCATGACTTGAATTGCATAAAATTAACTTATATTTATTTTCCATTTGCCCCATTTCCATTGGCCATCTGCTGTGACCTGGTTAACAATTTGTTTATTATTAATCCCTACAAATTAGACTTCTCTTCCTAAGAGGGGTAAGTTTGGGACTTTCACAGATCGACTGTAGAACAGGTAGCTCCCGTACTTAACAAAAAAGAAATGGGGTGGCCATTGACTTCACTGTCAATGTATGGGCAACTTTGGTCTACCTCCAGGACTGCTCCAAGCAGGCAATCCTCCCCTCTCAGGCATGGTTATTGTGAACTATTTCCTGAAGAAAACTGAGGAAAATGATTACTCAGAATTAATGAGTTCCATTGGTACCCCGGACTATATAGCATTTTGTTCTTACATTTTTGTTGCAACATTGGGGCTGTAGGAAGTGTCATGCAAAATTGTTTCTGGTCATTCACACTCAGCATATGCGTTGATTGTTGGGGGACTATTGACAATGTGTCTTTTTGCATCTAGGGGAAAAAATCATTCTGTATTTTTTCTGGATTCTGTCAACATTTCTGTTTCCAGAGTTGGATTCTGCCACAGAAAAGACAAGAAGTATTCTTCTTCAACATCTCAATTTTTTCATTCATTCCAATATTATTCACCATCCCTCTTCCACAGCTTTGCATCTCATCACTCCATTTCTCATTCTCACACCTTGCATCAAGGGCATCTCATTCATTCCAGCATTTCCAGATTGAACATATCCCAAGTCTGAACTCATCAACTGATTCCAGGCATTCCTCTCAAATTGCTTAGTCTGGGCAACTTGATTTTCTTTTGCTTTGCGTTTAATCAATCACTACTATATTTTGCCATCTTCAAAATATCATCTATACTCTTTATCTGCCAAGACATTTCACTTTGCTGTATGTGATTATTATGCCCTGGACATAGACCCATAACAAAAATAGAGATGAAAATAGAGATGAAACCACTTACACCATCTTTCTCGGGATCTTCGATACCACTATGCTTCTTAAAAATCTGCATAAGCCTCTCAAAATGTATGCCCAATTAATATCCTTTTCAGGCACCTTCCTTTTCAAATGTTCGATTACCTGTCTATATTTATTAGCTACCTCATCAGAAGGAGGGAGCATTATTAGGTGCAACTCTATCTGGTTCTTCAGTTGGTCAAGCAACAGCAACTTTACATTCAGACCACAAATCACTAGGAACCAAAATTTCAAATAATGAATTCAAATTAGTCCACAGCATTTGCAAAAATTTAGCCAACCTATGAACAAACAAATCTCCACAAGGGAAAATCCACTACTTTTATGGTCCTGGGTAAAAGAGCACAAGAGGGATTCCCCATAGCAAAATATGCAACCATCAACTGTTGCCAAAGTTTTGTGGGAGCAAAACACTGTACTCCAAAATCAAGACACCCCAAAATTTACGTAAGTCAGATCTTTCACATTAAACTGGATCAAAGATGGTATTAATCCTCAATTTCATAAGGCAATCTTTCCCAGCATTAAAGCACCATAAGAATTAATGAAATATAGTTTCATTCAATAATTCCCTCTTCAAAAAATGTGGACCCACTCAATAACTGAGTTCTAGGTCAATAGAAAGTTAAAGTGTTTTATTTCAAAAATTCAAAACAAGCGCTGCAATGTCAATGGCATGAAGGCTCTTTAAAGGAGAGTCATATAGAGTATGTAAAATCATAAAACATTCAATGCCCCCATGGAGTGCAAAATCAGACAAGAAACGGGCCACATCCCCAATAGAACAGGAAAGTCTTTTGGCTCACACCCTAAACCAAAGGAGTTTTATACACAATTCTTGCATAGAAAATAAGAACTTTTGCAGCATCATCTTGGGGTGAGCAAATGTATAATTTCTTCAGCAAATAAGAGCACAAAGAAAATAAACGTCATTACTTTAACAACTAAGCACTAATCCCTTTTCTTGAATAATAAATCAGCACCCTCTATGCTAATTTCATCGGGAGATGTTCGAATACATTTACAATGCCACACTATTTGAATGAATAGATTTCATTGAAGCAGATGGAGATGTGGTTACATGTTGCCAATTACACCTGAGTTAGAGAAGTTCGCCATGAGCAGAACAATAACAATGAAAAGTATTCTAGTGCATTGCAGCTTGACAGTGTTCTGCAGAGCTTGTTGAGAGAGGATGTGCGCCATGGGGAAGCACTGAATGAGTGACAGAGATGGGCTTCCATCTTAATTACAATGCCATTTTGTACAAAAATGTGGCCTAACTAAAACACATAGAAAATATACAGAAATGTGGCCTAACTAAAACACATACAAAATATACGTCTACGCATCATAGGAAATTCACTTCAAAAGCAACTGTATTAAATCAGTCTACAGATGTAAAATTGTGTGTGTAAATGCATACTGCACATTATTAAAAATGCATAAAAATATAAATCCATACAATTCTTTTACATCTCAATGGCTACAGGTAATATCTTCAGAACATCTTTGTGAAGACGGTAAACCAACAGGCAAACATCCTTTAGTTTCCAAACTCCTCAAAGGAGTCAGATTCAGCAATCCTCCAAATGGTAAGTACTCCTTCTTGGGGGACATTTCTATTGTCATAGAGTTTCTTATTTCCATGCTTGCTAGTTCACTTCTTTTCTTTTCTTTAAATTACTACCTGAAAACTTACCAAAATTCTTTGCTTAATATTATCAATGAGGGTTCTGACGTTAAGGCACTTTACATTAATGCCTGGCAATTCTTACTTTGTGGTGTGTGTTTTCAGGGGAGTAGGCATACTAAAGTTGATAACTTAAGTATGTTTTATCCTTTCTTCCCTAACCAATCACAACGTTGTGTTGCTTTATGTTTAAAGGAATATGAAAATAGAATTGCTGCTCTCAAATCTCCTGTATCATCACAACTCCTCATTTCATCCCACAAAACCTACACATCCATTTTTGCCCCTGCGCTGGCCAGATGGGTGAGTTGGATCATGGATCTAGCTGGAATTGACATTTCCTCGTTTGGGGCTCATACTACCACAGGATCCATGACATCTAATGCTTTTTTCTCCAGTACCAAGTTAGATTACATTCTGAAAGCAGGTGATTGGTCCATAGTTTCAACTTTTTGTGCCTTTTATTGCAAGCCAGTGGCTCATCCTTCCATGGTTATAAGGGACATGCATTAAACAACCATAGTATGAACCTTTGGTTTTGCCCTGCCATGAAAATTGTATTAACATTAATGTCAGAAAAGTCTTGATTTTATTAAAGACCCAGAGACAAGTGTTATCCCTCGATGTTTTCTCTTGAAGAACTTTCCCTCCCTCAAATGCAATGTTTTCTTTTCCAGTAAATATGGTTCCACCAATTATGTGAATACTTAAATTCTGATACATGGTAGGAGAAAAAAGTCACCTGTCTTCATCTATGTTATTTCTTCTTCTTGTTCTGACACTTCTGCAATTTTAGCTATCTTGTCTCAAGAAAAGAAGAAGAGGTGACCAGGCCACTAAAGGCTGAAGCCAGATGGCTGGCTGTGGCTCATTGCGACATCATCTTGGACCATCAAGGCCAAAACAAGCCTAGCCTTCTTGTGGCTTCTGCCTGCCACCCACACTCTAACCTCAAGTACCAAGAATTCGAGATAGAGCATTAACATTTGATGTTAAATGAGATAGACCGATACCCATCTAGTAGCTGAATTGCACAATGCTCACCTTATGTTCCAGAATACTTGCTATTCACAGCAAAACGCTTTAATGCTTCATCAAGGGTAGTAAGCACTGTACTAATTAAAGTATACAATACAATATGAAACCAGAAAAACTGGGCTCAATCCCAGCTATCCCACTTCCCCAAACTGTGTGATCCTAGCCAATTAAATTATTACACCGTGCCTCGTTTTTCTTCATTATAATATAACAGAGCATTAAAATACAGGAGCACAGGATATGCGCTGTAGAAAAAGCTCTCTCTTGTCTTTTGGCATTATAGACCTTAATGTTACTCCATGTATAATAACTACTTCGGTCTCATATGTGGCAACTCACGAGACTTTTAGTTCACTAATGGCATTGTCGTCAAGAAAATGAAATAGTAGGAAATGATATAATGTGATGTACTAAGTAAGGTGAAAACCTTTCACATGTTAACGAAATTGACTTTTTTTAAATATTGAACAGACTTAAAACTGTTGTAACGGGGGCGTGGCTAGCACCCGAGGGAAATGGCCGCCAGTCCCTGACTCTCCCGGGACGGTGAAGACGACGGCGAGCCCGACGAGTTCCCTGCCGCCTGCAAGTTTTCCAGAATGTGAGCGCTGGCAGCCCAAATGTCGCTGCTCACTGTGGGATGCTTGGAATTCACCGAAATGCGAAGTAAGCTGCTTTTCTCTTCATTTGCGCACTAGAGCGGTCCCGTTTTTGAAGCGGCCGCCATTTTGAATTGCGCTTCGTCGGATTCCTGTCACGGAATTCCTTCATTTTAAATATGCGCTTCAGCAGTTTCAGCTAATTTTGTTTCTCCATGGAGGATTAGTGCTTTTTAGTGCTTTCTACAAGTGTGCCCAAAGTCACCTCAATCCTTACTCCTTGACAGTGAAAAAACGCCTCAGTAGCTCCCATTAACTTCGCTCCTCAGCGTGCGGACTTTGCTTCCTCAAATTGAGCTCAAGGCTTTCTCTACATCATTATTTTTTTATGCGCCTGTATTTCATATTAAATTCAAGGACTTTATGTTTTCCTCAATTTCTTGCCTGCAAGTTTGAACAGTCTTGGGTCACCAATCTCTCCTGATCCCATTTTACCTCCTCTCTGCATCTGCTTCATTTTTCTTGTGAGGGGAATAAATGCACACTGTTTCACCTACCAGCAGGATGAAATTCACTCCACAATGACTGTGGCATTTCCTCGACTTTATTTTACAAATCATAATGTTATACCTCTTTCATAACTGAATAGAGAGGCTCGTTACTACTTAACTTTGTGTTTCATTCACACCCCTACTCTTGTCATTCCTGTGGAGTTCTTAACATTTACCAAATGTGCTTCTCAACAACTGCTTTTTCTCCATCTGGTGGTTGCTGCATTTGATTCTTCTTATCTAGGTACTGGGCTCAATTCAATTAAGCTGAATCTCATTCTCTGCTCTTGCTCAGTATATACTGCTTTGAGATGGATAACTCAACGAATGTTTCACCTAAGGGTGCCGCGTCATCCACCATCACAGCTGCCTCAAACACCAATAAAATGCCAAGCAAACGCTTGAAGAAAGACCCCCCTTCTCCTCCCGAACAACCCTCTTCAGTCTCTATGAATCTATTACTGGAGGAAATCAGAGCCCTTCGCCCCTTTATGGAGGAGACTAACTCAAAATTACAAATATTAACTGATAATTGGTCAAGTTTGGAGAACAGAGTGACAACAGTGGAACATAGCATTGAAACTCTCTCTTCATCTCACGTCAAGATGGAGGCTCTTCACTCTCAAGTATCAACGATCCAAAAACAAGTTGAAAATCTTGAAAACAGGAATCGTCGTAACAATCTTCGTATTTACGGTTTACCAGAGGGTTCTGAAGGGTCAGATCCTATCAACTTCTTCATATCCTTTCTTCCAAAGGTCCTCAACTTACCACAGGATACTCTTCTCAACATACAGCGAGCCCACCGTTTAGGCTCTATTTCTTCAGTGAGCTCCTCTATAGGGCGGAAACCGAGAGGATTCATCTTGTATTTCCTGGAATACACTGACTTACTTAAAGTCCTATCTGCAGCCAGAGCAAGTAACCGGATTACCTGGTCAGGAAATCCTCTGTTCTTCTCTCAGGACTATTCCAAACCCACCGCTGACAGACGTCGCGACTTTCTAGCAATGAGACCACATCTTCGTTCTATAGGTGCACGATATGGTCTTTTTCATACCTGCCTATTTAAGGTGACCATCAACAATAAGACTACTACATACGAAGATCCCATAAAGCTTAAAAGCTTCCTCAACTCCTGCCACCCGGAGTTTATGGACACCTCCTCATCGCACAACAAATGACTGTTCTCGATTTAGTCTGGCTTGAGTTTTTCACTCTTGTATTTTCTTGTTATCACTTTTTTCAATTGTATTTTTGATTGCAGATACTGTTTCTTCACTCAGATGCTCAGCATGCTTATTAATCCCCCTTTTCCCTTGAAGGTTTTGTTTGCTTGATGTACTTCCCCTATGTCTTCCGGTCGTTGGGTTTGTCTCCCTTCCCGCTTGGAGTCTGGACTCGTCATTGTCCCATGTGGCCTCATCTCCCCCCACTTCACATATGTCTCGGATTTTTTGTAAGTATGTCTTTTGTGTTCTCTATACTTCTTCCCATATCAACTGTTTTTCTATTCTTCTCCCCTACTCTCTTTCCCTATTTTCTTACTTGCTTTCCTAAGTCCTATTCTTCCCTACCCCTTTTACGGGATCTCTTTTCTTCTTATTTCTTTCATCTCTCATATATTCATCATCTTTCATATATCCATCGATTGACCTTTATAATGTTTTACTTCATACTTATTACATGTTTTATATTTGACAAAAAATCTGTAATTACTGGTTCACATGAGTTTTCATTCTATTTACTTCATAAATGTTTTTAACAGTTGTAACTTGGAATGTCAGAGGCTTACATTCACCCATTAAAAAACAACGAGTTCTCTCCCACTTATCTAAGATGAATGCTAACATAGCTCTAATTCAAGAGTCACATCTCACAGAAAGCGAATCACTAAAACTTAAGAAAAATTGGGTTGGGGAGGTATTCTTTTCACCAGGGGATGGAAAAAGAAACAGTGTTATAACTTTATGTCATAAAGCATTAAATGCTAAACTCATCTCACAGGAATCAGACAACGAAGGCAGATGGTTGTTTACTAACTTGTTGATAGGGAAAACTCCCATATCCTTATTTAACATATATGCTCCTACCAGTGGTGATGTCTTATTTTGGTCTCGCATTTCCCAATTACTTTTACAATACCCCACAGAGAATTTTATTTTTGCAGGTGATTATAACCAAGTGATAGATCCCTTCCTTGATCGGAACGCTAAGGCTCCCTTCATCCCAAACAAACCACACAAAGCTTTTTTGCGCACTATAGAACAGAGAAATTTGGTAGATGCCTGGAGACTCTGCAACCCGTCCTCGAGGGAATACTCTTTTTTTCCCCCACCACATCAGACACAATCCAGAATTGATCATAATTTTATCACACACAAAATATCTTAATCTCTGCTCTCAGCCGATATAGGGCCCATACTCATCTCTGACCATGCTCCTGTTGTGCTTCAACTAGACATCCTACACCAACCTAACTCACCTAAGAGATGGCGCTTCAATAACTCTTTACTTCTTGACCCCAATTTTAATACATCCTTTACTTCCTTCGTTCATGAATTCTTTCAAACTAACCTAACTGATGATCTCCCATTCAGTACAATTTGGGACGCCTTTAAAGATACCGCTCGAGATTTCATTATTAGATATACATCAAATAAACGTAAATCATTTCGAACGATTCACAATGCACTTCTTACTAAAATCAAAACACTAGAACACACCTTTTACACCTCCAACTCGAAAACCAGTCTAGAAGATCTTATAAATGCAAAGATAGCTTTTAATAAAACTTCGACTGAAAATGCCTCTTTATTTTTACTGAAAATGAGTGCGAAATACTATGGTGGCCAAAACAAATCAGGCAAATTATTAGCCAATTATCTCAAGATCAAGCAAAACAGACTTCACATTGACTCCATTATTGATGACAATCAAACACCAAAACATAAAGATCCCGAAATCCTTCAAGAATTCGTTCATTTTTATGAATCTCTTTATACGCCAGAAAATGTGTCCCCAGATACAGCTATACTTCAATACTTTTCCAACATCCAAAAGCTTGATATCCCCCATTCCAATCTAGATATCTTGGAAGCTGACATTACACAAGTTGAACTCCTAAACGCACTGAAGACCCTTAAAAAAGATAAAGCCCCGGGTCCTGACGGATTTACAGTTGAATTTTTCTTACACTTTTCCCAGCTGTTTATTCCATATTTACACACTCTCATTTCCTCTTTCACTTCCTCTTGTAACTCATCAGGTTCATTTTTGGAGGCTCTAATCTGCCTTACACCGAAAGATGGTAAAGATTCCAGATATTGCAAAAATTATAGGCCCATCTCATTAGTTAATGTAGATTATAATTTTTTCGAAAGCATTAGCTATACGATTGGAACCACATCTTCCTTTGTTGCTAGGCAAAGAGCAATCAGGATTTGTTAAAGGTCGTAATATTACAGATAACACGAGGTTATTCTTTGACATTCTATCCAGAATGTCTCATCACTCAGAATCACTACCTGCAATTGTCCTCGATGCGGAAAAAGCCTTTGACAGAGTCTCGTGACCTTTTATTTTTCATGCCCTCAAATGGTTTGGTTTTGGCCCAAAAATCATTTCCCTGATTGCTTTACTCTATTCAGAACCTAAGGCGGCCATCTCTACTAACGGTCTTGTATCTTCCTTTTTCACTCTTAAAAGAGGAGTTCGTCAAGGCTGCCCTTTGTCCCCTTTTCTTTTTAACTTAGCATTAGAACCTTTTTTTGTCTGGAATTCGGCAAAATCAATCTATTACGGGTTTTATATCCGAGTCCCAGCACATCAAGTTAGCAGCATATGCAGATGACATATTAATTTTCCTCTCTCAACCACAGTCTTCACTCCCTGCATTTTTACAGGAGGTTGAAGCTTATGGTTTAGTATCTGGGTACAAACTAAATATTGACAAATGTGAGGTTATGCCTTTAACCAAGTATACGTTTAAAGAAGATTTTCAGATCTCAAAATTTGCATGGAACTCTAAACACATAAAATACCTTGGACTATGGTTTTCTCCTTCCATACCGACATCCATCTCTCTCAACTTAGATAAATGTATAGATAAATTAAAAACACTTATTGCAAGATGGCATCCGCTTCATCTCTCTTGGTGGGGACGTTTAGATACCATTAAGATGATGCTCACCCCTATAATACTTTACACCATTTCCAATATACCAGTATCCTTATCAGCTAAATTTTTTCACAAGATCAACTCTATACTAATATCATTTTTATGGAATGGCAAAAAACCAAGAATGGCATTACAAAAACTAACACAACCAAAATCAGAAGGAGGTGTTAACGTTCCCCATTTTTCCAACTATCATAAAGCGTTTCAACTAAAACATTTATCAAATTGGATTTCTGATCAATCATCTAACCACCCGTTATGGCTGGACCTCGAAGCTTCATTTATATCACCTTATTCATTTCAAGAGTATCTTTCTTTTTCTCGCAAACCGCAAAAAAACTATACACCAGTAATTAAACACTCATGTAAATTATTACAAGCTATTCTTCCTCTGGTCCCACACGACTTTGACACTTTTCTTCAGTCCACAATTTGGCATAATAAATCTATATTTATTAAAAACAAACCTATATATTGGAAAGTATGGAGAAACAGAGGCTTAATTTGGGTACACCAATTATTCGATCAGGGCACACTTCTTCAATTTTCACAGATACGAGACCTCTATCACCTACCTACTTCCTTCCAGCATAAATTTTCAATCCTGCAACAAGCGCTACTTGAGACCTGTGATCAATTTCCACGTACGTCCTCTTCAACTTCCCCGTCTGATAGCAATTGGAACAGTCTTCTACAGGCACGTCCTAGAGCCTCTACCATTTATTCTCGTTTAGAGCAACCCCCTACAAATAGGGATAAATCTAAAGTAGAACTCTCCTGGGAGGTTGACTTGGGTATTGACTGGCCTGTCTCTTTGTGGAATAAAATATGGCTAAAAATAAGGAAATCATCCAGAGCGGCAAGCACTACACAAACAATTTTCTTCATTTATAACAGATTGCTTTTCACACCCGTACATCTACACAAGATACATGCTGTTACTCTCAGTATATGCTGGACTTGCTCTCACGGCACTGCTGACTTAAAACATATGTTATACACATGCCCATATGTATTAAAATTTTGGGAACAGGTTTGGTCTCAAATTAACACCATATTCAACACTACAGTCCCCTTTCCTTTATTAATATTATCCTAGGTAGCTTGTCCTCTGAGTGGAAGCAAAGATATTCACACACGCAAATCATTGATCTACTATTAGCAGTTGCTTTTCAGCAGATAACAAAGAATTGGAAAGACACCTCTAAATTATCATATCTAGCCTGGTGGTACGCTATTTGTCATAATCATAGATTAGACACGACTCTTGTGCATCCAATTTCGCTTGCCACAAAACGATTGCAGCTTTGGTCTCCTGTCACACAATTTCTTGATGATAGTGCAAAAAAATCCTTTATACCCCAACCTTCCTTACAAGAAGTTACTAAGCCACCTTGACTTCCCTCATATTGTATTGACACTGCTCACAAATAGTTTACAATGTACCTTCTTTTTCGATCTCAATGTAACTTTGTATTTTCATTATCCTTTTTCTCCTATTCTTCACTTATGAAATTCTGTATTGAACATTTGTACGAAGTATTGTTGTTTTGATTGCTATTCTTAAATAAACTTACCTGTGAACTTAAAAAAAAAACTGTTGTAACAGGTGAACCAGTTTGAATTTGATGCACGATCTATATGCCAAACATTTTGAAGGCTAAACTCTTCCACGAGGTAGGAGGGAAGCCAAGCCATTAACATTTTTGTTCTCGCTCACCTCTAATTAGCAGGGACTCACATTGAGACTCTTCATAACCTTTCCTTCCTCAGACTGATGTGCTCAGCAGGAGTCCAGCAGGTATTTTAACACTTCTGAGAATAGGTCTGCATTACTAGAGATGTAAAGTTACTCACCTGTACTCGTTGTTCAGAATCCGTTACCAGCAGGTGAAAACTGCACAACCATGTGGTCAGAGTGAGATTGTGGTAATGCTATTCTGTTGAGCGCCCTCAACACACACTTTTTGAGTATATTTTCTTTTATTCCAAAAGGCCTAGCCCACGACACTCAGTGGTCGAAGTGCATTAGAGAAAAGTAGGGAACTGTGATGCTGTGCGCAATGGGGGCAGGTGAGTGTAGGGGCGGGGGTCAAAGGCACGATGAAGAAAAACAAATATTCTGTAAATGTTTTCGGTTTTTCATCTTGTAGGTAACTACATATAAAATAAGGCATTTTTTAAATAAAAAATAAATGCAACTTAAGTTAATCCGTGGGAAATGCACAATCGTACATTATCAAACCTCTGTCAGTTAATACACTGCTGAGGTCTGTGACAGTAACCACAGAGCCACTGAATTGAATATGGGTTGGTGCAATGGAAAATAGGGACCTGTTTATGTTTAGTGCCACGAGATTCCAGTCTGTGACAGAAAGCACTGTGAATATGTAAGCCATTATTTTAAACTTGCATTACACACAGTATAAGATAAGTTGCTACAAAATGCACAAAAGGTTTAAGATGAAAAAAGTGTCTTCAAAATATATATTTTTAGTAATACCCAGAATGTATATAGTGCAATTCTTTTTATAACTGCACACATGGCAATAAACCAGATTCAGATGGGAGACTCCCTATTTTTGAAGCAAACAATTGCACATTTTTCTGTCTCCCACCTGAAATTGCATCTGCTTCAATAGAAATCAATAGAGGAAATACATTCTACCAATATTTTTTTTTAATCTCCCACTTTCCTCTTCTAAAGCATTGGCATGTACATACATGCCTACAGTCCATAGCACCATAAAAGTGGTGAATTTTCCCTTGTGGATTTTTGTTTTATTATTGATTGTTTTGATTATCTGATTCGTTGAAATCCAAGATCTCAAGATATTGTGGTTTGCTTGTCTGTATAAGTTAGCATTCCTTCTGTCCTTTAGAAAGCACATGCTTCACAGCTCAGATGGTAACTCCCTTGCAACCCCACTCAAAAAGAGTAATCAGGAAGCTTCAAGTGATTCCACCAACTAAAGCCAATTATGGCTTCCAAGCACCCTTTACATTTGCAGATTGACCAGTTGAGCACTTTTACATTTCTTTCAGGCTAGCAGGCACCCTGACAAGAAGGCTTTTTTAGCTGCCTGCCCCTCCCTCGGTTTCACAGCACAGGAAACTCCCTGCCTTACACTTCAGCTGAAACATTTCAACTCTCCGTTCCGGGATGGTTGTCTTACCACAAAAAGTAGGGGAAGTGTTTTTCTTAAATTAAAAAAGTATGGGTACGTCGTGTCCTTCACATCCTGCTCACTTCGACCACTGATGACACTCTTTGTTCCACTTATTTGCTGACCCAGAGGGACTGGAATCTTGCACTAGCCATGTGTTTTGGGTTGAAATGTAAATAAAAAACCATATTTTTGGGAGGTAGACGAGCCAACGGAGGCTTGAGCCAAACGCCTGGCTCTGACTAAGCTCGATGTCCTCTTGGACGTTCGAGTCGAAAAACAAACCAAACTTTTATGTGACTTCTGCCTGCCCGCTCCACTCTAAACTCATGTACTAAGATTTAAAGACAAACCTTTGATGTGAAACAGGATTGAAAAAGAGATGCTCGTTTAGTGGCTGCATTGCTCTATTTGGAAGCAAAAAACATGGAAACGATCCTCTCTTCCATGCTTGATCAAATTTTGTGATCCTATTCAAATACTTCTTTTTTCTTCATTATTGCATATGAGAGCATCTTGAAATACGTGACTTCAGGATGTGCACTGCACAAAAACATATGTTGTGTTTGATTTAATAGACTACAATGCAGCTCCATGTATAATAAGAATGCAGGGTGTACATGACAACTGACTTAAGTCGTAGTAAACTAATGGCATTGTCATCAGGGAGTGGGGCATGAATGTTTCTAAATTCACTTTTAAAAGCTATTTCTTTTAATGAAGGCTGCTCAATGCCATAATATAATCTGATTTACTAAGGTGAAATGCTGCCACGTGTTAAACTAAATACACTTTTTTGTATTTTGCAAAGTCATATTTATACTTGTAGGCTTTTCGCATGATTTACATGCCAAACATTTTCATGTCTTCACTCGAACATAGGCACTTACCCTTGTCTGGGCCCTCGCTTAGCCATTCCTGGTAATTTGTGGGCTCACCATCCTCTAATTTTTTGTTTCATTATGTGTGCAGGCTCTGAGTTTGCGGCATTTCATAGTTCCATCCCTCCGCCTACATTCCTCAGCTTACCATGCAAAACATGCCAAGTAAATAGACACCAGTAACACTTCCATTGTACTTCATTATTTACATTTTTATTGTAATTTTTACATTTATACCACACCTTTCATCAGTAACTAGGTGTTTGACAATACAAAAAACTGATACAGATCTTGAGAAGCGCATTAACATGGACAAAAGACAGATAATTTTCAAGTTATTTTTCAGAGTTACTTAAAAAGACACATACCCGAATCCTAAAGGAGTGCGGGTGTCGGTCAACAAGACTTGTGAAATAGGAGGAGATAGTGTGAGCTGGTGAAAGGCATGAAGGTGGAATTGTTCTGTGCTCCAGGATCCATGACAGAAAATGTTCAAGTTCATATTGTGGAGATGGCTTTTTGTAGAGGTGTATCATGTTTTTTTCCCTAATCAAAGTTTGGCGAAATCCCAAATTTTACCATTCATGAAACCTGTAAACTTTCCTAGTTTACCCCCATCTATGAATGTGCAAAGTTTTTCTGCATATTTGGAGATAATTTTCGCTCAAAATTAAATCCAAGCAATCTAGAAAATGTATGCAGACTTTTTCTCAGTAAGTTTACCTTTCACAGATCTTTTCTAAGCATAAGGACTTTGTACAGCAGAAGAACAATGTTTGCAGTTAAACATGACTCAAAGGTAGCCAATCATTCTAACATGAAAGGGAGCCCCTACAGCTGGGAACTGTGTCATTTAAGCAGATTCGTCAATTCGGAAAGACCAGTCTAGCAGGAGAAACAGCCAGGAAAGAGCATGAACATGACCTCAAAGGCAGGTGTCTTTGACAACTATTCCCTTGTAGTGCTGGGTACTGGAAAATGGTGTGGATTGGACAGCTTGGTGTATATATTTGTGCACTGTGAAACATTGGTCCGCTCGGGCTGGTGCCATGCCAGATGCCCAGTAATTACTGCTTTATATGCAAATGATTAACATTTAGATTAATTGTTATTACTTGTAGCTCATGTGGATAGCATGAAAATTTGACAAAATTCTCAAGTTTCCATTGCTCATGCATGAGTGGGACTTGCAGCCTTGTTTATACTATTATAAAATCAGTGTTATAAGTACTAGAATGTAAAGACAAAACTAAACAGGATGAGCTACTCATGAAACCTGGTGAACTCTGAGAAGAGTGTATAATGGTTTGCAAAAGCAAAGACCTAGATTGGGAATGTAATTACCTAATGCCTACCCAATGATGGTGCAGTCGGCTTATTAGTTACACACTGACTGATTGTATTTGACATGGTCTGTTTAACGAATAAGCATTTAAACTTGAAAACAGAAAAAAAATAAAGAGAAGGAAGTGCCAGGCTCTTATACAGTACACAAGCTCCGAAATGAATTCTGCTAGGTTTGATGATGTCAAACTGAATATCTTGGGGCACTGCGCTCACCTGGTCCAGTCCAAGACACAAGAGCCGAATTGGTAGATATTAGGTCAGGACCACACTAAAAGTTGTGTGGAATAGGGTAGGATATATAGCACATGTGGTAAATGCCATTATCCCGAGTATTGAACTAGAAAAAAAGGCATAACATGGGGTACCGGTTTTTAGCACACCAAATTCTGCATGCGTTGCCTTTTTCTGGGTCTTTTCCCTGATAAATTTTGGCAAGTTTTACCTGTCAGAATATAAAAGGGGAAATACTGATAGGGTATGATAATTTTCATATAACACGTAATTCCAGTCCCTATGCAAGCACTTGTTTGCACAGAATTTAGCTCTTATATTGTAATAAGCGCATAAGTGTGCCCACTGTTTGAGTCATTTCTTATTTAATAAGTGGCATTCATTGTATTACTGAAAAAAGTAAAATTCAGTCTGTTTGTTAGATATACCACCAAATATGCCAAAGCTTTCCACAGAAATTCATTATACGCATATTTCATTCGTTCGTCTTAATCACACATATTCAGGAAACCAAGATGGATTTACTATTTGATGTTTTAATGAACCCGGTCCTGCAATTCCCAAGCTTTATTTCAGAGGTGGTTCACCACAAGATTTCAGATCAAATTCAGTCGAGCTACCTAAAACAAAAACACACAGCCAATCAAATGAGAATGTGGTACCCCATCTCTAATTATTTAGAATCAGGAAAGAAAAACCCTAAAATGTGCACTTGAACCACCTAAGCAATCACTGAATGCCCTCTGGTATTTTCCTGGTCTAGACTGGCTCACACCTATTCTACACCTTCATTACTAGTTGTGCAGAGTGTAAATTTTGCAGGCTTTCCATGGAATCAACTCCCCGCACGATTACAAGTTTTACCAAATAAGGAATTACTCCAGATAACTTCACCTGATTTTCCCGCTAAATTTTCCACTTGCTAAAAAAGGTGGAAAATGTAAGTGGAAATAGGGACTGGAATTCGGGAAAGACTGGCAGTAAACATCTTAGTAATTCTGGGATCCCAAAGCTATTCCCATTCCGGAACTCAAACTTATAATTACTGATAAATGGAGTGGTAATACCAGAGAATATCAGTAGCCCCAGGGTCCAGCATTAGCATCCAATTTTCTGGTTCAACTTGTAATAAGGGCCACAGTAGTTAAATAATTAATTTTTCGAAGAATTGGATTTTAGAAAACGTAATCCGGTTCATTCTCATTAACACACATTACAGTAGAAGTGTGAAAGCAAGGACTGAACTTCTGTCTCATGCAGAAGATAGCAACTGTGGGGCAGATTTACAAGCCCCTTGCGCCTCCGTGCGCTGCCATTACGTAACTTTTTTTGACGCAACGGCGGTGCAAACAATGCGGCCAATTTACAACGTGGCGCATCTCCCTAGATGCGCCACATTGTTAAGCCCTGCGTCACATTATACCTGCGCCAGGTATAATGTATGCTGGCTAGGCGTTCCCACGCAAAAAAGCCATGTAGAACTGACGAAGTGAAATTTACAACATTTCACTGCGTCACTCTACGCCTTCACTGTGTCAAAATGCCTACGCCTGCTCGGACCAGGCGTAAGGAATGACGCAGGGCTTTTTGTATTGGACTCATCTATCTGTTGTGGTGCATTGCTGGAATTGCATCACTTTCATGAGCAACTCCAGCAATGCGTCACTTTTGTGCCAACAGATGCGTCAGTATTTCTGACGCATCTGTTAATCCTTGCGCCATGGAGCACTGTATTGTAAATACACCGCATCCATGGTGGCGCAAGGACATTTGGCACTGACGCAAGGAAACTGACGCATCTATGCAGATGCGTCAGTTCCTTGTAAATCTGCCCCAGTAAGTGCAACCAATTCAAACTACAAAGTAAGAGCAGTTATGCCGCTCAATGTTAAGTGTGAGATGTTGCACCAACCTTAGAACCCACTTTTGCTTTTAGTTGTTAATTTGCTATTACAAATGTAGTACAAAATATATCAGAATGCAAACCAAAGTGTGATAAAAAGCAATGACTACCTGAGCATCTCACACCTTAAATAGTACAGCTTCGGATATTTGTAAAATGCAACAGGAGAGAGGTGCTCTTCTAGAAAAAGAGTATTAAAAAGTTGCAGTGACATAAGGAAAAGAAAAGAAAATGGATGACTGTCACAAAATCGAATATTTGTGGCTGTTACTGAGCGGAGAAACACACAGGCACAACCGTTATGCCTGCACCATGTCGAATCACTCCCATTGCACAGAACGTTTGGGTGATTAAAGTGGGTTCTTCTTTTTTTAGTGCTGGATTCCAGATCCCAGAGTGCTGGATTCCAGAGCATCCCCCACTGGTCTTCAAAGACCTGTAAGAGAACCTCCTACAAATTTAAAGTTCAGCCTTCTCCATCCATTGGTGCACCTCAGCGCCAAGGTGATCAGAGGGAAAGCGAAAAGTGATTCAAGAAGTCAGCGTGAATCTTGGAATAATCAGATAAAAGGCTCCTGGGCCAGCCAGCAGCCTGGAGTGCTTGTGGTTCTTCATTTGCAGTATTCTTTCCGGAATTCTAGGCACAAAGAAAAACAGGTTAAAGTTGTGGTTGCTTCACAAGAACTGAGGTAGCAGTTAAATTGACAGAGATTGGAAGGGTGGTCACAGACAGAGAGCTCCAGCCATCATTTAGTCTCTGAGAGATGGCCACTGAGACCTGTTTTTTTAGCTAAGTTGGCTTTGTATTCTGGTACTTGTGATTTAACTTTTCCCTTTATACATGTGGGTGTTCAAGTCTGAGAATGAAAACTACAGTAAGCTAAAAAGGCAGCAAAGGCGGCACCTCCCACCTGTTATTGGACATCTTCACAGCTCGCTCTCTGTATGGCAGGCATACTGCCTTATGCCGACAACTATGACATTCTTGTAGTGGTCATCTTACATTGAAATACAACTTAACAGGCTCGCCCAAGCCAATTTGCTCTGGAAAAGGAAGTTGCCTGCTTAACTTCTCCCAGCATAGGGTTAATAAATGTTGAAAACCAAAAAATAGGATATGACATCATATAACCTCTTTCATTGCTCCCCTGAGCTGATAGTTATAGTTATATTGAGATTACAGTGAGAGGCTTATAGAAATCACCTGTAAGGCTTTGAAAATATATGAATATATGACAGTCTCAAATACATTGGCAGGCTCTGGCATTCTTGGTGGGGACTACTTTCCCATCAGCACAAGCTAACCACTCACAATCGGACGTGCTCAAATACATTGGCTGGCTCTGACCACTTTGGTAGGAACTCCCATCAACATAAAGTAACCAGACACATCATTACAATTTGCTGTGATAAACAAAGTCTTTCTCGCTGAACTCTGTCTCCTCTTGCAGATCAGACACACAGACAAGACATAAGGTATTTAACCATCCTATCTGTTCCAAAAAGTCACCTTTTATCCATTGCAGCATCCCATGGTAAATTGTTACCTACCAGCGGCACTTTAAAAAATATTTTCAAAGGGTATGCGGCAGGCATGCCAAATGAAACATATAATTGGGTAATGCACAAGATGTACATTTTAGGCCTCCATATATGGGATCCTTTAAAATACATTTACCTTTTTGAGAGATCTGCCCTTTTGTAGGTTCTCTTCCCCTTTTCCGACATGCAAGAGTTGAGACATTGATAACCCGAACATGGGGAAAGGAATGTAAGCTATGGCCGACACTCACTGGAGAGGGCTGTGTACGATGTGCTTTTACAATACTCTAAGTTCATGAATGTGTGTTCAGAGACACTGCATTCAGGACACAACATGATCAACAAATGTTATGTTATTTTGTGTATCATTTACTCTTGTTTCCTCATCACCTTATTTTTCCCTATTAGGTCCTTAAAGGATGGAGCAATTTAACCCATTCTAGGATTATTTGGTTTTGCATAAATTTCTAATTACACTTATTTGATATTAAGTATCAAATATGTGAGACAATATTTCAGAGATGGTGTGGTCCTGAAGAAAGCCCAAAGCACTTATTAAGGGTGATTACCTTGACAGAAAAACATGAGGATGGACATCATCTACTATTTCTAAGAAGACTTGTATTAGACATTTTGAGCTTCTTTTTTCTTTAGCCTGCATTCCTCTTATATTCATGTATTGTTTTGGAGGGTGTGCACGTCGCTTCGTTAATCTTCCAGCCTCCCTCTAGGTTATAGATTACTTTTTCAGAACACAATATCATCTGATGAACATACTGTGGATATACAATTTCAACTAGCGCTATACACATGGATCACAATTGATGAGTGCTTCAAAAAAATCCATAATTCTTAGGTGTATAAAATGACATAATACAATCTCGAGGGTTTGGGTATTTAAAAGTCTACCAGCAGCTTCCCTTGCAATACCCACATATTATTAAGTAAAACTGGCATGGGTGGCTTCAGTTGACTAGAAATGGTTACACTTTTTGTTTGGTCGCAGTAGCATTATAGCACCACTAGGAGATTATTATTATAATGTTATTGCATTAGTGGGATAAAAATGAACAATATGTTTACAGCCTTGGTTCCTTTACGTCATTCATGCAATACTCAGTGGATATATTTGGGAACACGAATCGACACACTGGTGCTAACTGATGAAGATTTACTTGGACCCCTCTGTGAGTGGCTGATTTTAGGGGAAGGCTTAGCTGATGGGGGATGGTGAGAGCGTTAATTGTATCACAGACTCCATCCAACCCGCATCATGACTTTACCAGCCAAATGGATGACAAAATGTTCAGCACAGACTCTTGACATTTTCTGGTCCTTTCACTGGATGCTGCACATTTTCTATTGATTTTGCTGCTGTGTTTTAAGGTATATTTATCTTTCTGTCCTTTAAACATCCATCCTTAAATAATGCAGTACTTCTTCTAGTATGTGTTAAGTATATAGCCCTAAATGGTTATTAACTGCCACCCCTTCATACCTTATAAAGAAGAAAATGAGAGCTATCTATGTCTTGAGGAAGATTTAAGGTCGACTGTGGATGGAGGGGCCAGAAGCTAAGGGTAATGTCTCACCATAAGTCCCTCCCCACCATCACTTGAGGAAGGTGGAGATGAGATGTGAATAAGAGAGTAAGGGAAATGGAGGAACACCTTAAACTGGCCAAACTTGGCCAACCTGCAGTTCTATTACCAAAACGTGCTCCCCTTCACGCAATAACTTGTGATTAGCAGGCATTCTCAATGAACCTTTAGTTCCTAGAGGATTTTCAGTAGAAACATGTACTACACTTGCACACCTGTGTTTAGTTAAAAAATATTATTTCATTTATTAAAAACTTCTCACAAATTGTACTTGTTCTGGCATGAATCTCAATATTTAACAAAGTTTTAGCATGGGATTTCTCACAACAGTTCATATTTCGAGGTGTCCCCCGCCCACAATTTGGCTAAATTAACCCTGTCCCCTTCGGCTGTTCGAAGGGTTACTCTCCAAATTTTTGAACAACCTGCTTTTCTACCACCCTCTGTTTAGAGTTGGAGAAACCTCTGAGTACCATTGTTGTGGCCTTTGGTGGCTCTGCTGACAGTAACTACTAGCCCGGCGGCCCGTCTGCCACAGGATTGCTGGGTCACAATGACAGGAGTCCTGCCCTATTAAGTTCAAGAGTACTATGACTCATTTTCCCTGCCAGTGGCCACCATCCTGGGAAAGGGAAAATATTAAATAGCCCCGCAAGCAGGGAAAAAGCTACCTGCTTGTTGGGCCTTATCCTTTTTGGCTTTCTTCTTTTCTAACTGCATGATCACTCATTAAAACTTTGATTCCTGTGGAAAACAACCACGGCATGAATCTATTTTAAAAGGAAACCGTGTCATAAAAAGTTTTTGCAGAAAATTATTTCTTCTGTAAAAACAATCTTTTGCGGGAATTATTAACCATAATTGAAGATTTATTTCATGAAATTACCATGTTTGTCACCTTTGCAGAACTTTATTGCGGATATTATAATTTTGTCAGGACATGTGCACATTAATACGAGAACACAGATCTATCCATGTCTGCTGGACAAGGCCACTTGGATCTAAATCCCTCATACTAAAGGCATGCTATGGAGGTGTTAGCTAGGGGGCACCAAGAAGCTGGGCAAAAATGTGTTATAGACATTGCCATAAACAATACTCAGTGGGGCATATTCTCAAGGACTTATCGCCGAGTTAGCGGCACTTTATCGCAGCCAAAGTGGCGATAGATTTATCGCCCTATTCACAAGCTGGTGTAACAGCCAATATTGCCAATTTTCCTGCGATAGCAGCCGCAAAAAACATCGCCACGGATGACACCGGCAACTAACGCTAATGAGATTCAGAGTAGGCGTTCCTGTGCAAAAAGCCACGATAACACCACTTCGCAATATTCCCAACGACCAGCCAGATCGGCGATAAGATCCCAAAACAGGCGATAAGGCGCGTTAGCAGCAGGGATTTAACACCTGCTCTTACCTGGTGTTAAGTCGGACGACAACCTGCACCATAAAAGGGAGCCCAGACCAGAGCCACACCTGAAGAACAACAGATGCCATGGAGCTACTGATCATGCAGCTCGGAGCACCAAGAGGGCCACAACATCCACCGCCACCACACCCAGGCCCGCCACCCCCCCCCGGACTACCACAGAGGCAGCGCAGACAGAGGCAGCGGACCTTCAGGAAACGCACTAGCCTCACAGACTTAACACCAGAGGATGTCATTGCCTACTACAGGCTCAAAAGGACAACCATCCTCCGCATCCTGACCATCATTGCCCACAGGCTGACGGTACCAACACAGCGGACAACCAACTTCCCTCCGCAGACAAGGCTGCTGGCTGTGCTGCACCTGTTGGCCTCTGGTACCTTCCAACCAACAACTGCCAGAGTCGGAGGAGTCTCACAGCCAGCCCTATCCAAGTTCCTCACACCTGTCTTGGATGCCATCATCAGCTTGGTACCCCAGCACCTTTACTTCCCACACACTGCGCAGGAACAGCTGGAGACCAAGCAAGGCTTCTATGTCATAGCTGGCTTCCCGCACATGTTTGGGGGCAATCGACTGCACACATGTACTCCTCGTGCCCCCTGCCGCCACTGCACACAATTACCGCAACAGGAAGCACACGCATTCCATCAATGTGCAGGCAATAGTGGACCACCTGGGACTCTTCACCAATGTCGTCGCCAACTACCCAGGCAGTGTGCATGATTCCTTCATCTTCCGACAGTCCATCATCAGCCAGTGCTTTGAGGCTGGCACCTATGGGAATGCACTGCTCGTTGGTAAGTACCAAATGAACAGACCATACACCTCAACTCCACAGTCATGCAACTCACGACTCTGGGAATGCATACGTTACAAACTCACATACAACATGCCAAACAACATGCCCACCTACCAGACACGACAGCACAACTTACTGTGGTAACCTGGGCTAGCCATGTACACAAGCCATCAACCGCATGGCACCTCAGCCACACAATAGCAGAATGTGGGGAGAGGTGGGAACCAGGCATGTGCGAAGGAGGCAAGTGACCCATGAATGAGAATGTACACAATGCCAAGTGTGGCGTGGATGTGCTGGCCAGACTGCAGTATGCAGACCACAGACATGTCCATGTCGACATATACTGCTGGTGTTTGGAGTGTAGTGGACAGTGGACGCAACCATGTTACCCCAGGCAGTGGGGAAGATCGCGGAAATGTAGCTTGTTACGTCCCCCCCTGTAAGCGTGAGCGGAGTGGGCTGGCCCGGCGTATGCCAGGCCAGCGTAGGGGTGTGAATAAAAAGCCCGTTGCTCGGGGCGTGGTTCTCTTCCGGAATGGACAATGTGTCTGCCAGGGTGGCGCCTCTCAGCCCGCCACGAGGCCGACGCCGTGAGTGGCGGTGCCTGCGATCCTGTGCGCCTGCTGCACCCCAGACCGCTGGTCCCCAGACCCATCTTGGCCACCCCTGCGCAACCAGGCCTCACTGCTCACCTGCCGACACCGGTGTGTGTCAAAGAGGGCCCACCACGTGCCGGTGCAAGCTCCAAGTCCGAGGCCCGCGACCTTGGCAACCTCCTCAGACCATCACGGCCTCCGCGACACAGGCCCCCAGCACTCCTTTCTTGCTGACGTACTCCACCGCTGCCTCCGGCCTACACTGCGGTCCAGTAGGTCACACATTTGGAAGTGAGTCTTGATTTCATGATGGCCGAATTCATATGTTAATAGCAGCATTCATATCACTGTACTCCCTTCGATCTGGTGCCACCAACTCTGTGCATCGCAAGCCAACGACACGTGTCTGTGGGCCCTTGCTGACTACTGCCTTCGGCCTGCACTGCGGTCAAGTAGGTCACACATTTGGAACTGAGTCTTGATCGGTTATTGGCAGAGTTCATACCATTGTACACGCCTCATCGCAGACTGCATCCCCTTTCAGCTCTGGTGCCACTAACTCTGTGCACCGAAAATCATGGACACTCACTGGTTGAACTTTGGTGGCGTCTGAGTCTATGGCCTGGGGGTTGTCATCATCATGTGGCTGGTACTGACTTGGTGTTAAACATGAGTCTGTAGCATTCATCTCCTCCATATTGCCTGTTTCAGCTTGGTTCTGCCCTCTGCATCATGCCCTGGTAGAACACCTTCCACTGTCCCCCGAAACACTCCGCGACATTCAGCTTCGACATCAACGAGGACCCGCTCAGCTCTCGTGGCCCTACCTCAGTGCACCACAAGTCACCGTCCCGTGGCGGTGTGCCTGTGCCGGCCGCAGTGCATCCGGGGCCACTAACTCTGTGCAGCTCAAGTCATGGACCCTTGCTGTTTGAACTTTGAACTTCTGATTGTCTGATCACTGTTGTAGTTGTTGCCAGCACCAACCACTCCCTGAGGGCTGGCTTACACTCACCCCACACCCATCCAGCACAGGCGTCACTGGACATGTGACCCTGGCAATAAAAGGGGCCGGGCGCACATGCCCGTAGCCAGTTCCACAAACTATCTAAGTGTGTCCGTGGGGTCATTATGTATGCATGAGGGCCCCGGGCCCTACCACATTACATTGTGCTGTATGCAGCGGACGCAACCATGTCACCTCAGGCAGTGTGGAAGACCTGGGACATGTAGCTGTGTCGTACCCCCCGGTAAGCGTAAGCAGAGTGGGCTGGCGTACGACAGTCCAGCGTAGGGGTGTGGATAATCAGCCCGGGGCTCTGGGCGTTGCTAAGTGTTGGCCTTGCCAAGGAAGTAACTAATGCGTGTGTCTCTGTTGTAGTGTCGGCGCCACCCATCCCGCAATGGACAATATTGCGATGTAGCATGCCCCCGGAGTGCGGGCTCGGCCGAAGGGATAAATGAAGGAGCCCAAGCCCGCTCGGGGTCCGGGATCATACATGCCAACTGTTGTGTGTGTCGCTATTACCGCAGCATAGGCCAAAGGTCTACCCTCAACCGCATCGCGAGTTCAGCCAGCCATGAACTCTACATCTGTGTCCGCCCTATCCTTACCATAGGCCTACACACACGTGGCTGCCCACCTTCAACTCACAACATCACAGTGTCGTTGTCAGGCTTGTGGACATGCGCAGACAGGCATGACAATGGTGTGCCGTAGGAGTGCAAGTGATGCAACCGCGCTGCGCACACAAGTAAATAGGCTCGGGGGGAGGGAGGAGCAGCACTGAGGCTATGTAATACACATTGATGCCGCTCATTTGCTACAAGCAGTACCTGTCAAACAGGAATCACTAAGTCACACATATCACACACCAATGAACTAGTGAGCCTGCCAACACATCATGCAGAACCAACTTTTGACTCATGTCTCTCTGCACTGTCACAGGTGATCAAGGATATGCACTCTGCCCTTGGATGATGACACCCCTCCGAGCCCCGAACACACAGGCCCAGAGGCAGTACAATGCGGCCCACAAACGCACCAGGGGCATCGTGGAACGCACATTTGGCGTGTTGAAGTCACGTTTCAGGTGCCTGGACATCACAGGTGGAAGGCTCCTGTACAGCCCAGGCATCGTGTGTAAGATGATCGTTGCATGTTGTGTGTTGCACAACATATGTGTACGCACCAATGCCCCATGGCTACAAGTGCCAGATGCACCCGACGATGATGAGGAAGATGAGGCAGGTGGACCACACCCCACTGCAGCAGCAGCAGGAATAGCCCGTAGGAACACAATCATTGACAATTTCTTCACATGAGCACGTCACATTGTCACAGTCCTTAGCAATCATGGGACAGTACAAAATGACTACAGGCACAGCATGTGCAAATAAGTTCATTACAACACACATTCCCTGTGTGCATGTTACTCCTCTGTACAAGCACATCACTCTGACAAGTGTAAGTGCAACATGTAGTGCTAACAATCTCACAAATTGGAAATAGATGGTGGGTGTGTCACCTCTGTACAGAGAGGCTGTTCAGGGTGTCACGTATTCGAAATGCCATTTCTGTGTGTCAAAGATAGTACGGAATCCCACTCATCAGCGTTTCACATGTGTCCCAAATCATTACATATAGGCTGTCATTTGTGACCTACAATTGACAACAGGGCTTCTTTTGGGGTCAAATATGTACCACCATGATGCAGGGATGCACCCTGTGACTCAAGTCCCACAACATGAGCTCCATGGACGTAAGGGGGAATCACTGCCCCTACATTCGTCCATGCTTTCATACTTGATTAATCATAGACATGACACATCTGTGTGTATTAGAATGTATTATTCACGTTCAGTGGAGTGTTGAAAGTGTCTTAGTACTGGGCCATGCAGACAAC
Organism: Calotriton arnoldi; assembly: GCA_963921515.1. Taxonomy (NCBI): domain Eukaryota; kingdom Metazoa; phylum Chordata; class Amphibia; order Caudata; family Salamandridae; genus Calotriton; species Calotriton arnoldi. The sequence continues at coordinate 1,253,194 of CAWUFW010003316.1, forward strand.
ACTTTACAATGTTTCCCCGTGGAGGGCCAACCAGAGTCCTTTAGGGATTGACAAGTTACTCAGAAGGGGAAGAGTCCAGTCCGCAGGCTGATTGCTGTTTCATTTTTGAGCATACAAAATATGGCAGTCCATGTCGAGGTCCAAGGTTAGTGTCGCAGAGTGTGTCGGGGGACAGTGGAAGGTGTTATTCCAGGGCATGATGCAGAGGGCAGACCCAAGCAGAAACAAGCCATATGGCGGAGATGAATGCTACTGCTTCCTCCTTACCACTGAGGCAGATTCATCCTCATCTTCGTCCTCTGACGTTTCATGTGCCTCACATGTGGGTGGTGGTGTTTGGTTTGCAGCACTGTGTGACACTGACACATCAGGGCCGGAGATGTGGATGTAGAAGTAGCAGCAGCATTCATCTGCGCAATGTCTTGTGGCATCACTCCCATGATGAGGATCTGCAGGGCATGGAAGATCCCATCTACAGCTTTCTCGTGTGCAGCCGTGGTAGCCATTCTTTGCGCCTGCATCCGCTCCATGTTCTCCATGACCCTCCTTACGTTTCCCAAATCACGGATGACATTGCTGTAGCCACTCTGACTAGACAGTTGTTGGTGTCTCCGAGTCATGACTCCAGCGACACCAGCCATGGATTGTTGGAGGGCATGGGGCGGACTGTGGGTGTCCGTTAGGGAGTGTAAGTGGTCCCTGATGGGACTTAGACACCCACGTATGGCATCTAGTTTGGCTGCCATGAGGTCGAACCCCACCCGCACCTGTTCAGCCAGCTCCTTCTGGCAGTCTAACACATGGCGTTGGAACGCCATATGTTCTTCGGTGAGGTGCTGGGAGCCAGACGTGGTGGTGGGTGCTTCCTGCTGTGTGGTCTGTGCAGGGGGTGGGATCACCTTGATGGTGCTGGGCTGCCCTGCTACTGGAGGTGGGGTGCGGAGGTTGTCCATGAACCGTTGGAGTTCGTCGTAGTCGATGTCCTGGGGGTCGTCTCCATCATTACTGACGTGATGTAGGGTCTGCTCTGCAGGAGGTGTTGATTGTCCCTCTGCAATGTAAAGGGGAGATGCAGTTTCACAGTGTGTTCCATGTATGTTGACGCATTGGCGGAGTTTACATACAGACTGCATGACAATGTTCATTGTGACTGTTTGTGAGGAGATGCCTATTTGATGTGGGACAGTGGACATTTGTACTACATCACGGATGTGAGGTTGTACTCGTACATTGTCATCTCACAGTTTCCTGCTATGCCAGATGTGATTGGCCATTTTGTACACACATGCGGCACCAGTTGTGTCCTGTGTTCTGTTGTGAAAGTGTTGCAGTTTGTACCACATTGTTGTCAATGTTGAGGTGCTCTTATTCTTATGTGTGTGTGCTGCAGTGTGGGTTACTCACCCCTGCAGCTCTGATTTGGCTGCCCCTTACCCCTTTCAGGCGGTGTGCCTTTGACTTCTGTGCTTCTACAGTGCTGAGATGTTGCGGACTTGGGTAAATTGGGTTCTTGGTTGAGTTGTGACTCTTGGGCATGGTTTGTCTGCAGATGTGTTGTTGACATCAGGGGTTGTTTGTGCACGTGGATGTGTCAGAGTGTGACCTGCTCCTTTCCGGATGTGGTCCACACTCAGTCACCTCAGTGTCGTGGCGTGCACCATGTCATGATAATTGGACTGCAGCCATGCTAATCATCATGCAGTGCCACTTGCATTGTCAGTGTGGCTCACGGACCCGCAGCTTTGCTGGGTTCAGCACATGTGTATGGGTTTGTTGTGAGATTAGTGATGTGTGGGGAGGGCCCCCTCCGGGCACATTGTCGACGGGGGCCTACTTGCTGTTTCTATGTGTGCTGCAGTATGCCAAGGAGATCAGGGACATGATCCAGAGTCATTGTGGGTGTGCGGTGTGCTCTACTTAATTGCGCATGTGTGCCATTGTGCCCATCTCCCCCCGTCCCCCCAGCCCCTGGTCGGTACTCACCCTGTTGATGTTGTGTCAGGTCATGTTGAGCAGTGTCCGGATCCACTACTCCTGGCACCGTATTCCGACTGATGACTGTGGCCACCATTTTCTCCATGTCATCCAGCTCCTGGTGTGCCGCTGGACCCCCACCTCCAATCTGCGTTGCTGCTTTCATGTTGGCATCGAGTTTCTTCTTGGTTTTGCCCTTCACATCATTCCAGCGCCTCTTGACCTCTTCCATTTTCCTCCTCAACGCTGCAACTGCATTCACATGGTCCAAGATAGTCTGCCATGTTTGCGTCTTTGTTGCCAATGACACGTTGGAGGTGACGAACAGTTGTTGGTAGTGTTCTATCACCTCTGTAACGATGATCCTGTTTTCCTGCGGAGTGAACCGCGTCTTCCTCTTCCTCTTCTCCTTGGCCTTCCCCGACCCCGAGGTTCCTTGCTGGTCGTCTGTGGGGCTTGTGGGGTTCACGTTGTCCTCTGCACTCGGTTCGGGTGCATCCATGGTGCTACGCAGTTTATTTATTTTTTGTCTTTTTTTTCTGCTTTTATTGTGCATTTTCCCGCATGACGCATGGGAATTGCAGGCCTGTCGCTGGTTATCGCTGATTTTTGTATCGCGATTTGGGGCATTGCAACTTTTTTCGCGTTCGTGATTCGCATTTTTTCGGCGTCGCGTTAATTTTAATGCGGTCATTTGGCGCTTTATCGTGAGACTATCGCATGGTGCCGCCGGGTTGAGAATACAACGTTAACACCGTGTTATTTTCCCGCGATAGACTGTGATGTGCAAAGTTGCGTTAAGCTAATTTTGCGATAATTATCACACGTTCTTGAGACTATCCCCCAGTGTTTTTAACTTCTTGGTATTAAGGGAGGTACTCAGCTCTAACATTTGATTTCATTTAAAATAAAATACTCTAGTTGATTAGTTCCCAACAAATCTCACATTTGTTACTCTGGTAAGATTGCATTAAGTAAGAACTTTTATGTCTCAATTGACATACTTTCATAAACAGAAAGGACAATTCTTTCAATTACAAAGATTACTAAATGAAGGTGTTTCAAGCCAGGGGGCTTTGATGATCTGAGCATATACCCAAATATGTGTAGAACTGTAGGCAGACCAGTTATGGCACCATACATGCCAACAGTGTCAAACCTGCAAGTGGGAGATTTTGAAAAACAATCAGGGGAATGTATTTTCCCCATTAGCTTACATAGAGGAAGAGGCAATTTTAGGCAGGAGACAGCTAAAATAAAGTCATTTTTGCTTAAAGAATCCGGAGCCTCCAGCCTGAACCACGTGTATTAGTATGTATGTGGCACAAACAACTAACAATTCAGAATTTCAAAGCTTCGATGCCCGCAGTAACGAACTGGTGCTTGCAGAGCAATTTTCTATAGTTTGTCTCTTTACAGTTTGTTTGATATAATAATTTACATTGATGAGGATGTTACAGCCTACTCAAAGGAAATACTGTTTCTTTCTGTGAAAGTAAAGCGATTAAGAACTAACGGGCATATTAAGGAATCGCAAAAGCCTATGCATGAAGGAATCGCTATAAAATTAGCGATTCCCAAACATTCCCTAATTGCGACTCGCAAATTGAGAGTCGCAATTAAGGAATGCCTTCCCATTCATTCCTATGGGCCTACAGGCCCATAGGAATGAATGGGAGATGTACATGCGCAATTTGCGAGTACCAATAGGTACTCGCAAATTGCGCATGCATTTCAAGGGTGCAAGGGTGTCAAAAGGACACCCTGTTGCACCCTGAAATTGCTCTGTGCACACATGTTGCGCACACACATGCCCCAAGGGCATGTGTGTGTGTAACCTACAACTTTGAAAAATGCACTTTAGTGTATTTTTCAAAGTTTTGCAAATTACCATCAAGTCCAACTTGATGGTAATTTGCGCCCCCTAGTAGCGAAATCGCTATTCTAAAGTGGTTCTTGCATTGCATTTAAGGAATCGCAAATTGCGATTCCTTAAATGCAATCGCAATTTGAGAAATCGCAATTAATTGCGAATTCTCAAATTGCGAGTGCCTTGAACCTTGATGCATCGCAAATGCCCTTTTTGCGGGCGCAAACGGCCGATTTTTGCGAATCACACCGTTTGCGCTCGCAAAAATGGTTGATGCATGTGCCTGTATAAGATTTTCCCTATTAAACATGCATTTATTTAGTAGAGGGCTCAATGTTTGTGATGAAGAATAGATGTAAATTGGGTGTTTGCTTGGATATAACAGGAGTCTATACCGCATGGTTTAGCCCATGCAGTGCTAGCGCATGCTTGCCAGTGACAGCATGCGGAATAGGCTTTGTGAAGGAACATTTGCAGAGTAACTCACTATGAATCATCCGTCCACCAGTGCAGCAAGCTCATCTCAACCATATCTCACAATTAGAGGAAAGATCATTTTCTTGGAAGCGGTTTCCTCTTTTTCCTGCCCACATGCATTGCCCAGAGGTGGGCAAACCATTGAAGACTCAAGTCTGGCTCTGGCTCAGCTCAAGGTTTGCTTGGACTCTCAAGCCCTGAGCTGAGGTTTCATTTGCCTTCTGTCTAGCACCCACGTTCTACCCTCAAGCACCAAGAAGTTAATAAAAAGCATTAACATTTGATTGAAAACAGTAGAGCAAAATCGATATTCGTCCGGTGACTAAATTGCATCATAGGAAAGCAGAAAACCTGTGATCAAAACCAGGTTCATCACTTGAACAAATTGTTTGATCCTAATCAAATAGTTTTTTTTCACCGTACCTCCTTTTCTTTCATTATCACATATTAGAGCACCTTAAAATAAGTGAGTGAGGACACGTGCTGTACAAAAAACTCTCTTGCCTTTGATTTAGTAGACTTTGTGGATGATTTAGGGTTTGGCAGGCAGAGGTAAGTCTGCTGGCTTAGCGGAGTACTTTACTACCGCCATAGCAAGGGTCCTCCGCCCTCCACATTTAGAGTTGTCCACTAGGCCTGTGGACAAGTCTAAACATTGGCAGGAACTGCAGTGCCGTGCACAGCGGTTCCTATAAAGTTTGATGGATGGTCCTGTCAAATGATGGTACCATCCATCAAACTTTTAACATATTTTTGATTTTTCAAAATAAAATCCCAAAGAGGGATTTTGTTTTTGAAAAATCCCAAAGCGGGATTTTGTTTTTGAAACACAAAAACAAATGACCCCCACACCATGGGAGTTTTCTGCCATGGTGTGAGGGTCATTTAAACGTTTTTACTGTCGCCTACCACTACGTTTTTCATGGCAGTAAGGGAGAGTGAAAACTGGTCATACGATCACACACTCTAATCAGGCGGGCAGTCGAATGGCTAAGCCTCTGTCCGCCCTTACTCCGTCAGGCCATCCAGGAGTATGTTAGTAATGGGGACAGAGTAGTCTCCATCACTGACATACTTAAGGCCTGCCCATCTGTAAATCAGGAGACTGACCTTCAGTTTGGTGGAGAGGGTGCTCCGTTGCGATGGTAGTGCTTTCTCCACTGAACTCAAAATCAGCCCCTGTAATCTTGTTCCATGCATAATAAGAATGTAGGCCAAATACAGGGTGTACATGACAGCTTACTTGCCTCTTAGTTCACCTATAAAATTGTTGGGGTTTGGGGGCATGAATGTTTCTAAGTCAATGTTTAAAAATCTTTCACTTTTAATAAATGCGTGTTAATGCAGTGATATCTGACGCATTAGGGTGAAATGCTTCCACTGGTTAAAGAAATAAGCTTTTTGGAATTTTGAAGAGACGTTCATGTTTTTACACAATGTTGCATGATTTACATTAGTGCTTAATTTGTGCCATGTTTTTCTGGTGCTTGGTACCGTCATGTATTTCATAATACTGGCACATAATTATCACAGTCCACCACATGGAGGTGCTGTCTGCCTTCTTTCAATAAAGCGCATGAGCAGGGTGTTTAACAATGTAAGTATACTTTAAAAATAACAATACCAGAGCACCCAGGCCCTTGTCACATCCATATGAGTATGATGGTTCATGGGTAGTATTGGTACAGGCATTTGGCAGTGCTGACAGGGGCAGGGAGCGGTGAAGCTGCAGTGGCCTGTTGAGAATTATGTCGGTCCCTGGCACTTATGTTTATACAAGTTAAGCACTGATTTACATGGCAAGCATTTTCATGGCTCGGCTAGTGCAAGCTTCGATGAGCCAGGCCAGACCCTTGCTCGGCTCTGCCTCAGTTCACCCTATTATATTCGCTTGCTCTCACACCTCCAGCCCATCCCTTGTCACACTAACTCTTCATGTCCATGCTATTTACACCCTTTCAGTGATAGTATTCATTAAAAGACAAGAAAAGACCTGGACACCGGTTTAGGGAGCATCATCAAAGAATCTTTACAAGAGGAAACGAAACACATGCTGTAGCCTCTTGATCTAAAAAGTCTGCCCTAGGCCCAGTAGGGTCGTATCCTCTGCTGAACCCTAGGATTGTGGTTTTCATTCCTTTTTGTGCTGCTCAAGTCGCCTAAGTGGGATGGTTTGTTTGTGCTGCGCCAAATCATATTGTAAGTAATATTTTGCCACCATTCTGAAATGTTTAAATATCGCGAGGGAACTATACGTGAGAAGCTCCAGGTGGAGGGGGCATTTCTTTCAAACATAAGTTATATATATATATATATATTCGAATTTTAATCAATCTGAGATATTACACTGAAGGAGCTTTGGATGGCAGGCTTTGCCCCAGATTTTGAAGCCCACTGCTCTAAGCCACTGCCTACATTTGGCTATAAGGACGAGTCGGCTTTAAGACCATTTCTCTAAACTCTGCCCCACAAGAGGAGAATGCCCTTTTTATCCCGCTACCCCCACTCACACTGCTCTAGGAGAAGGAGAGATGCCATATAAGCATAAGGAGAACTTTCCTAAGAGAACATACTTTCCATCTGCTGCCCACCCCCTCCCTTTTTTAATACTCACTAGATGTCAAGGTGGTGAGAATTAATTCAGAACAATTCAATACTGGAGTCAGATGCCCGTGGCTGGCTTTAAACCACTACCTCTCCCCCCTCGGCCACAAACCAAGCATCACATGTTCCCATCCTCTGGGGTGAATTATGCTGACATGCCAATATGCCCCTAAAAATAGCAGAGCTGGCGAGACCAGCCACTTAGTGGGGAGAGAAAGTGGTGTTTCAGCAGTTCCCTTACCTTTGTTTAAGTCGATGCTCTTTGCTGGCGGCAACTTATCCAGCTCAGCCTTCTCCTTCAGAATGTTATTCTTGTAATCTGTACAAGGAAAGCGTGTTTATATGATCAGGGTTGTCCTCACATCGAAAAGAAACATAGAAGGAGGACTTCTAACCGAAAGGTGACGTCATCATTACTATCACTGACATAGGCAGTTTAATCACAGCACAGACATTGACTAAACATTTAGGCAGTAAATCAATTAATATTATTTTTTAGGAGTTAGCCACTGAAAAAAGGCTGCTGGCCTTAATGTTACACACAGTGTTAGTGTTAATAATGATTATGGTAGTAACTAATCGGGAAGAAACATGAACCACATTACTATGTGTGCTAATCGTTTGGGCAGGACCCTTAGCCATAATCTAAGGCCTTCAAGCCATCCCCATAACCATTTATACAAATGATTTGAACAATTTGTCATCAAATCGGGAACAAACATGGAAGAAATACTCCTAGCCGTACCAGGTCCCCATTAATGCTAATACTAACGCCTTGATCAATAAAATAATGTATCGAGAGGAAAAGTAGAAACAGGACTCGTAGGTGAATTGTGCCTTCATTACTATTAATAACCCATACACCTGTCCCCCAACTTTACTATTAATACTAAATTTGGCCAGTTGGAAATATCAAAAAAGATACCCTGGCCATAATGTTACTACCAGTACAATATTATTGTTAATAATAATACTGGGCAATAAATCGTCATATCAGGAATAAAGGTGCAGGTAGGACTCGTATCTGTAATCTTATCCCAAACATTATAATTAATAATAATGGTATGGACTGCAAATGATCAAATTAGTAGTAAAGGGGAAAGCTGGACTCGTGTGTAATTATGGGGTACAGGCCCTCCCCCTCCCCATGCCCCATGCCCCCTACCCCCAGGGATCACAAACATTGCATAGTTACAACAGATCTGGTGTGTTTCACACAGGGACACCAGGCAGAATTTCTGGGACTAAACTCTTTGGGAAATGAGGACCTTACTTGTAATATGACTCTGACAAAATTTTTAATTTTTGTATAATTTGGTTCTATGTATAATTACGTCTGGAACAGTCCTGGTACCTTGGCAGGAACCGAGAGTGTCCACAACGGAAGCTGAAAAAAGGGAAAACTCGAGTGCGGCAAAGGATTAGAAGGGCGCATCACATCAGAGCTGGTCCAATTTATTTGAACAATAAATGTTAAGTTTTATGTTTCGAGCCGTTCTCTTCGTTCTCAGGAATATTGCCTCCTTTGTACTCCCAGAGTAAACGAGTTTGCTCGGATGGTAAGAACTTTTCTCTGGCTGCCGCTAAATTGTGGAATTCTGTGCCTCTCTCTCTGCGTAGCACGTCGGTCCTGATCAAGTTTAGAAAAGCCTTAAAGACCTGGCTTTACGCCCACTGACATGGCTTTTCTTTTGGATTGCTCCTTCTGCTTGGGAGTAGGATCTTTGTGCTCAGTTCTCTAGTGCCAGGACACCTTTCCGGTATTTGCGCACTTTATAAAATCCATAGCATAAAATCAAAGTGTTTACCCACGTAATCAGACCAGTATGCCCACATAGGCTCATTTCATAGCAGCCTGCACACAAAATCAGAGTGGGGGAATTTATAGTGGTTTTCATATTGTCGCCTGACAGGTGTCCAGCATGTTTCAGAGGCGGGAGAGTTGGATCCGGCGAGGCATCAGAAAAACACTTACATTTGTTGCAAGCAAAACATGAAAATCTCGTTCATCCTTTGAAAACATCATTAACACCTTAGGCATCCAACAGACAAACAAACATGGCAACTTTAAGTTAAGCCACATTTGTGTTTGGAGCATCATTAAATGCAATGATCTCCTACCTGGAGTTGTAATGGGAAAAGAGGTCTTTAGCATAGAACCCATTTTGACCATGATGCTGCTATAGTCTAACATTTAACTATAGCTAGGAGATAGGTACTGTGGTCTTGTAAACCAGTGAGTGGGTTGCAATCACCAGAAATCTTTGTATTATTTGGAGTCTAGAACCTGCCCTACAGGAAGTGTGTGTTCTACCTGGACACAGCTCTTACAATCGGATCTTTAATTGTTGCAGTCTCTTCAAGCTATTTCACCAGTTTGAGCTTTTGCAGAAAATGTTACTTTGCCTCACTCATACTTTAAGGATTTCAATGACCACTAAATAAATTGGCCCATGCATACACTACACGATGTCCCTCTATTTCAGCTTCTCTAAGCATCTCTTGTCACAGCTGCAAATTGTCTCCACTAATTAGCGATTCAGGTCACTTTAGTGAGACTTTTGTCCCCTTCTTCTCAGTTCGAGAAAGAAGGCTACACTGATTGTAATTGTACTTTCCTAGTGTGAACTACTCATCTGGCGAGGGATGCAGTGCCAAGTTTACATAAACAACTGCGGGTTTTCCAGGCCTTATCCTTTTTAGCTACAGATGTGAAGCACTTATTAAGTAGAACACTGGAGAAGATTGACATACCAAGCCGGATCTCATCACTTTTGCATGGGGTCAGCTCCGATTCATCAGCAGACATGTTAAGATGGAATTCTCTTCTGAAAGGACAGAAAAACAGATTTAGTGCAGCAAATTAAATCACTTTTCAATTCCTTTTGGCACCCATTCCCTGCACTCCCAAGCAAGCATGCTGTTTCATTCTGTACAGTGAAGATCTTTCCTATCAAAGTAAGCCTACTGCTGACTGAGGGTGATGCAGTATCTTCCTACAGATAAACAATACGTTTGTCTCCTTAGTGAAGTTTCTCAAATCCCTTAGGTAGCTTCTAAGATCTCTGTAAACAAGAGTGATTCTATGTAATGTAAATATTGAGTTATTTCTGTTTTTCTGCCATGTGATGTAGTGTCCAAGGGGCAGATGAGTATACTCTGGGTATGGCAACATTAAGGCTTAGGATCAGAACATGAGAGCCCCTTAGTGTGGGAATCTTCAAGCTTGGAATTTGAAAATGCAAGGGCCTATGTGAGCATATGAGAGCCCCTTGGTATGAGGGTATTCAAGCTTGGGATCAGAAAATGCAAGTGCCTAAGTGTGGAAATACTGACACTTGGAAACAAGAGTTCTTAGGTATGCAAGGACTGGGGCCAAACCCACTGACCTGCACGGTATCGCAAGACTGAGGCTTGGGATCAGACAGTTGGTGTTTCTAGGCATTGACTTTGCTTTCCTTATCCGGAGCTATGGTCTTTGGAATGTCCCTTTGACAGCCTGCCTACTGCTATATTAGACAATCTTGCAGAACTAGAAGCTCTAGGAAAGCTATTAACACATACTATTGCACATATTAATCCCCTAGTACAACTTTCTGTAGTCTCAATAGGATGTCACCCATGGTCAGTACTCTTGGCGACTAAACCACCCTTACTACACAGCCTCCTTCCTAAACATTGGTCAGACAGTTTTGAGATTCACTCCACAACAATGAGTTTTCATTTATAACATGGTTTAAGATGGAATGTAGACTGGATTTCATCTGGGTTCTTTTAGAAGAAAGGTTACAGATTGGGGGTCAGTTTTCTTTATGGCATGCTTGGACTTTCTAGGCCTCTGATATATCATTTTTTCCATGCATTTTAAATTTTATTTACCTGTCCATGAGTTGTGCTCATTATTGAGAAGGGGTGTATAATGTGTGAAAATGTTGTAAGGAGTCAGCAGGGTTTAAATTTCAGTATGTAGGGAACACTCCTGTATAGCATGTGGAGTTGTTGCCTAGTTAGCATACATGCAAACCAGGGTTTAGATTAAGCGACAGGCACAGCCTAAAATATTTTTACCAGCCTCATCAGAGGCACTCCATTTTTGCCAATATGATCTAAAGTCTTCTGCTAAAATCATTTAAAATTGAAAATAAAGGGGAATGACGCATATGGGAAATTACATCTGCATGAAACTTTATGCGTAATGTGTTCAAGCTATATATTTTATGATTGGTTACTGCGGAGCTTGATAACAATTGGTAGAATTGTGTATAAAAATGAATGAACTGAATACAAGATATGTCAGTAGATGCTGTCCTAGGTCACAAGTACAGTTCCATCAGACCCATAACCCTGTGGTGAAATCTGTGTTTTGAGGTTATCATGTAAAGAAGATGTTTCAAGATTTCTTGATGATGTATATGTGATGGGCCTGTGACTAGTGAGTGATTGCCCAACTTCTTTTTTCCTTTTTCCTCAAGGGAATACAGGTAATAGGAAAATTACTGGGATATTTTACCCCACACTTTTATCCTCCAGTATGTCTCAATGTCGCTTGAGTGGGGCGAAATTTCTGGTACGCAGCCACAATCTTGCTTAATTTTGGTAATTGTGTGTAACGCTAGTCGTGCAAATATTCCAAAATTACACAATTATGCCATGTCATGTAATTACGCAATGTTCCTGGCAAAAATTTAGCTTAAATGCACAGGGACAGAATGAATGGCCAGAATGCGAAAAGTTTCTGTTTATGCTGTTTGTACTTTTTTTTGCTGAAAATACTTCTTCATGTTCAAAATGGATGTGAGGACATATTTTGGACTAAACTATAGGGCCAAATGCTGGTTTTGTATTCTAAGTAATTACGCTTAATTTGGATTCATTTTCACGAGATTTCAAGTAAATGCTTAAATGTAAATTATGCAATTTAGCACACCCCCTAAATGTCATTCAAAGCAAAAAGACATAAACTGGGTAACAGTTAATATTATACAGTGTTGTGATAGTCTCACTATTCATTGGCTGATAGAATTCTTCATAACTATGGAAAAGAGGAATATAGGGTGAGGAAAGCGTGGAGCAAAACGTGGCATAATTTGTTTTAATCCAGTGAACTCTTAAACATTCAGCCACTTATTGAATCCTGACATCCCAATTTGGCCAAATAGAAGCCTATCGCAACCTGCTTAAGGGAACTCTACATTGAACAAATGTAATACATCCTTCCAGAATAATTGCTCCATCTTTCCTGGATCGGACTTCCTCTATATTTAGTGCCATTGATAACATTGCACATATATCATTGTATTGTATTTATATAGAGCTTACTACCCCTGAGGAGGCGTTAAAGCTCTTTACGGCAAGTAGCACACTATTCCGGAACACAAGGTTGGTGGTTAATCCAGTGGTTATTACGATTAGTCATGTGCATTCAAGAAAAGATTGCATGTATTAACTCCAGTTACTTTATGATAGATTATATTAATACTAGTTAACTGTGATCATTAGTGGGGGATATGTGGTTTCAGGTCAGTGATTGTTGAGATAGATAGTGTGGTGGAGATTAGGTAAAGTTAGGTTACAGGTTTTTAAAGAGGAGAAGTGGTCATCCATGAAATGAAGTATCAGCCAATTTCAGAATTACAATAGGAGAGATTAAGGCAGACAAGCGTAAGACTGGGAGGAGGCTATAGTCTGAAATAGAATGAATGCAGCCAGGGCCGGACTAGCCGTAGCGGGCACCGGGCGTTTTCCCGGTGGGCCACCAGGTTGGGGGCCGGTTCTAGGCCCCTGGTGGGCCGTTTTTGTTACCGGGGCCGGCAATATCGGCCCCCTGTAACAAAATCGGCCGAAACCGGCCCTAGCAAACAGCTCGACCGCACCCCCCTCCTCCGCCCAGGGGGGGGCCAACCGAGCAGTTTGCCAGGGCCGGTTTTGGTTCCCAGTCCGGCCCTGAATGCAGAGGATGGAAGGTAAGAAGAGGGTCACTCTGGAAAAAGAAAGGAGAATCAAGCAGAAGTAGGTTAAGGTCAATTTTTCATGCAGGATTTTAGGAGTATGGCTGGAGAAGGCTTTCGGAGATAGCAAGCAATCGGGTATGTAAGTTGCAGAAAGAAACAACATTATACACAGTGCACCATTTCCGAGTTAGACAGCTTAAACTTGCGATTCGGAGTGTATACATCATTTAAACCCCAAGTCTGCTGTGTGCCTAGCCTAAGGCAGCCCGTTTAAACCATAAGACATACCATACTTATGTTACCTATGTAATTACAGATAGATAGCTCTTTTGGAAAAATCGTTGATGCAAAACTATTCCTAAATGGGGTGAATTGCATGGCTAACTTGAAAATGAACAACACTTCAGTGATCACTAGTTGTGAGACACTGCTTACCAGTTCTTAAATATAAAAGTGACTCTCAACCACACAAGATCCAGCAGTGAAAGTCAGCTAAGATGGGCGCTCTTGAGACAGCAGCTGTTCTACACCGATGAGAGTGCACCTGCTCTTTGCAGGCAGGCGTGGGTAGTCCACCGACCCCATATGTGATGCAGAGCACTTTATTGAATGCGAATACTTGCAAACATTACCAGATTGTATTTCAAATAAAGGTTGCGAACACGGGAACAAGTGCAGACAGAAGACTGATTATGATCACTTTCAGTGAATATATTAGGTTTACGAACAGGGGTTAATCATGAATATATTTTTGTATGCTCAATGAATGCACCCCTAGATATCGGACTGAAGACTCACGCCATTGACACAGGAAATCCATTTTTGCTTTCTTTGTTCAGTACTTGGGTAAATGAGCCTTGTAAACTGAACAAAAGGAAACTGAAAACCAACCAATCATTTAAAAAATTTTTTGTCTTCATAACCTGATTGTGTGACTGCTAATATTACAAAACCCAGTCTTATGTTAGCCCTCTGAAGCAACCGCAAGGTGACTTGCAGTTCTTTACAAAACCTCTTAATAAATAATGAATATATAATTATTAGACTGCAACATCTACATGTCTACCCAATAATTGTTTTCATTGACTCTTTCTTATGTGGACAATCTATGGTATGTACTATTGTGATTGTACTGTGTCATTTTGAATTCATTTATAAAATAAAAATTACTTGAAATCAAAAAGTAAATAATGAATAAATGAAAGGCAATAACTTTTACTTACTCATCTGCTTTCTTCACACTATAGCCAACGCCTTGGTGGGAAATAAAAGGATTACAATTAGTCAAAGGGATTACCCTCATCGAAAGTTTTCTTCATTCTTTTTTTATCTTTTTCCTCTTCTGTGGGTTTAGCTGCGGGGATCTAACTCGGGGAAGTGTTCTGGGTGCAGTTGGCTAGCAACATAGAACCACGTCACCGGGACCCCACGGGTTCCTCCCATGAGCCGCTCAATTTGACAATCCACTTAAATTGGCTCTATTATAAACCAAGACTACAATTTCCAGATTGCAATAGTTTGCTAAGTACAACATGATGTCCTGGTGATAAGAAGGTATGTGGCCACCCCCCAGTATCCAGGACATGCCTAGCTGGCAGATCCCCTAAGCTTTTTTTGACTTGTCACTGCTGCCCTGGCTGTGATACCCTGATTCGCGGCCACTTCCAGGCTCAAGATATTTCCTTTCAAAATCTGTCGTAGCATCACGGGTCCTTATTCAGTGCCCTTTGGACCCAAAGCTTGGCTACCCAGTGGCCATGCGGATACCTCAATGTAGTAACCTGTAGATATAGAAGCATTAGCTGGAAGTCACCTTGTGCCCTAGGCAGTAGTGTAGGAAAGGTGCAGCAGGCCCTCATGTGAACAAGCATATGGCCCCTCGCAGCCCGATTGCCATAGTAAAAAACTGTCATAGTTGGGGCACAGTAGTCCCTTCCAATCCCTGACCCCTGGTGCCATTGCACTTGCTCCACTATTGATAACTATGTCCCAGCTTATTTCCATGCTTACAAGTTGTGTTATCCTACATCCCACTGCTGCTGCTCCTCCAAATAGTTGGTACTTCAAAACTGCCCTTCTTTGTTGTCCTCTAGTTCAATCAAATATTTAGTACAGAGCCCAAGTATGTGAGTAGAGCTAATGTAGTGTAAATCAGAAGAGAGATGGAAGAGTAAGCAGAACAAGTAAGATACATGGAATGCAGAATGGAAGAGAGTAACCTGTCTGGAGCTGAGAAAGCAACATATTGTTTGAGATGGTAAACAGTCATAGAAACACAGGCATGTTAAAGACTGAAGGTCTGAAGAGTGGTCGTATCACGAGTCGGTCCAGCGACACGTTCCGCAGAACGAGGAAGTCAAGAATGAGAGAATGAACGAAACATGAAGACATATGTAAAGTGACACAGATGATTCATAGGCAAAGGTAGGTGATTGATTGAAATGCCAGGCTAGGAAAGCCCCAGCGGAGAGTGACACATTACAGAAGCCACAGATGAGAGGGTCACACTACAGCAGTCCCATCAGAGAGCGCAACACTACAGAAGTACCAGCGGAGAGTGTCACTCTACACAGGTCCTAGCTGAGAGTGCCACACTACAGGAGCCTCAGCTGAGCGTGCCACAATGTAGAAAGCCCTAAAGAGAAGAGACAGCCACTGTATAGGAGACCTTGAAGTGAGTGCCACACTACATAAGTGCTAGCTGGGAGTGTCACTCTGTAGAAAGCCCTGAAGAGAAGAGACAGCCACAGTATAGGAGACCTTGAAGTGAGTTCCACACTATATAGGTGCTAGCTGGGAGTGGCATTCTACAGAAAGCCCTGAAGAGAAGAGACAGCCACAATACAGGAGACCTTGAAATGAGTGCCACACTACATAGGTGCTAGCTGGGAGTGCCGCTCTGTAGAAAGCCCTGAAGAGAAGAGACAGCCACAGTACAGGAGACCTTGAAGTAAGTGCTGCACTACATAAGTACTAGCTGCGAGTGCCACTCTACAGGTAACCAAGCTGAGTCAGGGTGTGTCACTCGATAGACGCCTCAGCCGAGAGGGCCCCTCTACAGAACCCCCAGGGTAGACTGTGGCACTATTGCCCTCACACTACACCAAGCCAGAGTGAGCTGTTGAAAGACGATTTTGGTGCTGGCCAGCATCAGTGAAAGCCGATGATGACATGCCCTTCCAGATGAGGCCAGCGCGCCCATTTTTTTCTCACCTCTCTTCTGCCGCTTCCGGGTGACGAGGACCACGATGGTGAGGAGGAGGATGAAGAGGAGAAGCGTTGCCAGGATGTAGCCCAGCTGTTGGAAAAAGTGGCTGCGGTGCTCCGGAATGATGACGTTGATCACTTTATGCTCGTTTCCCACACTCGAATCTGGAGAAACAAAAGTGGGAGTGAACTCAGCTCATGCTTGCTCTTGTCAAGTGTGTTCCTTGTATAGCAGTGTGACTTTATGCATAATGTGTCCAAGCTATACATTGTACAGCGCTGCAAAAAAACAGGATCGAGAAAGAGGGCAAAAGAAACACATGGAAGGGACAGAATATAAGGAAGGGAGGATCAGGCGGGATGGGAAAGTGCATGCAGAGGGACAGAAGAAGAGAACAAAATGTTATGATGTTCCAAAGCTGTTTCTAAACACTGCAGGAAATAGAAGAGGGAAGGATGGAATAGGGGAAATAGAAAGAGGAAACTGAGGGGGAGATTTACTAAGATTTTACACTGTGTTTGCATCAGATTTACTTTCCAGTGCTAAACTTGTTTAGCACTGGAAATAACCTGAAGTAACGCAAAGCAGCACATAGCGCTGGTTTGCATTACTTAGCCCCAAGGGGGCGTACCATGGATGGACCATAAGCATTCCCATGCAACCACCCAAGGTTTCTGACGCTAAACCCTATTTACTGAATAAAGTAGACAGGGTTTAGGGTCAGAAAACTGCCTCATTTTGAAGTAGGCGCAAGGAAGGAGAAATGCTTTCATTTCCCCTTCCTTTTCCGAGTTTGTACGTGTGCTGCACTGTACAGCACACATACAAAGAGGGAAAAGGGCTAACGTTAGTCTAAGCATGGTATTTTGTACTGGAAGGGTACCCTTCCAGTACAAAACCTATGCTAGACTCACGGAGACACTCTTGCACCATGACGCAAAGGTGTACCCGTGGAGCACGGCAGCTGATTTCAGCACCGGCGCTAGGGAAAGGGGAGGAAAGCACCATATTTTAGTAAATTTGGCGCTCTCCTGCTCTCTCCTTCTCACGCAACGCAGCATTTGTGGCTGTTGCACTGTGCTGCGTGAAAAAATGGTAAATCTGCCCTCGTAACACTACGAAGAGCAAGAATATGAGTGGGAGAACGAAGGGTATGTGAAAGAGGGAAAGAGAATGTGTGGGAGAGGGAGGAAGGAAACAGGGGAATACATCATGTTGCTGCTTGTTTAGAGCTTTGCCCCAAGAATGATAGATTGGACTTTGTTTCTACTTCTCTATCCATTGTTTTAGCTCCAGGTTGCCCAGTGCGACATTTCCCTATTTTTAATGTACAGACTAGTATAGCATAAAGCTTTATATGTGTAAGGGGTTAGCGCTGTCACAATAGCACTGCTTCCAATGGCCTTTCACAGGCATTTTAGTGCTCATTTATATCATAATTCAACCCTCATGATGAATCATAACTTCATAACACGAGCAAACCTGATTTTCCGTATTTTACAAATTGCATATTTTTTTTTACTTCAGTGGTAAAATGCTTCTCTTGTGGCTGCCCAATTTCCCAGATCCATGCATGATGATCTGCCCCAGTCTACGTTTTTTTCTATGAATTATGGGACGTGTAGTCTTTGTTTTATAATGGACTAAAGAAGACTACAAGTCTCAGAATTCAAAGAAAAAGACTCGGACTAGAGTAGTTAGTCACGCATGGACCTGAGAACCTTTGCAGGGCTGCTGACCCCTTAAGCATTACTGCACAAGTAGTGTACTTAAATTGCATCACAAGAGTGCTATTGCCACAAGAAAAGATAATTGTATGCACATTGGTCCAGATGCACAAAGTAATTTAGTGGTTACAAACCCTGCTATTCTGTAAATCACAGGGTTTGCAACCACTTTATGTCTTTTTAGTAAGTTCTAAACCCATTTTACGATACGGTAAATGCTTACTGAACCCCAACATGGGTTTAAAAATGGATCGCAATTTGGAAAGAGCATGTTCAAGGCACCCTTCCAAATGTGATTCAAAATGCTACGTATCAATGGTTTGTGATTGGAATTTCTGTTTCAAACCATTGATAGCTTACTGACTCCTCAAAGGAGGTGGTAACCCATTAACTAAAAGGAAGGAACCCCCTTGGGACTCATTCACTTTTGTGAATGTGAAAGCCACTTGCAAATCTTAAACAAACATTAAAAAACAAATAATAATATATTCCATTTCTATTAAGGAAAACCTGTTGCATGTAAAAAATACTTCATTTAAATATAATCACAGGCATGGTAGTTTGCTGACCCCAGCAGGCCACCATTCATGTGATGGCATCCAATCCAAGAGGGTCAGATTGTGTGACCTACCTCATGAATAGTAATTAGGCAGTTCCAAATGTGCTCCACTTTGAATGGTGATTTTGCAAACCGACTTAACTGACATAGGTCAGTTCATAAAATCAGATTCAATTTCTCAAAACGTTGGTGTACAATTTGCAAACACTGTTTGCTAATCTATTCTTTTTATATCTGGCCTAGAATTCCTTATTTTTTCCAGCAGTTGTGATCACTGTCATCTTTATTATTAAAGATGACAGTGAACAAAACTGCTGCCTTTGCACTATAGCAAAATCAATTTACAATGCACCAATGGACCCAACCTCTCATTCTTCCACTACTTTTACCCTTTACCAATCTATCAAGCCCCTCTCTCACCTTCACTCATGTCCTGTACTGTTCTCCACTCCATCCCTCCATTTCCCTTCCCCCTTTACACTATATGATCTCTAATTTCTATACCATTCATTCTCCCTTTCACTTTCAATCCTATCTTTGACCATTAAGTAACTCTATCCGTTCATTTCATCTCTTACTTTCTGCCCCCATTCCTCTCATTCCCTCACTATCGTCACTCAGTGGTATTTCACCACCACCTCTACCTCGGTATTGTTCTCTCTTCTGCAATCTCAGTTTTCCAACTAACTCACCCTCTACCCCATTTCTTACTGTGAGACTCCTATCACATCAGTTTCATTCACTTCTACTTCTCTTATTTCCTTGCATGCATTTTCCAGCTTCCTGTTTTCCTCTTGCCTTCATCCACACTTCTTGAATTCTACAATAAGCTGAAGACCTGGTATTAGACCTGGCATCATTGGCGTGGGTTCCCCCTGTATTTTTACTTTGCCTCCTGTTATTTTGCTGTGTGTTGGACTTTGTTTTTGCTGGTCTAGATGCTTTGGGCACTTTGCCACTGCTGTTCACGGCCAAAGTGCAAGTGCTCCCTCTGTAAATTGTTGTCATGGATTGGTGTCTCCATAATTGGCTTATTTGGTTTACCGTTAAGTCCCTAGTACAGTGCACTGTGTGTGCCCAGGGCCTGTAAACCAAATGCTGCTGGTGGGCCTGCAGCATTGATTGTACCACCCACATGAGCAGCCTGTAAATGTAACTTAGACCTGCCACTGCAGTGTCTGTGCGCAGTTTGGTACTGCCATGTCGACCTAGCAGGCCCTAACCTTCCCTTTTCTTACATGTGAGTCATCCCTCAGGTAGGTCCAGTGTACCCCTGTGTGCAGGGTGCAGTGTATGTGAAAGGTAGGACATGCCCTGATGTATGTGGCATGTCCTGATAGTGAAATACTGCCAATTTAGTTTTTGACTATTGAAAGGCTATCCGTCCCATAGGATAGAATGGGAGTTAATTTATAACATCTTATAAATATAACTTCCCATTGGGACATGATAGGAAGGTAAAGTTTAGTATGCCTGAACTCAGAATATAAAGATGCATCTTTTAGTGAGGATGAATTTTACATACTGTGTTTGAAAGTACCACTTTTAGACAGTAGGTATTTTCTTTCTTAGCCATCCTGTGTGCCTCTGCTAGGTTGTGTATTGACTATCTGGCTTTGGAGTGACAGGGGCTGGGGATGTGCACTCTGTTCAGACTGCCAGTTGGGGGGTGAGGTGTGTCCTGCCTTTCTAGGGTGAGTCAGGGCTGGGCTGAATAGACCTGGGCTGCATTCAGAGTAGGGAGAGGAGATTTCTTTCACACCTGAATGGGCCTGGTTTGCCTTTGACAATGCTGTCTCCACCTCCTGCCAGGACTCTGCACCAGAGAGGACAGAACTGGTTTTGTCTGGGCAAAGAGCTTCTCTGCCACCAGAGAACAAAGGATTTTGTGCTATAAAAAGTGGGGCCCAGACCCCAGACTGTTAGATTTCTTCTGGAATTCAAGAGGAACCTTTGCCAAGAAGAAGAGCTGGAGAAACTGAGGAGAAGTACTGCCCCTTTGCTGTGTGCTGTGTGGGGTTGGCCTGCAGAGGAAAGGGCAAGGACTTTGCTGTGTGCTGTGTCCCCTGCTTGAGGAAGATCTCCAAGGGCTTGAAGTAGAGCTTGCCTCCTGTTTTTGAAGTCCCAGGGATACAAAGACTTCACCCCCAGCTGCCCTGAACTGCCTTGCTGAGAGTTCTGACCTGCCAAGAGGTGCCTGTTGCTGTTCTGGGCCTCTGGAGGTTGTTCCTGCTATTGGGAGCTGGAAAAGTAACACAACGAGGAGAGGCGCAACGCATCCGTACCTGTTTCCGACGCATCGCCGAAGAAACAGATGCAGCGCCTGCCAGTGGCTCGAGAAATCGCTGCACGCTGCATCGAGTGCACCGATCTACGAAGGCCGAGATCACCGCACCGATTCTGATGTAGGCCCTGCTGTGCGGCTGCAAGAACCAACACATCGTGGGACCGCGGCCGAAGAAACCAACGCAAGCACTGTTGCCGCCACTGCATCGAGAACCGCTGAATCTCCGATCCTCACTCATCGCACCGGGGCACCACGTCTACAAGGACACTGGGGCCGCAGTAAGAAACCAACGCATCTCCTCCCCGTGCAGTAAGAAACCAACGCATCACCTCCCCTTCAGTAAGGAACCGACGCATCACCTCCCCTGCGTGGCAGTAAGGAACCGACGCATCACCTCCCCTGGAATAAGGAACCGACTCATCACCTTCCCTGCACGTAAGGAACCGACTCATCACCTTCCCTGAGGCTGTTCTTACTTTTGGTTTTGACGCATCCAAGATACTTTGTGTTGAAAGTGTTGCATCTATAATTTGCTTTGAACAGAACTGTTTCTACCTTTTGAAAGTCATATTTTTATTACTGTATTGTGGATTTTTGTCGTTTTGGTCTTGTTTGGTTTAGATAAGATTACTTATTTTTCAACTGGTGTTGTGTCAATTTGTAGTGTTTTCACTGTATTACTGTATGTGTGCACAAATGCTTTACACACTGTCTCTCAGATAAGCCTGTCTGCTCGTGCCAAGCTACCAAGGGGTGAGCAGGGGTTATTTTAGAAGTGTATCCCCCTTACCCTGACTAGGAAGAAGGGTCCCTACTTGGACAAAGGTACCTACCTCTGCCAACTAGAGACCCCCATTTCTGACAACTGGCTTTTGGAGTAGTCCCACTTGGGCCTTGGCGTGACTAGACTCCACCAGGATAAAATTCCCTATTTTTCTCTCAGCTCACTCTACTCTCTGTTTCTTCTCTCACTTCTCTCTATTGTAAGTTCTATGTTTTTCACCTGTGCTATCTCTCTTTCCCATTCCATTACACCACTCGTCGGGTTACATCCACGACCATCCAGTCGGAACTCGTTATCCACTTTGCAATGGATATCTCTCTCTCTTTTTCTTGCCGCCCACTCTTGCACTGTCTCTCTGGCATGGTTTCTTGCTCTTGCTCCGTTTACTCTTTCTATCCTTCTATCTCTCACTTCCTTTTTTCAACTCTTGTGTTCTTTTCCTGTCACTTCCTTTCTGTGTATGCATTTTCCTGGCTGATTCATTTCTTGTTATTTCTTCCAAGTCTTGAATTTTGGTTATTTTTTCCCCTTTTTCATTCTATCACCCTCTTTCATTCTCATTCTAGTTTTTTTCCACCCTTTATATTTTCTCCTTCACCTTTCTCTTTTTCTTTCCTTTTTCTTATACCCTACCTTACCATGTCCTCCATTGTTCCTTGTCCTTCACTGTTCCTTTGCTTTACTGTCCCCTCTTTTTCACTCATATTTTCTTAGTCTGTCTCTGTCACCATGCCGAATCCTACCTCCCCTTCAGCCCCACACCCTCGGTTCTGTCAGGTCTGCTTCTTCACTGCGACACTTAAGACTGTTTGCCTAAGTGCTGAGATCACACGTAGGGAGAATAGGGTTCACTACGGTTCTTGCAATAGAATGCAATAGCAAAGGGAACAACAGAACAAGAGTCTTTCTCAAAAAACGCGTACAGCACAGGCAGGATAAGTTAAAAATATTTACACTCACAGGAAATAACTCCTAAGTAGAAACAGTGCAACCTATATTCACACATCTACAACAGGTACCAGTCAGGTAGCAGCACTGTAAGCTTCACATACACACAAAACAGGTATGTTATTGGCAAGAGTGCACATGATTCCCTCACAAAAAGAACAGATACAGCACTGTTAGCAGTGGTGGCTGACACAATGAAGAGGTGGTGGGGTGGGGGAGTGGAGGGAGCAGGCACTGGGGCAGCATCACACTCCCTGTGCAATCCCCGCACTGCTCTCATTCTAGGAGAGCAGCGCGGGGGATTGGCCTGAGTGAGCTGAAAAGATGCTCCGCTCAGGACAGGGAGTTTGTGCTGTTTCTCCAGCCCGGCTGTACAATACAATACAGCCGGGTTGGATAAAACCAAGTGCACATGTGTGTTTGCCTGACTGAGATGGCCGGCCAAACACACACGCGCACTTAGAAGTGCACATAGCACTCCTCCTCCCCCCTCCCATGCCCCAGCCTCACCCCACCCTGCATAAGCTGGCTCAGAGCCAGCAAATAAAAAATGAAACGACTATGGTATACCGTTTTATTTTTTACTTGCTGGCTCTGAGCCAGTGGGGCAACGCTCCTCCGCCATTGCGGAGGAGCCGCCCCTGACTGGTAGCACCAATGTAAAGTTTCTTTAAGCAGAAGAGGAATACCACCCAGAGGTGGACTGAAAGCTCCCTGGAGCAAAACAGGCATGGCAGAGGGAGCAGCAGTGCAAGCTTCTTCACAAAGAAAACAGACACACCTCAAGCAGCAGCAGTGGAAGCTTTCCTCACACAGGGAAGGAACACAGCATAAAGAGCAGCTTTGTAAATCAATTGTAAATCTAAAACAAATTAGGCATCACAGTGAGCAGCAGTACAAGGCTCCTGTGCAAAACAATTGAACATAGGCAGCGGCTGTGCAAGCTTCTCTCACACGAAAGACGAAAACTAGTGCAGCAGCTGTAGATGTCCGGCTCATACAACATACTTTACTAGAAACAATGAGCATTGCAAGCATCTCGCACTAAGTGGTTCACCATGGAGAAAGGAAGCAATGAGACCCACCCTCACTAGAGTTAGAGTATGGGCAGATGCAGTGCAAGCATCTCTCACCAAAAGATGTAAAATAACCACAGCAGCAGAGCAAGCCTGCTGCTGGTGTTCTTTTCCATCCCAGCCACAGCAAATAGGCCTCAGCCACTCACTCTCTCTCTTTCTCCATGCAACTTTGAAGTTACTTTTTAAATATTCCTTTGCAGCATGTCTGCAGGCCCCCTCTGACATGTAAGGTGTAAGCCCCCCACAATGCAGGCCTTCCGTTACACCCTGGACCTCCCTCTACAAAACCAGACGTCCTTATAACATGGCAGCATCCAGCAGCGACTGCAGAACTTTTATTAATATTCCCCTCTCGCAAGCTTGATGAACAAACCAGCTGGGTCTCGGGAATTCAGGACATGCAGGGTGCAGAATATGAAAATAACATATTGACTTGAGTTTGCCTCCAGCAGGCAACAGTACTTTGAGAAAATAAATAATATACCAATTTCACCCTCTCAGGCGCACACAAAATGGGCTCGTTGAAACAACTACAACCAAGAAAATGTGTTGACACATCTCACCAATAACCTTTGAAAGCCCACAAATCCACAGGCCTCCCTAAACAAACAACTACCTAATATGATTAACCAGCAAAACGTCTCTTATTCGTTTTCTAAAATTGTACTCAGTCATTCTTTAGATGTTTGCCAATCGTGTTTTCTTTCGAAAGGCATGTATATTTGGAAATATGAAAAGTGTGCTTCACTCGTTCATCAAATACACTATCCCAGTCTTTTCAAACCCCCTGGCTGCCCTCGAAAAACATTCCCAAAACGAAGAGAGATAAATTTTTTCTTTGGACCAGCTCAGCTGTATAGCTGTTACAAATATATAAAAACCTTCAAATCTATCGAGGTCTCTTTTATGAAGATGGAAAACAGCCCTCCCGGGCCCTGACTCCAGCACAGACTTTTTAACATGTGCATATACTTTGCCTTACTCCAATAAAAGGTATCACACTTCCATAAAATCAATTTTATCCAAAATACCAACAAAGAATTTAAGTCATTTGCTGCGGATGTTAATTGTGTGCTTTACTTTAGCTGTTTCAGGCTGATGAAGAGGCGGATGAAATTGAAAACAAATGGACACAGATTTTTTTTGGGAAAAAAGAAATTGCCACCAGCCGTCTAACCTATGTTACAGAGTTTAATGAATAAATTGTAAATAAATCATATTAGTTCTGCGAGAAACAGTCAGTCGTGCTCTAGTTCTCGTTCCAAAGTACTGTTTAGGATTTGTTTCTTGAGTCCCTTTTTAGGTCTCGCCTAGGCAGCGCGCATGCGCTGTCTCCCCGAGACATCTAGTAATCCATATGGGTGTTGAAACTCCGCCCATTGCTTGTTACTTTCTCGTGGCTTGCGATTCGTTAACTTGTGCATTTTTTTTGTTATCAGCCTCATTATTGGCTCTTCATGCCATACGTAACTTCCGTTAATTCCGGAAGCAGCACGGCCTAACTTCAGTATCCTTAAGCGTAATTGTTTTTTTTTTTTAAATAGTGCGCATTAACATGCACGCGCATCCCGGCCGCCGAACGCAGTCCCGGACTCACCCTCCCCGCCCCCACTGCTTCCTTGCATCCCGGCCGCCGAACGCAGTCCCGGACTCACCCCTCCCCGCCCCGCCCCCACTGCTTCCTTGCATCCGGGCCGCCGAACGCAGTCCCGGACTCACTCCTCCCCGCCCCCACTGCTTCCTTGCATCCCGGCCGCCGAACGCAGTCCCGGACTCACCCCTCCACGCCCCCACTGCTTCCTTGTTTACCGAGCGCCCTGTTTAACAAGCGCCCATTGTGCGCTTTTATGAAATGGCCGCTTGCCTTGCACGGGAACAGATGGTTTGATAAATGTTATACAGGAAGCCGCACTTTAAAACAACTTTAAAAAAAAATGCTGCTTTTGCCACCATACGGTACTTGCGAGCCTCGGGAGCAGCTACTGTACACAAAGGAACAAGTGCGACAGCTTCCAGCTAGCTCCCGATTCCTGTGACAAAACTTGGCTGCGTCTCTCCTTTCATCGCATGTGAAAATGCTACGATGACATCTTCTTTCACATTCAGCAGCAGAAACAATTTTAGCACTTAGTTGTTTAAAGAAACAAAACACAGTCATGGCCCGGACAATGAGTCTGGGCCATCCAACAGAACACAGCTTTCGTTTCCTACCATATGTTCAATAAAACGAATCCGAAAGCATTTTGTAGCTGCTCATGTGACCTCATGAGTCAGTGTCTGAGGATAGGCAGTTGCCAAGCTTCTCTCAGCACTTGAGCACTTCCTGCCCCCAGTCATCGTCGGCATGGTAAAGCTGACCCCCATGGTCCTGTTCTTAAGGAAAAGGGGCAGCCCAGGAATGAGGTGCGAGGTTTGCCAGCAGTTCTCCCGGGATGTCACTCCTGGGCTGGGCCCCCACTGCATTACAACTCCCACGTTCTGCAGCGAGTGCGGTACCAGGATACCCTTTACTGCTGTTGGTGCTCCAGGTAAAAGAATAACTAACCCTTACATATAATAAGCTGGGCTACATTTCAAACTTTTCTCGTAACCGAGAAATGAGGTTTTGGTTCCATCGCTTAACTTCAGCCGATGGTTCTAGGTGGGTGAATTTTTAATGCAATAGGTCTTGTTTATATACCGTGTACTCGACCCGAACGTATTTGAGCACCTTACAGAAGCACCAGTTTCGTTACACAACTACAATGGCATAAATTGTGTGGTGCGGCATTTGGTGGCAAAGGCTTCATGTACCAGGCCGTCTTATTTCAGAGTGCTGTCCTCTGCATTTACTAAAAGCAGAGGGGAATGGGCGGGTGTGGCAGACTCTTCAAGTTCATAAAAGTTGAGCAGCTCTTCTTTGCCTTTCCCCCGCCGGTTATTAAATCCCCCTCCTCACATTGTCTATGCTTCAGTTCTGTGTTTCCTGCCTTCACCGCTTCTCCTCAGGATATGTGGAGCTCTGGGGGAACTGTCAAAAAGTAAATAACCTTTTATAATAGCAGCCAAAAGCATTTATGGGCCTCCTGGATGTAACATGTGGTTTAATTTTCATTCCCCCCCATAAAGTTTCAGCAGCATGGCTTCTTTTTCGGACAAGCTCTGTCAGGTAAGGAGGGCACAGTTGGGCTTTGTTTTTATCAGAGAGACTTTGGTTTAAAAATGACAGACATCTGAAACAAAACTGGTTTAAGAGTTGCAGTCGACTTGGGTAATCTTATAAATATCACTGGAAATTTGAACTGTTGTGAAAAACAGGGCACGCCATTTTAAATAATTTATAATGCTTGTGTAATACGGAGAAGAGACCATTGTAATTGCACGAGACAACTCATGAAGCAAACTATGTTGACAATATTTCCATTACTTTTTAATGTCACAGATTAATTTACACTTGTAATAAAAACAGTTTGTTACCGAAGTAACACAAGCATTTGCAATGCAATAAGTCTCGCATTTGCGCGCATTTAAGCTATTGGCATTGTAAATGACCATGCCTTTTATTTATGGTTTCAAAACCAATACGTAAATAAAAGGCATTGTCATTTACAATGCCAATGGCTCAAACTCTAGCAAATGCGAGACCTATTGCATTGTAAATGCTTGTTTGTTTTTCGCTTTAGACTAGTGAAACTGGAATTTTCCACAGTAGACGCATGTTAAAAACTGCTTCCTTTTTTTAATTGCTCGTTTCGTACATGTTGTTGGTTTAGGCAGACGTCTGGCAGGATTATGGGTTCCCGACTAGTCTGACGGCCAAGCCCAAGGCCAGAGTCATGACAGGCGCGCCACTTCGGTGGGGCAGGTGCCGTGTCTGGAGGCTACCTCAGCTGCTCGGTCTCACTGCTCAGCTTTTTCCACTGCTGCGTGGCCAGCTCTGCAAACCTCAGCTGAGTCTGCTCAAAGCATCAGGCATCTCTGGCTGCACACATGGGAGGTCGGCTCTTGGCTAATGGAGGATAGTATTTGTAAAGCGCACGTTCACTTTGCGACAGGTATCTTGGCGCTGAATAACAGATGTTTATTGTTACCCAACTCAATGGTACTGGTTTTATTCACCTCAGAAGGATGAAAGGCTGAGTGGACCCACTGGTATTTGAACCTGTGAATATAAGGCAGGGGCATCTCCTCTGCAATGGCAGAGGAGAGCCGCCCCACTGGCTCAGAGCCAGCAGAAAAAAAATAAAACAATATTTCATGATTGTTTTATTTTTAACCATGGAACTTATATGCACCACTCTAAGATGGCTGCCACTGTTGATGTGATTGAGCTTAGTAACGCCGTCTTTACTTTCTACTTTCTGCACCTTTGTTTTTAATGGCGACCGTTGGGACGCATATCCCGAGTTATGTGTGTAACTGGTGGTACCAACCACGGCAGGTCCCGAAGTTTAGTGTTCGGAGTTAAATCGCAGCAGCCATTCGAGCTATAATGCATGCATGTGAGCCGCTTCTTTGTGCGATAACTGCACGATTTTGATCGGTCGGACGTTACAAGCACATTGGCTTTCAGCCATATGGGATCTTAAATGTATAGTTACGTGTATCCATATGACCCGTGTTTCGAGCACAACAACCTCATCATCTTTGGGAACTTGCTCACCCATAGCGTTGATAATCACACGCCTTAGCTTTCACGTCTTTATTCACAGCGTGTTATAAGCTTGAAACCATCACAATCACACGTATATTTCACGTTCTGAGAAATTGTTTTAGTTGCGAGCACCCTTACCTTTTATTCACTTATTTTTAACCGTCCATCGCACTGTTTTATGTTTTCCTACTGAATCTATCACAAACACCATGGGACCTCAAGACCTGAGGAATCGTGTTATTTTGCATGTTACGCTGTATAGATGAAATGTACAGTATTTCTTTTTCTTTTTGAATATGGTCGTCTCATTCGCTTGTTCTTGGTTTCTTTAGGAAATTAACCCCTGATGAAGGGCGAGGACACGCCCGAAATGCATTGGGGCCAATACATATGTTTGTTTAATTGATCATGGAAGTATACAGATTCAAAGAACGATATATCTCATGAATTTGATGTGATTATAAACATACAGCTTACAATAAACGATGTGCTGAAACATCCATCGAAAATTTGAACATTATTTTACAGACTTGACAAATCCAGATTGGATTCTGACAGTGCATTACGAGGGACACTTCCCGTTGGGGAGGTGCAACAGAGCTATTTATACGCCCAGGTCTAGGGGATGATACCTCGGTGCACGCAGGCGCGGTCGGTGGTAGGAGTGCCGGTCGGGCGGTGACGTGGGGCGGGGGAGGGGCAGGGTGGGGGGTAGTAAACTACGGATTAAGGCCTAATACAGGTAAGTAAACATTTAAATAAATAAAACGAATTTCGTTGTGAGCGCTGCATCGCCAAATGCGATGCAGTGCGCGCAACGATATTCGTTTTATTTATTTAAATGTTTACTTACCTGTATTAGGCCTTAATCCGTAGTTTACTACCCCCACCCTGCTCCTCCCCCGCCCCACGTCACCGCCCGACCGGCACTCCTACCACCGACCGCGCCTGGGTGCACGCCCTCAAACTACCTTTAGATTACAGAACTTTGGTTTACACTTTTATAAACTCTGGAGTGCAGGATCCAATACCTTTTGTTTTATTTTTAAGCTGCTTGGTCAGCCAGCGTGCACAGGGCGAGGCATGAGAGGGGGGAGGAGGAGAGCTACGTGCACTCCCTAAGTGCTCATGTGTGTTTGGCCGGCCATCTCAGACCGACCAAAACACAAATGCACACTTAGGTTTCTCTAACCCGGCTGTATTGAACAGCCGGGTTAGAGAAACCCCACAGACTCCCTGACCTGAGCGGAGCGTCTATTCAGCCCACTCATGCCAATCCCCGCTGTGCTCTGCAGCGGGGGGGATTGGACAGGGAGTCTGTGACATAGTCACAGTGTCTGCTGGGACAAGGAAGTCCCAGCACAGAGGCGCAACGCAGGAGGCGGCTGGCAGTAGGTAAGTTTAACTTTTTAATTTTTCTAAATTATTATTATAGACTGTCCCTCGCCCCCTCTCCCTTGCGCACCCTCCCGCGCCTCACCACTTTTTGTTTGTGGCAGCCGCCACTGCCGTGAGGTCAAACACAGGACTCTACAGTGGACGCATTAGTCCACTAAGCCAACAGACCGGGCTAGGATGTACATAATAAAGTGGAATGAAAGGAGCTACTGTTCCTTCAAAGACACTTAAAGTCACTCTCTTGCTCTCTCTCCACCCGACAAAGGGTCTCTCTCTCCTTTTTTTTTCTCACTGCCTCCATCAGAAACTCTCAGCCTCTCTTAAACCACTGTAATATATGGCAAAAAGCAGTGCTTAATTTGTAAAGAAAAAAGATTAAGTTCCAGGGTCCAAAGTATTTCATGGGAGGAGACTAGACTAAAGCTTGCTCACACTGCATGGCTGCCAAATGCAGTGTCACCACTAACTAATTAACCATTGCACTAAAGCAAATGTGGCAATCTGAATTTCTCCATATTGTAGTGTTGTGCTGGACACGTTTTAGTGTCTCAGCAGGCACTTAGTTTGCCAGCCACTCACTTGAGGGCTGGACACACTTGCACCCCACACCCATCCACCACAGGCATCATGAGTGACGTGAGCCTGCAAATAAAAGGGCCGTGTGCACGTGCTCGTGGCCAGTTAACAGTATACCCAAAGTGTCTGAGTCTATAATTTAGTAGCATGGGGTCCTAGGGCCCACAACTCTGCATTGGCGACGATGGGTTCTGACCCCATGCCGTGCAACCCAAGAGGTCACCCTGTGATTGAAGAGATGGGGTCCCGTACTTCTGCATCTGCCTGCCCGTGGAAGTAGGCCCATGTAGCGCTATGGGCGCAACGCCAATGTCGGAGGCGTCCGGACCATCAAGGTGAGGAATTCAGCACTGCCCACCTACCAGTGAGATCTTCGTCAGGAAGAGACGTGGGACGGAAAGAAAAAGCCCCGCGGAGCTCTCTGCAAGCACCCGCCAACCGCACCTCTGCTCCGGGTGCTGAGGCCATCACGTGCACGAGCCTTGCTGCTGCACGAGCCAAAAGTGGTCACTGCCGTAAATAAGGAGTACCACCACCACCCTCACACAAATTCCTTCCATAGCTAACAGCAGTCCGGACGCTTCTAGGGTTCAATTTGAGACTAACAGACAATCTCTCGATCTTCTACAATCGGTTGTTCCAGTAGTTTACATAAATGCAGGATAACAGACCCTCCAATTTTATTGAATGAAACTTTCTGATAGCTCATACCAGATCGCTCTCCTAGATTTAGCTCTATTTCCTGTAACCAGTTCTATTTACTACAGTCAGTCCCTGCACTAAATGATATGAGGTATTTTAAGGACAGGTATTTCTAAAAAGCCACATGGTGTAATATTTAGGACACACACTATTGTAACACAAGTTGATCTCTAGTAATCATCAAAACATGTATTATTTGTGAGTGCTAATTGATTGCCACTGAAAGAATGAATACTTACGCTTGGTAGTTTGCTTAAAGGACTTCTCTAACTATATGTCGGAAGTTTAATGCTATTGAACTGTGATGCGCTCTGACACCCAATTTTGGGTCATGTTCGCGCTATATAAAACATTGAATAAATAAATAAAAATAAATAATTAAATAAATACACGGAGCGCCAAAAGAGTCCGCGGCCCTGCTCCCAGCATCGAGAGGAGTCTGCAGTGCTCCCGTGACCCTGCCCTAGGAGGGGCACCAAGGAAAAGAGAAAAGAGCCCCGCTGCACCTGTATGCTTGCATGCATACACCTCGCCATTATCAGCCGCTGTGAAAGTGCGGCGCCTCATCTGCATGCTGTCCACAGCACAGTGCATGAAGGAGGTATGGAGGTCCAGCATGAAGCGCTCCTGCCGATATCCGTCTGCTGCACCTCACCAGCAGTAGAAAGGAGCACAGCGCGGTCCCAGCAGCAGGGAGGCTGCCGTGGTGCGTCCAGTCCTTGATGGAAGTACCCGGACTTTGATGGGAGTACCCGTCTGCAGGGGTGAGGAGCGTAGATCGGCCCGTGGCCGTTTCTACTCCCGGGAGCGTCACCTCCCCCGCAGCAACACACACAGAGTGTATCTACCCTACACGGGCTATCCAGCACCCACGAGGCCCGCAGCAATCAGGAAAAGCTGCCATGGCCTCTCTGTAATAGCTCACAGTGCCAACTAGTGGCCAATGGGAGGTAGCGCATAGAAATAAAAAGACTGAGCAATTACGCAAGGAAACGGCCAGCAGCACAGCTAAGGCTGCAATGGCCTAAAGTGAAAATAAAGACAGAACTGCCAGGGCACTACAACTATGCTTCCAAAAGATGCTAGCTGCACGAGTCCCACGACCATACCAAACATGAATGAGAAAAGTGACAGGCAGGCAGTGCACAAAGTGCAGCACGCACTAGAGACAAATCACTAAGGAAAGTAGAGACTGCCCTGCCCCTGTGAGTTGCCTATCATTTTGAAGGGGGAGACTGTGAACACCAGCCTGGAGAGAGCCGCAGGAAGCGCAAAGCTACTCCAGCCAAGAGAAGCGTCAAGTGGCCAACAAGGTCCAGCAAACATAATGGGACCGAAGGAGCGAGCAATGCTCCCACAAAAGGCTGCACCATTCTCCCCCACAAGACCCAGATACCTGCTGTGCCAAAAGCAGTTTCCCAGCAGCGTAAGGAAAGTTCATGAAGGGTGAGAAGAGTGTTGTGCACGCCCCCAAGCAGCTGTCTGCCACCTCTTTAAGGAAAGCAGAACAAGCATACAGAGAGCCTGGTTGCCTGCTAGGCCCCCAACATTCCCCTATAGAAGAGAGAGGAGGAAAGGCCTAGCGTGACCCGAATGAAGGAGGGAGAGCCTCTACATCTCCCCTGCACTAGCACAGCCCCGCAGTGGGCTGAAGACTGCTAGGATATTATGAATGGAGTGCCCCAATACTGCCGTAAGACTGTGTCGTACATCAGCCCATTACTGGCAGGAAGAGAGCCACACGTCCCCAAGTGGCAAGCTGCCACCACCCCAACATGAAGAGAACGTGGCACAACGCGACATCATGAAGGAAGAGAAGAGTGACAATCCTGTCACCCTGAATAAGCGGACGAACACAGGTGTGCTGGAGAGCTCAACAAGGGAAGCAGAACGAGGACTCGTACCACTACAAGACAAGAGTGCACCCGCAGACACCAGACAGCCACCAGCGCGGAGCAACATCCCTGGAGAGAGCTCAATGGAAGAACCAAAAGTAAGCAGCAGCAAGCGCGAACCGCGTCTCTCCCCAACGTGTCCCAGCACGACCGTCAATTCCCAAGCGTCGGCAGTTTAAGTCAGATGGCATCCCTGCTCATGACCGCAGGGGGAAGAACAGCCATCAAAGACACCGAGCTAATTGGCTGCGAAGTCCCTCCAGTCATCCTCACCCCCAGCAATTCATCACCATCTGTCGTCCAGGTCTAATGGTAACCACAACATCATTGCCATGTGCATCACCCAATCCAGGGGAGGAGCAGTTTATCACCAAGATGGAGCCTTGCACCTGCAAAGCACCAACAGACTGAGGCACTCCTATCGAAGTGAGAGACCAAGTGTCCAGGGGCTATCTGACATCCCATCTGCCTCTGTGTTCAGTTGGCAAGTACACAACCATTAAATCACCTACCCTGGAGGTTGCACGAACAACGTCATTGGATCCTGTCAGTGATCCTGCAGAGGCCCCCAGGTGGCCCACAAGCAGACCTGCACAGTCCATGCGGTATCATGGCAGCCACGCATAAGGGCCTCAAGGACATTCCTGCACCCAGGGATCCTGGCGCAAGAGAGGTTCTGGAAGCAGCTCCACCGACAAGGTACCGGGGCTTCAAAGGATAATGTCCTAAGCATCATTGACGCAATCACAGTCCTGGCAGATTGGTCATCCTAGTGCCATCAAGAGAAGACTTTGTAGCAGAACTCCACCAACACTCCTAATGCACCATGTTTGAGTTGTCTGACACCAACAGCGTCACCACAAGAACACACTGGTCCATCCATAGTATGTAAGTGGACATTGATACAACGGATAGGCTGCCAAAGAATCCAGACTCTATCGATGCATCGTTTGTGCCCATAGTATCTGGTTAAATTATGGACTTGTGCCGAGATGCTTGAGTGCTCCCAGCTGCACCTGTCCACCGTTGTCCCGCGGACTTCCTCTCAAGACAGAGAGAGTGAGCGGTGTCCCATGCGCATAGTTTATTTCCATAGGTTGTACTTTGTTTTGTTTTTAATAAAGTTTCGGAGGAATGTAGTGTCGTGTTGGACACGTTCTAGTGTCTCAGCAGGCACTTAGTTTGCCAGCCACTCCCTCGAGGCTGGACACACTTGCACCACACACCCATCCACCACAGGCATCACAAGTGACGTGAGCCTGCACATAAAAGAGCCCAGGTGCACGTACTCTTGGCCAGTTAACCAGTATACCCACTGTGTTTGTGTCTATCATTTAATAGCATGTGGGCCTAGGGCCCACAACAGTACACATATCACCAAAGCTGTAAGAATGGTTTGGAAGAGGTTTTGTTATTTTTGTGGATGTTGAATTTTGAAATGTTCTGCTGATGTGCTTTTCCCAAAAAGATAGGCTGCACCACTATGTTGCTAACTGTCAAAAAAAAGTGCTCATGTTGATAAATAAGTACTGGTGCAGAGCAGTGGCAAACACCGGCACAAATTAAGCACTGGTAAAGCTTCACCTCAAGTTAGAACCACAAATCGTCCTCTAACCCACAGAAGCCCTTCTCCTACCATTCATCAATGAGCCTCTTTTTCCTCCTTTATTAAGGGTCCTGTCCCACTCTTCCTTCATTACTGGTCATATCCCCCTTCACCCATTCATGAAAAAACAAAAAAGATCTATGCCTTAAACGTTTGGTGGCCACTTCTTATTTCCTTTTAAATGGCTCTCTCCTTCCTTTCCATTCTCTGCATGCCTCTTCTCTCTGAAAACAACCTTCTCTAAGTCACATAATTGTTTGCATTAATATAAACTAATGTATATCTGCAATTTACCCCCAACTCATTTCAACTATCACAATCTCTCTATTTTTGGAAGGTGATACCCCTGCAACCTATCACTACCTAATCTTCTCTAGCTCATATGTTAACCCCCACCAAACATCTGCATGAATTCACATATTCCCCTTTTCCTACTAAAGATCACATGTAACTCCTATTACTTCATTCTACCGCAAAGAAATTGGAGTGAATGCATGTAATGGTTTGCTTGATCGCACTAGATTAATCCCATACTCATTTTCCAAACATTCCTAACATGAGACTATAAATTAGTCTCCAACTTTAACCTAGCTGACGACAAACATGCATTATCTTTTCTGGATCTTCGGCTTTTAAAAAAAATCCTAGCAGGGTCTCCAGTACAAAATTATCTCTTTTCCAATCAGTGTTCACAATCTCCGGCCAGGACCATCAATCAATCAATCAATCAGGGATTTATAAAGCGCGCTACTCACCCGTGAGGGTCTCAAGGCGCTCTTCCTTTGTCTTTAATTTTCCTTGAATCCGCTATCAACAAAACGGTGCCCATTTTATATTACTCCCAGTGGTTGCATTTAAACGTTTCTAGTCATTGGCATTAAGTATGTTCCGTATTGTTGCTTTGGCTACATCAGAATGGTGAAACGGAACTTCTTGAACAGCTCAGTAGCCCTAAAGATGTTAAGATCTTGAAAGGGGTAGTAACAGTCTATTCCACTCTATAAAACTAATCAGAGTGTTTAACAAAATATAATTTGGGACCAAAATGAATTGAGTTAAAGTGCAGCATGAAAGAACATTTTTAAAATCAGTAGTCTAGCTATCACCCATTAACAAAGCACTCTTTAAACCTTTTTCTGGTAATCAGAAAAGTAGCAATGTGTAAGTCCCAGCAAAGAATTTCAAATCAAAACAGATAATTTTTATTTAAACCTGCCACATAATTTTCAACCAGCCTAAATTCACTTTTTATGCAGTGCTTAACTTGTTGAAAAAGTGCAGGGGCTTTAAGTTTTTCTGAAGAGTCTGCACCGGGGAGGCCAAATGCCAGGGCTGCTGAATACAAGGCTATCTGGTCTTGATTCCACTTCATGCATCTTTTTTCCACTCCGTACTCACTCATCTCTATTTCGTGCCTTTGCGTGGTATTTTTCATTCCAACTTTCTCCCTTTGTCACAGTTTTCCTATTGTTCTCATCCACCTTCTTCGTACCTTTTCTGACTTTCTCACTCTTGCTGTGATTGAAAGTCTGATTATGAAAAATAAGTCCCAGCCCCCAAAAATAAGTGCCAGTACCCGACTTCTACAACCACCAGCATAAATTAAATACCGTTCTTACCTCTGTAGCATATATGAATGGTCATAAGACAACTGTGTTCCTAATGGCCTAATTCTATCCTGATTGTTTCTTACCGACCAATTTTTTGGAATCCCCATATAAATGGTCGTACAATATTGAAACTGGGATGAATATACCTCTTGCACAAATGGACAACAGTTGTTGAGCTAATCAGGAGGGTGGCCTTTGAGAGTATGCATAGATGTAAATGAAGTCAATTTGGTCACTGCTATGACCTGAAAGTGGAAGGGAAAGCCAGAGATAAATATCAGCCCCAGCATCTCACCCAGTGTTACTGGAGCCGAAACAAGGACAAGGGGCAAGAGCCATTGCAGTGGAAGAACCTCTGATTCTCAGCAGCCAAGGAGAAGGATTTTGTTTTTTTATTTCTGAGCTGATTCATATGTTCCACAGCTGCACTGAAGCCAGGTAGTCACCACCTCTGGCCACTCTCTTGAATTCCTGCAGAGGTCAGTGATGATTTGGATGTCATCAATCAATCAATAGATTTCAATCAGTAGATGTGTAGAGAACTTCTTGTCACCAGTGAGAGTATCCAGGCACTGGCAGGGTCCAGTTGATTAGCTGAATAGCCAGGTCTTCAGGGGACTTTCAGAACTCTGAAAGAGATGAGGAGGTTCGTAGATGAAAGGGTAGCTCGTTCCATGTCTTCGCTGCTAGGTAGGAGAAGGAGCGACCTCCGCATCTGCTATGTCGAATGCGGGGGTGAGGGTTAGAGAAAGGGACGTGAAGCAAAGGTGTCTGGTGGGCTGATGGAAGTTTAAGGGGTGGTTCAAGTAGGAGGGTCCCCTGTTCTGTAGGGTCTTGTATGCATGGGTCAGGAGCTTGAGCTGGCATTTTGTCTGTACAGGGAGCCAGTGAAATTCCTGTGGGTTCGTCCAAGGACAGCCAGGTTGAGTCTGGCTGTGGCGTTCTGTAAGGTCTGTAGTTGTCGGAGGAGGTGAGCTGCGAACCTTGCATAGAAAGCATTGGTGTAGTCCAGTTGGCTGGAGATAAGGGCCTGGGTGATGGTGCATCTTGAGGTTTGGGGTAGCCATTTGAATATCTTACAAAGCATGTGGAGGATGAAGAAGCAGGAGGAGGAGACAGAGTTGATCTTAGTCGTCATGGTTAGCTTATTGTCCAGAATGATGTCTAGGTTCCTAGTGTGCTCAGTAAGGGTAGGAATAGGTCCGAGTACTGAGGGCTATGAGGATGCATCCCATGGGGAGTGTTTCTTTTACAAAAATCGGTACCTCTGTCTTGTCTGAGTTGAGCTTCAGGCAGTTGTCCTTCATCCATGTCATGCAGTTATGGAAACTGGTCTTGGAGGTGTCTTCGGGGGGGGGA
This sequence comes from Calotriton arnoldi, assembly GCA_963921515.1. Classification (NCBI taxonomy): domain Eukaryota; kingdom Metazoa; phylum Chordata; class Amphibia; order Caudata; family Salamandridae; genus Calotriton; species Calotriton arnoldi. The sequence goes on from CAWUFW010003316.1 coordinate 1,290,441, forward strand.
GTGGATGAGTTGTGTGCGGTCGGTGTAGGATATGATGTTGAGTCCATGGGTTTTGGTGATGCTGGCCAGAGGTGTCATATAAGTGTTGAAGAGGGTGGGGCTGAGCGAGGATTTTTGGGGTACTCCACAGATGATTTCCTTGAGTTCAGAGGTGAAGGGGGAAAGCCAGACTTTTTGTGTTCTCCCAGCGAGGAAAGAGGCGATCCATCTGAGAGCCCCTGCTTGGATGCCTATAGTCTGCAGCCTTGTGATGAGTGTGTGGTGGGAGACTGTATCGATGGCTGCTGAGAGGTCTAGGACAATCAGAGCTGCATTCTCACCTCAGTCATGTAGGGCTTGGATGTCATCGGTAGCCACAATGAGGGCTGTCTCCCTGCTGTGGTTGATGCAGAATCTGGATTGGGCGGAGTGGAGTTTGAGGTTCCATTCCAGATGTGAGGAGACTTGTTGGTTGATTGCTTTTTCTAATACTTTGGCTGGGAACCGGAGCAGGGAGATCGGTTGGTAGGTGTTGAGTTCGCTGGGGTCTGCCGATGGTTTCTTTAGTAGGACGTCGACTTCTGCATGTTTCTAGTCCTCAGGGAAGGTGGTCAGAGCAATTGAGGTGTTAAACAAGTTAGTGAGTGCGTGGCTGATTCTGGGTTCATCTAGGTGGAAGATGTGATGAGGGCATGGTTCAATTGGGGCCCCTGAGTGGACCGAGTTCATGATGGAGGTGGTGTCCTGTGGGGCGAGCTGGCTCCATTCAGTTTGTTGGATGCCTGTGGTGGTAGCGGGGCTGTTGTGTTGCTTGAAGGAGTTGGTGGCCTTGGGCTGGAGTTTGAAGTTTCTGTAGATGTTAGCAATCTTGTCGTGGAAGAGGTTTGCAAGGTTGTCACAGAGTTCCTGTGAGGGGGTAATGTTGGTTGTTGCAGCTGAGGGCTTGGAGTATTCTTTGATGATGTTGAAGAGTTCTTTGCTGTTATTGGAGCTTGATTTGATGCTTGAGGCTAAGGCCTGCTTTCTTTGATTCTCTCAACTGTCTGTGGTAGAGTTTGAGGGCTGTCTTGAAGGTGGTCTTGTCGGTCGTGTCCTTGATGGTGCGCCATCTCCTTTCCAGTTGTTTCCAGTGTCGTTTAGTCGTTCTGAGGTCTCCAGTGTACCAGCTAGCCTGCTTGGCGAGACTTCTGTGGGTGTTGCTGCCGACAGGAGTGACGCTGTTGGCGCAGCTGGTGATCCAGTATTTGAAGTTTCTGACGTTCTGGTCAAGGTTGTTGGAGGAGATGGGGTAGGTGGTGTTGAGGGCGTTGATCCATGTTTCCTTTGAGGGTTTACTCCAGCTGCGAAGGAGGACGTTAGGCAGACTGGGGGCGGGGGTTCGTGAGCTGGTTATGTTGAAGTGAATAATGGAGTGGTAGGTCCAGGTGAGTTCCGTGGTGTGGCTGTACCTGATGCGGTCACTGGAGGTGAAGATGGGGTCTAACGTGTGGCCTGCGGTGTATGTGGAGTCGTGGACGAGTTGGGTGAGTCCATGTTGTTCATGCTGTCGAGGAGGTTAGTAGTATTGATGTCATTGTGGTTGTCAAGAGGGAAGTTGAGGTCGCCGAGGAAAATGTAGTTAATGGAGTCTATGGTGAGGGGGAAGAAGAAGTTGCAGAAGGCTGGGTGTGGTCCTGAAGGATGGTAGGCTTGGGTGCCCCTGATGGTGGTTTTGCTGTCTGTTTGGAGTTGGACGTTGAGGTGTTTCAGGGCTGGGGTGATGTTGTCATTTGTGGTGGTGTGATTGGATGGATTCAGGCCATTGGAGTACATCTAAAATTGCAGGCCATTGTCTCTTATCATCCAGGCTACGGGAAGCACTTAGGCGTTGAAAAATTGGGGTGAATTTGTAGAACCCTGGGAAATTCCACAGAGAAGAAGCAGCAAAACATGAAGTGCATTTTATTCTCATGGACCTATTTGCTTGGGTCTCACTCTAGGCAACTCATGTTGAGAAGGATGTATAATACGCTTTTTAAAACACAGTTATATAATAAAGATACTTAAGGGTTCAAGTAACGATCGTCAGATAAAGAGACTTAATCGGTTTCACACAAAGATGGGCAGAAATTGTGGTTGGCAAAATTGCCGGGAGCAAATATCTTTAGACTACATTGCATGATTATCACTCAGCAGTTTTACCAGACGATTCAGCATGGAGAATAACGTGGCTTCTGCTTCACCGACTGTAGAACTGCATGTTTTCCCCACCAGCTCCCTTAGGTAACACCTAGAGAGATTAGCTCAGAGAAAACAACAGATCCATTTGTTATTTTTATCCAATGCAGAATCTGAAATCAGGGGCAAATACCGTGCTCATTTAGAATATAATACTGCTTTCCGAATTAGGCTATAATAGGCCAATGACAACGCTTAGCCTTTGACCCTGAACCTCTCACTGCATTGTTCTCACTGAATTTATAAGACAGTGCATTGGGTAAAGTCATCTACACAGCTAATATCTCTGTAACTTGTGGATCACAGGGGTAGTAGCCGATAGGGCTGTGTCATATGTTTATGATTTCAGCGTCAATAAATTAATATTCTATTAATCGGTTAATAAATAACAGCATCTGCCATGGCACAATGCAGTTTGTATGTCATGATACATTCCTTTACCACAGTGCACTGCCCACACAATATTGAGGAGGGAGCTTCCAGGGGCTGAGAGCTGAGAGTTGCTCCAAACTAAACAGATTCTGCCACCTTATGAGGTACATGGGGGTCAAAGGTTATTCAGGGGTCTTTGAAGCTCGCCATCAAGAAGAAGCTGAAGAGGAAGAGATCCTTCTGCAGAGAATAATTCAAACACTATTTTGTGAGAAGTCTTTTAGTTTTCTACCTCAAAGATATATTTTATCCTTGGGATGGGATACTTTAAGTATCGTCCTACGAGGGACCAAAAAAAGAGATGGGTGGAAGATGTGAATGAATCCCAGCCACCGGCAATTGCTAGGGCAGCATTCCATCTATCTCCTTTTGGCTCAATGCACTACTCCAGACACGAATCAGCCTTATGTTGATCAGCCTAGATCCTAATCCAATAGCATCATCCCAGCCTGAAGTGCCATGTGTCATGCTGTTTATATAACAACCAAAGGAATCCCAGACCTGTTTGTACCCGTGTGGGTTTCATCAGTGAGATGCAGCTTGAGTCCCATGGCTCAGTGAGCATGCGGTCCATTTCTGGGCACCTCTTGCATTGTCTCTGAGGAACCTTTGAGTCTCTGAACTCACTATTAAAGTTGATCCCTTAGAAGGGCTTATTTTGGATAATATTTTGAGACACCTTTCAGTCTCTCGTTTCAGTTCACCGGAGGACCAGCTAGTCTTCAAGGAGTTCATACACTCTGAATATACCATGGTTCATTACATGGGTACAGGCACTGGCAGCATTTTGTGAGAAGTCTTCTGCACTCCTGACCTGTTGTCCCGCATTGGGTCTCATCAGTGAGATGCAGCTTGAGTCCCATGGCTCGGTGAGCATGGGCTCCATTTCTGAGGAACCTTTGAGCCTCTGAACTATTAAATTTGATCCCTCAGAAGGGGACATTTTGGATACCATCCAGCAACCAGCAACAGTCTCTCATCTCAGTGTCCCAGAGAACCAGTTAGTCTTCCAGACGTTTCTGGCAGGTTGGCATACACTTTTGATGTTCCATGGCCCATTGCATGGGTACTGGCACAGGCAGCATTTTATGACAATTCTTCTCCAGAGCTATTGAATAAGGAACAGAAGCGGGACTATAATGATCCAAATGGACACATTCAGTTTATTCTCTTCCAACCCTGACCCCTTGTGACACCGCTGGCAGAGATCCTGCACAGTTCTTTTTTATAATTAATTGGAACCTACCCCGCTTTTTCTGACACACACCACCACTCTTTTCAGCACTCGGTAGGATGGGTCCACATTTCGAAACACATGACTCACTTCTCCCAAAACACTTTCAAGAAAGCACTTAGCAGACTCTAAGAATAAGTATTGTTTTCTAGTTCTGTCTCTCGTCTTAACTTGTCTGTAATCTGTTAAATAGTAGGTAGATGTAAGTCCTCCTGGAAAAACCTTCAATTTTACTGATTACACATTCATGCTGTGGTAGGCGCTGCTTTCTCTAATCACAATTTGCATTTTATTTTTCTAAATGCAAGAAGTGCTCCCTCTGACTACACCTCTCAACATGAAAGCGACATCATTTGTAAATGTCCTGATCGGGCAAAGAAAGCAAACTCTAAATTACCAATTAAAGAAACCAATGAGAATGAATTTGGAACAGGGGGAAAGGAAAAACATCTTATTAACTCAATTATAATTCGAGGTTTCTTCTTCAGGACCATTCTTAGATTTAATGATGGAGAGAGTTGAGTTGAGCTCTGATTGGTTAGCAGGCGCAGTGTTCTGAGAGGGCTGTGAAATTATGTATGCACTTCTTTCGTTGGTCTCAGAACCTAGAGTCTAAGGCCAGCTAGACTTGACAGTGCGCAAGTGGACCTTCCATAGTGACAATTTATATTCTCTCACCTATGACGTGTTTCAATTTTGGAGGGTGATGAGAGCGTGTATGTTGCGGCGCAGATGATCACATCTTTTTTTCCCAATGTCACATTATATTGATCGTTTCTTCACATATTTCAAACCAATATAATAAATAATATGTGATTACTCAATAAAACCTTGGCATTTGTGGATGGTGTTAGACAAATAATAGTAGTATGAATTAACAGGTGTGGAGTTTTGCTACAGCATTGCTAGTGTGTGTGTGTTTGTGTGAGTGAGTGAGTGAGTGAGTGTGTGTGTGTGTGCGCTTTCAATGTACCAGGATCCTACCTCAGAGAAACCCCAATAATGGTGAACATTTGTACCTCTAGAGGGCGTGATGGGCTGGTACGTCTTGTTCAGAGATTCCTTCTCCTTTACTGGTTCCACCACTGACAGCCTGAAGATCCTCCTCTCATCCAGCCCACAGTAGTGGTGATGAAGGTGGCAGGAATATGTGCCTTCATCTCCACGCCCCAGCTCGGATATGGTCAGAGAGAAGTCCCCTTCTGTGAAGGCCAAGTCGCTGATGTCCATCTTCCTCCTAATGAAAAGGGGGCCATAGGACCGGCGCTCACCAGAGGCGTAGAGGTCAATAAGGCGGTCTGCGCGGTCGTGGGGGACACCAGGAGGCTGTCGGTCCCAGTGCACCACTTGCTGGTCCTCTTCCCGGTGCCTCTCCGTCCAGAGGTGGTCTCTGTTTTCACAGGGCAGTGTCACGGTGCTACCGATGAAGGCAATTATCACAACTTTCACTCCATCCCAGTACATCTTCGCTTTTCTCTCTGTAAAGTAAAGCAAAAACACAAAATGAAAATGATTTGCTCATGTGTACATACTTTGTAGGGTGATTATAAATGATCAACACTGGCAATAAGCTGTTGCTTAAGCTGAATTAGACCAGCCATAGAGTTATTTCCTGCCTGCTAGTAACTAAAAGATGGATGTTTAGAAACGGTATCAAACTAAACCCTAACAAGATGTAAGTTCATTGTTGAGGGCATATCCAGTAGTTTAAGCCTCAACATTGTTGAAGAGGCTTTTATAAAAAAAAATGCCTCCTCCAATAAGATCTGAGCCCCCCTGATACCATGCAACTAATATGAGCCATACTGATTAGATGACACTGAGTTGTTTGTTTCATCTCAGAAGGCAAAAACTAATATTTATGAGCTCGGCTTCCATGGCTGTGTTATGACTCAGATATTTGAAAGGACCAGGCAAGCAGTGCCAGGAGGTGGTGAAAACAAAGCTCAATGTGTATAAAAAGCTGATGCATGAATTCTGGGGGTTTTCACTTAGGAAGAGGACAGCAGACCACAACGAGAACTCTATGTTGTCTGCCTTCTGCTAGAAGTATCAAGTTTAAGGCACTATTGAGGTACCTTGAGGTGCATTGGGCCATCCAAAAATGTGGTAGCACCATCCGGGTAAAAAACCCGTCCATACTGTGAATTTACACAGACCCCTATTGCTGTGCAAATATGTGAGTTTCTCATTTTCAATATGACACGATGATGTACAGTTACATTATATACACACGTTAGTAGTAGAGTAGTTCATATGTGATACTTTCCACTCTTCTATTGCCGAGGCTTGTCCTCTGAGGGGTGAGTAGCTCAGGGGCACACGTTTTCCCAAATATTTTGAAAGTTGGCCCATTTTTCATAGTTGGTTACTACATAAAGTGTGCTGTCTCCCCGTATTTAAACAGCCAACGGTCAACAAGTTTCGACCACAGACATGGAAACAACAGTTTAATAAGGCCTTCTTCGCGAGATCGATCCCTCTATGATTGGGTCATTTCGCACCAATCTACTCCCATTGTCGAATTAAGTCAAATGAGGATAAATCCGACTCAGGTGTGCAGGATTTTCAGAGGATGTGCAAGGATGTTTTCTTAAATATCCAATTCTTCTAAATTATATTCACTTTTGCAAGATCCCTTGATGTGATGATTTAGTTGGTATCGGTGCCTTATATCGCGTGAACATGCTGCCTTCCTGTTGCATTAAAGCAGTCTAGAGCACTAAAAGCATACCGAAACTCCAAAGCAAAGCGGCAACAGTCACTGGGGGCTTCTTCTTCAAGGGGTACATGCTGGGATGTAATTCTCTCAAACTGAGGACCCGTGACTTACTCCTGAAGATCCCGAAAGGCCCCAAATGTTAAGGATGCATTTGTAAATAAACTTCTTCAGAGTAGTAGGAACACATTCAAATTAGGGTGAGCTTAAGTCGAGGGTCCTCTGAGAGCAAATTCCCTTAGTTGGAGCCTGGTCAGCATGCAAGTGCTGCAAGCTGTCTTTCAGGGTGACCGGCCAATTGTCGGTCTGGCTGGTCTGGAGCTATTTACAAAAGTCAGAATTTCTTCCATCTCCTATTAAAACGGGGCCTCAGCTTTACACCTAAAATCTACAAATGCTATTATAAGCAGCCTTTGGGGTTTCTGTAGCTAATTATCTTAAGGTGGCTTTGGACGCTTATAGAAGTTATTTTCATAAGACGATCCTTTGCCTTGTGCTCCATGTGCTGCAGTTACCTCCTTCTGTAAAAATATGGCCTCGCTGTACCGAAGTGTTTGAGTGATCTATCAGGGTATTTAGAGACCTCTTCGGCATGCTGATCTCTGCTAGGCTAAAGGCGTGAGCGCTGTGTGTGAGGGTTGCATACTGTACCGAATATGATGATGGGTTTATTTACAGTGTATTGCCCAGTCGTCATTTTATGGGGATTAAAGACTCTTAAATATTTGAAGGAACATTGCACCCCTTACTTGCTGCCCTTCTCCTCCCACAGCTTGCCATCTCCAAGCCTCAGGGTGGCTTCTTGCTGGGCAAGTGGAAAACTGAGATTGAGGGACTAAAAGATCATATACAAGGACCACTCACCACCCCAATTTTAACCACCTCCCGTCAATTACTATTTAGCTCGTACGTCATAGGTGCTTTGTCCTACACTAAGCAAAACTATATGGGATTCCAATTTGCACCCTAAGCTGAGAACAACCTGCTCGATGGACATCCTTGCTCCTTCAAGAATAGTCAACGCTTTTTTACTGTACTAACTTGCCTTGGTGATTGTTCTTCTGCTTATTAACCAGCAGGCATGAGTCTGAGTGCCATACTTCATTAAAATTTGTATTTGGGAGCAAAAATCCAGTGTGGCTCAGTTGAGAGTGGTAATTTCTAAAGCTGACTGAGCCCGCCTCCCTTTCTTCTTGCCATTTCTGCCATGGCCGGCTTGCAGGAAATGCTTGCCTAACCCATGGACAGAATAATTACAGGGCAAGAAAAAGAACTGTAGAGTTTCATTTGGTGTGGTTAGAAGGATGGAAGCAATATAACATAGAAGGAAGGAGCAAGGGTACAGCAGAGAGGTTTCACCCCTCAACTTAACGCATCATCAAACATTCAACTCCTCCAACCAGCACAGACAGCAGGAGGGATCAAAGGATGTCAGTACTGGTGCTATCATTTACGATAATCTTCAGTACCCCACCCCACAACCCAAGGCATTCAAAATGAGAGACTGGGGGTAGGAGAAGAACTGTTTATGTCCTATTATGATATTGTCTGGCAAAGATCCTAAGCACCGGTGCAAAACATTCAGGGGCATATGTACAAGGAAATGGCGCAGCGCTGCGCCATTTCCAAAACGCAGAGATGTGCCGTATTTATGATACAGTGCACCCCTGTGGTTTCCCTAGCGCTGGTACAAAAAATAGTAGTGGAAGCATGCCAGCGTTTCAGGGGATGATTGTTTATGTGCAGGAAGGTGTCCTTCCTGCACATAAACAATCAATAATGGCGATTTGTTACTTCTATGTGTGCTGTATTCTTCAGCACACATAGAAGTAGCAAATGGCCATTATTTAATGATTGTTTTTGTGCATGAAGGGACACCTTTGTGCACAAAAACAATCATTAATGGTATTTTGCTCTTTCTTTGTGTGCTGCAGAATGCAGCACTACATAGAAAAAGCAAAAACGAGGAGAAATAAAAGTATTTGTCCTTGTTGCGCCAATCTAATGCCTACTTTTGCATGGCATTCGTTTTTGGCGCTGCCTCAGATTTACAGATACTTGAAAATCTGAGGTAGCGTCAAAAAGCAACGGGGGTTGTGGTGGAATGCCTACAGCAACACCTATTGCACGTCCCTTTCACACAGATACCTGCATGAAAGGGTACCATATTTACAAAGCGGCGTTAAGCCACAATATGGTGCAGGGCTTTGCGCCATCAGAATGTCAAAAAAGTGAGTTTATTTATTGGGCTTGTAGGTCATTCAGCTCCCTGATCAGCAACCTTGCTTGGAGATGTCTGACCTTTGGCAGCCCTTCAACTTCCCCATGGTGTAGGTAACTGTAATAATGTCATTTGATTTGTGGGCTGCGGTTTTTTCTGTATTATTATAGCTCTGATGCTTTAGGAAAATTATCCACCTCAGCTGCAAAATCTGCAGATTTCGTCAAACATACATTTGTTTCCAATTTAAGCAGATATAAGGTTACTTGAGCGTTGTATGCTAGTATCACTGTGTTGATGCCAATTCAAGTTTACATAGTAGTGTGTAAAAGGATCATATATTTTAATATGGCGCTCAGAGCATAGAAATTGTGCATCTTTAAGGTCTGGAATCTTTAAGCGTCCGAGGTGACAAAAACTATATAGTAAGTGTATAATTCACAATGTGTTCTATGCAGAGCTGTTTCCTGCTGATGAACAGTGGCTGCTCCTCTGCTAAGGCGGAGGAGCGTTGCCCACTGCCTTGAAGCAGCAAAAGAAAGGAAAAATAAAATGATAATAACGTAGTGTTATTATCATTTTATTTCGCCCTCCTGCTGCGGTAGCTTGCGTGAGGGGGCGGGGCTGCAGAGCAGGGGAGGAGTGGTAGAACACGCCTAAGTGCGCAATGACTGTTTGGCCAGCTCTCTCGGGCCAACCAAAACAGTCATGTGCACTTTCCCTGTTCTCCATGCAGGCTGCATTACAGCCTGCGTGGAGAACAGGCCCATCCCTCCAGCCCCTGGCTAAGTGCTGTATCACGGTGCTCAGACCAATCACAACGCTGCATTTCAGCGTTGTGATTGGCTGAAGGGAGCGAGGAAGCCCTGGTGCTTCCTGATTCTCCCAAGAAGCCAGGAAGAGGATGCGGGAGAGGCGGCAGCGACCGGCCAGCTGGCTGGCTGAGAGGTAAGTGTTGTTTTTTTAATTCGATCCCCCCTGGCCCTTCCCGCCCGCCCCACTGCTGCTTCCAGGCAGCAGCCGCAACTGCTAATAAGGGGAGCCCCCACTCTGTACTCACAGGAAAAGTTCAGTACTGAGCTTCAGGAGACACAACTGGACTGCACAGGACAAAAGAGGTGCACTTTGTTTTTATGTGTTTACAGTTATGTCTGAGCACTGTTGCGGGAAATATTTCATATGTTTTATACAAACAATTTTCCTATGGGATGTAAAAGACTATATTATTAAAATGGTACATGAAAGAAAAAAGCATTATTTGCTGATAAATACCATTTTAAATAGCATCTTCGGAAAGGGTTTAGGGTCCTTTCTTAAACAAGCATTGGCAAAGACAGCAGGTCGTGCCTTGTTTTTTGGTGATGCTGAATAGCATCGGTAAAAGCACAATGCTTTTTGCCAATGCTATTTACCATCAGGGGAAAAAAAGGCGCAATGATGCAGCCGCTGTTGGCAGTCATACTGTGCTATAGACACGCGCATGTGATATCAAGCATGCAAATTTACGCGAGCACCATTTTCTTTTATGTTTTTCTGTCTGGCCTAAGATTGTGTGCTCCATTTAGATTTCTCAATAAAAAAAGAAATTTTAAGTACGTGAAAATGCTTTTCTGGAGGGCCGGCAGCAATGTACCCTCAGCCCCTAGAAAAAAATATAGATATTTTTTTTTTTAAAAGATGAGGGGGGTCAGCAGAGTTGGGGTAGCAGATGGGAAGGAAGAACGGGGAGTGTGTAGAGAGAGTTTTAAATTTAAAATAAAGCTAAGGAGGTAAGGGACAGGCAGCACACGATGGAGATGGAGATGGGGAGAAGCACACTGACCAGCCATATGGAGCCCGCGGGGGTGGAGGGGGTGACAGCAGGAGGAAAATACATGAGGAAGACAGCAACACCAGAGCATACAGGGCTGGCAGGACAGAATTTAGAGAGGGGAACAGGGCACAAGGGAGAAACATCTAGAAAACATATGCACTCTCATGGAGTGCTCAACCAAAAAGGAAAGGTAGTTCCCTAAAAGTGAACAGTGAATGAGCACAAGTTAGCCAAGCAAAAGAATGATAAAGAGACTATGCTCCAAGGGAGGAACATACACAAGATAGACAAGGAAAGCCATCGAATAAGAAGCAAGCAATTAAGAGTGATGATAAAGCCAACCAATGGGAAGTAATCGTCTTCAGTTTCCCAGCTGCCTAATTTACTCAGTCCTGTGTCATAATTATGTCCTGCTTTGCCGCATGACGACTCATCGTGACAAAAACGCAGTGAGGGTCAAATCTAATGCCATCTTCTTGTATGGAAAAAACCTTGGTTGGTCTTATTTCAGTAATTCATGGCAAACGTCTCATGGAATTTTTCACCATTTGCACAAATTACATTTTCACAGAAGTTGCCCTGAATTATGATATTTGGAAACTTTCTCTTGAACCAAAAATATAATTGTTTAGGATAGCCTTTGAAAGATGGACTGGATGATCTCAAACCTAGACTGCACAATCACAATAACATATATGGTGTGTTTATTGTTTCTAAAGAACTTTACACCATCCTGGGCCCACTTCCAGGCTCTGTAAGTGAACAGAAGTGGTATAGAGAAAAACCAAAAGGGAGAAAGTGTGGAAGTGGCAGGAAGTAAGGGGTGACGAAGAAGGAAAGAGGGTAAGAAAGCACAGAGAGAAAAGAGGGACTATGATGCTACATCAGTTGCAAGCATGGTGCCTACACCATCTACCCTCTGACTGCTTCAGGGCACTATACGAGAGGAGAAAAGAAAGAGGAGGTGGACAGGAGGAAACAAGGGAGGTGAGGATGGAAGGGATGAAGGAAAAGAACAATGAGGAGGGGGCATGTGATGCTACATCATGACGATTTCTAGCATGACACTTACACTGCCACATGGCAGCTTATATGCACTACAGTGAAAAGGAGTGAAGGAAGAGAAAAATATAAAAAAGGCACAAGTGAGAAGTAGAAGGATATATGATCACTATTGTTACTTGGGTGTTACTTATGCCACTCTGTGGCCTCTTCAAAGCACTGAAGGTGGATCCAAGGAGCCTCAAAAGCGATAAAGAATGCCTGCGTGCAATTTAGATGACAATAATCTATCGATAATGTATGGATGATCCAATCCACCTGAGTGGGTTTAGAATAAAATGCATGTTGAATTTCCTTGGAGGCACTTGGATGGGCCTCAGAAGATCGTTTTCCCCAGTGGCTTGAGGGTGCGTTGTCATATGGTGTTTTTAGAGTTTCTATTTTTTCAGTTTTGAAATCATATCTTTGGCCATGATAAAAGACGGAAGACAAGGTTTCTCATGCATCAGCCTTATCGCTCTGACATCACCTGAGTTAAGATAGCTGTAATTCCTTGAATACCAGGATCACAACAGAGTCCAGCCCTCTCATGTGTCAACTATGGGTTTCCTGCAACAATCAAGGTAAGCCTTGTCCACCACACCAACTCCGACGGTGAATACATCTCCCCCTCCCCACTGAGTCATGGACACTTGAGTGCTCACTTACCAGACTTAGTGACGTTGAGCTGAACAATCACTGTTTCATACACGTGGCAGTAGTGGTGGTGTAAGCTGCAGTGGTAGTATCCTTGATCGCTCGGGGCAACATCTGAAAAGAAAGCAAAATAAGACCTTGGGTGTGAACTGAATTTAGACATTATAGGTGGAAAACAAGATTTCTTAGCCAATTCCGTTAATTATTTGGGTCCAAACTCACAGCCTTCAAAAGCCTATAAATAGTTTGACAGCCTTAAGAATTGAACTTTAATGAAACAACCACACCACACCTCTTTCCACAAGATTGCCAAATCACACCTATTTTCATAAGACTGCCATACCACACATCTGTACACAAAATGACACACCACACCTCTTCCACATGACCACCACCACACCTCAGTACACAAGACTGACACAGCACACCTCTTCCCACAAGACTGCCATGCCACACCCCTTTGCACAAGACTGCCACACCGCACATCTTTTCACAAGACTTCCACGTCACACACCTCTTTCCACAAGAATGTGACACCACACCTATTTCCATAAGACTGTCACAACACACCGCTTTCCACAAGACAGCCACAGCACACATCTTTCCTCAAATCTGCCACACCACATATCTTTTCACAAGAATGCCACACCACACATCTATACACTAGAATCCCACACCACACCTCTTTCCACAACACTTCCACACCACACTTCTTTCCACAAGAGTGCTATTCCACATATCTTTCCACAAGACTGACATACCATTCGTCTCTCCACAAGAATGCCACACCACACATCTGTACTATACACTAGAATCCCACACCACACCTCTTTACACAACACTGCCACATCACACTTCTTTCCACATGAGTGCTATTCCACATATCTTTCCACAAGACTGACATACCATTCATCTTTCCACAAGAATGCCACGCCGGCATAGTCTTCAACATCTCGTTCCACTGAACTCCGACAAAACCTCTTTCCATAAAACTGCCACAACGCACCTCTTTCTACAAGACTGCCGAACCACACTATAAAAACAATCACACCACGCCTTTTTCCATGAATGTCACACAGGACCTCTTTCCACCAGACTGCATCACCACACCTCTTTCCACAAGAATACTACCGCTCACATTTTTTCACAAGACTGACACACCACACCTCTTTCTACAAGAATATCACACCTGCACAGATGGCTGCAACACTCTGTTCCATAAAACTACCACAAAACCTAATTCCACACCACATCTTATTCCATAAGCCTTCTAGATACATCACAGTTCTTTCTACAGGGATGGCACAGCCTACCTATTTCCACAAGGCCCCATTTATTCTCAGTAGAATTCACCTTTCTCACAACATATCAATTTTTCACTCAATCCCACAATTCTTGCTTGACAGCATCACTTCTAGTTCCACCCCCTCACATGCTAACCCACGCCTCTTTCTGCAAACGTTCAGCAGCCCCAGGGACAAGTCGTTGCTGGACCACAACCTCCCTCACTCAAACACATTTCTTCATGTGAAAACGTACCTCCGGCTCAGCTTACAACTTCACTTCCTAATAATCCACCACACTTTCTCACCAAATATGACTCCCATTTGACTGTATGTCCTTCCTGAAACCTGAAAACGTATCATTGGACCATATTTCTTCTTACTAGACATTGTCTGTTTTCCCTAACAGCTCCCTTTTCAGCCAGCCTCCTCATTGTTAGTCATTCAAAAGGTTATATCCTTCACTAAACCACATGCTGTCTGGCTTGAGCACACCTCCATAGAGGGGCCACGCAGGGGAGTTAGCATGTGCTGTACTTCTGCAACTGGGGCAATTGGTGGGTTGTCAAGACATCGCTCGGTGAATGCAGCGCTGAGCACGTTAACAATTCAAGGAAAAAAGGGAAGAAAGCAACGTGTTTTTCTGCCTCTTTGGCACTACAACTATCCCCTTAACTCAAATCACGGTGTGCAGTCAGCTGCAGGGAGCAGCATCCCCTTCTGTTGTACGTTTGCTATCAGAAACCTACAAACTCCTGTGTGCTTCCACGTCTAGGGCGCAGGATATTTTGTGACTTGGCTGTAGATGGGCAAAATGTTTTTTTCCAAAACTTGGGAATAAGTTATGTTTCCATTACCTATATTACTATATTAATTGAATTTGTGACAGCTTGTGTCTCTCGGAAGCTGATAGTGTGACACTGAGTACATCACAATAAATGTGTGCAGGCACAATAGGTGGAGAACATGGACAGGAGACGTATAACCCTGTGAAATGTACTTTAGAGAAAGATATCAGGAATTAGTACTTTGCAACACTGCAGGCCGGAGGACATGAAGGTCCTTAGTTTCTGGTAAAATCTGTGTTTTTGTCTGCTACTCTTCTCACTCAAACATGTGCTCTGGCTTCTAGCGCCTCTCTACCTGTGTCAAGGTGCCGCTATTATGCGCTGCATGCTTTCAACCAGCATTGAGTTCTCTTCGTTTGTTGCAACTCCAAGCCCAGTGGATTTGCAAAGATATAAATATTATTTACACAAGGAACCTTGGAACAGGCTTTGTAATGGTTGGAGCACACACTGAGAACAGTTAGGTTAAAAAGAAAAGCCTTAAAGAAAGCAGAACCAAAAACTATGGGTAGCAAGTGAGAAAGCTCTACCAAAGCTCTAGCTATTTGCAAGCAGTCTGGTACAGGAATGAGGAATTCCTGTGCATTTACACATCAGGCAATGTTAGAGTAAAACACAAATATACATGAATCACTGGCACCCTGATCGTGGGCAGGGCTGAAGTTTGGTATCCGGAAGAAAGCATCATGTATGCATGTAAAGTGTACTGGCAAATGTAGGGCAGACAGTCAGTGTGGTCTGGAGAAGGTTATCGGATGAATCCATGTCGCCGGAACACCAGACCCCAGTGCAGAGTTTCCATTTATAACTTACTGTAATGTAGAACTGTAAGTCTGTTTGTTCAATTCAGGTGAACCATGCAGACCACTTTCATAATCTATAGGCTGTAGAAGCCCAATACATGATGTTCCTTGTGACATACAGTCATCTATTAACCTTAGCTCCACAGCGACCTGCGATCACCTTTGATTTGAACTTCCTGGGCCCTGTTTCAGCATCGCAAGGGCCTAGATCAGAGGTCTTCAAACTTTTTGATGCCAAGACCCCCTTGTCAAACTTTTTTAGGCGTAAGGACCCCCTTCTGAAAAATGTCTAGAACCTGGTACTCCTCATCATCGACAACTATCAACAACCATAAACCCCCAATTCCCACATGAAATAATTTTTACAGTGCGGAAATAATATTAAACAGTGTTTAGCAAACTAATGGTCCGTGAGCGTGGGGGTGTAGTCAAAGGTGTAGCTAAAAAAAAGGGCCTCGTTTATGAGGAATTGGCGTAGGGCAGTACCGCAAGTCTTCTTGCGGCGCTCCCCTATGCCAATGTGAAAAGGCAGGAATGCACCGTATTTATGAAATACGGTGCATTCTTGTCCTTTTCCCTTGCATTGGCGCACAAATTCTTGCCTAGCACCAACATAGACAGGACTGTTTTTGTACAGGAAGGGGCACCTTTCTTCACAAAAGCAATACAGAGAGACGTTTTCCTCTTTCTATGTGAGCTGCAGAATGCAGCACACATCGAAAGAGGAAAAAACTAGGAGAAATGAAAACATTTCTCCTCGTTTCGCCTCCACTGGGGAGGCGTCCGTTTTTGGAGCTGCCACAGGTTTACGTGATTTTGTAAATATGGGGCAGCATCAAAAACCATGGGTGTTGCGTGGGAACCCCATGCAAAGCCCATGGAACATCCCCTTAATGCAGAGTAAGGCTACGCAGTGACTTGCACTGCTATGTCTTACTCCATATCTATGAGGCCATGCGAAGCTATGCAGGGTGACTTTGCACCGCCTCATAGGTATGGTTGAGATGCATGCACCACCGAAGCGTAAAAAAAAGTGATGCTCTGGCGATGCAAGCCTCTCATAAATAGGCACCAAAATATTCTGTAGGTTTTTTTTAGGTCTTTCACCATCAGCAATCTACATATAAAATAATAGGCAGCGTAAATGAAAAATAAATAAAAATGTTGTTACTCAGTGGGAAGTGCACTGTAGTACATTATGAAACCTCTATTAGTTAATGCACTGCAGAGGTCTGTGTGTAACCAGAGAGCCACAGAATTAAATCTTGATTGGTGCAGTGGAAAATAGTGGTGTATTTTTAGTGCAGCGATGTCCCAGCCTGTGACAAAAAGCACTGTGAATATGTAAGTCATTATTTTATACTGGCATTACAAACAGTGTAAGCTAGAATGCTGCAAAACGTGCAAATAGTTATACCATAAAATGATGCTTCCAAAATGTAGATTTTAGTAACACCAGAGGGTATGTAATGCAATTTTTTTTACATAACTGTCCCTTCAACACCTCTTTAGGGGTACTAAGGGCTGTGTAAAAGCAGTTAAAATTAAAAGCAAGCACTTCCAAGCCCAATTGTTAACTCTTTGCACTTCCGCTCAAAAAAACAAATGTTTGCCATCACAAATCTTGGAGTTATTTGATCAATTAAAGCCAGAACTGCTATGAAGCATCATTTACACTTGCAGATTAACTCATTTGCATTTCATTCAGGCAATCAGCTGATAACGATCTAAATTAGCCGTCCCCGGACAGCTGTCTTTTTCCAAAAGGAAAGCAAACGTTTTGGATTGCAGGGACAAGTGAAGCTGGGGAATGCGCAACCCCCTTTCCAGGTCTCCACGCCCCCCTGGGGGTCGTGCCCCACAGATTGAAGATCTCTGGCCTAGATACTCATTTGGGCACACGAGTTCACTCTGACTCAGAGTTAAGGTTCATTCCTCCCATCACATGCTCAAGAAATCATAATCCAGGTGGAGCCTCTAAACTCAGGTATATAACACAATAATAGGGCACATACCAGTGTCAGGGAAAATGGTGTTTAAAGAAGGGCTTTCCTGCTATGTAAAAAAACAAGAAATACTACAACATGATGGAAGCTTGGTGGAAGCACCCGCCTTTAGGGCAGCGGTGTTACTTCAGATATTCCCACTGAGCCTACCTCTTATTATCAGAGAGAAGTTCCCATCTGAGAAAGCCGCTTCAGACATGAAGATCCTCTCTTGGTTGTAGGGGCTGTAGATCCTCTGCTCTCCAGCCGAGTACATGTCCACCAGCCGCTCAGCCTTGTAGATCCCGCCCATGCTGTAGAGGTCCCAGTGCACCACCCGCTGCCGGTCCTTCAGGCTGTCCTGTGTCCACACCATCCGGTGGCTCTGGCACTGCAGCCGAGTCTGGGAGCCCACGGGCGCGGTGATGTCAGACTCCTCTACCACTGGGTTCACCTCATCTGCAACAACTGTGGAGAATGGGAGAAAATGGAGGTATAAATACAGCTAGAATTGACGGTTATGTGAATGTCAGGTTATGCATTCACTTGTCATGCCAACAGTGCCTCTTCCCAAATAGTTTTAACTAAGCAGAAATGTTCCAGTGAAGAACACTGCACTGGGACAGAGTCAGGACAGTTCAAAGGGGCTGGAACGCTGCACCAATATAACATTAGATGGAATACACCCATATCCACTCTATGCCACCAGCATGTATTGTTATAAATGCAGTAAGTTAATTTTGTCTGACACTGTGTGGTTCAATCTTTTGATAATAAGAAATGAGAGGAACTATCTCTCACAGTAACTGATAGCTGGGACTGAGACTTACAAATTATAAACCAGATTCACAAGCACGGATATTAAAAAGAGTGAAATCTCCTCCCAAAGATTTCTTTCTACATTTAGAGTAGATTGAGATTGTGGAGATTCAACAAAAAAATCCTAAAACTATCCTAGAAATGTATGGAAACACTTACTCCTTCAGCCTTTTTTATCTAGGTGGAAAATCTACTGGAGTAAATCTTGCGGAAATGTGTATTTACACCTTTAATGTTTTTATTGTTTTTCTCTACAGGGAAAACATTTGCCACGTGCAGCATCCCATTATCCTGCTGGACGATGGACTATAGGGATCTTGTCTTCTCTTTCCATACTGGAAAGAAACCTCCTCAAGGCAATAATACGATTCAATTTAAGTGCATTTCGAGAGAGGGAAATTATCTCCGATTTTACAAGTTATGGGTTTTCACTGCATTTTCTATCGGGACCACCTGTAATGCCCCTCCCCCAATGCTAAATTTAAGATGAAGTAAACATTCCCATGGTGGCATATTTTTCACCAGAGCAAGGGCATTTTTACTTTAAAAAAAAAAAAATCCACTATTCCAGATTCTGCGAATCTGGATGTGTAGCTTCAATGGGGAAATGTATTTCTTTTACACTTAAGTTAGATATGCAAAAACATTTCAGATCGGACCCTCAAACTCTTAATTGCTGAAATTTCAAAGCAGAGAAGAAGAGATAAAGCTGCAGGGCTTGGGAAAAATCCAAATGTTTTCTGGAGTATGTTTCCTAATCAATGAGCTCAGATCACCAATGTTTATGGCTAAGACTGCAGGCCAGGGGTCTCAAACCTTTTCTGTAATAAGAGCTACTTATGTTCAATGAAAATCATCCTCAGCTACTAATGTTCTTACTGTTGTAATGGTGACGGCATCAGGGTAAGATTATATTCGTGGCCATCATATATATGCAAGATTACGAGCAGTGATCCCCTCAGTTCATAAGGCAGGGTTGCCAGAAATAATGTAAAAATAGGCTTCGTCAATGTGGAATGCTCCTACATGGGTAATACATAACAGCCATACCTGCAGTGCCCTTGGTATCAAAGCAATAGTATTAGTAATAAGTCTCCACAGTGCTGCATGATTGAACTGCCAGTATCAGCTTTAAATATATTTTGAAAATTCAACTATTTCTCTCCAAACATTAGCTAATGAGTTCTGAAAATGCATACATTTTCATCTCAAATACATGCTTTCCATTTTTGGTACACATATATGAACTCAAACCAAGCAAAGCTTCTGATTTACTGAGCTGCGCTGAACACAGGAGAGCTACTCACAGGTAGCTGGCGAGCTACAGTAGCTCACGAGCTACTCATTGGAGAAGCCTGCCATAGGCAAATCCTGGAGTCCTTGGGGTGAAAAGTCCCAGATGTGTAAGTATTTTTAAAGAACATATCGAAGTGCAAGACAATAAAGTGTATCGGTGACTGGAACCACTGTTGCGAAGTAATTCTTTGCAACTCTGAGGATGCACTCATGTTGGATTAGAAGGGACAGTAGATTGTGTCCCTCCAAGCTCCGGCAAACATGGCGGGAGACTTATTGCTAGCCTGAGATCTGACCTTGTGACTCTAACATTGTGGGCCCTGTACTGGTGGACTGCAGTAATGGCTAGGTCTGAGTTTAAGGCACTGTTCTTGATTTGTAATGCCTTCACAATCTTACAGGATACCGTGGCAACCATATATTGCCGATATAATACCTGCATGAATACCACATGAACAACACATGCAGGTCAATATGCCCTCAAACATGCATGTTCTATGATACACACTCACAGCAGTACTGGGAACAGCAACCGGCCCTGGCAATGTGCTCGACAGGCCCCAGGAGCGGGGGGTGCTAGTGAGAAGCACCGCTCCCGCTTTTGTTACAGGGGGCTGATATTGCAGCACTGCTGCAAAACTGGCCCCCACGGGTCCAAAACTGGTCCCCACCCTTTTGGCCAACCGGGAAAACGCCCGGTGCCCGCTACGGCCAGTCCGGCCCTGTACACACTTATACTAACAAAGACTCTAAAATCTTTTATGTTCTCTGAATCTGTTGTATAAGGTAGTCTGGTCTGAAACAGAAGCTCTTCAGAGAGATGACAGGTTTCCATCACTACCCGTGGTCGCTTCTAGGACCTGTTTCCACTAACAGAAAACACAAGAAGCTCATACATTAATTCATTCAAGTAAGTAAAGCTGTTCATATGAAATAGAGTGGATGCTTCACTAAAGCCCATGAGCCTAGTGATGTGGGCATTGAGTCAAAAACAGTTTAGTATATTGTTGATTCATATAGCATATTGTGAGTGGTGTGATGTCAGCAAAGCACATACAGGGGCTTACGTAAACAGAAATAAGGGTGTTGATTTGGCAACTGAGTGCAATGTAGATGTGGATCAAGGATGTGCTGTGGTCGTGGCGCAGTGGTCCAGAAACAGCATAAGGTGGCAGGAACAGTTGAGAAGAGTTGTTGAAAGGAACAGTAATGACATATAAGAAGTGCACGGTGAAGGCTGGTATCTCTTATGTGCAAACAGGCCAAGCACGGAGATTGTGTGAGTAGTTTTGTATGCAAGGGCAAGAGATAGGCTCTCAATTGTTGTACAGTGTGAAAGACACAAAGGCTATAGTGGAAGAAGAGTTATATGTGCCAGCACTGGAGCATAACTAAAAGTACCACGTATTGCCCATTACAGTGGGTGTATAATTAAAACACAAAGTAATAGTCGTTTGACAGACAAAAGCTTATTTCGATTCGATTTTTTAATTCTGTGCTAGTTCTTAGAAAGAAAGGTTAATCTGGAAGAGTGTGTCAAGCCATGGTAAGTATCAAAATGGGTGATAGAATGCACTCCTATTTTACTTAATGTTCGTAATTACTTTAGATGCAAATGTTTTGTCGTGTGGTTTGTGGACTCATGGTCTGCGTTGCTAAGTTAGCTTAGGCCTGGCTGCCATGATGCCTTTTTGCGCACGTTACTTTGTGCCTTTGTTTTTCCAGCCTCTGCTTGTGCCCGGCTATTTTAGAACTGTCTGCATTTCTGCCTTTCACCTTTCTTCCTATCCCCTTTGGGTTTCGTCTGCACATCTTGTACAAGGTCGAAAAACAATGTCCCTTGTTCTTGCTGATTTGGTCAGCCCCTCGCACTTAGACATAACACTGAATGCAGCTGCACTGGGGAAATTCGTGTGCTTTTAATAATGCGTTTTCACTCTTGGAGGCACTTGGAGAAAAACCTTTCCAGAGAGAAGAGCTGTGCTTGTCTGATGATGTAAACCTTGCATCTAGATATTGAGGTATGAGGGTCTGCCTGACAATGCCCAGAGGTCTTCTATTTTTGATAATAAACTAGCTACTAGCACAGGGAGGGTGGTATGGTCATTTAGCCCTATATCCACTGCTTTATGAAATGCTTTCCCCGTTTATATTCTATGGAATTGTAACTATGCTTATTGTGTTAGTCTTATGCATTATGCTGATAGTACTGGCACGTGTACTGCATCTTAGAGCACGGTAGTTGAAATAAATATTTTAAACTATACAGTGACTCTTATTACGCATGTTGTGGACAGGTATGAGTGAGTTATGAAAGGGTGTTCTTGTTTCCGCGAGTCCTGAGAGAGAGAGAGAGAGAGAGAGACCGTGTTCTGGGGTGTCTAATCATTGGTAGCATCGTTGCTAATGAGACGCTAATGCTAGTCGGGTTGGGATTGTGGGTACTAAGGTGTATTGTTGGCTCACCACTATACTCCGAGGTCCTATTATCCTGTGCATAGCTCTGTGTATGTGCAGAATCCCTACGACATGGCGCAACCAACGAGTGGGCTGCTTATCTGCGAGACGCTTGAGTAGTTCTTGTGCTTGTCCACAACCCCCTTCACAGGCACTTCCGGAGGCATGTGTGAGGGCGATACCTCCTATATTGACGTTTTTATAGGTTCTTTCAAGCTTGAAGTTGTTAAAAGGTGTTTCAATAAAACCCTATATTGTGCTGCCTCATAGTAGGTTGTCGAACATTCCTGGTCTTAATGGCTGTGAATGTAAATATACCGGCGCATAGCCGCGCAGCGCTCCGGGCTCACTTGACAGTGTATGGAGTGCCTGACGCGGGTGTCGATCTGATCTTTGTGGTACAAGCCGATCCAGCTTACCACTTTGAGGTGTTTTACTCTTGGATCACCTTTCCGGCGGTGGATGGGACTGATAAGTTGTTCCATGAATATACAGAAACCGCACTTCCTAATATCTATAGACCTTATAGGAATCTTGAAGTACCGCTCACGGCATGGCAACACCGTGTTTGGTTTGATGGCGCCCTCCCCCAACTGATTACCGCGGTTCGTTTATGCCCCTTATCGATTGAAGGGGCCACTTGGCCTGTTTTGGCCGAGTATACCCCACATCCGCGTTATATGACGCTGCAACTCGCTGACCTGCGTAATTTGCATTCGTCTTTGATACGTGTGCATAGAGCTTTAGTACAGTATGTTACAGGCAACATCCAGGCAGCCCCGCCTGGAGTTGCAGCGCATCCAGCTGGACCGGGCGGTGTAACCATAAGTCCCGTCATGGTTAATTCGGTGATGGGCAAGCGCCCACAAAATAAGGATGATATGCCTTATTGGCTTGCAGAGAAATTTGACCAGCTGGAGGCAGTTTTCCCAAATACTTCTCCTGTGGAAAAACACAGGATATTGACAATTAGTTTGCCAAAAGACTTGATCCCCGAGTTTCAGAATGTAACAACTGGGGTAAGGTATTCGCAGCAGTGTATGCGAAGTGTTTCGGCACTCCTTCCATGACGGTTCTCCCCTCTGTAATTAAACGAGTACAGGATGAGCATGGCCCTGAGGCGGCTGTGGAATTAGGGATGAGACTGGTGGGAGTGTTCGATGTAGTGGCTGATTTGATCCTTGTGAATGTCAAGGGCGATGCAGTTAACTTCCAAGTAGCTAATGCTTTGGCTCTGGTCCCAGAACCGGACAGGCCGCGCGAATTACCTAAAATTATTGCACAGGCTTACAAAACCATAGGCCGCAATAGCTTGGGAGTCAAGCCTTTTGCTAAAACGCAAACACAATCACAACCACAACCCAAAACTCAATCTGAGAAAGATGAGAAACCGTTCTTCACTAAAAAGAGCTGGAGGTTGAAAAAACAGGGTAAGCAACAGAAGAAGCCGGGGTCGCGCGGCGCTTCCCCAGTTTCCGTCTCTTCTGAACGCACATATGATTTGCGCGATAGAACGAGAATTAAATCTCCAGAGAGATTTCAAGTCCCTGATCCGCGTTCTCCTCGTTCTTCACAGGCACCCTCGACCTCCCAGACAGGTGGAGGAGAGCGCCAGGATAGAGGCCGGGGTCGAGAGGCTCCACAGGGACGAGACCAACCTCGACAACAAGTCAGAGGGAAACCAGAAGAATTTCAATGTTCTCGCCCACAATTTCAGAAGGAAAAAGTTGCCGCTGTAACAGCGAGGTATGCCACAGACGGTGAGAACGAGACTTCTGAATTGGACGTGGGCAGTGACGCTCCTAGACAGCGCTGCGGAAGTTACCATAGTGCGGGAGGCACTACGTCCTCATGTGGAGGCGACAGCAACTGAAACATTCATTACTGTCGAGACAGCAGACACCAGAGTGGCACCCCCTGACAGACTATATAATATTGTCATTCAAATTGAGGGTGACATACAGCGTGTTATTAAAGGGATTTTTTGGGAGAATCTGACCTCTTCTTACGACATTTTGTTGGCGGAGGCGGATTGGTCGCCCCCATTCGTACTGGCTGCACGTAGAGGGGAGGAGGTAATCCTTCCGAGCTTTTCTCGTCATGTCCCAAAGGACAAAGCGGAGGCTCTCGCAGCTGAGTGGGCTGTGTCCCTGGCTCCGGCGTTATACCGCAACCACGTGGGCTGGGATGAAGACTCTCCCCCCCATGATATTCCTTTGCGGTCGCTGCCACAGCCACAACCCTAATATCCCATCCCATCGGGAAGCTAAAGGTCCCGTTTCCGAAATTCTGACACAGTTAGAATATCAAGGTGTAATTGAAACATGCGTGTCACCATGAATAATCCCCTTTTTGCGGTTTCTAAACCCGATGGATCGTACCTCCTAGTTTTGGATTACCGGCATTTGAACTCTCATTGTCGGACCTTTGCGGTGCAAAATACCCATAGTTCTGCGCTTGTAGACGGTCTTGTTCGTAAAAAATATAAACGACACTCGACCTATCCAATGGATTTTACACGCACAACTTAGCCCCGGAGTGTAGCCAATGGAGCGCTTTTACCTCCGGTGGTAAACATTTCAAATTTCGGCGTCTACCTATGGGCTACAAAAACAGTCCAGGCGTATTCGCTGCCCATGTTGTCTCTTTGTTAGACGGCATAGACCCAGATGCATGTTCGTACGTCGATGATATTTACCTGACAGACGACGAATTATACCCGCATCTTTCCAGAGTGGACCGCATTATTCTCGAGTTTGCGGTCTTAGGTTACAAGTTTAACTTTGCCAAATCTCATATTGCTGAATTTACCGTTTTGCTTTTGGGCTATGAGCTCAACAATGAAGGTAAGGGCTTAGCCCCTCATTTCTTGGAGAAATGTGCACTTTTGTGCCCTCCAACCACACTGAAGAAACTTCAGTCTTTACTGGGTTTTTAAACTTCGGGCGTACTTACATTCCCGAATATGCCCAGCGTATCAAGCCACTGTATGCCCTGATACAACCTAACTTTTCGAAGTCATGCTGGCTTCCGGAGCATTCCTCCATACTGCAGTCTTTGCAGACAGACCTACTTGAATCTAAATTCTTGTTGAATCGTGACAACCACACAAACCTGGTGATTAGAATCATTCCAGGGGCAGTGGGTTTCACATACTTAACATTTAACGAAGGTGACACAGTACCGATTGCATACAAGTCACATCTATACACCTCTGCAGAAATGCGCTTTTCCTCTGTGGAAAAAGTTTTGACTGCAGTGCAAATGGCGATTCTAAAGGAACGCGCACTGGCACAGGGAAAACGCATTTTGGTGGTAACACCATATCCTGCCCTTGAGGCAGTGACGAAAGCAAGTGTACCGAACTCTAAGGCTTTGCACCCCCGTTGGATACAATGGGCAACATCTCTGACGTCTCCGGATGTCACTTTTATCTTTGATTCTTCACTTCAGACACTTGAGTTTTTACAGTATGAATTTGTTCATCCTCCTCCTCTGTCTTTGCTACCGCTTGAGGAGTACGTATGTATTATCTATACCGATGGTTCGGCACAACCGGCCACGGGTTCCAAGCATGCTTATTCAGCAGCATGTGCTATTGTTGCAGGTGTTATGGTGAACGGAAAGTTCAAACAGACTGTAGTGCACACTCAGGCACTTGGAGACAGTACTGCACAATTGGCCAAGCTGCGTGCTTTGGTGCTCGCACTTGAGTTCGTTAATCCTGATGTGACCACTCTTATTGTATGTGATTCTTACTACTGTGTTCAGTCTTTCAATGACAATCTATTCTTTTGGTCACAAAATGACTATAGAGATGCAAAAGGCAGCACAATTAAGCATAAAATGCGTTGGGTTCGAGTTGCAGATCTGAAACAACGTCTGCCTCTCACACAGGTGATTCACACCCTTGGCCACCAGCGTGTGGGCGCATACGCTGTTGGTAACGGTTTGGCAGATGAAGCTGCCAAATCTGCAGTAGCCACGTGTTCAGTAGCAGCAGTTACAAGATCCATGACCAAAATCGATAAAGATATCTTGGCAGCTATTGCTGCGACAAAAGAAGGGGCTAATTACCCACTGGGTTTCCCTTCCAAATACTCTTATCAATTAGGTCCCGAACAGGCTCCTTACGTAAGAATTCCAGACGTTGGTGATCGGCTGATTCCAACGCGGACCGCAGACTTTCCTTGATAACTGCCGCACACGAAGGCATGGCTTCGGCTCATGCTGGCGTGTCTGCGACGGTTTCCATCTTGCAGCAGCGTTACTGGTGGCGTGGTTTATATAAACAGACCCGTACTTATGTGCTTTCTTGTGACGTTTGTCAGCAAATTAAGCCTTCCACGGTTACACGGCCACCACAGACACCGCTCTGCATTTCTAACAGACCTTTTGGGTGTGTTTACCTGGATCACTGCGGTCCATTTTCTTCTGACGCTGCATATAAGTACATCTTATTTGCAGTAGATTTGTGCACACGTTTCATCTGGGTCTGGCCACAACGGAGTGCTGACGCTCGAAATGTCATCAGGGATTTGCGTGTCTTTGTGGGAATTTTCGCCTGCGGCACCTTCCATTCTGACCAAGGTCCAGCGTTCGCCTCTAAGGCTTACAAGGACGCAATGGGTTCACTGGGGGTGCAGGTGAAATTTTCGTCTCCATATCGGCCTGAGGGCAATTTGATTGTTGAACGAATGAACCGTGACTTAAAGCAATCTTTGACAGCTAGAGTCTTAGGTACTGGCAGGAACTGGCTGGCCCACTTGTATACCGTACAACGTGCACTTAATAATCTCCCAAGAAGACCTCTGGGTGGGCGGACCCCATACGAAATGCTCTTTGGCATAAGAATGTTTGTGCCTGACCTTGATGGTCTAGACATGGCGGCGCAATCCGCAATCTTTGACGTAGATAACCATTCTACAATGTTACAGGACTTACAAGAAGCCCGAGACAAACTTGCTATCGAACATTTACCTTCAGCCACAGACGCTGCGCTGCAGATTCCGGTTGCCGGCTGGCTTCCGAAGGTTGGAGACCTGGTCCGAGAGAAGGTGGAGAACAAAAAAGAATTTGGCCCCTCTTATCGTGCACCGGTTCCAGTCCTTGGCTTGAAGGGTACTCGTACAGTCATCTTACCACCGCTTCCTGGTCGCAAGGAAAACAGATACATCTCAGTGGAAAATGTCAAGTTACAACATCTGGCCGATTCTGAATAGTGTAACACCAGCGGTCTCTTGTCCAGTCATTTCAAGGACAAATGTTTGTGGTCTTCCAGCCCGAACGGTCACTGATGTTGCCATTGAGATGGTAGATTTGCCTGATCGCCTGCTCGATTACCCGTATCCCCCTGCAACGAGGAGACCGAGTATACCTACCCCGCAACCGAGTCCGTGGCTCATTTACCAACAATGCCACTGAACCCAACATGTTATTCTTTTGACTCGGATTCCACCTCAACACTTATCCCGTCCCGATTCCGTATTTTTGTATCCTGGTTCAGAGACAATTTTTTGATCCCCCCATGGACATACATCTGGTTGGTACTATTCCTGATTTTTCTGTTCAGGTCCATTGGCTTTGTCACAGTATTTTTTCTACTCATTAATGGTCACTATTTACCAGAACGCTCTGCTGTGAACTGTGTCGCTGGAACTTTGGCTCCGTATTCTTCATCTCACATCATGAAGCGTGACCACACATTTGTGAACATTTCAGCTTTCCCAGTTGCTGATGGCATCGTATGGGATGCGGTACATTTCCAAATTCATGGACCAACCGAGATTATTAATGTACCAAATGTCCTCCGTGTTTCGATGGGTGATGTCGTTAAAAGTAATATTCATTCTGACGATTGGGATGTACATGCAGTTGAATCGTTATTTACTGATTTAAAATATTATGCTGCTTTTAATGCTGAAGATTTGTACATGAATTCTGCAAGTTATGCCGATTTATATTGTTACCAGCATTGGGGCAACCACTTTCTCCATAAACCCAGTACCCTTCGGGGTCTTTTTAATTATACCCAATGGGAACATTGTCCGACCCCTTTGCCAGGTAGCTCCCAGACTCTTAGAAATAAGTTTACTTATTTTACAGACTTTGATAGATCGAACCCTGGGTCCTATTATTTTAAATTAAACACTACGGCTACTCAGAAAATCATGTTGACCCACACCAAATTGCTGTATTCGGGTTCCTTTTTGAACGCCTTAGCTGTGGGTGGGTATGAACATTGGCGTGACACCATTGATTTAAAATCTATTTGGGGCTCCAAACCATGGCAGGTGCAGGGCACAGAAGCCCTGCACCGTGCTTGCCTCATCCCAGCCCAAATTTTATTTTTAAATCAGACCATCTATCAAACGACATGTTGGGGTTTGGCTACGTCCAAACAATTAAATGCCCCATCCATTCCTGTATTGTCTTCCGCTCCCAACGAAAGCTTGCACTTCAATATGTCCCTTACTGATTTGCAGGTTTTGTTTCAGAACAATTCGTTTAATGTCTCTACGTTTGTTCAATCACCCTGGTTGGCTTGGCCCATAGCATCTAATGCCTGCCAACTGCGTTTCCATGACACAGATCCTGGCTACAAACAGGATAGGCCAGATCCAAGGTTTTCTGACTCTCGTACTGTTACAACGTATTCTGTTGGTAAATTGTGTAAACAGTGGTTGCAGCACTCTTCCTTAGATTCTGTTAAACAACATTTATCCCTCCTATCAGGCAACATTGATCTGTCCGACTTTGTTCTGGGGCCTCGTGGTCCTCGACCAAAGAGATTCATTTATGAGACTTACAATGAACTCTGGAAGCTTTCGCAAATTGAAGCTGCTTCCCATCTTCGGGAAATCGATCAAGCAAATTTAGAAAAAGTGCTTGCTGTTGTGGACAATAGTATTAATACCCTGTCTTCCCGCATTTACACATTAGAGAATATTATTTCCTCTGTTGTTGATATTGTACATAATGATGTTTCTGTGTTATATCATGGTCAAAATCAATTGCGTTCAGTAATGCAGTTTGCGTGGACTATGCAAACCCTTAAAATGGGGAAAGTTCCTTGGCACTTTTTGAACACCTCTGCCTTATTCTTACCTTTTAATTTAACTGAGAAACAGCGGTTCATGTCCATGAAAGATGCAGCATAGACTCTGTTACATATCGAAAAAATAAAGCCCTTACCATTCTCTGTTGCAGAATTAGATTCTGCTGTGTGGCTAGTCCGCGGGGTTATCGCTTTGCCTTTTTCTTTATTTGAGTTCAGTTCCTGCCTGAAACATTATCCTGTTGGCCGCTTTCAGCCTTTAGGCAGTGCTTTCCTGCATGAACTTTGGTCCCTGCCTTTCATGTATAAATGTCTTAGGGACGGGAAGGAAGTTTTTCTCACGGGGGAGTCATGCGATTCTACTGTGGGTCATTCTCTTGTTTGTAAACACATTAGAGTGCACGGGGCCTGTAATGTTTCGGCTCCGAATCTTGCTTGTGTTTTAAAAGACATTCCTGCTCTTGCTATATCTCCTACCTTCACTGTGCTTGCAAATGGTAGCTATCTTCTTCTGAATAATCAGGACTGCTGTGGCATGCTTGCCGGCATACCCTATATTGTAACGGTTTCCCACAGAGTTGTCTGCTGCAAAAATGTGCTTTTTCCTCCCCCGCACGACATCGTAGATAGTTCCATTTGGCCTTCCATTCCGACTTTGAAGGCGGATTTCAATAAATTGAGCAGAATAAAGGCACTATTATTGAATCAGGAGGTTATGCTCACATCCGCCCGGGAGACGTTCATTCTCCAGGTGGCGAGTACCCACAGTGAAATACAGGCCCTGTTGAACACAAACCTCCCACAACATTTCGGTGAACTGATTCACCGTGTTTTCAATGCTTCACGCACCGAAGGTCTTGTGCACTTTTTTAAAGTTGTGCGCTCTGGCCTTGTTACCTCCTTTCAAACTATATTTGGTGTAATACCAGCTTTTATTCATTCCATTTTTTCCAGCGTCTTTGGCGGCTTTCCGTTGATCCTCGCCTTAGCGGCTGGTGTTTTGCTTTTAGTCTGTGTGCTACGCAATGGCTGCACTTCCTGGGGCCCTGCTCAACCAAGGTCGACTCCGGATGCTCAGTGAGCGCATCCTCGCCGGCTTCGGTGTCCTACCATTGGCGACACTCGGTGTGTCATATAGACTTTCTTTTCGCTTTGCGTATTTCACTTGCGTGCAACCTGTGATGTCTTGCATCCGATGTCCTTTCTCATGGTCCTTGAATTACTGCCTCTCCAATACGTCTCTGTCTCGCCCGGATTTTGTCCAGTTGGTGGGTCCCTTAGAGGCCCATGAACGAGACTGTTCCGGACCTGGCTACATGGCGCGTGCGGCTGCACTTGGAATTTTGGCACAATGGGATGTCTGGGCGGCTGCTCAGACTCTCCTACAATGAACTTATATTGAGTATCACGCAAGTTGTCCCGCATTGCTGTTCGCTGCTCCCTCTTGCGAGGAACATGAATGCAGTTTTGATTTGTTGGACTGGATGGCATCTCTTTTTTCTGACGATTCCAACGATGTCCTCTTGGAAGGTGTGGCGTTTTTCTGCACCTCAACTTTTTTGGATTAAGGGGCCTCCGCTTTCGGCGTCCCGCCACCCTGGACATTTTTTATATTATATTTTTTTTTCTCTCTCCCGTTCCTTATATTTCCCTTAGGCTCCTTCAGTCACAGACGTTGCCGTTCTGCTCCATCTTTATGAACTCTGTCTTCGTCCTATGTCTTTGCCGGTGGACTGACCAGGGGAGGGTGTCGTGTGGTTTGTGGACTCATGGTCTGCGTTGCTAAGTTAGCTTAGGCCTGGCTGCCATGATGCCTTTTTGCGCACGTTACTTTGTGCCTTTGTTTTTCCAGCCTCTGCTTGTGCCCGGCTATTTTAGAACTGTCTGCATTTCTGCCTTTCACCTTTCTTCCTATCCCCTTTGGGTTTCGTCTGCACATCATGTACAAGGTCGAAAAACAATGTCCCTTGTTCTTGCTGATTTGGTCAGCCCCTCGCACTTAGACATAACACTGAATGCAGCTGCACTGGGGAAATTCGTGTGCTTTTAATAATGCGTTTTCACTCTTGGAGGCACTTGGAGAAAAACCTTTCCAGAGAGAAGAGCTGTGCTTGTCTGATGATGTAAACCTTGCATCTAGATATTGAGGTATGAGGGTCTGCCTGACAATGCCCAGAGGTCTTCTATTTTTGATAATAAACTAGCTACTAGCACGGGGAGGGTGGTATGGTCATTTAGCCCTATATCCACTGCTTTATGAAATGCTTTCCCCGTTTATATTCTATGGAATTGTAACTATGCTTATTGTTTTAGTCTTATGCATTATGCTGATAGTACTGGCACATGTACGGCATCTTAGAGCACGGTAGTTGAAATAAATATTTTAAACTATACAGTGACTCTTATTACGCATGTTATGGACAGGTATGAGTGAGTTATGAAAGGGTGTTCTTGTTTCCGCGAGTCCTGAGAGAGAGAGAGACCGTGTTCTGGGGTGTCTAATCATTGGTAGCATCGTTGCTAATGAGACGCTAATGCTAGTCGGGTTGGGATTGTGGGTACTAAGGTGTATTGTTGGCTCACCACTATACTCCGAGGTCCTATTATCCTGTGCATAGCTCTGTGTATGTGCAGAATCCCTACGACAGTTTATTGCTTACGCGTGCAGACTTGGCTCGTGCCTTGCCCCGGTGGCATGCGTATGTAAAATCCATTAGATGTGGAGCGCAGTTTCGCTCCAATCCCAGTCGCACAGCATAATGATGAAATGTTGCCAATTGTAATGTGTACTAGGTAAATCACATGCAGTGGAACATCGATGGGAGGAACATAGTGGCTTATGGGATTCGTAGTGTGAGCAACGCGTGGAGATTCGAGATGGGGAGTTTTTGAGCATTATGGTTGATTGGCACAGACACAGGAGGGTGTGGTTAAGTTTCTTGAGGTTTAAATGGGAGAGTTACGTGGGAGATGGCAGCTGAGCATTATCACGGTAGAGTTTTGGGAAAGCGGTTGAGACGGTTTTCTTTTCGAGAGCGGGACGAAGTTCTTGCAGGTATTATTTGGAAGTTTGGCTTGAAATGAATTGTTTGGAAATTTCGGATGTTTTAGGTGATTTTGGCACGGTATGGAAGCGGTGTGTACAAGTATGAAAGGGGTATTTTCACGGGGGAAATTAGGAGGGAGAGCGTTATGCTTGGGGAAAATTTTGGTAATAGTTAAGTTGCGGTGGGTTTAAATAAACATTACTGAAAAGCGCTGATAGATGAAAAGTCACGTTCCTTTAATGCATGAATTAGAGTTCTTTCACAACGTAATGAGAGATATATAAATCTTGTTATATGCCAAATGCGAAAAAATAAGTAATGGTGGTTTTTAAATTTGTAGTTACCCCTGAAGAAGGGCTTCAAAAGCCCGAAATGCATTGGGTTGATATGACTGCCTTGGATGAACTATGCATTTTCTACACGTGCTTTTGAAAAAGGCCCGGATGGGCATATCTCGAGCATGAGAAGCAATGGAAAAGCATCAACCTTACATGTGGATGGTGAAAGAAATGAAAAGTTATTGGATGAAATGGAATAAAATGGTTAAACTTGAATTACCTTATTGAGTTGGAGCATTATGTGTATCAATGGATTCGCTGTGCAACTGGGATTGGAGCGAAACTGCGCTCCACATCTAATGGAAGCCATGGTAAGTGCCAGAGCTCAGGACGCTGTTGGCAGAGCTCTATGGCTGTGTGAGTCGCAGACTGGCAGAGGTTTTGGTGTTTGTGTGCTTCTTGGGGCAAGGAGGTGCATCAGAAATTGGATAAGATGCAAGGGTACAACTGGCAATGCTTCTGAGACCAGCATCACATAAGCAAGAAGTCCATCCATAGCTGAATCTTTAACCCAAGACTGAGAATTGACGTTGTGTCATGTTGCAATGTTTTGGGTACACTTGGTGGTCTTTCTTTGAGAGGTGACAAATTTAGAATTAGGTATAGGGGAACAGCCAAGTCTTGATTGCCAACAGCAAGGCAGACTAACTGTGAATATGATAAGAGGCAGAAGAGAGTGCCGAGTTTGGCTGGTTAAGTGGAAAAAGTGGAGCCGCCTACTCGTGATTTGATGAGATTTCAATTCGGAGTAAAGGCTGTGCCTGGTCAGGCGAGCCATAGTCTTTTTTATTGGAATGTAGGTCCAATAACATGTAGGGCCCAAAGGACAATGCATGATGCCTTAAGACAAACTCTCCTGGTGAAAGAAAGCGAGAGGATTGCATGCAGGGGTGTTGTAACTTGATTCCAGGGCCACAGATGGAGTATGAGTCTTGCCCTAAAGTTCTGTCCCATTTGAGCCTTCATAGCAGGTACTCTAGAGCACATAAAGAGTGTCAATTGGTGTGTTAGGGGCATGAGAGCACAAGGGCAATGGTGACTTGAACCAAATGAGAAAAACCAAGAAAGGGATAAATAGAACTGAGCAGTCTTACATGAAGGAAGCACGTCTTGATAATTTAGTTTACTTGACTTCATGTCAAAGAGTAAAGGCATCATTAAAAATTACTCCAAGGGGCACATTTACAAAGAAATCAAGCAGTGCAGCAAGCCACCTTGCTGCGCCCCATGAAAGGGTAAGGGCAGAAATGTGCAGTATTTAACATCATAACGGGTATTCCTGTCTTTTCCTTGTGCTAGGGAATTCATGGCTGCCTAACGCCAACGCAGGCACCCTTGCACCTTGGTTCAAGGGTGCCTGTGTTTTAAGCAGGATTGTTTTTGTGCAGGAAGGACCACCTTCCTGTACAAAAACAATCCTCTGTGGCATTTTCCTCTTTCTTTGTGTGCTGCAGAATGCAGCACACATACAAAGAGGACAAAAGGAAAACACTAGTAGAAATAAAGATATTTCTTTTGTTATACCTCACCAAGGGAGGCGTAGCATTTTGACACATTCCCAGGTCTACCAGTGTTGGTAAATCTTGGAATGCACCTTGATAAATATAACTTATTTATGAGAAAGTTTTTTATAGCGTGAACAATGACCCTTGTGGGTATCAGAGCGCCTTACAAACTTACAGAAAGCAGAGCAATAATAACAATGATAACATATTTGAGAAGAGATACATGGTAAGGTAGTACCAAAAAAGGGAGGGTAAGCTTAGAATGTACAGGGAGCAGTGGAGATAAACCAATAAAAAACAAAAATATCATAGTCAATAAAACTGCTTGATCGGTCAATGTCGAGAATAGGGAGGGTAATGTCAGGACTGTTAAGTCAAAAGCACTAAAGTGGCCGGTGAGAAGTAGTCATGAGTGTGATGAGGAATCGGGATGGGTATCTTAGGGTCAAGGGACCAAATTTGTTAATAAGGAGTACTTTTACTTTTTTCTTGAAGAATATAATTGAAGGATTCATTCTGACTTCAGGGGGCAAGGAGTTCAGAATTCTCGGGGTAACACCAGAGAAAGCTCAGTTGTAAGTTTTCTTGTGGAATCGTTGTAGTTTCAGAAGTAAGGTGTTGGCGCTTCTGGATGATCTGGAGTCACCTTAGAGTTTGAGCTTCTGAGCGAGATACCTAGTGGTTTTGAAGTGGAGGGCTTTATGTGTCATGCAGGCAATTTTTAGCTGGATTCTTGCTTCATAAGGGAGCAGTTGAGAGATTTCAAATTGGGTGTGATGTGGTTGTTTGTTTTTGAGCAGGGGATGAGGCTTGCAGCAGAGTTGAGCGATGCCCTTAGACGAGCCAGTTTGGATCTGGGCAATCCAAAGAGGGTTTCACTTTCATAGTGCAACCTGGGAATCACTAGGGCTTGCACAGCATACTTGAAGTCACTGGGGGGGGGGGGGTAATTTTCTTAGAATGTTCATTTGGTGATTCGCTCCTTTGGTATTGGCACTGATGTGTTTCTGCATGTTGAGGTTCTTGTCGAGAGTTAACCCCAGTGATCTTGCTGAGTCAATGACTTGTGGAATGCAGTTGAGGGCTGTTAGATGTTTCATCCATTCTTCAATGACAGGTGACTGGTTGGGTGGGGCGATTAAGCGGAATTCAGTTTTTTGAGTATTAAGTTTGAGGTGATTGGATACTCGCCAATTTTGAGTTTTCTGTAGAGTTGTGTTCCATCGCCCTTGCGCCCCATTGCGTGGTGCAAGGGCGATGCCACTCAATGATAAATATGCCCCCAAGTCTTTTTAATGCGATACCAGGGAGTTGGCTGGGTTTTAAGCGCTGGAGGACGCCAAGAGGAAGGCAGCAATTCTGAAGAAAATCTATTAGTCAATATTTTGGTCTTGTGGACATTCAGCTTCAGTTGGCTTTGGGCCAGCGAGTCATGGATCATAACGAGACATGATCTCAGGAAAGAAGAGTCATGTTGTACAAGATTCAGCATGACCTCGGTGTCATTTGTATAGCTGTAACAATTCAAATTAAATAACTGAATTAGGTAAGGAAGTGACCTGAGCTAGACATTGAATATGGAAACAGCACGCTTACAGACTTGTGGTACACTCAGAGTCAAAGGGCACCCCAAAAGTCATAAGAGTGGAGATGATCCGGGATCAGGTTCAAAAGTTCTGATTTTCTTGAATGCCAATGTCACAAAAGCCAAAGAAGAGGGTGGGGTGTTGAAAGTGTAAAAACACGGATGACAGATTGAGTAGAATGAGGGCAGCAGTCCCATTTCTGTGGAATCGCTTGTTGTATATTTGTATAAACCTGTAGTTGTCAGGAGAGTATTTCTTGAGTAGTTTGATAGAAGACGTTTGAAGTTACTGGGAGGCAGGCATTATGCTGAAATAAGGAATTTAAACTAGTAAACACCACCAGGGAAGTAGGCGTGGAGGAGAGACGTTCCTTTAGAACCACAGCAGGGCAGGGGTTAGCTATGACAGCTGAGAGAAGCAGTGAAATGAAGCTCAAGGAGCTGAAAGTGGCAGAGAGGAAAAGCGGTGCTTTGTCTTGCCAAAGTAAGCATATAAAAGGCCAACAATGCCAGTGATCTATGAGAAGGCGTAGAAAAATTCTTAGCGCGTGATGTGGAAAATGAATTCGCGGCTATGCTCATTATATGAATTCAGGTTGGGGCGGAGTTGATTTGATGGGGGGGTAGTTTTATGTACATATATCTTCCTTATGTTGCAAGTATAATTATTGCCATCAATATATAAAGTGATGGGGTGGCATGTGGATAGCAAGGAACGCAAACAGAGAGAGCGGGTGTGTGTGTGTGTGTGTGTGCACGTGTGTGCGTGCGTGTGTATGTATGTATGTATGTATAACCCACGCTGTAAGAACCTGATCGATTGTCACAGTGTGGGTAAGCCCTGACAGAAGCAGACAAACACTATCTTTGGGAGGACCAGTGCGTTAGGAGGACCGGTTCTGGTAGTGTGTTTAGGTACTTTCTAGTGAGTGTATCAAAAAACTAAAAGTGCAGTTATATTTGTCTCAGTCCGCTTTATAACCTACCATACTATCAAAGCGCGTGTGGAGGTAGAATAGTAAATTCACACTTCAGTATGGTCAATGGCCGGTCCTCATAATTATAGGGGGAGCATGTAGTGTGGTGTGGTGTGGTGGGTGGGTGTTTGTGTGTGTATGTGTGTGTGTGTGTGTGTGTGTGTGTGTGTGTGTGTGCATGTGTGTGTGTGTACCACACAGTGCTCTGTGCAAGTCTCATGAGGAGGAGCCAAATCCACGACAGTACAAGTATAGATTCTCTCGTCCCTCCTCTACCACCTTACATGAAATGAAATGAAATGAAATTTTGTACTTGTAAAGCGCACCCATACCCCCAAAGGGGTGTCTAGGCGCTGTACGCATACCGCTGTGGAACCCTTCCTGGCTTTTCCCTGTGAAATGTCCACTCCTGGGCACCGCCAGGGTGAAGCCAGGCATCCCAGCGCTGTTGGGGCCGTTGTGGAGATTAAGCAAGCTATTGCCCAGAGTTGCAGAGTGGGACCCATGATTAGAATAGGCACCGAGGCGAGAATTATCAGGTCCGAGGAAATTGAGCCCAAGACCCGCCGAGGCGGGAATTGAACCCTGGTCCCGGGCCAGATCTCTGCATCAGGGTCTGCCGCTCTAACCATTGAGCCACACTTCTCCACCTGGCTGGATGCCAGTTCAACAAAGGCCCTTCTTACAATTCCGTCCCTCCTCGCAGTTGAGTCAGACTTGGGCACGCTATTGATTCTTTTAGCAGCACGACATGAACCCCACCCACGGGTACTGTTCTTTCCAAATACACACAGCAGCTTCGATTCTTCTTTACATTCAGAGGCGAGAGCATCACAAAGGGTACCAGTGGCAAGGCAATGGCCATCGCGCCCTATAGTCTGCCCAAACCGCCTACTCCTAAACTCAGAATGGACCTCCATTCATGTAACTGTCCAGAGTAGTTTCACTCATTCTGCCAAGAGCGCTATATAAACCAATTGAAAAAAGCGCTAAACTCTTAGTAATTTCCTGTTGATAAAGAAATGCAGGAAGTTGACAGCTGCCAGCATTATAAACAGCCGCCTGCTGCTCCCACCATGTAATACCATCTCTAAAAGTCCTTTGTGCTTTTGCACGGACTGCAAATCCTGTGTGTGCCATATTGGACTGTGAAACCAAGCAACCTCACCTCAGCAGCCCACAGGTCTCTCCAACATCTCCAAGGCAGGGACATGTGTTCTGCAGCCTTACAGTGCTAATGGTAATCACCACTTACATGAAAGTGGCGTTTGAATCCGTAAGGAGGAGTGGCACGGATGACACTACTGGCCTCAACAAAAGTCGTAGTAATGAACCAGCTCCATCTAGTGGATGGGGTCTCCTGAAGGCAGCCAATCAGATACCATCTGCACCTCAGAATATGCCTTTCACAAAGAGGATGCTTGCCTCTCAATAGGTTCTCTGTCATAGAGCACACCATGTGTAGCAGTTCAAGAGACCCCCTACCTGACAATGCACATGATAAATTCGAGTTGAATGGGATTTACTCCTTACAAGTGGGAAAGTAGCACATGCTAGCCAAACTGCTACTAAAGGAACACAAATGGTGCCAGTGCCTTCAGGGGCCAATTGGCCAATAAAAAGCCGAACACTTTTTTGTTCCTGTGTGATCGGCTGGACCTGGGCAGTTTAAGATATATTGACAGTCCTAGAGTTAAGTCTCAGTAAAATCATCATGGAAATGTTTTTTGATCGAACACATCATATGACTGGGTGAACAGACACTAAGCTGTTTGGGTCCTGGACTGTGTTGTAGGATATGTGGAGGGTGCTAGCCCCAGCAACACAAAAGGCTTAACAATAAATCACTCACTTGCTCTCTCCCAGCCAGACAGTAGCTGCTGCCACTCTCGCGCTGATGGGCACAACCCAGAGACCAAAGAGAACAGCCCCAGTCGGCTTGGCCTTGTCTCACATTTCCGCTGCAACTTGGTCTTGGGCAGAGGGGATGCTTGATTGAGTACAGTATGAAGGTTCCTTAGGGCTCACTCGATTCTCAATGTCTGTGATGTGCGCTTGTGAAAACTGGAAACCCCTCTGCCGAGCTTGTAAATATTGAGAGCATCCGTCACTGGACAGTGAAGCTGAACAGTGTTTGTTACTGACCCCAGCGAAGGCCGGTGATGCTCAGAATACCAGCTACTGGCATGTGGTAATTGGGAATAGCTCTTACCGGGCATGTAGAAACTTAGAAGGCCTCTTTCTGGGTATGGTGAAACTTTAAATATCTGTCCCTGTGTATATAGAAGCCAACAGTATATTGTACTGGCACTGTCAAGAGTGCAATGCATGGTTTACTGGGAAAATGAAAATGTGCAATATCTACTTTACTGGGGTATTATGGCGAAGCTGCAGTCGTGCATGCTAAGTTTTTAAAAATCCTTTCCCTTTTTAGGTCTCGCCCTGAAAGCCAGCGCTTCAGCGCTGACTCTGGGCGAGACATTTTGTAGTGGGCTCGCAGAAATGCGACCACAACTTTTGGCTGGCCTAGAGCATGCGAGTACGCGCGCAGTATCGCGCATTAATCGCATGCTCCAGGCCATCTGCCTTTGATGTCACTTGCTCCTCCCTCTCCCCCACCACAGAGCGCTTCTCGGGGCCGCGCGGCCGTGTCACTTTCACGGCCGCGCGTCACTTGCTCTCCCGCTCCTCCCCCTCCCCCACCACAGAGCGCGTCTCGCACGGGCGTGCGGCCAATGCTTGTTTTACGTAGAAACAAACATAAGGCAGAGCTGCTGGCAATTTATAAATTCTTCCATGGCAAATGCAACGGTAAGATCACCAAGCTT
The DNA here is from genome assembly GCA_963921515.1 of Calotriton arnoldi. NCBI lineage: Eukaryota > Metazoa > Chordata > Amphibia > Caudata > Salamandridae > Calotriton > Calotriton arnoldi. The sequence goes on from CAWUFW010003316.1 coordinate 1,329,582, forward strand.
TTATAATCTGCTGTGAAATTTACTGTAGTGAGAGCCAGATTTAAATCAATAATGAATCTAAGTGCGAATGAAACAATTGGTCCAAATAAATTAATTAAAGCAAAACAATTACATTTTTTTTTTTTGGGTGAGCGCTTTAAGAGCTGGATCGTGGAAGTTCATTGCACCCTAAAAGCAGCACGCTAGCGTGCAGCCCATCAGGACATTTCTTAAGGCCAGAATTGTGACCCAGACAAGGAGCTGAAAAGTTCAGGTCCGTCTTCTCACTTCTCCTCCCTGCCACATCAAGCTGGGATTTGAACAAGATGGAGCCAGGGCCTGGTATCGAAGAGGGTGGATTACATTTTCTCTTTGGTTTCCAAACCTATTTACTACTTACTTCCTCCATTTGCCCTAAGGCTTTACCGAAATGTAGGAACTCACAAATCATTATAGTGCTACCTTGACTGTTCTGCAACTGCATGTTTGACGGTTTTTCTGTTTGCGTGATACATTGTAATTTTACTTGAAGGTCAGCTATGCATTGATTTTAAATTCACAATAATTCTCTGGTTTATTGTACGATTGTCACTTTCTTTTGAACTAGATTGGCACATATGGACTGCTGTAACTTAGGTTTCTGGAAAAGGTACCAGATGGCATGCTTTTTCATAAATGATTACGCTTCGCTTTTTTACTGTTAATGTCGTCGTATAGTTCTTTAGTTTGAGCCTGTCGGTAAATCTGAAATTGATACTTGCTACACAGCACATCTAGTACCGATAAGATGAGTGAGGTATCGCCCTTTTGCACGAGGTAGTCCTGTATAGTACGTTTTCCCATAAGCATGCGCTTTCATGTCAGTCTTGTAGCCAAGACCAACTTCTCTTTCTGCGGGTATGCTATTTCCCCACTTTTCAAAACATAGGGTTATTAATTTCAAGGTGTTTTTCTCTCCTCTACAATAAAATTGTCGATGAACGATATCTCAAATAGTTATCAATAGCTCCCGATTGCAAGATCAAAAATGCACATTCGTTACACCTTGGATTGTATCTTAGAACAACAAAAACGAAGTTAGAAATAAACACGGGTTAGCTTTTTTGGGAGAAACAACTTAGTCCTTCTTTAATTCCTAGGCCTGAAAACGGAGAAAGTGGTGGACATCACAGAAAAAATATTACATTATTGGTGGTATTGCGCAATGAAAGTTGAACACTGTTCTAACAAGCATTTGCAATGTAATAGGTCTCGCATTTGCGAGAGTTTGAGCTACTTTTTATTGTAAATGACATTGCCTTTTATTTATGTTTTGGTTTTTGAAACATAAATAAAAGCTATTGTCATTTACAATGCCAATAGGTCAAACTCGCATAAATGCGAGACCTATTGCATTGCAAATGCTTGTTTCACTAATGTTCCTGCCCTCATGTACTATGTAATAAAATATTTGCGAAGAAAATCCTTTGTAGAACCCCAATTCCTATTTGGAACCATTTTCTTTTAAATCTATCAGTTTTTCTTGCCAAATGGGTTTTAATATTTGTCATTTGCGAGAGAAATGCCAATTCCTCTCATCAGGTAAAGTAATTGTTGCATCCTACCAGATGTTGCCTAATGTTTTTTTTCTAAATGCCAGTTGGAGGATGCTAGCGTGTGTACCCTAGGATCAACATAGTTTCCTAGTGAAGTTGCAGTTTGTCTTTCTCAAGCCCTGTACTATGAAGTGGACCTTTTCTGCTCACCAGCCTCTGTCACAAGTATATTAACTTTAAACAGCCAATAGATTTGGATTCTGTAGAGTGAAACGGATTTCTGAAGCTTCACTAACAAACCCAGAAGAATTACCGCACGGCCAGTGGCATTGAAAGTGCCCTGAATTCAGGGGGTGGAGGGGAGGGGGGCAGCACTGAGGAGGGCCGAGACATTGCCACCAGTGTAATCTTAAGGATGTTGGGGGCCCTGGACAAAAAATATTATGGCGACCCCCGGACAGAACAACTTTGAATTTTATTATCCATTTCCTGCTAATTCAAGCCCCCATGTTGCCAAATAATACTAAATTATGATAATCTTTAACAGGGTCACACATAAATAGGTGAAATATGTCTTGCCTGAGACACTAAAAATCCTTAAGATGGCACTGCCTAGAGTAGACAGACAGAGAGAGTCAGAGGTAGAGACAGGCAACGCGAGAGAGGTTTAGATAGAAAAACAGAACAGACATAGGTCAAATAGAGAGAAGGTTTATGCCTTAAAACGTGTCTGGTGCCACCCATTCAGCATGTCAACTAAGTGCAGGCAGTTCCAGGGTACCTTTGGGTGTTAGCCGGGTCCTCACAAGGGGGAGGTAGCCAAGTATTTTTGTCCGGTGTCCCTAGTTTTTTTAGCCTCCCTAATCCTGTCACAACAAGTATTTGCGTAATAAAAAGGCATGCCTGGCAAATTGCTTTGTGTTGCAACTAACATGGCAACTCCACTAGGGGAAGCCAAACACTATGTTTACCCTTTGCCAGAGCCACGTTTTCTTAATTATAAATAAGGCTCCCTGTTTTCCGTTTTTATTGATTTTTACAGATAAATACAGACAGAAAACATTTATTTTCTTGTCTGTATTTATTTTTAAATGTGGATAAAAACAGAAATTGGGTTGCTTTTTGGGTGATTCTAAATACTGTCTGCCATACCAGGTCAATAGCTGTGTGGATTGATAGGTAAGGGGGCTAAAAAAGAAAGGAATTTTAGTAAAGAGGCTTTAACAGCAGTAGATATGCACAAGGTTCATACTAAAATTTGCATTTTTTCTTATAAGTGCATTGATTTATCTTCTGCCGGTGTTTACAGCATTGAAACTTAGTAGGCATTCAAGAATAAGTGCATATTTACAGGATAAATAAATGTGGAAATATATACTAATTTCAGCTTCGTTTTTCCACAAAACCCAAAATAAATATGGATAAATACAGCTAAAATTAGCAAAAAATAAATATGGATAAAAACAGATGAAAATGTCAAAAAAATAAATACCATAAAACCGGGAGCCCTAATTATAAAGTTGCTCCTTGTAAACAAAAGAAGGGCCCTGCAAAGGTTTTTGCCCGGCACCACAAAAGTGTATGACATGCCCGGTGGGGAGTTAAATAATTCCAATGTTCAGCAAAGCAAATCTCAGCCTGTCTGTCTGGATGGCAGAAGAAGTGCCTGGTTGGCAGACACTAACCTGACCTACTGCTCTGCATGCCCAGGCCCGTGAAATAAGCACATTAGGCTGCAGTACAAACCCTCTGTTGGCCTGGCAGAGATGAGAGACTTCTGACTGCTCTGAAGTTCATTTTTGTGGCATGTGTCCATGCCAGAAGGAGACGGAATGCATTGGAAGCTCTCCCCGAAAACCTACAGCTCCCAGCCTTCCCCAGAAGCCCTCGCCCTAACCCCCTCTCCCATTTCACCCAATAACAAGGCTTTCATTTCTCATTCCCACAAAAAAGACTCAGTGTTTCATGCTAATCACTGAAGCAGGGACCACTTTAGAATGTGTAAAGAGTTTGTCATACATATCGCCCCAAACCAACCTGTAATGCCAAGTATATAGTGTGCCCTATTGGCTCAGTTTAGTAACACACTCATCCCATTAAATATAAATGCAATGTTTTGTTTGCATTGAAAGCAGTCTAGCAGTCAGAGCCTGGAGGATTCTTAATTTGCATAAAGGTTTTAAAATAAAAAATAATAACATCATAATATGCATCAAAAGCAAAGTAGCCTATTTAAAACTTTCAGAATTTTGAATCTGGCTGGTGGCTCATTGTGAAAGAGCTTGTAAGGTGTGAGTATTGTCTCCTTAGGAGACACTTACATTTTGCAAACCTCTGTTCATGGAAGTTCTCACTGACATCTTCTGCCTGAGAAGAGTTTGACATCTTACACGCTTAATGTGTGTAGGTGTCTGCAGGTGGTGGACACTGGCCCTCGTTTTTGGAGGCCGGTACTCATTTTTCAACATCAGACTTTGACCCAGAGCAAGAGAGAAAAAGGCAGAAAACAGAAAAAGTAGGAAATATGTAACCAAAGGAGCAAAAAGGGACAAAGAACCAGCAAGAGTGAGATAAAGAGACAGGAAGTGTAGGATAGTGGAAGAAAAAGGCAGGTGGTGGAATCAAGACTGCACATCCTTGGTATGTGGGGAGCCCTGGATTTGTGCAGCCCCAGCGACGAGCTCTTAAGACAAACTTTGGGCCTCTGAATTATTTATTTATTTGTGCAAATTAAGTATTTCTCATACATTCGACTTAACCTTGCCATAGTATTCTTCGCTGGGCGGAGCTATAGGCACGAACTCACCGTAAACTCCCACCTGAGCAGCGATGGGTCTTAAGGGGCTCCGCTCAACAAAGACTGCACCAGTGATTTCTAATGTCCATCGGGGCACCGGCTTTCATGTGCAATAGTTTCAAATTGGACACTTGGATAGCAGCCTCTTTACACATCTGCTAACAGGGCCGGACTGGGGAACCAAAAGCCGTGCTAGCAGAAAATGCTCAAATCAGCCCTGCTTTTCTCTCTCTCTCTCTCCCCCTTCCCCGTCCCTCCCTCCCTCCCTCCTCGCTTTCTCTCTGCCTTCCTCCCTTCTCCCTCACTCTCTTGAAGTCTCCCCACAGAGGCACCAGGAGCGGCCCTGGGGTCTCATATCCGGCCTCAGAGAGCCCAGGCAATAAAAGGCCTGTCCGACGACGCAGCCCACCTCAGAGTTTTGAACTTTTCACCATCGTGTTTACACATGATTTCACAATTGAGCCTCAAAAACAGACCAGCGCTGACAAGTCTAGAGGAGTAAGTCATGCATGACTCATGCTGGCCCTGTGTCTCTGGGCTGCTGTTTATGAAGCCCAGTGCAGACTGCATAATCCCTACCAAGACAAAAACAACTTTCCCTTTTTTAGCCAGGCGCGATTAAAATTCCCCTCCAAAAAGCTGCTTTTGAGTGAGTCACAGACAGAAGTTGAGTTTATGTCCCATCTGCTCTATATTTACACCACTGGCTGCTGGCACGCGGCCTTCACATGTAGCCGACAGCAACAAGCAGGCCCTCGCACGCTCTGGTGATGTGGCACCGGAAGCACTTCTGGGAGAGGAAATTGAGCCACTCCAGAGCTACATCCATCAGTCATAATGCCAGCTCTGGTATTATTAAGATTTAACCATTCTAACTCTGTTGGCAATTGTATCAACCACGTTTCCTCTCACCAATACACAATCTTTACAAAAATTAAAAGCCATCAACAAACTTTCCGGAGTATCAGACTCAGAATAAATCCAAAACATAAGACCGCCACATACTTGTACATCACATGGGGCACTCACCAAATATTCAATTAGGTTGACATCACCAAATAAATCAGCTCTCTTCAAATCAGTTCCTCCAAGGTTCTTATTCTTACATCAGCCATAGTAAAACCCCTTTTACCCAGTGACTCTCATACCACCCCTCGACGTCATAAATTAGTCCCCCTTACACATCAAGAAGAAGTCAAGACCCCACTCTTCTCCTCTTAAATGTAGCTAACCTAGACTTTGAAGAATTAAGCAATGAATGGTCCACGGCATACCTCCCGTTCCGTGTCAAAATATTATAAACAGTTCTTGCAAATAAAACCCTGAGTCACACAGGTAAATATTACCTCCCCCATATGGTTTCAGAATTCACTGCAGCACTGAAACAGTTTCATCCAAGCGGTCGACCACAAAGCCCCGCTTTACAAGCAATCACTTGGTGTAGGCATGGTAGGAGAAGTCTTAATACAGACTGCCTTTTTCCTCCGCAGTTGCCAACAATTCATCTAAATGTAATCAACGATTCCCTCGCATACATGCTAATTTTCAGTTATTGTACTCTTCTGTCCTATGATCTCCTGGGCATCCCTTTCACTGGTTAGCGAGATCTACCTATATGCTGATGTCACCTAACTCCAGCTCAAGGTGCTCTCAATGCCTACTCCGTAACCATTGAGACTTACACGTCACCAGACTCTCTAAAATGAAACCCAACGAAGACAGAGACACCATACCCCTCACAAGCTGCGAAGAAAACACAACATTCTTCTCTGGCTTGACAACATGGCACTAAATGACGTCTCGCTAACCATAACCACTATGCAAAGTCTCTTGGCTACCACAACACACAGCTATCATTCAAATCACACAATGCCAAAAAAGCTCAGACCGCTCAGTACCAATTATGTCTCATCTACAAAATCAAAACCTATGTGCAACTGGCCACTCACCAAGCCACAGGACAATAATTTGTCCTCTCCAATATAGAAGAATGGAAAATTCTCTCACTGGCCAATGCTGAGCAATCACCATAACTGGCAAGAGAAAGTTGAAACACATCACCCAATCATCATCTCCCTCAAATGGATGCACGTTCAAGCCTGTATTAACACCACACATCCTGCTTTGTCTAAACTACTCTGGTCTTAAGGCAAATTAGCATTTCTGGCAGAAAAGCATTATCTTGGGAGTTGCAGAAGCTCGAAGCCAGGACCTCCCCCACTCTAGGCTAGTAGTTATAGAATCAGAACAAGCATTGGCATAGCCAATAGGTCTCGCCTTTGGGACCTTATAAGTGTTTAGCCATGCAACACTTGATGTTGTTGCACCAAGGATATTGTGCTGGATAACTAAACAATGATAAGGTCCCAAAGGCGAGACCTATTGGCTATGCCAATGCTTGTTTTATTAAGACAGTTAAATAGAGGCAGTTGAACAGAAAAAAAAAGTCCCTAAGCGGAAGCAGACAAGTCCTAGGGCTGATCTCCAGAGCCCACAAAGTACATACACATATAAGTATATACTAATATATAAGTATATACTAAAGTATATACAAGCGGTCTCGAATGCTCGACCTAAAAAGGAAATAGAATTTTTTTTTTTTTTTTAAACAGTGGGTTGATATCAGAAACTGTTGAACTAGAGTATATAGATGAAAAGAAATGGTAATTTATGCATATTACGTAAGGATCATTTCACAGTAGAATAATGCTTAATTATTAGACTTTTATCCCTGATCCCATTGTGTTGCAGAGATAAGGTCACCGGCACAATAGAAAGGCAGAGAGGCCAATTGTGCCATCTCTTGAACAGATTTTAAACCCAACCTACAGCAAGTATTTCACATGTAATAATGTGGCAGAGAATCCTGCAGATATTTGGAGAAATGGCAGAGGCTGGATAACAGCGTATCTGATGCTTCCAAGCCAAGTGTCTGCCCCCTCTTTCCCTTCGCTCCACACCCAGCCAGGGAAGGCATTTAATATAGTTCGGCAATTTAATTTGGTATTTACAAGTTTTAACTGACGACACCCAGTCAACAACAAAAAAACCGACTGTCATCATATCTTTCCAGGCTATGTGTAAACATTATTCATGTGTACACTAAATGTCATGAAAAACTTTTAAAAAGTGGTTGGAGAATTAATGAATAAAAGGATTGTCCTTGAGGTTGGTTGAAAGAAAACATACGATGAAAGGTCACAGCGAGGGAAATTATGCACTTTCATGGCAGAAGTATTGAAAGTTAAACCACGATAAAATCACAAAAAAACAAACCAGAAAGAAAGTAAAAAAAAAAAAAGAAAATCCCCCAAAGGGCCTTCCTCTCAGTTGAACATAAAGAAGAAGCTTGTGGTGATATGCCAGTCCATAAATTGATTGTTGAATGAGGCCAGTTATCATGTACTGGCCTAAAGGGAACTCTGAAATCAGTGCAAATGTAATAAGGGAACAGAACCCTAGTTTTGAGCAGAAACAAATGTTTGGAAGAAAGGGAAGGCGTGGTGTCACTAATCTGAAATTTAAATTCAATCAAACTGTTTTAATAAAGTGTAATAACAAACCCAGTGCTTTATCGAATGTCACAGATTTGAACTTCGTACACAGTTTGTGACAAACATTACTTTTGTGATGATGCATGTTAAATAAATGACGTAAAACTAAACGTAGTAAGCAGATAACAAACGAAATACGTAAATTATGGGTAAAATAAAGAACCTCTTTTGGGGTATGCTTTTATCTCGCTTTCTGTTGCCAAGCCTCGAACGCCTCCGGACCTGCTTCGCAGCGCTTTCAAATAAAAGTTAAATTTACAGGTGTAATAACGGACAGTTAGCCAGTGGTGTACTTTTAGGCACAGTAATGGTTTACTTTGAACAAATATTACAAAAGCAGCAAAGAAAGGCTAATCGGTGAATGTGAAAGAAGAAAAGATAAAGCAACCGCTAGTTAATCAAATGCGCCACCAGAGGGCCCTACAAACTTAAACAAGACGCGCGGCCAAGAAACGCGCTCTCTGGTGAGGGAGGGGGAGGAGGGGGAGGAAAGGCAGATGGCGCCTCGCCAGCGATGCGAGGAATGGATGCCAGCTGTGCGCGTGCACGCCATCTCGTGAACGCAAGCTGGTCGCCAGCCGAAAGCCAGTGGGTTTGCACTTCCAAAACCCGCTTACTAAAACTCTCGGCCAGACCAGCGCAAGCGCTGGTGCAGGCCGAGACCTAAACAAGCATTGGCATAGCCAATAGGTCTCGCCTTTGGGGCCTTATAAGTGTTTAGCCAGAGCTATTGACTTTGCCAATGTCTTCAAGCTGTGCTGTAGAGAAGTGTGGCTGCTGTGCAGCATGCTGAAAAGTTATAATAAAAAAGTGTCAGAAGCATTTTTGTTACTTTATATATGACCAAGAAGGCATTATGTAAAACTGAACGACCATATTAAAAAAAGTATTTACAATAAAAAATGTCCTCAGTTTTTTTTTGTTCTTGCAATGCTGGCAACTTGTTTCTGCCTATTGCAATGGTTGTTTGTTAAAGCTTTTTTTTGAGGGGCATAAACAATCGGAGGGTGAAGGTTGGGAACTAGTACCTGTATTATAACACTAGCAGCGGCCAGACGCTAGGGGAGAATCAACAGATGCCAGATTCCGAGAGCAGGCTGAGGTGGTGCTGAGTGATGCTGAGGTGCTAGTGGTGGTGGTGGTGACTGTTGCGGAGACGATGCTGAGGTGATGCTGAATGATACTCAGGTCTTGCTGAGTGATACTGCTGTGGTGCTGAGTGATGCTGTGGTTGTGCTGAGTGATATTGTCTTGGCACTGAGTGATGCTGTGATGGTGCTGAGTGATGCTGTGGTGGCCCTGAGTGATGCTGTGGTGGCCCTGAGTGATGCTGTGGTGGCCCTGAGTGAAGCTGTGGTGGTGCTGAGTGATGCTGTGGTGGTGCTGAATGATGCTGTGGTGGTGCTGAGCGATGCTGTGGGGGCCCTGAATGATGCTGTGGCGACGCTGAGTGATGCTGTTGCGACGCTGAGTGATGCTGTGGCGACGCTGAGTGATGCTGTGGCGGCGGTGAGTGATGCTGTGGCGGCGCTGAGTGATGCTGTGGCGGTGCTGAGTGATGCTGTGGTGGCGCTGAGTGATGCTGTGGCGGCACTGAGTGATGCTGTGGCGGCGCTGAGTGATGCTGTGGCGGCGCTGAGTGATGCTGTGGCGGCGCTGAGTGATGCTGTGGCGGCGCTGAGTGATGCTGTGGCGGCGCTGAGTGATGCTGTGGCTGCGCTGAGTGATGCTGTGGTGGCGCTGAGTGATGCTGTGGTGGTGCTGAGTGATGCTGTGGTAGTGCTGAGTGATATTGTGGTGGCGCTGAGTGATGCTGTGGTGATGCTGTGGTAGTTCTGAGTAATGCTGTGGTGGTGCTGAGTGATGCTGTGGTGGTGCTGAGTGATGCTGTGGTGGCCCTGAGTGATGCTGTGGTGGCGCTGAGTGATGCTGTGGTGGCGCCGAGAGATGCTTTGGTGGCACCGAGTGATGCTGTGGTGACGCCGAGTGATATTGTTGTGGCGCCTAGTGATGCTGTGGTGGCCCTGAGTGATGCTGTGGTGACCCTGAGTGATGCTGTGGTGGTGCTGAGTGATGCTGTGGTGGTGCTGAGTGATGCTGTGGTGGTGCTGAGTGATGCTGTGGTGGCCCTGAGTGATGCTGTGGTGGCCCTGAGTGATGCTGTGGTGGCCCTGAGTGATGCTGTGGTTGCGCTGAGTGATGCTGTGGTTGCGCTGAGTGATGCTGTGGTTGCGCTGAGTGATGCTGTGGTGGCGCTGAGTGATGCTGTGGTGGCGCTGAGTGATGCTGTGGTGGCGCTGAGCGATGCTGTGGTGGCGCTGGGCGATGCTGTGGTAGCGCTGAGCGATGCTGTGGTGATGCTGAGCGATGCTGTGGTGGTGCTGAGCGATGCTGTGGTGGTGCTGAGCGATGCTGTGGTGGTGCTGAGCGATGCTGTGGTGGTGCTGAGCGATGCTGTGGTGGTGCTGAGCGATGCTGTGGTGGTGCTGTGCGATGCTGTGGTGGTGCTGAGCGATGCTGTGGTGGTGCTGAGCGATGCTGTGGTGGTGCTGAGTCATCCTGTGGTAGTGCTGAGTCATCCTGTGGTGGTGCTGAGTCATCCTGTGGTGGTGCTGAGTGATGCTGTGGTGGTGCTGAGTCATCCTGTGGTAGTGCTGAGTCATCCTGTGGTGGTGCTGAGTGATGCAGTGTTGGCCCTGAGTGATGATGTGGTGTCGCTGAGTGAAGCTATGGTGGTGCTGAGTGATGCTGTGGTGGCGCGGAGTGATGTTGTGGTGCTGCTGAGTAATGCTGTGGTGGCGCTGAGTGATGCTGTGGTGGCGCTGAGTGATGCTGTTGTGGCGCTAAGTGATGCTGTGGTTGTGCTGAGTAATGCTGTGGTTGCACTGAGTGATGCTGTGGTTGCACTGAGTGATGCTGTGATGTCGTTGAGTGATGCTGTGATGGCGTTGAGAGATGTTGTGTTGGTGCTGAGTGATGCTGTGCTGGCTCTGATTGATGCTGTGCTGGCTCTGATTGATGCTGTGGTTGCGCTGAGTGATGCTGTTGTGATGCTGAGTGATGCTGTTGTGATGCTGAGTGATGCTGTGGTGTTGCCGAGTGAGAGATAGAGTGAAGATATAACGCCCAATTAGAGAGGGTGGTGAGAGAGAAAGAGAGAGAAAGGGTGTACATAGAATAAAGAGTGGAGCGGGATAGAGAGAGAGATAGAAGGGGAAAGAGAGTGAATGAAGGAGTTTGAAAGAGAAACAGATAAAGGGGTGAGAGAGAATGAAAGGCTAAAAAAGATAGAGAGGGGAGAGTTAATTAAGTAGAGAGAGAATTAGAGAGGGAGAGAGAGAGAGAAGGAGAGAGACAATAAGAGTGGGGGTGTGGAGTTTAAATAGAGTGAAGAAGTGACGCGGAAAAAGTAACCTTAAATATAGCTTTGTGCGGATAAATATTTTTAAAAAAACAGAGTGAGACAAAAATACTGGTAATTAGGCTGTGACTCCCAATACAAAACAAATAGCGATATAAGGTGAAATCAACCCACCGAAGCAATATTTCTAACTAGACAAAAAAGCTTGCATTTCAATGCTAATCGCTGTTGTTTTTCATGTGACTGTAGTCCAGGGCAGTCAGTTGGTAATGTGAGCTGCTGCTGCGATTGAAACATCAGAGTCCAGAGAGTTAATGAGCCATGACGAGGAAATGAGGAAGAGATAGGAAACCCAGATGGCAGCTGCGCGCGTGCACGCCATCGTGAACTCAAGCTGGTCGCCAGCCGAAAGCCAGTGGGTTTGCACTTCCAAAACCCACTTACTAAAACTCTCGGCCAGACCAGCGCAAGCGCTGGTGCAGGCCGAGACCTAAAAAGTGTTCTCTGCCCGTTTTGGGACTTTGGAATTTCCACCACTCCCTGTCTGCTTAGCGCCTATCCTGCAGGTCCTCATGGGACACCCAAATGCTTCCCACTTCCAACAGAGTCTCTTAACTTAATCAAACTGGAGTAAATTTACCTTCACAAATGCTTGTAACCTGTGCATGCAGTCTTCACCCAACTTTATTGAAACACTTAGAGAAAATAATATCATAATATCCCAACCACCTCTAGGTCATGTTCCGCTATTCGGTCGTCTGTGAAGCACCCAGAGGCTTTGTGAAGCAAGGTCTGTGCTCAACGATGCCAAGAAATAAAAGAGGTATTAAGCAGACTGATCATTCTGTCTGTAGAGAGTGGGTTAGTACTGCACATTAGCAGTGATCCATGTGAGATTACATCTTTGCTGACAGACATTTCTCCAAACATAGCCGGATATTCTCCCACTTTTCTACATGTGCTGATCTTGTCACCTGGTTACTGCCTTGCTGTAAGCACAGTGCCACCTTTGAGGCTTTTGTTGCCATAGGGCACTGTTGTGTGGCCGCCTGTGGCATTAGACAACTGCTTACAGTGGCCCTCATGTAGAGGCACCCACCATCAAAGAAGAAGCATGGTACAGTGCAAGCTGCAAAGACAGTCTTTCATTGCATGTTAAACACATGCAGGTGCCCCATCAGTAACAGTACATGCCCATGGACCTTGCGCACAGAGTATATACTACAATCCATAGGGTGATCAATGGCAGCACTCGCAGCATGGTGCCTCCTTCATGTATTGTCCAGGACAGACCAGACCACCTTGAACTCCAAACAATCTTTCTGATCCTATTAAAGTACAGACAAACTACCCTGCCCAAACTCATACATGAGGCGGAATATCTCACCTTTATCTGGGATAGTCATTCACCATATTTGAGCCAGCTATTAATACTAGCACCAGACACAAATCTGATGTATATATTTAATCAAAGAATATAATTCGACTTGCTTGTATATGTGGTATTAATAAAAAATACATAAATTATATATAATTCACAGTTTTTTAACATCACAATCAATGATCAAAGAAAAGAAAAAATAATAAATATAGATCTCCCAAACCCCCAACAGTCAAACAAATCCTCTATAGCGCAACAAATATCTCTACAATCACTCCACTCATACACATACCTCTATCATCCAACATACCAAAATAAATATATACAGGGATTACAGCAACAAAAAACGAAAAGTAGCTCCTAGAGTTTAAACATCTAATATTTCAAATGCCAATGTACACATATGCTATACTTAGAAAAGCAAGTTCTTCACAAATGTATACAAAATAGAAATCACATCGCATTCAATGCAATAAATAGTACAAAGCTACAAAGTAGCTGTCATCATATCTTGCTTTCCACCATTATTTGTTTTAAGAGCAATTTCTTTAGATAATCTAATCATAATCTCCCAGTTTTTCTGCTGTAGTCAGCGCCGACGCACGTTTTGGTAACAGCTTCTTCAGGGCGCTACAATCTGATATTCTCCACTTCAACAGGGCTTGCAATGGGGGAGGAGAAGGAAAACAGCACACTTATCTTGTATCTCTGTCCGAGAGGGTTAGATATAAAAAATGCTTGCACAATCGCAAGTCAGCTAAATAGAAAATCTGGGAGGCACCTGCAAAGCCAAGGCCACTCAATCCTCAACGTATAATCAAACTAGGTCCAATTAATAGATCCTTCTCTGCACTTGCTATGGTTCAAAATCCAGCCAGAAACGTACTCTAAGTTGTGAAACTCTGCTAGGCATCAATGGATAGATCCTCTTGAGCGATGCATACAGCGAGTCAGCATTCTACGCCCGGCTCAACCCGAAGCACAATAGAAGAAACTCAATTCGGCGTCATCATTTCCCTCATCCTGCCATTAACCCCAGAACACAAAGCACCTCATATTTGCTGGAAGTTGACAGAAATGCAGAGAAAAGAGAACTTGCACTTTAACGTTGTTACTTCTGGAAATATCAACGCCATGTTTGTTAAGAGAGCCCTAACTCCCAGGTTTACCTGCTTCTAAACACTTGTACTTTTGTCAGATTAGGGAACAGCACAGAGATGACTAGATGTGGTCAAGAGTACACCAGTCAATCATTTGTGAAGCTAGGATTAGAACGCAGGGCTAATTAGCTAAGTGACATAACCACATTCCCTCCAATTTCCCTGTGCGCAGTTGTCAAACTATCCCACTTAGGGATTTTTAATCAACTTGTTTATTCCTCACACTGTTTGTCCACTGGCCTGATAGCTTCTCACAATATTGGTCCATATACCCCTAAATATGCCACACTGTCTGCTCAAGAGCCACAAAGCTTCTTACAATATTTGTCTGGGGGCCATAGATATACCCCACAGCCGGTCCATATTCCACAAAGCTTTCAACAGCGTCTGTCTTTTTCCCCTTATATAACACACTGTCTGCTGATGGGCAACAAATCTCTTCACAGTGCCTGTTCAGGGTATTATGTTGGCCTTCTGTGATTATAAGTTAATAAACTCCACCACAGTAGGCCAGAAAACTGAAGAAAATTATGAATTCTTGAGGTAGCAAGGGTAATAGTGTTAGACTGGAAAATGATTATGGATGACACATGGCAAAGGAGACAGAGGAAATAGGGAAGTGCCTCTTTAAAAAAATGAATGAACAAGCTGTATCTGCCCCTCACAAAAAGGCTACAAAAAGCAACATTTTGTTTGTTTAAAATGTTTTTATTGCGTTTGTACCTTTTCACATATACCCCTGAACAAGAGCCATGGAGCGTTCATATGATTCACGCTTCTTCATGGTTCTTTCAGTGTAGATCTGTGTGCCCCATGCTCCTCACACAGAAGGTCCATTATCACAGGCTAATCAGTTTCTGCCCATGTGCCTGAAGCACCCTACATGCCCTTGTGCCAAAGTCTCCTCACACTCCGATCATGAGTCCCAAGCTAAAGAACTTATCTGACTACCCCTCTTGCTCACTCACACATTCAACTTTCTGCCCGTAGTCGCTGGACACACGGTATAAAGCTGCCTGCACTCTGACTGGCAGTGCTCGCGCCACATCTCAGGGCTCGTCTACTTTCTGTGGTGGAGCATCTTCAAGTGAGCGGGCCACTTCAAAGTTTTGCTCCTCATGAACAGTGATTTACTTCTACCTCTGTTATTATGCCACAGACCTGCCAAATCACCCAGTGCCACCGTGTGTCACATGATATCGGTTCTCTTCTCATGGTCACCCGGTGAAGAGCCGATGTCACACGGTGGCAGGGAAGGACAGCTGGAAACTCCTGCACTCAGTGGGTTTCCATTTCCAGCTCATCTTTGGGCCGATGTCCATGAAGGGATGTGAAAACCACCCTGGACATCGACTGCAGACCCAATAGCTTTTTAGGGCTTTTTGGAGGGGGAATGTGTCGATGGGGGGCAGAGGATGGGGGCAGAATAGCCTCTCAGGCAGTTCTCAGCATCAAACCCTGCCCCCTTTAAGGCCACTCTCCCTTCTCACATGACAAATTTCATTTTGAAGTTGGCAGGTCTGATGTCACCTCTTTAGATAAATGGTGATCCGTATTCTCTGCTCAGCAGTCCACTCTCTCCACATCACCTTGCCTCCGTGTCATGCCATTTCGCTGCGTCCTCCACTATGAGCCTGCATCCACTGTTACTGACACCTTCTTTGGCGATCTTCACTGCGGGTGCTGCGCTCAATGCTCTTTCCTAATTCAGAAGTGGCCCCTCCTTATGCACCTCTCATTGCTCCGTCTGCGCACTGAACAAGTGAAGTTTTCTCTCTGTATAAGCTCCTCCACCTACAGAAAAAAACTTTCATGTAGCACCACCCTTATTCTCAGTAGGCCTGGGCAGTAAACTTGGCTCCGTTCATGGAGTTTGCAGAGTTTTCCCACTCCGCGCAGAGGGGGGAGTTCCAAAAAACTCTATGGAATGGTGCAGAGCTGAGTTTTTCCTCTCTTGCGGCTCGCCCCCGGTAAGTTGGCGAGCGAGGAAAATCCAACGCTAGACCACCTCCCGGCGAGATTTCTCAACGTGGGCCGTCACGGCAGGTCGCTACCGTTCACATTGATGAAGCTGCTGCTCGAGTAGAGCACCTACTCGAGTGGCAGAAAATGCTGCACCCTCTTGCGCTGTGTGCAGTGCCATTTGTGCTGATTTTACAGCACGGTACAAACGCCCGGTGCTAAAAATCAGTGCGAGCAGCACGACTTACCTCCGCAGAACACCGCAGAGCACTGCAGAGTTTTTTGGTCACACGTAATTCTGAGATCTCCGCCCAGGCCAAATTCTCAGCTTCTTTTGGCACTTCAAGCTCCACTGCCTTTGGATATCAACGGCCTAATGAACCAATTAAAACCCATTTTGAAGCTTTAAGAATATTAGTCTCTCAATGTGATGTTGATGGCACTATTGACTCATACATCAGAGATCAAATAGTGGTTTGTTGTCGAGAACAACTGCTGCGACAAAGGTATCCATAACCTAAATACACCATTGACATTGACAAGAGTGTCAAAGTCTACATAGGTGTTGTGAGAGAAATTGCTGACTTTAGATAAAGTTATGGAGGTGTTTGTTTAATTTGAAGGAGAGTATCATCTGAAATGGCAGAAGACAAAACTAAAGATAAAGACAAAACTAATACAATTTTTTTGCCTAAAAGGTCCAGCTTTTTATTCCTGCTGTTTGGTGCTGCTTGTGCCACATCTGTGTTTTCAAAGGCTAATGGATACTCTGTTTGTGAACATGTAGGAGTGGCAGCATTCCAAGATGACTCGCTTATTTCAACTGCTACCACAAAAGAGTAAACATCTTGGTGGTTCTCTGGAAATTAGAGGAGAGTGGAATTACCCTTCAGATGGATATGTGCAAGTTGCTATGCAGGGAATTGAATACTTGAGATACCCCCTGTAAGACTGAGTTATTGAACATATGTATCGCTAGCGAAAGCCATCAAAAAAGTCCCTGAACCCAAAAAAAGAGACCAGTGGCCTTGTTCTTGGGTTTTCATGAATAATATTAGTTTTGTGGAGTCGCTTTCCACTTTGACAAAGACTCTAAGATATCTGCTGGAAAAAATATGTAGTTTGTGTGGTTCAAGCAAATATCTGATGGTTTTATAACGCTGAAAAACAAGGTCATTGAAGCCACAACGCCTTGTTTAGCGAGACTGTAGAGTGCCCCATAACTGTAGATGCCAGTACTATGGGTATTGGTGCTGTATTTACCCAGTTAATAAACAATAAAGTTTGTACCACTGCTTTTGCCTCCAGAACGCTGCATTCTGCAGAAGGAAGATACTCAACAACAGGGAGTGAGCGGTTGAAGATTTCAAGACCTTTCTATGGGGCAGACATTTCACTATTATGACTGATCACAAAACATTGATTTTTCTATTGACAGGGAATACCAAAAGAAGGGCCAGGTCTAGATTAGACAAAATTTTGGCCAAGTTCTTTGAATTCAACATTAGTGTCAAAGACATTGCTTGGAGGTTCAATTATATGGCAGATTTGTTTGTCCAAGATACAAACTGGCACATGCATCAAAAATGCCTTTTGCGATTTCTTATTAGCGAAAAATAAGGATTCGCTAATAAGGAATTGCAAAAGCCAATGCATGTAAGAATCGCTAAAAAAATAGCGATTCCTACAAATTCCTTAATTGCGACTCGCAAATTGCGAGTTGCAATTAAGGAATTGCTTCCCATTCATTCCTATGGGCCTACAGGCCCATAGGAATGAATGGGAATTGCATGCGCAATTTGCGAGTACCCATTTGGTACTCGCAAATTGCGCATGCAATTTCAAGGGTGCAAGGGTGTCAAAAGGACACCCTGTTGCACCCCTGAAATTGTAATGTGCACCCATGTTGCGCACACACATGCCCCAAGGGCATGTGTGTGTGTGTGTAACATGTAACTTTGGAAAATGCACTTTAGTGCATTTTTCAATGTTTTTGCAAATTACCGACCACTTTCTTTTTTCGGTAATTTGCAATCCCTAATAGCGAAATCGCTATTTTAAATTGCTTCTAGCATTGCATTTCAGGAATCGCAATTTGCGATTCCTTAAATGCAATTGCAATTTGCGATTTTTGCATTTGGGATGATGCATCCCAAATGCAAAAATACCGGTCGCAAAGGGGCAGATTCTGAGAATCTACCCGTTTGCGACCGGTTTTTAGTTTGATGCATGGGGCCCAAATTCCCTTAGAGTGGGAGAGTTAAATTCTTGCTAATGAAGATGGTGTGGTCACTTTTCTGTTTGATGCCATTGGTTCCATGTCTGAATGCATTCCAGAAGGGAATTGGGTGAGCTCCATAAGCAGCGACGAAATTATAAAGGA
Organism: Calotriton arnoldi; assembly: GCA_963921515.1. Classification (NCBI taxonomy): domain Eukaryota; kingdom Metazoa; phylum Chordata; class Amphibia; order Caudata; family Salamandridae; genus Calotriton; species Calotriton arnoldi. Next base: position 1,347,694 of record CAWUFW010003316.1, read on the forward strand.
TGTCAAAAAATATGCTTTGAAGTGGCCAAAAGAAGGATCATTATCCAATATATTACACAATTTTTACAATGGTGAAGATGAATTGCCTTATGTGGTGCTATCATACTCATATTGAGAGGAGATATAATTGCCCTTCCAGATACTTAGAGGTTGAACATTGTCAAAATAGCACAAAAATTGTATCTGGGAGAAACAGGAATGAAAAAACTGGTAAGGGCCAATGTACCCTCGAGTTATTTTCCTCTGTGTGCAACAACAGCATGTTTGCGTGCCCACTTCCCTTCACTGTGTGCACATTCAAGGTTAGCGATGATCCACTATGTGAGTGATCATGTTGAGCATGCAGTCACATATGATGAAAGCTGAAGTATTGAAAGTTCACACAAAAGGCAGCAGAACACTATACAAATGGCAATTAACAATAACAAGAGTTACCTGCAATTATTGAAGAGGCTGCTGCACACGTACACTATGGTGTTTAAGAAATTTCAAGATGGTTCAACGACTGAAATGGTTTCCGCTGACATATGCTGTCCGTGCGAGGGCAATAAACCGACTATCCTAAATCTGGGTATTAGTATTACCTACTATTTACAGTGCTTATAAATGGCTGTAGTGTGGCACATAGCGCTATATCAACAACAAGTTATTATCTTTGTGTCACTAAACCCAAATTAATCAGTTACATGTGAAAAGGTACGGTTTGGAAGAGAATTCAAGATTTACTCCTGTGTAATATTGATCCAATTAATGAGGTTATTTTATTTATAAAGTTTTATATAGCGCAAACATGACCCTTGAGGATATCAGAGCGCTTTACAGGTGATATGAAGTAAGAATCTAGAGAACAGCCACCAGCTGCAACCCGTGCAGCGGTGGGGCAGGGTGGGTGGGTGATTTTGACAGACGATTACGAGGGAAAATTAAATAAATAATTAATTTTCCCTCGTCATTGTCCATCTAAATTCCCCCCACCCGGCCCCACTGCCCCACCGCTCTTACCTGTACGGGCCTCTGGCTGACAGCCACATATAGAGTGAGGAAGATTAATAATGATTGAAAGATTGTTATGTGATCACATACACTTAATTACTAGGGGGCAGATGTATCAAGCAAAATTGCGTTCGCAACCGCCGAAATTCACAGAATTTCGGCGTTTGCGAACGCAATTTTGCTTAGTGGTATGTATTAAGGCAAAACTGCCTCGCAAAATAAGGAATCGCAAAATTTGCGATTCCCTATTTTGCGATTGCATTTAAGGAATCGCAAATTGCGATTCCTTAAATCCAATGTAAGAAGCACCAAAAAGTGCAATTTGGCCTTAAGGAATCGCAAATTACCACCAACTTCAAGTTGGTGGTAATATGCATTTCTTTGAAAAATGCACTTTTAGCATTTTTCAAAGTGCCTTGTGGCGCACATACATGCCCTTAGGGCATGTATGTGCGCCACATGTGCACACATACATATTTCAGGGGTGCAACAGGGTGTCAAAAGGACACCCTGGCACCCTTGAAATTGCATTCTCAATTTGCGATTCTCTAATTGCGATTCGCAAATTGAGAATGTCTTCCCATTCATTCCTATGGGCCTCTACGCCCATAGGAATGAATGGGAAGGTATTCCTTAATTGCGAATCACAATTTGCAATTCGCAAATAAGGAATATTAAGGAATCGCAATTATTATTGCGATTCCTAAATACATAGCATTTTGCGATTCCTTAATAGCAATTCGCTAAAATTTGCTATTAAGGAATCGCAAATGCAATCCTTGATACATCTGCCCCTAGCTCTCTTAACTAGAAATAAATCTGGCTCGACGGCAGACCTATGTCCCCCTCACATGACAGCCATTCTTTCTACCTCTCTCGCACCATCGGTGACACTCTTATGTAACCTATCCCTATCTTCAGCCAAAGTGCCTAAGGAATGGAAAGCTGCCTTTGTCACACCTGTTCTAAAAAAGTTGCATGCCAATCCCATGGACATGGCAAACTGCTGTCCTATTTCTCTCCTGCCCTCGATCAGCAAGTTGCTGGAATCTCATGTCAATAGACAACTTTCTTCTTAGAGACACGTCTACTGTTAGACTCTTCTCAATCAGACTTTCGTCCCACTCACAGTACAGAAACCACCCTCGTAGCTGTAGTTGATTATCTCAGCCTTTCCCTGGATGTAGGTACGCCAGCTATGCTAGTTCTTCTCGATCTGTCAGCGGCATTCAATGCCGTGTCTCATCCCATCCTGAATCAACACCTTCATGAGATGGGAATCCATGGCACTGGTCTGAATTGGCTAACAGACTTTCTCAAAGACAGGACTCAAAAAATCACTCTTGGTCCTTTCCAATCTAAGATTCTGTCCCTGGGGAGGGGAGTTCCTCAGGCTCACACTATTTAATATCAACATCTCTCCCCTTGCTCAGCTGGTTAGGTCCTGTGGCTTTAAAATAGTTTCATATGCTGACGACACGCAACTAGTCATCTCTTTTGGGCAAGACATAGGAAATGTTAAACCGCGTTTTACTGCATGCATGAGAAAAAGTGCTATGTGGATGTCCTTGAATTGCCTGCAATTAAATGGGGATAAGACTGAAATTGCATTGTTTGGAAAGGTGCAGACCCTTTGGACAACTGATTGGTGGCCTCCCGAGCTTGGCCTGGCTCCCTCTCCTAAAAGCACAGTAAGAAATTTAGGTATTCTGTTAGACAACAAACTATCAATGAAAGATCAGGTGATAGCTACCTGCGGTACGTGCTTCGGGGTAATGCACCTCCTTAAGAGGGTATTCCAGTGGCTCCTGCTGACCTCTCGGAAGACCCTCATCCAGGCACTGATAATCAGTTGCCTTGACTATGGAAATGCTCTCCTCTCAGCATCTAACGAATCCCTCCAATCGAAATTGCAGGTGGTACAAAATACTGCTGCCCGACTGGTTAACAAACAGCCACCAGGCACACCTTTAGTCCCCCTGCTCAAGGCCCTTCACAGGCTACCTGTAAAGAAAAGAGCAATTTTTTGACTTCTGGGTCTGACCTATAAAGCTCTATCAGGCAAAGGACCTAAATAGCTGCAGGATAAACTGGTTCCCTATCTCCCCCAAAGAAATCTCATATCAAGGAGCCAGCTTCTTCTCTAGCCCCATCGTATTTGGACAAATACTGTGGTCGGTCCTTTTCTTATCTTTCTCCCCATCACTGGAATAAGCTCTCCCTTTACATTAGGGCATGCACCGAGTTTTGAGGCTTTAAAAGACATCTCAAGACTTGGCTGTTCTAATGGATGCTCCCTGACTGTTCTGCTACCCAAGCGGCGAGATGCCCCTTCATGGGTGAGTCCCATCGCTATATCATGTTTCTACAACATAACATAACATTAGAGAAGAGCTCCTGGGTGACTCTGGGACCACCCAGTGGACCACTTGAAATATGGTAGAGAGCGCTATCTAGCTTGAATTATCAGCCCAAAGATAAGGCAGTTTTTAAGCAGATTTCGACCTAGCAAATGTGAATTGCTAGGAGGTTGTAATTTTGACATGAGTACTGCAAATGAGGCATGAGCAAGGTGTCAGATTTGCAGCATGTTCTTTTGCGTGTCAGTTGTCATGGGAATGAAAAGTTATAAATATTAGGGTAACACTGCTCTCCATCGTCTATGAAGATTCATGCAGGGCAACTAGGCACAAATGTGAGCTTTAGTTATTTATATGTAAGCATCAGAGGTGGGAAAGACAGCAAATTCATAGATATCTGAGACAGTGGTCTGACTTGGCTTTAAGAGCCAAAGCATGTGCCAAGTCATCAATATATCTGGCATGCAAGACACCCAACAAAGATTACAAAATCTGATAGAGAATATTTCAATTTGAAAACAAACATTTATTTCTTCAGCTTTGGTTTCAATGTAATATATTAAATTACGCCACTGCATAGGTGATGATTATGGAATGTACGTTTCTAAACATGAACTTAGAAACATTAACAAATACTTCTGAGCCCTGAGGATGTTGCCATAACGCAACCCGGAAAGATATCAGGGAGTCATGTGACATGTATATAAGGCCTATGTTGTTAAATGTGAAGCAAGATCATTCCATATTAAACCATACAGGGGTGACATTTTTTTTATAGCATACAACCTGAACTAAACTCTTTCCTTGCAGTCTCAAGTTGGTCTCTCAAGTAAAATGAGGCCCTGTTACATTTCTTGATTTGCCTGGGATCACACAATTTAGTCAAGTAAGGAAGCTGGGATTTGGGCCAGGTTGCTGGTAACACTTTTTGAAATTTGGCCTGATGTTTGATGGGTCCTTCTATCTCGCACTTAACAACAAAGGACAACACTTTATATTCAGTTCTTTCGTGATTGAAATTAGTATACTACATTCAATTAATAAGCATCAATCTAAATCAGTCTGACACTATATGCAACAAGCATTGGCAAAGCTAATTGGTCTCACATATTTGTAAAGCAGTGGTTTGGTATTTAAGAATATTTTTTTTGCATCGGGCTAACATGCTATGGAGAGATATTGTTACCTAAAGTCAGTGACTGTTTACTACCGAGGCATAGAAAAGATGTCCACCTTCTTGTCATTCTAATACGTACCCATTGAAAAGTGCGAATTGGAAGCAAATACAGAGATCTCACCATGAAGTATTCCAGGCGCGAGTGACTGACTCGTCTTCTTGTTCTTAGCAAACGGTTTTGATGAATGAAGCGAGGACACACGTGGAGTGGACAAAGTCACCTTTCTATATGTAGAGGGTCTTCTGCGCTCGCGGGTGAAAAGAAATTACAACATCCCCCCTTAATGCACAGCAAGCAGAGGCATCACTTTTAGAGACCTAAAGCAGTCAGCATGTGTAACCACTGCAACTATCTCTACACATTCAATACTGGGCCGCATGGAGCACTGTAATCTCCCTGGCCTCATGCAGTGCACTGTAATCTCTCTGTATTGTATTGTATTGTAATTGCATTTATATAGCGCTTACTACCCCTGACGAGGCGTCGAAGCGCTTTTTCCACAGAGGATTAGTGTTGAATTAGTATAGTGAAACATGCAAGTAAATTTTAAGTGGTGGATAGGTTAGTCAGTTATTTGGATTCGGAAGGATAGCAGAAGGATAGAAGAGGTAAAAAAAAAAAAAAGTTTGTATTTATATAGCGCTTGTTACCCCTGATGGGGTGTTGAAGCACGCTACTCCGGAAACCCATAAAGGATTAGTGCTGAATTAGTATGGTGAAATATGAAAGTAATTTGAGTGGTGAATATTAGTTATTTGGAGTGAGAAGGGTAGCGAAGGGATAAAAGGGAAGAAAGGTTTGCATTCATGTAGCACCTGTTACCCCTGATGGTTGTTGAAGCGCTTTTCTGGCGAGTAGGACGCTACTCCAGAACCCATAAAGGATTAGTGTTGAAAATTAGTATAGTGAAGTATGAAGTAATTTGAGTGGTGGGTATGTTATTCAGTTATTTGGATAGAGAAGGGTAGGTTGCGGGAAAGAGGTTTGTATTTATATAGCGCTTGCTACCCCTTGATGCGGTTTTGAAGCGCTTTATTGGCGAGTAGCACGCTACTCTGGAACCCATAAAGATTACTGTTGAATTAGTATGGCGAAACATGAAAGTAATTTGAGTGGTGGATATGTTAGTCAGTTATTTGGATTGAGAATGGTTGGAGAGCGGTAGAAAAGGGAAAAAGGTTTGCATTTATATAACGCTGGTAACCCTGATGGGGTGTTGAAATGCTTTATTGGCGAGTAGCACGCTACTCTGGAACCCATAAAGGATTAGTGGTGAATTAGTATAGTGGAATATGGAATTTGAGAAGTGAACATGTTAGTCTGTTATTTTGATTGAAAAGGATAGTGGAGGGACAGAAGAGTGAGGTTTTTCTTTTAGTTTTTTTTTTAGGTCATAGCAGTAGGAGGAGGCTTTTGGATGAGTAAAAGGGGTTTTTGAGGGGAAGAGTCAGAGGGAAGAGTTTAGAAAGGTTTGTTTTGGGGGATCGGTATAGTAAAAAGAGGTGTCAGATGATGCAAGGAGGGGTAGAGTAGGAGAGAGTCTAGAAAGGGTTATTTTGGGGATCATAGTAGTGGTATGGGGTTTGGGATAAATGAGAGAGTGGATGTAGAGGATATATTGATAGATGTATAGGGTGTAAGATAGGGTAGTGCATTGAAAAGAGTAGTAGAAAGAAGTTTGAGATGAGTCAGAAAGGTTGGGCCAGAGGATATATTGAGAGAAGTATAGGCTGAGAAATAGGGTAATGCATTTGAAATGCTAAATTGGAAGAAAGTGATAAATATATAGATCCATAAGTACATTGAAAGAATATAGATGCATAAAGGAGGTAAGTATATATAGATTAGAGATATTGATAGAGGTACAGGATGAGAAATAGGGTAGTGCATTGGATATGCTTTTTCAGGAGAAAAGTAACACACAGATCCAAGGACATGGAAGGTACATAGATGCACAATGGAAGTAAGTACATGTAGACCAAAGATGATTTTTATTTATTTATTTATTTATTTATGTACAACAACATAATTATTCTACATGTTTACACAAAGCAATACACAAAGATAGGTACATAGTGAAAATAAATGCTTATATACAGAGGAATATGCTGTAAATTTCTGTTTGCGTATTGTGCTTATGTAGGGAAGAGTCAATTCTTGACTAGTTTTCTGAAGATAAGGTGGTTGTCGGTGGATATTATGTTGGGGGGTAAAGAGTTCCATAGTTTGGCTGCTTGAACAGAGAAGGATGTGCCACCTATGGTTTTTTTCTTGTATCTTGGGATTCTGAGGCGAGATGCCCCTTTAGAGCGTAGGTTCCTTTGTTGAATGTGTTTGGTGATTTTATTCCTGATGAAGAGCGGTCCCATTCCATGTATTGCTTTGTGGGTGAATACAAAGTAGCTTGAACGTGGATCTTCTGGCAACCGGTAACCAATGCAGGGCTTTCAAGGCAGGTGAGATGTGGTCTTGCGGTTTGATATGCAAGAGTAGTCTGGCAGCCGAGTTCTGAATCCGTTGTAGCCTTTTCATGGTCGTTAAAGGTGATCCGTGGTAGAGGCTATTGGCGTAATCGAGTTTGGACAGAACAAGGGAGATGGTAGCTTGGACCTTGTGTGGAAATCCCAAATGAGGGAAAATTCGTCGCAGCGTTTTTATAGTGACAAAGCTTGATCTTGCTAGTTTGTCCACTTGGGCATTCATCGACAGCTTGGAGTCCATGGTCATTCCGAGGTTTCTTCCTTCCTTCCATACTTTAGGTGGTGATCCCAGTTCATCCGGCCAGGCGGCAAGCGGGTCGTAATGTTTCCAATCGCCACACGTGAGTATTTTCCGTTTTTGAAGCATTCAATTTGAGATGGCTCTAAGTCATCCACTGATCCACGGCTCTGAGACAACTGAAAATTGGGGATTTTTCAATGTTTTTGGGGCATTCCAGTTGAAGGAGTATTTGCGTGTCATCTGCATAGTTATAGCACGTTAGGTGAAATTGATTGATCAGTACCGGTAATGACTTCATGTAGATGTTGAAAAGCATGGGCGAGATGATAGAACCTTGAGGGACCCCTGCTTTTGTGGAGTATGGTTTGGATGAGAAAGGTGGTGTATGGATGACATTAGTTCTGTTCTGAAGGTAGGACGCGATCCAGTCTAGAGCAGTTCCCTCTATGCCGGCTTCATAGAGTCTTTGTTTCAGAGTGTCATGGTCAACTGTGTCAAAGGCAGCCGAGAGGTCCAAGAGGAGTAGCGCAGCGACCCCGCTGCGGTCAACTGTATTCTTCAGGTCATCCCAGATGGCAAGGAGGGCAGATTCAGTGCCTCTTCCTGGACGGAATCCTGTTCGGAAGTCTGAGAGTATGTCATTCTCTTCAATGAATTGTGACATCTGGGCAAACGCTGCTCTTTCTATCAGTTTGCCCAGGAAAGGTCCATTTGTAATTGGTCTGTAGTTGTCAGGGTTCAGCGGGTCCAAGTTTGTTTTCTTCAGTAAAGGGCGTATGTGTGATTTTTTGAGTTCTTCTGGAAATGTTCCGGTAGTTAAGGAATCGTTGATGATTCTTCTTACTGGAGTGGCAGCAGAGGTTGTTAAAAGAATTGTCTTGAAAGTTTGTGGTGGACAGGGGGTCATAAGGGCTGCCGGCAGGCCTGCTTGCTTTGACCAGGTCCATAAATTCATCGTGTGAGATGTGTTGGAAGGAACGGAGAGGCTGGGTTAGAGTATTCTTGGATTGCTGTTTTGTACAGGGGTTAGTGCTGGTGCTTTGTTTCTGTTTTAAGTACGAGTCCAATGTGTCTGCTTTGTCTGTATAGTGATTTGCCAGTTTGTCTGTGAAATCTTGAGTAACAGGATGAGTTCCTTCTAGGCAATTTGGTTTGCGAAATTCATTGAGTATTTTATAGAATTCTTTATTTGCACATTTAACATTTTGAATTCTGTCTGAATAGTACCTTTTCTTAGCTTTTTTGATAGCTGACTTGTATAATCTGTTAATTTTTTGTAGGTGAAGTTTGTCTTGTTTGGCGTTTGTTTTGAGCCAGGTACGTTGCAGCTTTCTAATTTGTTGTTTTATGTCTTTTATTTCTAAGTTTCTCCAAGACGCTTTTTTTCTTTTGTGCTGTTGTGTGGTTTTGAGTGGTATCAGGATGTCAAAAGCTTCCTGTAGCCACTCATATAGATTTAGAACCGAAGTTATTGTTTCCAGATTTGTACTTGATGTTAGTTGTGTTTCTAAGTGTTCCAAATTGAGTTTGTTCCACGGCCGATAGGTGGATGGATATAAGCTAGTTTTAGGTGAGTCCCTTAGTGTTGTTTTATGTTGGAAAGCAAGCAAGTGGTGGTCTGACCATGTGACTGGAGTTATAGTTTGAAAGGTAACTAGTTCAGTATTAGCAAAAATGACATCTAGGATATGTCCAGCGATGTCTGTGGGTTTGTGGACAATTTGATGCAGGTTCAGTGCGTCTAGGCCAGTGATTATTGTTTTTGGATGGGTCATATTGGGTTTGTCAAACCAAATGTTGAGGTCACCCAGAACGCATAAGTTGGAGTGTATTGTTATCAGGTTTGAAACTGTGTCTAGAAGTGCGTCTGGGAATGTCGCCTTGCTAGGTGGAGGTCTGTAAAGGAGCAGGAAGTTACAGGATGAAGACGGTGTAGTATTGCATCTTGTTAGAAGAGCCTCACAATTCTTTATGGAGATGTCATCAACTTTAGTGATATGTAATGTTTGCCTGAACACAACAGCTAGACCACCTCCTTTTTTTACCTATACGATTTTGGGTGATCGTTTGATAGCCTAGAGCAGTGGTTCCCAAACTGTGCGCCGCGGCACCCCGGTGCGCCATTAGGACTAGCTAGGGGCGCCGCGCACGTCTTTGAAATTTAGGGAAGATATCGAGTGTTCTAATCAATGTCAAAAATCGTAAGTCTTTGGTTGCCACGAGTATGTCATGTGGGTGGGGGAATTAAAAGCACCACCGGTAGCAGCGTCAGACAGTGTGATTTGGCCCAGCCGCAGCACATAAATACCGGGGAGGTAAAGGTGGTGGTACCTGTCAGCCGGCATCGGGAATCGTGGTTTGGCCCAGCTGCAGCGCAACATAAGGGGGGAGTTAAAAGTACCACCTGTAAAATCAGGATTCATGGTTTGGTCCAAAGCGTACGGCCGCCATACGCGCGTACGTGCTTCACGTAGTTTAGGCGGGCCAGGCATACGACGCACATACAGCAATGACAAGCGATATTGCTGCCCGGGTTCTGCCGCAACTCGAGACCCTCTTCTTGACAGATTAAGACAAGTAGGTTCACCCATGCGCATCGTCGGCGGTAGAAATGCAAAATAGAATAGTAAATAATGAATGGCATGTAAATTAAAATGTGGGCTGCAACGCTTGACTTTCCTGGCTTTGGCACTTGCTGGCCTCGCTGCACAACCGTGTTAGGCCGGCGAGCATCGGGGCTGGGCCTGTGCAGCGAGGCCAGCAAGTGCCAAAGCCAGGAATGTCAAGTGTTGCAGACCGCATTTTAATTTACATGTCATTGAGGAAGCGGGGTAGTGATAAGGGCCGGCTGCTCGGTTCCGACAGGTGACAGTTCTAAGAAGAGGGTTAGGGCCTAAACTTCTTCTTAGAGCTGTCATCTGTCAGAGCCAAGCAGCCGGCCCTAATCACTGCCACTTCCTCAATGGCATGTAAATTAAAATGCAGGGTTCAGCACGTGGCTTGCCTTTCTTTGGCACATGCTGGCCTCGCTGCACAGGCTCGGCCCTGCTGCTCGCCCTCAGAATTTGAGAATTGTTTGCTGTTTGCGCTGGAAACTTCAGTTCTTGGCACTGAACTCTAAAGTTTACACAACAACTTTTAAAGACACTGGTTACTTTATTTTGTTGGAAATAATGACGTCAATATATTAAATAAAATCATTGCTTTGCTAGTTTTGTTAAGATTGGTAGGCCCCCCATGTCTAATTGAGGTAGCAAAGCTACTTTTTCTTTTTTAAAGGACAACTATTAATTACAGATTTTCGACAGATTTATGATAACACTGAACTCAGCAATACTGGAGAAAGTGATATTCAATATTAGCTTTTCTTCCAATGGTAAAGCAGTCTCTGACCTGCACGTGGCACAGGAAAAAAAGGGGAAAGTTATCTTGACCTATGTTATGATGTCCATTTGATTTGACCCATGCAGTGAATCTTAGACTCTGTAAAATAGTGTGCCATGAGCAGTGTTGAGTCACTAATTTGCTCGGCACTGGCTCTCCTCTTTCAATGCAGGGCCCTTCTGTTACGTAAACTAAAGCACAGAATTTGCATAGGTTCTGCCATATTAGTTCAACCTTTGTGACACTGATTTTTATTTTATTATAAATATGATTATAATAACTTCATCAGCTTCATCATAATTAATGTCAGGGAGAAACTAGAAGTACTCCCAAGGTAGGACTTACATCCCCGCACCTGTAAAAAAAAAAGTGATATGATGGGGAGCCGCGGCCAATGGGCAATTAGGTCAAGGGAGCCGCAGGTCGAAAAAGTTTGGGAACCACTGGCCTAGAGGAATGGCTTCATGCAGGACTGGAGCCATATCATCTCCCAACCATGATTCAGTTATGAATAGTATGTCTGGTTTTGCATCTGTGAGAAGGTCGTAGATGTGAGGTTTGTTTTTAGAGAGGGATCGAGCATGTATTTGTAGACAGCTTAGAGAATGGCCTTTGGTGATTGTGAGATTTTGTTTTGAGAAGAGTGATCAGTATTGTGTGTGTTTGTAGCAGGTGTTTTTTTAGTGCTGGCATTAGCTGTATTAGGATAGCAATCGTGTACCTGTTCTGTATCATGTTCCTCATCCAGCATGCTAAGAAGGCATTTTGATGGGTCTGCGTGTGTATGTGGTGGAGATGGTGTTTGCGAGTGAGTTGGTGTGCTGTGTTGTTTTCGTGGTGTAACATTGTTGTGCAGTAGACATGGGGAAGCAAAGTTGTGAGGTGTGGCACGTCGCTTAAGTTGTTTGCGTGTGTTTATGGTGGAAGGTGTATGAGTCAGGGGTGGTGGTGCAGAATGTGGGTCATGTAGTAAGGTTCTAAATTGTCCAATGGATGAGAGGCGGTTAGAAGAGAGTTGCTGTGTTGCTATATCTGTGTTAGGTGTGGTGGAAGAGAGAAAGCTTGGCATTGGAGTTTGTTCTTTTGTGTGGTTTGCAAGGTGGGTGTATGTTTGTATTTTGTGATGGTAAGTATTTTGACGTGTTGCGCTTTGATGATCTTGTTGTGCTGGTGTGTGTGATATGTTTTGTTTTTGAGGAGTAGTGAAAAGGGGTGCTGGTGTATTTGTTTCATGCAATGGATTTGGTTGTATAGTATTGTTTGTGAGAGGAGGTTGTAAGGTAGAGGGGGTGGTGATGTGTTTATGAGTAGAGTGTATGTTGTGTGTAGGAGGGAATGAAGTAGAGGTAGGAGTGTTTGTCTTAGACTGGTTTGTTGCAAGAGTTAAAAAGTGTGGTGGGGTGCAGTGTGTGTGTTGTGCATTAGTGTTATTATGGTAGTAGGGAGAGGAGGGTGTTGTTTGGACAAATGATGGAAGGATGAATATATGTTTGTTAGTGATAAAAGGTGGTCTGTTAGGTGTAATTAGAGCAGGGAGTGTGTGTCTGGATGGGATGTAGTTATGTATGGTGTTGTATGCGGTTGTGTTAGTGATGAGTGGATTTGTTAGTGGTATAGGATGAAGTTGTGTACTGTTTGTAGGTGATGGCGGGTATGTGTGGTAGTTGGGATAGAAGGGTGTATAGATGTGGTTTGGTTGGGTTTGTAGTGCATGCTGGTACATTGGTCCGTGCATAGGGTTGTGTGTGGTGTACCTTTGGTGTGAATGTGTTACTATGTTTGTGGATGTGTGGGGTAGCTATTACTGAATGTGTACATGAGCAGCATTTCTGGCCCTAGTCCCGACCAGTCTCGAACAGGCTCAAACAGGTAATTGCCCTTGTCCTCTCCGCCCTTAACCTCGACGCCCGGGCTGAGATGCCCTAAGCCTCGGCCTTTTATAGCCCTAGTAATCAGGTGACCCCTTCAGCCAATGGGAACCCTAGCCCTAACCTTATCCAATCACAACGCAAGCCCTAAAATCTAGAACCAATAGGAGACCAGGACCTTACAGCCAATATCAGCCCTAGTCCAAGCACCCAATAACTTTCAAAACCCTGATCTCTACTTCCAATAGAGGCCCTAGCCCTACCAGTAGTCCCAACCCAAGTCCAAGCAAGCAATGGCACAGGAAGCCCTAGTCCCTACTTCCAATAGAAAGCCTAACCCTACTCTTAGTACCACACCTAGTCCAGCAACCAATCACACCAGAAGCCCTAATCGCTACTTCCAATTAAAGGCCGAACCCTAGCCCTAGTCCCAACAACCAATAACACAGGAAGCCCTAGGCCCTACTTCCAATAGAAATACTAACCCTAGCCCTAGTCCCAACCCTACATTGATTGAATCACAGACCCAGAAACCAATCAGAACCCTCAAATACCCAACCAATGAGGACACTAACCCTAACCCAATAGAAACATCAGATACAACCACCAATAAGTGTACACATGTACCAACCACTAGCAGACTATATGAGGTCCCAGCGACCTCAGACAAGGTTTGCTGGCCAGGGAGTTGGGAGCTGCTTCTCTTGTTCAGAATCTCCTAGGAGACAGACAGGCTCAATCCACACTTTGGACTTCTGCAGGTAAGGGCCTAACTTGTCCTCTGACAATAGTGTTTGTATAAAACTTTACTCCCTCTCCTGGCCAAAAACGAAGTGCACAGTCCCTATTAAACACAGTTTAAACAGCACACAGAAGATCACTGCTGCCTCAGAGCAACCTCTGATGTAGAATATCCCTGTTGCTGGGGGCGGGGGGAGGAGGGGCTGGTTTCACTGACTTGTTAACACAAAATGGTGGCTGGGGGTGCACTGCTTAACATACAGGTCTTAGCACAGAGACAAGGGGAAATTTGGAGGGAAAACTGATAGTCACCGGGAATGAGAGGGAAAAACTACAGAGATTTAGGACTGCAAATCCCGCAATTCAACACGGTAAATGGAAGCAATCATGGGCAGGAAAAATCACAAGTCTGAACACAAAACAGGTGATTAAATATGCAGTCACGGGCAGGTTAAAACTACAATTTTAAACTGTAACAACCACAGGCAAAGACAGTAATCACAGATAGGGAAAATCGTTTTTTAACTTTTTTAGGAAAGAGACAGCACTAGTCTGCCTCCTTACCACTTCCTGGACTCTGCTCACTACAATCTGGGGCACAGGTAGGCTGCAACTCACAGGATGGAGGAGAATGATTTGGGGTGCACCCAGCAAAAGTCTTAAGGGGCCTGGGCAGGTGTGAGAGGTGGGCTCAGAGTTGCCTGGGAGCTGAATAGCCAATCCCCAGCCCTAGGTCTGCTGGCCTGGGGGTGGGGGCTGGGACTGGGGAGCTGCTTCTCTTGTTCAGAATCTCTTAGGAGACAGACAGGCTCAATCCACACTTTGGACTTCTGCAGGTAAGGGCCTAACTTGTCCTCTGACAATAGTGTTTGTATAAAACTTTACTCCCTCTCCTGGCCAAAAACGAAGTGCACAGTCCCTATTAAACACAGTTTAAACAGCACACAGAAGATCACTGCTGCCTCAGAGCAACCTCTGATGTAGAATATCCCTGTTGCTGGGGGGAGGGGCTGGTTTCACTGACTTGTTAACACAAAATGGTGGCTGGGGGTGCACTGCTTAACATACAGGTTTTAGCACAGAGACAAGGGGAAATTTGGAGGGAAAACTAATAGTCACCGGAAATGAGAGGGAAAAACTACAGAGATTTAGGACTGCAAATCCCACAATTCAACACGGTAAATGGAAGCAATCATGGGCAGGAAAAACCACAAGTCTGAACACAAAACAGGTGATTAAATATGCAGTCACGGGCAGGTTAAAACTACAATTTTAAACTGTAACAACCACAGGCAAAGACAGTAGTCACAGATAGGGAAAATCGTTTTTTAACTTTTTTAGGAAAGAGACAGCACTAGTCTGCCTCCTTACCACTTCCTGGACTCTGCTCACTGCAATCTGGGGCACAGGTAGGCTGCAACTCACAGGATGGAGGAGCACTGTAATCTCCCTGGCCTCATGCAGTGCACTGTAATCTCTCTGGCTTCATGCGGAGCACTCTAATCTCCCTGGCCTCATGCAGTTACAGTGCACTGTAATCTCCCTGGCCTCATGCAGTGCACTGTAATCTCTCTGGCTTCATGCGGAGCACTCTAATCTCCCTGGCCTCATGCAGTGCACTGTAATCTCCCTGGCCACATGCAGTGCACTCTAATCTCTCTGGCTTCATGCGGAGCACTGTAATCTCCCTGCCTCATGCAGTGCACTGTAATCTCCCTGGCCTCAAGCAGTGCACTCTAATCTCTCTGGCTTCATGCGGAGCACTGTAATCTCCCTGGCCTCATGCAGTGCACTGTAATCTCTCTGGCCTCATGCAGTGCACTGTAATCTCCCTGGCCTCATGCAGTGCACTGTAATCTCTCTGGCTTCATGCGAAGCACTGTAATCTCCCTGGCCTCATGCAGTGCACTGTAATCTCCCTGGCCTCATGCAGTGCACTGTAATCTCTCTGGCTTCATGCGAAGCACTGTAATCTCCCTGGCCTCATGCAGCGCACTGTAATCTCCCTGGCCTCATGCAGTGCACTGTAATCTCTCTGGTCTCTTGCAGTGCACAGTAATCTCCCTGGCCTCATGCAGTGCACTGTAATCTCTCTGGCTTCATGCTAAGCACTGTAATCTCCCTGGCCTCATGCAGCGCACTGTAATCTCCCTGGCCTCATGCAGTGCACTGTAATCTCTCTGGTCTCTTGCAGTGCACAGTAATCTCTCTGGCCTCATGCAGTGCACTGTAATCTCTCTGGCTTCATGCAGCGCATTGTAATCTCCCTGGCCTCATGCAGTGCACTGTAATCTCTCTGGTCTCTTGCAGTGCACAGTAATCTCTCTGGCCTCATGCAGTGCACAGTAATCTCTCTGCGTCATGTGGAACACTGTAATTTCTCTGGCTTCATGCAGGGCACTCTAATCTCTTTGGCCTCAAGCGGAGCACTGTAACCCTGTGGCTTCATGCGGAGCGCTGTAAACTTTGGTCATCTCACCCCACCACTACTTTGTTAGCTGGGAAATTTGAGATTCACACCCCCCGAATTTCACTAAAATACGCCCCTGGCTGCACTTTAAAATTCATGCTTCATTTTGAACAAGTGCACATATTTTTATTTCCTAACAAAAGCAATTAAACATAATGATTTAAGCAGACATTCATTGCTTGACATTTACAATCCAAACACTCATTTCTTCATACTATTATGTATTTCAATAAAGGGAACTCGGAGCGCTGCTAATGGAAACCATGCGCGCAGCCACCTGAGATGTAGAAAGAGGCTTTGTAGTGAAGGTGGTGGTGACTTTGGCACGGCAGCTGATCCAGCATGGAAATCACATGAAGTTGATGCAAAGGACGAGTAGTGGGTTTGTAGAAGTAAGAGGGGGCTGTGCCGCAGCTGGTGCTCTGAGCCTACTCATATGGCCGCACTGAGATTTAGAACAGTTTGGCCCAGATTTGCGTACCACTCACACAACACAGCGCCACACCCAAAGTTGCTGCGCTGCGTGACAGGAAGAGAGCAGGAAAGCACCATATGTGCAGGGCCGGACTGGCCGTAGCGGGCACCGGGCATTTCCCCGGTGGGCCGCTAGGGTGGGGGCCGGTTTTGGGCCCCCTGGGGGCCGTTTTTCTTACCGGGGCCGGCAATTTCGCCCCCCTGTAACAAAATCGGCTGAAACTGGCCGTAGCAAACAGCTCGGCCGCACCCCCCTCCCCCTCCTGGGGGCCGGCCGAGCAGTTTGCCAGGGCCGGTTTCGGTTCCCAGTCCGGCCCTGCATATGTGTAGATATAGGGCAATTGCCTCCTCTCTCCCTAGAGCTATCAAACTGCAGAGCGCCACGCACACACTTTTGATCCTTGGTGCAGTGATGTTTGTGTGAGTCTAGCATAGGCTGTGTACTGGAAGGGTACCCTTCCAGTACATAATACTATGCTTAGACTAACTTTAAAACGTTTCCTACTTTGCAGTGTGCTGTACAGTGCAGCACACATACATAGTGGGAAAAGTTAGGAGAAATAAAAACATTTCTCCTTTTTAATGCCTGCTTTCAAGTGGCATTAATTTGTGGAGCAAAACCCTGTCTGCTATTGTTAGTAGATAGGGCTTTTCACCAAAAACCATGGGTGGTTAAGCAGGAACATCCATGTACCATCCATGGAACACTCCCTTGATACAGATTCAGTGCTTTATGTTGGTTTTCTTTACTTTTTCTTACAAACCAACACCAATACCAATTTGCGTTGGTTTGTAAATCTTGAAAAGGATTTTGCGTCCGGTCTCGTTATAAAAGTAACACAAACCCCAAAAAAACCTTTGTAAATGTGGCCCTTTAAGACACCTCTGACCCAGAAAGCACATCAGTGTGCACCTCCACTCTAAAGCCAAGTACAAACCAAGCATTGGCAAAGCCAGCAGGTCTCACCCTGAAGACCTATTGGCATTGTCAATATTTTTAAATGCAATGATGCAGCCACTGTGTCATTTTGTAGATGAACCCGGGTGAGTGCCACCAAAAGGACACTTATTTTTATTTACAGATTTGAGACAGTAGGTTGATTTAAACAAAGTAATGCAAAGCGCTTCTTTTTTAAAAAAAAACATTCGATGAATGAGCATGTTGGGAAGTGGGTAGAGGTGTGACGTAACACGGCATGGGAAGAACATTGGGAAAAATTACATGGAGCACGGTGGGGAGAAGACAGCAACATAAGTGTGGATGGGGAGAGGAGCACATGGGCAACAGAGTGCAGCAGGAAGGGAGAAGAGCACATGAGGGAGACGGCGTGAAAACATATGCACTCTCACTGAGTGCTTAAACAAAAAGAAAGAAGTAATTCCCTAGAAGTGAGCAGAGTCAAAGAGGCAGTAAAGAGGCTTTGATCCATGGGATAGCCAAACACAAGATGGACAGGCTGAAACAAGGAAAGCCATCCAATAAAAAGCAAGCAAATAAGATTGATAGTAAAGCCATCCAATAGTAAGCAATGGTGGGCTAACAAACCCTTGTATCTTCTTGGTAAGCCCATAATATGTCTTTTGCAACCATTCAGCTTGTTCTGTCTGGTAGGCTTGACATAAAAATTACTTTTTAGGAAAAAGTACATTGTTAGTAAAAAATAAAGCCAGGACTCAATTTTAATGTTCATAGTGCTGACTTTTCATAAAAAAACAAATCACTGCAAGTTGATTACTGGCAGAGAATGGTGTGAGCTCAAGTGCATTTCGCACTCTTTGTGAAAAGTTCAACTGTTACCATGCATGATAATTCTTGCTCAACTTTGACAAGATGAATTTAAAATGGGTGTCTTTTGAGCAGGCTGCATTTGTTCACATGGGAGACTTAGGGCAGGGCTTGGAGTACAAAGGTGCTACGAAAAGCAGCGCTCTACTGATCAGGAGACATGTGCGATAGACCTAAACCAGCAGGGAATTTTCCCTAGAGCATTTAGTGTAGAGGTCCTGATGGCCTTTGATAAAGGGAATAGCCCATCAATCAATGGAGTTAAGGTGATTGTTGCTCTTTGTTTTACTGTTTTTTGGTGCATGCTTTAAAACACTATGGGGCACATGCATCATTGTAAAGACCGGTCGCAAAGGGGCCGATTCGCAGAATCTGCCCCTCTGCGACCAGTATTTTTGCATTTGGGATGCATCAACCCAAATGCAATCTCGCAATTTAGGTAATCGCAAATTTTGCGATTACCTAAATATGTATCGTATTTAGGGAATCGCAAATTGCGATTCCCTAAATGCAATGCATGATGCACTTTAAAATTGCAATTTCGCAATTTGGGATCGCAAATTACCATCAATTTAAAGTTGATGGTAATTTGCGAAAACTTTGAAAAATGCACAAAAGTGCATTTTTCAAAGTGCCATGTTGCAGACACACATGCCCTTGGGGCATGTTGCACACACACATGTGATCGCATGCAAATTTCAGGGGTGCATCAGGGTAGCCTTTTGTCCCCCTTGCACTCTTGAAATTGCAGTTCCCATTTGAGGCCCATAGGAAAGAATGGGAAGCTATTCCTTAATTGTGAATCGCAATTTGCAATTCGCAATTAAGGAATATGTAGGAATCGCAAATATTTTAGCGAAACCTACATGCATAGGCAATTGCGATTCCATAATTGCGATTCCTTAATAATCGCAATTATGGAATTGCAATTGCCTACAATGATGCATGTGCCCCTATGTGCATTGCAGAAAAGCAGTATCTGATAGGTGCCA
This sequence comes from Calotriton arnoldi, assembly GCA_963921515.1. Classification (NCBI taxonomy): domain Eukaryota; kingdom Metazoa; phylum Chordata; class Amphibia; order Caudata; family Salamandridae; genus Calotriton; species Calotriton arnoldi. Next base: position 1,366,661 of record CAWUFW010003316.1, read on the forward strand.
AAACATGCATCTTACAGGGAACACAGGCAAGGACTCATTATTGGTGGTAGTGCATGGATGATATGATTGGTAACGTTGTGAAAGTGAGTATGTGCATATTCTGACAAGAGTTTAAAAAATGCATTGTCAGAACACTTTCAGAGGGCCAAGGGGCAAGCAGAGGCTACTGGGCCCAACCGTGGGCACTGAGACCTTCTGCTCCTGATGTTCTGGGGCCCTACTTACTATGGGGTCCTGATAAACTGGACCAAGTACCCCTTCAGCTCTTAAGCCTTAGTAGTAGTGTAAGTTGACAGTCCATGGCTTCTGGGAGGAGGTAGCTGCTTGGGGGTGAACACAGGCCGATAACTCAAAATACGTTCAATAGCAGCAATAAATGATTGCCTGGTCAAATACTTGCTTTTACGAAAAAAATAAGTATTTATATGCGAACACAAAGTAAAGTAAAGTATAGTATACAAAAACACTGCATGCAGATAACTGAAGTCAGGGCTCTAGTGTTTGATAGGCAGGTCCCTGAGTGGCACTTCCCTCTCACTATTGGTAGGGGTTATTCCCCATTCACTATAGGTGATATTCAGCTTAAGCCACACTAGTAGTCCATGTCTCAGGAGTCCCACTCTGACTCTTCCAAAGTCACAAGTATTCCAGTACCTGAAGCGCTATGCGGCAGAACAAGTTACCCTGGGGCCATCAGGACCTGCTATCAGTCTTACCCACTTCTGCAGCCATTGCCCTATCGAAGTCCCCGGGAGCATTTAACTCTGAGATGTTGCAGAGGGCTGCAGCAGCTTCTGACAGTGAGTAGCACTCGTGGTTCCAGGGGCAGCGGCTGGGCCTCCATGGCGCTTTCTCCGATGAGATGGAAAGTTCCTCTGATCCTTTTCACAGGTGGGGGGATGATCGCTCAGGTTCCCATCCTCAGTTGAGGCTGGGGCATGCACAGGTTACCACAGCATCCTCTCCTCTCGACGACAGTAGAACGGGGCAATGTTCCATGTTCTTCATGATGGCCAAGCTCTGGCATGTGGGGTCACAAATCTTGCTCCGCACCCGGGTGAAAGCCCGATCAGCATTGCAGTAACTTTTTTGTTATGGTGGCCCCCTCTGGCATAACGGGTTGCCGACTTCACTCCGCTCACGGGCTACAGTCCTATCGGCACAGCGCTCTTGTAATCTTCACAGTGGCCCCCTCTGGCATTAGGGGTCACCAACTTTTCCCTGCACATGGGCGATGGCCCGATCGGTGCAACCACGGCTAACTTCAACACTGCTCCCTCTGGCACATGGGGTCACTAACTTGAATCTGCACATTGGCAGTGACCTGATCGCCAGGATCCCCCACGGACCTTGCTCCCTCCAAGCACTGTACTCTTCCTCACAGGGCACACTGGTCTTGGCAAACAGGCAGACACTGGTGCTCTTGGCTCCAGGGGCAGGTGATCTTCGATTTCCCTGAGTGATGTTCCCTAACCCAGCTGGGAGACTGGCAGACCTTAGCCCTCAGTCCTGGTCACAGGCTCAAGTCTTGCAGAGCTTCTCCTCATCGACATACAGCCCTACTGGCTACTTGGCAGGTGAAAATTCTGTGGGCCTTGAGTGCTCCTTCTTATAACCCATTTCCAGACACCAACGTGATTTAGGGTCTGGGCCTTGGAATTTTGTGTTGGGGGTTTGCTTCCTTTTGCAGTGCCCACTCCTCTGTCCTGCCCTTCCTTCAGAAAGCAGGAGCGACTCCAAATCTAATAGCCCCACAACACAAGCCCTGGGAATAACTAGAGGTTCACACCTGGATGTTGGCCATAGTGATATGTACATTAAAAGGTTACCCCAGGGCCCCAGTCCCCTTTATGATTCTCCTATCAGCTCATCTCCTTCTTGAGGTGTGTCCAGGCCCCTTTCCAGTGACCTCTCCCTGAATCAAAGAGCACCCTTAGAAATGTACTGAACAGCTATGTTCTCCTTCCTCCAGTGTGTGCCCCACCCAGCTCTCAGGAATGCAGCAATCCATATACCTGTCTGGGGGATTCCTCTACCTCTTCATGCTCCTCCAGTTATCCCTGGGTCTTCCAAAATGAAACTCAGAGTCTTTCATGTATTGTACCATTCACAGGCACTCATACATAAAGCACACACATGCATCCACACACGCGCTGCACAGTGTTACATACTAACTTGATGTAGGCCAAGGGTAAGTTAAGCACACAGCAGCAGAACTTGACATGGGTGAGCCTGCAGGCCTCACTCCAGTGGCACAGGTAAAAAGCCCTGTTCACTTCTACTGATCACTAGACCGTATGCTGCCATCACTGTGCTCGTGCTACTTAACTTCTGCCAAAGGCAGTAGTCTTACACCACTATGATGGTAGCACTGTAGACGCCCCTCCTCTGGTTTTCTGATAAAATATCGCAGTTAAAAAGATTGTGTGGACAGAATATTGTGTCAAAATAATCAAGGACCAAAACATCCAGAAGGTAAGTGCAAATAGGTAAGCCTAGATGTAGTATTTTTAAATCCATAGCTATGTATCTTGAAGATATGTAGATATATATGGGGGGTCTTTGGACAAAATATTGAATAAAAATATTGATTTTATTATACTTAACGTCACATATATATATGTGAACAAGGCCTCTGGTAGGCTGAAACGCGTCATGGCAGGCGTGCTGAGATCTCAATAAAATTCTCACTTGCACTTCCAACTGGGTCGGTTATCGTCTGTTCCCGTTGTTTCCAGGAAATTGGGGATTGCAGGAACCTTTGTGGCGAAAACTTCGGCATATATATATATATATATATATTTGGTGTGATCAAGGCCGCATGTCTGGCGGCCGAAACGCGTCACTTTTGGACATAGATGTGTGAATAAACCCATCTGTTGAATACTTCTGCCTTTGGAGTCTGTGCCTGTGGTGTTGCGCTGCTGCTGCTGCCGTAGCGGATACATTCCTGGGATTTTCGTGGTGATATATATATATATATATGTATATATATATGTGTGTGTGTGTGTGACGTTAAGTATGATAAAACTTTGCTTACCTATAGAAACTTACCTTAACTATATTTTTGTCCTTGAGATTCTTGACACAATACTTTGTCCACGCAATATTTTTGATTCAATATTTTGTCCAAAGACCCCATCCCAGTCCAACAAGACTGCAATCCATGAGACAGGACTATGTCATTGTGCACAAGCATGATCTATGTTAGCTAATGACAACAGAAATCCGCACCATGGATCCAGACATCATTGCAGCTTGGGAACTCTGGGCAGGTGTGCATGTCCGTCACCATGTGAGGGACTTTTCTGTCCCAGTATGCGGATTGTACCTTTGCTTCCTGTGCAGTTTTCCAATGCTCCTTGGCAGCATTTGGATTTAGATTTTGTCGTACTGTACCAGATTCTGGTCACCAACAACAAATGTATTGTAGTTCTTGCGAGCTATTTTTAAAAATGAAAAAGTTGGAAATTTGTAAGAGACCCCTTGACTGATATTGTTATCGATTCCTTGAGGGAAGTGTTTCTATAGAGAGGTTTTCCATGTCTATTGCCACGGACAACGGTGTAAAATTAGAATTCAAATATTTAGTTACAAAGGTTTGTCAAAGTTTTGTATGTGTATGAATGTAGTATTTGTATGGAAATTTACAGTCAATCTTCATGATGGAGTTTGAACAAAGCTGAGAACAAATTTGTGAAAGTTGACGGTTGTCTGGGGAATGATCTTAAGGATGTAGAATCAAGCTTTCCTGATGTGGTAAGTTTTCCCAGTAAATCACTGGGGATCTTAATTTTACATTTACATCTGATTCTAGCTTCTGCAAGGGAAGTTGTGTTTTGAAAAATCCTGGATTATTACAGTTATAAGATTGTCTTTGTTTTCCAAAGGAAAAGATGCGTTACATTTTCCCATCCCAATCCCCTTATTTATTATTTATTCCCAGTGTGCTATGTTTCATGCCTTCTTTGTTCCTGGTCTCGTGCTCTTTAGATGCGAATGCCAGCCTTGGGAGATGCCGTGCTGCAGTGTACTCCCGGAATAAGGTGGATACCTTTATTATTTGAGGCACTTGTCTTCTTCATTTTACCACAATTACCTTTTTCTATTTCTGAGCCTAAAAAACCTTAAATGAAGTTAGGGAAAAAATAAGGTGGTGGTGAGGAAATTGGGCTATGCAGATGAAAAGGTGATTACGGTGAGTCTCCCTCTCCCGTCTCCAACCAATGAGGGCAAGTAGTGTAACGCCAGGATTAAAAAGCATTGGCATAGCCAATAGGTCTCGCCTTTGGGGCCTTATAAGTGTTTAGCCAGAGCTATTGACTTTGCCAATGTCTTCAAGCTGTGCTGTAGAGAAGTGTGGCTGCTGTGCAGCATGCTGAAAAGTTATAATAAAAAAGTGTCAGAAGCATTTTTGTTACTTTATATATGACCAAGAAGGCATTATGTAAAACTGAACGACCATATTAAAAAAGTATTTACAATAAAAAATTTCCTCAGTTTTCTTTTGTTCTTGCAATGCTGGCAACTTGTTTCTGCCTATTGCAATGGTTGTTTGTTAAAGCTTTTTTTTTTGAGGGGGCATAAACAATCGGAGGGTGAAGGTTGGGAACTAGTACATGTATTATAACACTAGCAGCGGCCAGACGCTAGGGGAGAATCAACAGATGCCAGATTCCGAGAGCAGGCTGAGGTGGTGCTGAGTGATGCTGAGGTGGTGGTAGTGGTGGTGGTGGTGGTGGTGACTGGCGCGGAGTGATGTTGTGGTGCTGCTGAGTAATGCTGTGGTGGCGCTGAGTGATGCTGTTGTGGCGCTAAGTGATGCTGTGGTTGTGCTGAGTAATGCTGTGGTTGCACTGAGTGATGCTGTGATGGCGTTGAGTGATGCTGTGATGGCGTTGAGAGATGTTGTGTTGGTGCTGAGTGATGCTGTGCTGGCTCTGATTGATGCTGTGCTGGCTCTGATTGATGCTGTGGTTGCGCTGAGTGATGCTGTGGTGATGCTGAGTGATGCTGTGGTGTTGCCGAGTGAGAGATAGAGTGAAGATATAATGCCCAATTAGAGAGGGTGGTGAGAGAGAAAGGGTGTACATAGAATAAAGGGTGGAGCGGGATAGAGAGAGAGAAACAAGGGGAGAGAGAGTGAATGAAGGAGTTTGAAAGAGAAACAGATAAAGGGGTGAGAGAGAGAATGAAAGGCTAAAAAAGATAGAGAGGGGAAAGTTAATTAAGTAGAGAGAGAATTAGAGAGGGGAGAGAGAGAGAAGGAGAGAGACAATAAGAGAGTGGGGGTGTGGAGTTTAAATAGAGTGAAGAAGTGACACGGAAAAAGTAACCTTAAATATTGCTTTGTGCTGTGCACGAATAAATATTTTAAAAAAAACAGAGTGAGACAAAAATACTGGTAATTAGCCTGTGACTCCTAATATAAAACAAATAGCGATATAAGGTGAAATCAACCCACCGAAGCAATATTTCGAACTAGACAAAAAAAAGCTTGCATTTCAATGCTAATCGCTGTTGTTTTTCATGTGACTGTAGTCCAGGGCCGTCAGTTGGTAATATGAGCTGCTGCTGCGATTGAAACATCAGAGTCCAGAGAGTTAATGAGCCATAACGAGGAAATGAGGAAGAGATAGGAAACCCAGATGGCAGCTGCGAGCATGCACACCATCGTGAACGCAAGCTGGGAGCCTCTCTGGTACCACTTCCAAAAGCCCCTTACTAAATGTCTCGCAGAGCAGCGCATGCGCGCTGGCTCAGCGAGACCTAAAAAGCAAACTAAATGAACATAAAAGAAGTAAATGCATTTCGTAAATTGCAAAGCAAAATGAATACAACAAAATGTATGAATTGGGACTTAATGGATACAGACATGAGGAAGACCAAACCTAAGACATATGTACTGTTGGAAGGAAGTGGGGGTGATCAGTGACATACACTCGCTTGAGAAAATTGCTGGGAGCTGGATATTGATAAATATGAGAGTCCAAACCAATCAACATCAATTTCCTGTGTTTATAAGACTTGTGGACACCAGCAAAGAAATATTCAGCGTGGAACTTACACTCCTTTTCCACAATGAGGTTAGACTTTAACAGCTAGTATGCACTATGTTATAAGATATTGATTACTTGTAAAGTGATTGATGCCATCAGGCTCTGAAGGTGGGCTAGAGACCTGTGAAAGAGACAGCAAGGGGGGTAAACGAGGGAGAAAGATTAAAAGAAGGAGTCCAGTATTTCTCCTACTGTTACTTTGAAGCAACAACACTAGCTAGTTAAGAAAGAGTGAACATTTTCTTAACAGAACTACATAGAAACGTATTTGTAGATTAATCTTCATCTGCCTGTACCGTTCTAGGTCTCGGCTATAACTAGCTTTAACTGTCTGGAGACAACACCTATTGGGGCATATGTACAAGGACTTAACGCTGCCGTAGCATCAATTTTTTGACGTTACGGCGGCTATTTTTTTAGCGCCTTATTTACAAGTTGTCGCTAACCTCAGTTAGCGGCGGTTTTCTGGCGAAAACGTGCATTTTTAAGATCACCACTTCTGTTAGCGGGAGTTAACGAAAATGAGATGCAAGGTAGGCATTCCCGTGCAAAAACTGCCGCTAACCCCACTTCGCGATATTTACAAGGAATTCCTTGTATGGTGCAAAACCAAAAAAACTGCCTCTAACTGCAGTTAGAGGCAGTTTTTTAAGACCAGAAAATAGCTGGTCTTAAAATTGGTGCAAACACTTGGGGCCTCATTTCAGAAGGTTTTGGTGCTGGACAGCGCTGCAAGGAATGTTGCTGCGCTGCCCTGCGACAAAACTACAGGGCGGGAATGTGCACCATCAGTAAGATAGGGCTCATTCCTGGGCCTCATTCATGAAAAGTGTTGCATCGCTGTGACGAAACAGCGTTGCAACACTTTTCACTACGCCCTTCTTGCGATGCCATGGATGCGCTGTATTCACTGTACAGCGCTCCATGTCGCAATTAATGACAGATACGTCTGGAATCCTGACGTATCTGTCATCGCTAAAGTCACGCATTGCTGCAGTTGTGTCACAAGCATGGCGCAACTCCAGCTATGCATGGGGCCGGCCTATCCCTGTGGCACTGCGTCACCCTTATGCCTGCCGTGAGGCAGGCATAAGGTACTGACGCAGTGGCGTCCTGAAATTGTCGCAGTGAAATCTGATGGATTCCACTGTGCCACTCCTATGAGGCTTTGTTGTGTGGGAATGCCCACCCTGCATATATCATACCTGATGCAGGTATAATGTGGCACAGGGCTTCACAAGGTCACGCATATGCCTAGATGCATCACTTTGCAAATACGGCGCAATGTGGTGCAAGAATCACGCTGCAAGTACGTCAAGAAAATGATGCACTGGCAGGGTGAAACTGTCAGAAGGGGCTCATGAATAAGCCCCCCTGTCTTTTTGCCCTACCTTGGCGCACAATGGCTGCCATGCGCCAAAGCAGGCACCCTTGCGCCATGGTGCAAGGGTGACTGTGTTGCGGAGTCGATTGATGTTGTGGCTCCATCACTTCTCGAGACGTCTGTAGGGCGTCTGGACTAGTGAAGGGCGGGAGTGAACCAGCTGGCCTTCTTGGAGTGTTGTTTGCCTGGTCTTTTCTTGAGGGGTGCCAGGGTGTCGGTGCAGTTGGAGATCCATCGGTAGAGGCTGCGTGCTGCAATGTTGTCGTCTGTAAGCATTGGCAGAGTGGTGGTGCTGAGGGAGTTGACGAGAAGTTCTTCGGTGGCCTTGATCCAGCTGCGAGGGGGGGCGATGATGGCGGTGGTGTACGGTGGGCATGGTGAAGACGTGATGTATACAATGATGGTCGGTACAGGAAAGTCCGGTGGTGTGGCTGTAGTTGAAGTTCCTGCTGGTGGAGAAGACGTGCTCGAGCGTGTGTCTGGCTATGTGGGTTGGTGTGGTGACTAGCTGCTTGAGTCCGATGTTGGCGAGGGTCTTCAGGAGGGAGGTGGTGTTCTGGTCACTGGGGTTGTCCAGGTGGAACTTGAGGTCTCCGAGTAGGATGTAGTCGGTGGATGGGAAAGCCTGGGGTGCAATGAGGTCTACAATGGCATTGGTGAATGGGAGTCCATGGCCCAGGGGGCCTGTAGATGAGGATGCCGCAGAGGATGGCGTTGGGGTTGGTCCGGATCTGGAAGTGGAGGTGTTCCATGGTCACCGTTGGGTCATTAGAGTGCGTGGTCAGACGGAGTGTGCTTTTGTAGATGATGGCAATGCCTTCTCCTGGACGGTCGGGGTGGTGCTTGCGGGTGATTTAGTAGCCGTCAGGGATGGTGATGGCGATGTCCGGTCCGGAGCAGAAGTGGCGTCAAGGAGGTTCCAGATTTCAGTTGCGTGTTTGTGGAGGGACCGCACGTTGAGGAGGATGCAGTTGAGCCGGTCGGGTGCACTGTTGGTCGGCTGGGCGGCAGGAGGCACTGGTGTGCTGTTGTGGCAGAAGGTGCGTTTGTAGATTCGACAGGCGCAGGGTTCAAGAGAATTCTACAGTGTTGCTAGATGGCAGGCGGTGTGGCATCCAGGGTTGATGGCGAGGAGGGTGCTGGCGTCGTAGCGGTGGAGTATCCGAGAGGAAGGGTCCTTGGTGCTGGGCACGGTCCAAGGGCGGACGGACGCAGACGGACTTGCCTATGGCACACCAGTAATACGCCCGCTGCGCATTGCCTCACAGCAGCCGCCATTGAGTAGTGCTGCCGGGGGGGACTGGACAGCTGGGATGCGGGAAACGAGGGAAAGGACGCTGGGGAGGGAGCGGGGACGCGGGGGGGTGAGCGGGGGTTGTAAATATTTTTTCAAATAATTCTTACCTCCCTCCCCTAAGCCAATCACAACGCTGCATTGCTGCGTTGTGATTGTTCTTGAGCACGTGGCATGGCGTTCAGCCAGGGGCTGGAGGGGTGGGCATGTTCTCCATGCAGGCTGTAATGCAGCCTGCATTGTGAACAGGGAAGTGCGCATGACTGCTTTGGGCGGCCTGAGAGGGCTGACCAAACAGTCATTGCGCACTTGAGTGGGCATACCACTACGCCCCTGCCCTGCTCCGTGAGTAGAGCAGCCCCACCCACCCTCCCGCCCGCAAAGGAAACATAGCATGAGTACATCAGAAAGTTATCATCATGTTATTATTTTTCCTCTTTTTGCACTGCTTGAAAGCAGTGGGGTGACGCTCTTCTGCCATAGCGGATGAGCCGCCATTGGGGGTGCGTCACCTACAGGTGCTAGGCCTGGGCGACTCGACCCCCGGGCCTCCTCCGCTACGCGTTCCACCTTCTCCTCACCTGGACATTGACACGTGGCGCAATCCGCTGCACTCTCTCCAAATCTGTGACTCAGCTAGCAGGAGCCTCAGCCAGGCAGGATTTCGCAAGCCTGGGTGCAGCAGTCGCCGCCAAGTCCGCTGGGGAACCTCCCGATGCAGGTGATGCAACAGGGCCCCCTTAGGCGTGAAGTTGCAGCGCTCCCGCCACACAAGTTCGGCGCAGCTCAGGGGCCTCACCCTCCACAGCGTCCGGCCAGTGCAACATCATCCGTCCTGTGATGCAGAGAGGTGCCGCCCACCATTGGTAATCTCCTCCGTGCACCCTGGTGTAGTGGTGGATCATAGTATGCGATGCAGAGCTCCCTACATTGGTGCGCAGGAGCGCCTCTACCGTTCAAAGCTCCAAGGGGCGCAAGGCGGTCTTCTCACACAGGTCAGCAACGTGTCTCCATGCGACCTGGCAGACTTCACCACCAGGTAAGGGCGATCGCCGCGCCTCAATGTCTACCATCACGGCTCAGCGACTCCACAGCACCTCCGCATACCACTCCGGGTCCCAGATGCAGGCCCAGCGAGGCCTCCGGGCCCTGGGGACTGTCCGCGCTTTCAAGGTTTTGGATGCCATGGTGTTGCAAGGAGTGCGCAATGAAAAGTGATGCATCACTAGTTTTGCACAGCGATGTGCCTCTTTTCATAGATGTAGCCCTTAATTTCCTCTTCCCCTGGGACTCTGGCTGGTCATCCTGGCTGTTGAGGGGCTTGGGGGGGTTGTTGATCTGTGCTGCACTTGGCCCTGGCTGCTCCATTCTGCATTCCATTGGTTTTATTTCCTATTTTTCATTGGAGGTGGACTAATAGGCTATTTTTGCCTCTAGAGGCAAAAAAAAGTCACGTTGGGCTGACTAACGTGAGTTTTTTTGCCGCTAATGGGCCTTTCATCACTTTTCGCACGCTAATGTCAGAATTTGTAGCGCCTTCTCACTAGTGTTACCGGCAGTTTTTACCGCGGCTACCTGAAACTATCACTCTGTAGCGACGTATTGTAAATACATCGCTAACAGGGTGATAGTTTTCGTCGAAAGGTCGCGTTAGGAAAACTACCGCTAACGCTAGTTAGCGGCAGTTCTTGTACATATGCCCCATTGTTTCCAGTGCATTGCACAGACATAGAGTGGGCTTAGGGTCTATCCCTTGGTCATGATTGGATGGCTTTGTTGTCTCTCTCATATTCCTGCTAATGATTCAATGGCTTTCCTCCCTATCATGGGCTGTCCTGCCCAGGGACATTTCGGTCTCAAAGTGTTCTGACTGGAAGACTATTATCCTTTCGCTGCATATCTGAGTGGTCTCTTTTTTATTTAATATTTAGCATTCCATGGGAGTTCATGTATTTCCCACCCCTATCCAGTTGTCTACCACGGTGCACTCTTTTTTCATACCCTCTCTCCCTCCCCCACTTCCTGATGCTAACCACCTATTCACCATCCCGCTCTCCATGTTAAATGTATTATATTTATATATACATATGTTTTTATGAGTGTTGAGTCCACTCACTCTCTTGTCATACTTTGCATTACTTGTTTTTCTTTTTTTAATTTACAGAACTAACATGGTTATCCACCATGTGAGATTGGTAAATAAAAAGTTGCCACCTGCATCAATATCCTTCTACAGCGTTCGGGTGTGCAAGCATCAAGACACAGGTGTTTTCATCAGCAGTTATACCAGCCATAGGTGCAAATGCATCTGGAGACGTATGCATGTCCACATTTGGGGGGAAAAGCATTGGCAAACCAAATAGCTCAACCTTTTAGAGCAGAGACCTAGTTCTGTCTTTGCCAATGCTTGCTGTTTATACTGAGGAAGTCCAGAGACCAAGCTCAGTTAAAAAAAAATATGGTAATAGGGGAGAAAAAACATCTCAATAATATATTTTTGTTCACAGAATACACATGGAAACTACTGTTTAAACATGGAAAGTCATATGTAGTAGAGATTATGTACTGAACTTCAAATTAAGGACCCGTCAAAACTCTTCAACTTTGAGAGACTGGAAGTAAAAATTGATAACACTGAACTGGTTTATCAGCAAAGACTTCAAGAATCCAAGATATACGGGATAATGAACCCCCAACTGTGTATTTTAAGTGTATTGCAGAACAGCATTGTGGAATATCGGTCAAGGCGATGCATGGGAGGTGTGTACTGCTGCTGATTGTGGAATACATGTTGTGTTTGGGGGGGGCTGACTGGACTCGAGGGAAGGAGTGTGCACGTTGGCTGTTCTGTAGTTGGACCATGTGTGAGAGAGAAAATGAGGTGTGTGTGTTTGTTTTTAAGGTTGGAGGTCTGTACTATTACTGCCTGCACCATACTGACTCAGTGTATTATTGAGAAGCTTCCATTCCTGCTGTTTGGGCTGCACCTGTTCTGTGATGTAAACTTGCACTGCTGTTTCCTGAGCTAAATCTTTTCTGTGTGTCAAAGGAGTTTGCTTTACTCCTTCCACTGGTGCCTATGTTCCTGATGTAATTACTCTAGATGCGGAATGGAACATCTGGGGCATTCCCCTCCACCCCGCCCCCTTCCCCTACAAGTGGGAGGACTTAACTCCTTTTTTCGACACCTGGTTTTTATCCACCGAGAGATATTTCACATTGTATAGTCCAGATCTTTGGCTCATGGATAAGCATTGGCCAGAACTACCACGTGGGGGGGGGCAGAAAATCATCTGGTCGAGAAGTTCTTTTATAGTTTTTCATGACTCTGTGGGTTCTGATGGTACTTCACAAACTGAAAGACATCACAAACTTCTTAATCATCATTACCATAGCAATGGCTGGTCCCAGCAGTACTGGTTCTTGTTGCTTCTTCATCTGCAAACCAATCGAACTTACTCTTATAGAAGACTTTCTAGTGAGGGACAGAGGAGTCTGCTCCCCTCCACATGACAATTGCTCAAGTTGAGCATCGGGTTGCTGAGTAATCAATCTTTGCCCATTTGGGTCTTTCCTCAGACAAGTTATAGACAACATGCATGTGCTGGCAGCAATAAAAAGTCAGCTTCAAGACCTCAGTAGAGAAATACGTGACTACGGTTTTGGCTCTTGGTGTCGTTCTGCATCATCAACTATCCTACTTGCTTGGAGTATATGACCTTTTCATTCTCACAATGCCTATCCTAGACCAGTGTTCAGGTGACACATAAAGACACTGGGCAGGGTAATGCATACTACACATTAAATCAGCCATTAAAGATCATCTTCAACTCTGAACCTCAGGCAGGTCATCTCCAGCTCAATGAGAAATATAATTGCTCTCTCACTCTAATGTATAAATCGGTTTACGTAGGGGCCTCTTCTAGATCCAAGATGTTCTCATGAAAGATGTCTTCAAGGTCATTCAAGGTCACCTTTGGTGAGATGCATAAGTTAGCCTGAGGCCTTTTGTGCCTCTGACCTGTACCTGTCTTTCACTGGGATACAGTGGTATTACCAATCCTATGCCAAGCTCCACTGGCTCCCCGTCGAGAAAAGAGTCACCTTCAAGATACTCATCTACGCCTACATATGTCTACACAACACCGGACCCCAATACCTCAATGATAGAATCACCCTCCACATGCCCAAACTCAACCTCCGCTCCACCAACCTCCTCCTCGCTGAAACCCCGCGCATCCGTAGAGCCAGAGCAGGGGGAAGATCCTTCTCCTACATCGCGGCAAGACCTGGAACGAGCTCCCCACCGGCATCAGATGTGCCCCCTCCCTGAACACCTTCAAAAAGGCGCTGAAGACCTGGCTCTTTGACTAATACGGACTGCTGACCCCCTCCCCCCCCAGCGCCTTGAGACCCTCACAGGTGAGTAGTGCGCTTATAATTCCCCAGATTGATTGATTGGTGTATACAGTCGTCTTACATATTCTTCATGCTCCCATTTCTTTTTGACACAACAGGTTTTGTTAGCCACGCCCTTGATTCTATTTCAACAGAGGAATAAAATTAATTTTCTCTAATTTTTCTTCACATAAGGTGGCATGGATGTGGAAAAACAAAGACTACATTGCAAGACAGACAAAATCCAGTCTCCGTAATTGCTATATCTTCTATAGGCTGTTTACTCCTGCTCACATCCATACACTTTCCACCAGAGTGAGAGTGGCCTCTGTTATCTTTTACTGGGAGGTACCGAACAGAGAAACCTATACGGCAGTTATGTATGCTTCCCCACACACACTGTGCAGGCATTTCACCTTTGACACCTCCTGTAGGCCTAAGAAGCACAGTTTGTCTAAGAAGTTCTAAGAAATGTCTTTGCCAGGTGGCCATAGGTTGCCCATGTTACCTTTATCCTTCTGCCTCTATTTTTCTTCCTTTCTTGGGAAATCGACTTATATTTTGGGAGCAGAGCAAATGAACTTACAAACATTATAAAGTTACTAATATGGTATCTCCGTTATTTCTAGTTCAATAAAATATTCTGTTTCATACATCCCAACAGACCAGATTCAGGAGGGAGACTCATGTTTTTGTTTAACCAAAATGGCTTTATTTTAGCAGTTACTGGCCTAAACTTGCCTTTGCTTCAATGTATGTCATTGGGGAAAAATCCCCCTATTGTCTTTTCAAAATCTCCCTCTTTCTAGTTTCAGAATGTTGGCATGTATTCTATTTCCATACTCATCTACTGACTCTTCTGACAACGTACAAGAAAACAAACTAAGGGGCCTCTTTACAAGGGATTTGTTGAGTGTGCAGAAGTACAAACGAAGTGATATAGCTCCTTAATTCCTAAACTCACATGACTAAACACCTTTCAGAAGTGAGTCTTAGCCTAAGTGTGAAGGGTTATGTATTTACATATACAAAATTAAAGTTTACATTAAATTCCCTTGCATATGCTTGTAAATATGGCTGAGAAAAATGTGTTTCTAAATCTCTTGAAAATCTTTATGATATGTTTTAATACTAAAAAGAATGTCAACGCGCTTAGAGTCTGTCCCTAATTCATTATAGCCCAAAAACATGCAGAGCAATGTTGAAGCCCTGCTAATAAGTCAGGAGCAGACTAACCTTTAAATGATTTTTGGGATGTCCCCCTGCCATCATTTTTTGCATTTAGCGTCACTATTTAAGAACCAGATCCAAATTAGCTTGTTTTGTAGCATTTTGTTTCACTTAAAACACGTGCCTTGACTCTCACTGCATTAACAGATCTCAAAAACACATGCATGAAGTCGTATTACTAGGGAGACCAGACGTCCCGGATTTGCCCAGACAGTCCCTTTTTCCCCCAGCTGTCCCGGTAGATTTAGGCAATTTTGGCTCTTGTCCCGGTTTTTAGAGGGGGTCGACTGAAAATAGTGAGCAGCACTTTTTGGGGTTTTCTAAAGCTCTGCTAGTTAGCAGCTGTTATAAGTAAGCAATTAATTAATAGGTATGATGTTGGTTGTAGAAATTAAATTTGATTTATTTTCTTAATGCATCTCCTGTGATCCTATGTTGATGAGAGCTGTCATTCTGCGCCTTTCCGTGGATTAAAAATTGTTTTCCTTCTTCTATTTTTCAAAAATGTCCCAGTTTTTGGTTCTCAAGATCTGGTCACTCTACGTATTACCAATGATTTTTCAACGAGTTGTGTCTCACTCCTATCTTAAACAGCCTCAGCCCGTGCAGGTAAGAGCAGTGGGGCGGTGGGGCCAGTGAGGGGGGATTTCGACGGACGATGATGAGGGAAAGTTAATTATTTATTTAATTTTCCCTCGTCATTGTCCGTTGAAATCCCCCCTCTCCGGGCCCCCCGCGGCTGATCTTAAATGTGATTTACTCCTGAACATCCAGGCCTGATTCACAAAGCATTTTCTGTGAGTATTTTCAAAGAGTAAAATAAGCTTACTAACAGCAGAAGCGATTCCCCAGCCCATAAGTGGATCCAGTTCCATTGCCTCTTTGTGACACCGAGACCCTGCCTGGTTTCCATGTATTTTATCGAGCAAAACTTTAACAAAACTTCACGTAATGGCTCCTACAGGGAGCTCCATGATTCCTCCATGGAGGAATGCCACTGAAAACAAATCCCCGAACCTCGTTAACACAGTACTTTGATGCTTAGTAGTAAAGGTTTAAAGGTGACCTTGGTGACCTTTCTTGCTGTGAACAAAGGCTGCCCATGGATTTGTAATTCTTTTGCACAATCTGACACCCTTCTGCTAACTGAGATGTGGCACCCTTGTGCTAGGCAGTGAGTGAGTGTAAAGTGGAGCTGGGCCAGGGATCTGGTCTCAGAGCTTGCCTCCTCCCACTTCCACAGGCCCTGCTGGGAAATGTGCTGTGTTTGCACAAAGTTTGCTTGCTTTCAATAATCTGTTTTTCTTCAAGATACTTATTCCAGGCCGCCATACCAGGAATTGTGGCAACTCTGAGACAGAATGTGTGCTCAGAAGCCAAGCCATCTTCGGCGTGGAGCCCACATCTAGTTATTTATTTAATGTATGCCATACAGTGCTGAACATGAGTAACCTCCAAATGGCTGAATGTCATGCGTGACCATTTAAGCCAGTGTGGCTTTTTAACTAACAGTCAGGGCCGGCTTTAGCACTGGTGGTGCCTGGTGCGACAATCTTTTTTGGCGCCCAAATGACCTGCTCCTCAGATTCCCTCACTAGTACCTGGAAAAGGTTCCCCTCATCTCTCCATAACACCTCTCTTCCCTCACTAGTACCTGGAAAAGGTTCCCCTCATCTCTCCATAACACCTCTCTCACATACATTTCATTTGTTTTAAAGTACTGGTAAAGGCTGGCTTTACTAACCCACTCAGCTGTCCACATAAAACATACAGATCTGTTCTTTGCAGCAGGCATATTAACCCTCTACGCTACATTTTGACAAGTCTAAAATTGCCACTAGACAAAACTCCTTCTCACAATCTAGCAGGAACATTCATTACAAGAGTTATCTTGACATTTTTATTGCTGCCTTAAAGCTGGATGCACAAGGAACTCTGCAGCAGGTGCTTTTAAATCGTAAGTTATTGCTAAACACAGCGTCCCCCCTGAGGTCAGTGCCCCCCCCATGCCCCCCCCATCAGCGCCAGGTGAGGCTGCATGGGTCGCACCGCACGAAAGCCGGCCTTGCTAACAGAACTTTCCGTTGCAGGACACGTATGATTAGAGCCCAGATTGCCTAACTCTTTGCCACTTTGCGCTGTCACACAATGACGCAAAGTCACGCAAAGCTACACAAAGCAACGCATTGTTATTTACTTTCTTTTGCGCTGGAAAGGTGTCCTTTTTTTCAGTGCAGGAAGCGCGTTGCATCGCTTTGTGTCAAAGGGGCATTACTGAAGTGTTACAGCACAAACACCAATAATTTTTGATACAAAGCCTGATCCTATAGATTCCCAGATGGGGCTTTGCGGAAAAAACGATCACCTCCTCGAAGCAGGCGGTAATTTCTCCAAGACAACTAAGCATTGCGTGTGTGCTGAAGGTCACACCACACATCGAGTGTGAGGGATCCTTCTATGGTTGTCTAGCCATGGGAATTTGTAAAGGAAGGCTGTGCTTTCAGTACTAATCCTATGCTAGACAGGGCGCACTAGCCTCTGCGAGGCAGGCTTTTAGAGCATCAGCAGAGTGGAGGGCAGGAGCAGGAGGCCACAGTGGAGGGCAGGAGAAGGAGGCCACACTGGAGGCCAGGAGCAGGAGGCCACAGTGGAGGGCAGGAGCAGGAGGCCACAGTGGAGGGCAGGAGCAGGCGGCTACAGTGGAGGGCAGGAGCAGGAGGCCACAGTGGAGGGCAGGAGAAGGAGGCCACTCTGGAGGGCAGGAGCAGGAGGCCACAGTGGAGTGCAGGAGCAGGCGAGGAGCGTCGCCCCACTGCTTTCTCGCAGTGCGAGAAGCAGAAACATAAAATGGTAATAACTACCATTTTATGTTTCTGCTTCTCCCACTGCGAGAAAGAAGGATTTGGTTGTGGGTGGGGCTGCTCTGCGAGCTGGGCTGGGGAGGAGTGGTGTGCCCACTCCGGAGTGCGCGTCACTGGTTTAGTCGGCCCTCTGGGGTCGACCAAACCAGTCATGCGCACTCTGCCCTTCTCCATGTAGGCTGCAATGTAGCCTACATGGAGAACATGGCCGGACCATTAGCCCCTGGCTGGGCGGCATCCTGACCAATAGCAACGCTGCTTGCATCGTTGTGATTGGCTTAGGGGTGGGAGCTTGGCTGCCTGGTTCCTGTTCCTGCCAGAGGCAGGAGAGCGGGGAGCAGGAGCAGAGACGACACGGGACCCAGCAGACAAGAAGGTAAATTAATTTTTTTATTATTAAATTAACCCCCCGCGTGACCCCCCCTGCCCATGCGTTGTCTGCCCCCCCCACCCGCGAGTCATGCTGGCCGCGACTGCAATCTTTGTATATTGCATTGTAATTGCCTTTATATAGCGCTTCCTACCCCTGACGAGGCATCAAAGTGCTTTTGTAACACCCCCTCCGACAGGTCATACAATGAGAGGGGGTGTTACACCCTCTTCCCGGACAGGCATTTGTTCTGGTTCTCCAGAGAACAAAGGCTCTCACCTTAGGAGGCCAGAACAGCTTCTTGGGTGGCAGTCTGGCAGAAACCAGTCAGCAAGCACACCAGATGCTGGTAGGTTATCATGGATCACCTCTAAGGTGCCTTCTGGGTGCATGTATTAATAAATCCAACACTGGGATCAGTGTGGGTTTACCAATACAAGATGTTTGATACCAAACATCCTTATTTTCAGTGAAGCCATCATGTAGCCGGTGAACTCGTTTTCACCAGTGCCCAGCACATGTTTTAAAATGGCTTCCCTGGTCACTTGTACTGGCAGTAATAGGACTGACCAGCACAGGGGCATATCTGCTCATGCCGGTATGCCCTCATATGTAATATTCAGCACCCTGCCTTAGGGCTGTCAGGCCTGCTGTAGGGGTGACTTACAAATATTACATGTAGTGTTAGGGGACACAGCACACAGGGTTGTGTGACATGTCGTGTTTTAACTTTTGTCTGCACCAAGACACGCAGCCTGCGATAGCAGCCCTGCAGGTGCTTGGTGAAGGGTCCCTTAGAGTGGCACAATTTGTGCTGCTGCCCTTTGGGACCCTCTTTAGTACCGCAGACCCTAGGTACCAGGGGTACCATTTACTAAGGACTTACAGAGGGTGCTAAAGGTATTGCCAATTGGGGGAAACAATTGAACATTTTTAGGGAAAGAACACCGGTACTGGGGCCCTGGTTAGCAGGAACCCAGTACACTTCAATCAACACCATAACACAGCATAACACAGCAGAACACTAACAAAACAGCATATCACAGAACTATTCAATGTAACACAAGCTAACAGCACAGCATGCTTCCATAATACAGGAAGGCACAGCATGACACAATAAAACACAGTGTAGCATAACACAGCATAGCACAGCAGAAGATAACAAAAGGCACCACACCATAATATCACACAGCACATTGCTGCACAATACAACATAACACACCACACCATAACATACACAGTTTAGCATAACTCAATACAATCCATGTTAACATAACACAGCATAGTGCAACAAGATCAACATAAAACAGCACACCATAGCATAACACTGCACAGCACTGCACAACACAAAATAATGCACATAACACAGCATAGCACTGAACACAACATAACACACTCTAATATAATGCACAGCATGAAATAAGGGAAGAGGTGTGGCGCCGCGGCCAGTGCGACTGACGCTGGAATCTGGGGCTCACGGTTCGATCCCCGGCACCGGCGGCAGGTCAGCCCAGCACCATGTGACTCAGGGCAATAGCTTGCTTAATCTTCCCGACGGCCCCCAGCGCCGGGATGCCTTCGGGTAGCTTTTCGCGCTTTACAAATAGTGGATTTACATTTACATTTACATAATACAATTGAACAAAACAACATTTCATAGCATTTCGACACAACGTAACACACCCTACATCACACAGCAAATCACAGTATGACAACATAGGAAACCTAAACATTTCTTATTATCCCTTAAAGCTACCCTTCCCTGAACCCGAAGGACTCCTTACTCACCCTTAATGCTGTCCATCCCTAACCATGAAAACCCTTCAACACTACCCTTCCTTGAACCCTAAAAACTGCTTGCTACCCCTTATTGGCACCCATATCTGAACCCTAAAAACCCTTATACCCCTCAATGCTACTGTTCCTTAAACCCTAAAAACACCTCACCCACGCACACAAGGCCCTCCACGACCTGGGCCCAAAGTACCTCAACGACCGCATGACCTTCTACACGCCCACACGCCAGCTACGATCAACCAGCCACGCCCTCGCCACCGTACCACGCATCCGCAGAACCACCGCCGGAGGAAGATCCTTCTCCTACCTGGCAGCCAAGACCTGGAACTCCCTCCCCACTCACCTTCGGCGAACCCAGGACCATCTCTCCTTCAGGAAGCAGCTCAAGACCTGGCTGTTCGAGCAGTAACTTACCCCCTCCCCCAGCGCCTTGAGACCCTCCCGGGTGAGTAGCGCGCTCTATAAATGCCGTGATTGATTGATTGACCTTGCTACCACTTAACGCTACTCTTCCTTGAACCCTAAAAAATTCTTACTCCCCCTTAACGTTACCCATTCCTGAACCCCAAACAACCGTTACTAACTCTTACAGTTACCCATCCCGCACCGTAAAAACTATTTTCTACTCCTTAACACTACTCTTCCCTGAACCCTGAAAACTCCTTACTAACCCTCATCACTACTATTCTGTGAAACCTAAAAACACTTACTATGCATTTAAGCTACCTTTCTATGAAACCTAAAAACCCTTCCTACCCATTTAAGCTACTCTTCCCTGAACCCTACAAACTCTTTAATGCTAGCCTTACCTGAACCCTACAAACCCCTTACCATCCATTAATGCTATCAATCCTTGAACCCTGAAAACCCTAATTATCCCCTTAATGCTACCTTCCCTGAACCCTGAAAACCCATGACCCCTTAACAGCACCCATCCCTGAACCTTAAACACCCTTACTACCCATTAATGCCACCCTTCCCAGAACCCTAAAAACCCCTTGCTACCACTGAACCCTAATCTTCTCTGAACCCTAAAAATCTTTCGACCACTTAATTCTGCTCATCTCTGAATGCTAAAACATCCTTATCACCCTGTAACAATACCCTACCCTACCCTGATCCATGAAAACCCTTTACTGCCCCTTAATGCTATCCATCCCTGTACCAAAATAATCATTCATCAGTTCTTAAAGCTACCCTTCCCTGAACCCTAAAAAACGATTGCTGCTGCTTAAAGCTACCCTTCTCTGCATCCTAATTATGCCTTAATGCCCCTTAACACTAACTTTACTGAACCCTAAAAACTCCTTCCTACCTCTTCACGCTGCACTTCCTTGAACCCTAAAATCCCTTTGCTACCGCTTAACGTTACTCTTCCATGAACCCTACAAACCCCATTACAGTACATTTCCCTGAACCATACAAACCCTTTCCTGCCCCTTAACACAACCCATCCCTGAACCCTAAAAGCTCCTTACCACTCCTTAGCGCTACTGATCCCTGAACCCTAAAAATCCCCTCCTACCCCTTAACTCTACTCTTTCCTGAACCCTAAAAACCTATACTACCCCTTAATGACACCCAACCCTGCACCATAAAGACCTTTATTACCCCTTAGCGCAACTCATCCTTGAACCCTAAAAAGTTCTTGCTATTTCTTAATGCAAACCTTCCCTGCCCCTAAAAACCCCTTACTACCACTTAACACTACCTTTTCCTGATCCCCAAAAATCCCTTACTACCCATTAATGCTACCCTTCCCTGGCCCTTAAAAGTCATTACTACCCTTTTACGCTAAATTTGACGGAACCCTAAAATCCTGTTGCTATCACTTAACGCTACCCTTCCCTGAACCCTAAAAATCCCTTTAAATTCGGTAACTCAGGGCCGCTGCCAGTGGAAAGCAGTGGGAGCCTAAGGGTAAAATACTGGGAAGAATTGTGAATCAAATTACTGAGTCTCTCAGTAATGCATCATTTCTAAGACGACCCTAAGGGTCCCACTTGTCTGTGTTTACATTTGCGGGCAAATTACAGTCAGACATATTGGCTTTGTCAAAGCTCGTTTCCTTCTGGTTAGGAGACAAGCACCAGCGAGGTGAGTAATTAACTTATTAACAGTGTCTGGACACAGGGCCACATACCATGCTAGGTGAAGTGACATTTTGCCACTATTTCTGAGTCAACGCTTGAAGCATATGGGATCAAATAAACCCTGCTGGTGCGCCTTAAGTGGCTAGGCACGTGGTGCACTGATTAGAGCTGATCTTTTCTTGTTTGGTATAGCCATGTTAAAGGGCTAATACAAGTGGTGTGCCTACACGAGGAAGGTGCTTGACGGAAGACACTGCATAATATTGAACAGCAGGGGAGCACATAAGAAGACAAAATTCTAGTTTTAACTCGCAGTGTTGAAAATCAGTGCAATATTTATTTTCAAATGACTGTCTGTGCTTTACTACCAATTCCAGCATATTGTGTATGCTATTAAAATACCCAAACATTAAGTATTCTTATGTCCAACGACCTTAGCTACAGTTCAAGCAAATAATGAAAACAGCTGCCCTCTGAGATACCCCCTCAAAGTGATGCTGAAGGGGAGTCCACAAAGCGGGCAGCCACAGTGGACATACATGTATACTGCGGTGCCGCAATACTGCGGCACCATTCTCCAGTCCTGGTCATTCTTTTACCAACCAATTGCATTCTGGGAGTTGCAGATTCAGTTCATTTCAACTGAAGCAAATGGACTAAGAAACCTAAAATACACGGTTTGTAAAAGGAAGTTGGACGAGGTGTCTCTAATGACTTGAGGCCTGATTCACAAAGGTAAAATTGCACGTTCGTGTAAGTTTACTCTTTGTTTAGTATTCACAAACTACGAGTTTAATTTTACTAATAATAATTTTATGACTGCAGAGACTTTTTATGTGCAGAGTGTCCGCCAGGAGTGCAGAGTCTCTACTGTCGTAAAATGAATATTAGTATAATTAAACTTGTACTTTGTGTATACCAAAAAAAAATAGAAAGGTTACACAAAAGTGTGAATTTACCTTTGTGAATCAGGCCGATGGAGTAATATCATACATTTATGCCCAAGTCAAGCTCTCTGCATACAGAGTAGGTACAAGGCAGAGCACCCTGGCCAATGTGGTACAGCTTCTTACTGATCATGCGTGCAAAGATTGAGCGCCCAGGCTCACACATGCACTCGAAATACCACCTGAGAGGAAGATGGTTTGTCAGCCTAATTGTGCAGGCATCCCCAGCTGAAAAACCAAGAGAATGTACAGTCAGTCATGCTGATGGTTGCACACTTTTTAGAAACTCTTGTTTTTTTTTATTGAATTAAGGGTGGTGATCTCACTCCTTTCCATTACAAAATCTGGTTCGCCAAGTTTTAGGTCTGCCTGATGCAGAAACTATTAAAGAATGGTGCCAAACTCATGATTATTTAACGAAGTATTTTAGTAGATGATATCAACCTTTGGATTGTAGTTAGGTCAGTCTGTTCTTCCCTAACAGGGGCGGCTCCTCCGGTAAGGCAGAGAAGCGTCACCCCAATAAGCGTAAAAAGAAAATGAAAATAATGCAACGTTAATAATGTTACGTTATTATCATTTTCTTCTTCTGTAAGGAGCGAGCCAGGTTGGGGCGGAGCGGAGCTGAGGTTGTCACAGCCTGGGAGAGGTAGAAGGAGTGGTTGCTGCTGTACCTTAAGTGTGCATGACGGCTTGGCCGGCCGTCTTGGGCCGCCAAACCGTCATGAGCACTTTGCATGTTCTACTCCACCTGTTTTGTACAGCCTGGGTGGGGAACATGCCCTATGCTCCCAGTCCCCGTCTGAGCGCCGAACCCCGGTGCTCAGACCAAACATGACGCTACTGTAAGGCAGTGTTATGATTGGCTAGGGGAGTTTGGGAGCCTGGGTGCTTCCTTTTCCTGCGTCGTAGGAGAGGCGGCGGCTGGCGACCAGCCATGACAATGTACATTTTTTGTTTTTTCTAAACCCCCCTCCTCCACGCCCCCACCTCCACCACCGCTGTTCCCAACCAGCCGTCACTGTTCCCTAATGAAACAAATTGTGGCTACTGTAGAAAATTAGAGTACTCTGTTTATGGGTGCAGGCCCTGCTCATTTCAGGATATACTTTGGATATGCGTATTTTTCACCTATGAGTCCCATTTCACCTCTAATTGGGCTTCCTTTTATTTTCTTGTATCATCCAGAATCTAGCATTTGCAAAGATCAGGAGTTTGAGGAGGAAAATTAAAAAGCACAGCGACACAAACGTTTTCAAAAAAGTATATAAACTTTGTTATGAAAAAATTGCTGCTTTCAAGGTAACTGCAATATCGGAAAAACCATTGATGCTGCCCATGCTAAGTCTAACCCTCCTCTGGCCAATGGAAGGTGGTTTTGTTTGAACCCCCACCTTATCCAAAGGGAGGGTGATCATAAACATTGATGGACATATGCATTGTTGGAGCTGCACAGAATAGATCAAACCAAGAAGAGGTACCGAATAACAACAACAACAACAACAAAAAGCCGCTATACCATAAAAATATAGACATGCTTACTTACCTCAGTGGTATTGGAGTTAAACATGAAGAAACTTCGCTATGGGGAAACCTATATTATCTGCAACAGTGACAAGCTTTAGGAACCCCCCTTATAACTTTTAATCCATTCAAGCGCTCTGCCCCAAATCTGTCATGCCCAAAGGCTGCGTACTGATCGTTGTTACCTGCTTTATATTCTCCACATATGTTATTTGTGAGCATGATACGAGAGTGTGGGTATTGTCACAGTGTTGAAAAAAGATCAACAAGAGGAAATAGGAAGGTCCTTTCCAGGCCACCGTACTACGGAATAACGAGGCTGGGAATATTGTGATACTCTAATATCATGGACAGAAATTCGAGGGCCAAACTATCGGAAGGTAAGCGCATATAGCGGAAGTGTAGATTTACTATTCTTAAGTCCACATGTATGCGCCCGGAAGAGGTGGGGGGGGGGGGGCTGAGAGTGTGCGTGCGTGTGTGTGTGTGTGTGTTGTCAAGGTATCTGTAGTTAGGTATAGAAAATCTATACTTACTTTCGATATTTTGTCTTTCAATATTCTCACAGTAATATTTGGTGCCATCAAGATTCCTACCTTGAAATTCTAGGGGCACACCTTCCAAGCCTTTACAACTTGAGGAATTGTCTTTCTTTGGCCTTACGCTCATAACCTGTTAATCATCTTTAATGTAGGAAAGGCCTAAGGAACGTTTCATTCTTTCTTTGAGTTGGTCTTTTAAAAGTCCTTCATTTGCCCCATGATGCCTAGAAAGACCAAGGAGAAAGAGTGCTGTATAGAGACTTCACTGAAGTATGAGAACTCACTGAGGTGGGTAGTGAATCGGATATTTCAAGGGTGAAACATTCCCCCAATTAGCAGGCTCACTCCTATTGAAAGACATAAAGTGCCACAAATGGCTCCTGGTCTGTACCTGTCTTTACTGGAGGGCCTGCAGTTTCAAATACCAGGGAAAGTAGGCAGAATAAAACGCCTGGTCCACCCACCATCACGAACCTCTGACTGTAACAACATGTCTGCTTGAAATGAGGTCCAGATCCCTCCTCCTCTCCATAAGGCTGTGATTACAACCACAAGTCTGCAGGAGAGAAAATCTTAGAAAAGTGTTTCCGCAGAGCGCCATCAAGACTGTGGTCCCTGCAACCACAAGACTGTATGGATGAGGATGGATAATTGTTTCCGTGCCCTCTCAGCACCATCCCCCTGGTTGAAACCACAAGTCTGCATATGATAATGCTTGCATTATTGACTCCTCACATCATCTCAAACGTACGTCCCCACTCCGACAGTCTCCTGTGTGTAGGCCTTGAACAGCACTTTCCTACGGCATCATCAAGTACATGCCCCCTGATTGGAACTGGATGTCAGCTTACGATAACTCCTGGGTTGAATACATCACCATAAACATGTGTCCTGCTCAGTGCTTAATTTGGGCTAGTGGTTTCCGGTGCTCCACACGTCACTTATTTGTCAACACCGGCACTTATGACAGTCTGCCACATGGTGGCACTGTCTGTCTGATTTAGAGATTGGCACAACAACAGTTGTTTATTAATTCACTGAGCATTAAAAATGACTGACACCTGCGGCCCAAGCCATTCTTACAGCTTTGGGGGCGTGAACTAGTCTGCATTGTCACACTTGTAGGTGTGTGATGGCAGTAGTTGTGTTAGTACTGTCATTGGCAGCACTGGATAGTGCAAACTGCAGTGGCCCCCTGGCGAGCGCCCCGGCACTTCTTTTTTTTTACAAATTAAGTACTAGTCCTAGTCCTGGAAGCACAGACTTGCAGAGTATAACTCCCAGATTTGTAGTTCTCAATGACATCATCAGGCAAATGCCTTCATTGGAACCACAAGTAGGCCCTGGTGAAATTTATTTTACACCAGAGTAATCTTGTGTAATTTTCCAGATTGTGCCTTATGCTTGTCACACAAAATTCCCAAAATTACGCCGTTGCACATGTGGGGTGATTTTTAGCACAGTAACATTGGAACAAGGCAAACTACCAGAATGCAAGTAGTTGTTTTTCACAAGACTTGTGTCTTTTACACTATTCTATTTTTCATGAAATGAATCCTCACATCCAAAATAGAGGGACAAATGCTGGTGTTGCATTTTGCGAAATTTTCAGAACTTTTGTGGAATTTTGCGTAATTACGAAAAAGCAAATTCCTTGGGATGTGCACATTCTTAACCACGAGCTGGCAGGTTGTAGCACCCGGGTCACTGCAATGCGTCTTCTTGAGAAGTACCTTGGCCGCCCAGCACCGTTTTACTTTGCTGCTAACGTTATTTCAAAACTAGATTTGACCTGTTACCTTTAAACTTTGAGACACAACTCGTTTAGTCTCTATATCTGATCCTAGAAAATATATGTATATGTTAAACATAACCTCGTGAAATGCAACTGAAAATCAGTATAGCTCAAAAATGGTGAAAGTTTTAGTGAACCATCTAAAGCATATTTGGTGAGGTAAACACATAATCCTGTTCTTGTTTACAAAGAAATTCTATTACTGTAACCTTCACGCTCTCCGTACTTCCTCTAGAGTAAATTCATGTATGATTGATTGGACCTTTGGATAATTCTGTCCTTAAAAGTACAAACCCCTTAACCTTCTGCAGTTCCACCCTATGGCCGCTCTAACATGGCGACTGTAAAGGTATAAGATGCAGCAGTGTTGATGTTACGCCCTCTACCATTAGTTCAACTAATTCAAATTACTGAGAAGTGCTCGGATGCCCCTTGATGTGTCCTGATTGGAACCAGAGACCTGCAGAACACGTAGATCGAGGCTTTCTAATCTTCCGTCCGGTGTGGGCCACCAGTGAAACCACATGTCTGCTAATTTGAAGGCATGAGTTGTGCCTTCCCACCGCATCTTCCGGCACATACATGAATGGAACCACAAGCCTGCATCATCAGCTAAGGCAAGGGTCACTGCCTGCCTTATCCACAACGACTAAGCTCACCATTGCTTAAGGTCGTTGTTTAAGTAATTCTGTTTGATTGTTCCGATTCCCAAAGAAGTACTACCCCATCCCCTGGTTTGGTTGCAAAGAACAGATATTTAACTGAGGTGACCGGGGTCACTGAAGCCCATGGGCCCCGGTGCCAATGCACCTGCTGGACTATTGATGGCTACGCCCATGCTACTTATAAACTGGTAGAGCAGCTGCTCACAAAAACGTATACACTGAGTAAAAAGCATGCAAATAAGTGTTATATTTACAGTAAAAGTTGATATATATTAGCATAATAACTGTAAATCTTGCATTTGAAGCATCGGAATTTTTAACTTTTTCGTTTTGTTTTCTACTTTCCTCCTACCACATTAGTTTTCCTACAGATTCCACTCCTCTTCCACACATCTTCTAATTGGCCCACTTCACCTACTTCTCACCCCACTTTATATCAGGTCTATTCATCATGATAGGTGTTCCCAATACTCTTGCACAATGTTAATGTTAAGAATAATTTGTAGAGCGCACGTACACCGATTGGTTTCATGGCGCTGTAATATGCCTTGTCTGTTACCTGAGGAGGAGTCAGTTGTAGGCTTGTGCAAATAACCAGGTTTTGAGTGACCTCCTGAATTTCAGAAGGTCAGTGCATGACCGGATCTCCAGGGGAAGGAGTTCCACAGTCTAGGGGCGAGGGTTGCAAATCTGCAGCCTCCCAAACGTTTCCGCTTGAACGTGGGGGTAGAGAGGAGCAGGAGGTGAGCTGATCGCAGATTGCGAGAGGGGGTGTACCTGATTATCAGGTTGTTTATGAATTTGGGATTTTGACCGTGCAAGGATTTGAAGATCAAGCAACCCGTTTTAAATGCGCAGCGTTGAGGGATGGGGAGCCAGTGCAATTTCCTCATAAGAGGTGTTGCCGGTTGCCACCTAGGTTGTTGAAGAATCATTCTGGCTGCCTGATTCTGGGCTATCTGCAGCCGTTTGAACAGGTAGAGTGGCATGCCCAGGTAAACAGAGTTTGCATAGTCCAGGTGCGACAGAACGGTGGCTATTACAACCAGGGTCAGGGCTTCCTGCGTGAATAAACGGCGTATCTTCCTGATCTTTCGCAGTTGAAAGAAGCATTTAGATATGACCGACCCAACCTGCGTTTTAAGTGAAAGATCACTGTTTAGAGTGAAACCGAGTGTTTTAGCCGAGGAGGAGGGAATGGGCGGGGGTCCTAGCTCTGTCGGCCAATAGTGTGGGCCCCAGAACTTATGGCTGTCTCCTGTGAGGACTAGCTCCGTCTTGCCCGGATTTAGCTTAAGGTGGTTGTGATCCATCCACTGTTGAATGTGCAGCATGGTGGCCTGAAATTCGGTGACTGAGCTGTGTGAATTGTTGACCGTGAAAACCAGTTGCAGGTCATCCGCGTAGTTGAAGACAGTCACCTTCCTGTCTTTGAGGGACTGAATCAAGGGAAGGATGTAGAGATTGAACAGGTGGGGAGAGCGAGGAGCCTTGCGGAACACCACACGCAGTTCTTCTTTTAGGGGCAGTGAAGTGGCCTGAGCGAACGGCCTGGGACCGGTCCTCCAGGAACGAGCTAAGTCATCTAGCGGCTGAGCCCTGGATGCCAGCTTGCCTGACACGGTCTGCCAATATAGTGTGGTCGACCGTGTCAAAGGCGGCGGAAAGATCCAGTAGTACTAGTGCCTGAGGGGAGCTTCTGTCAGCGTTATCACGGAGAGTATCCAGGACAGCTAATATCACAGATTCTGTGGAGTGTGCGGGGCGGAAGCCCGCCTGGTGAGAGTCGAGGTATTTTGATTCTTCCAAGAAGTTGGACAGGCATTTTGCTACATTGGCCTCTAGTACTTTCGCCAAAAATGGGAGCAGGGAGATGGGGCAAGCATTTGGCACAAGCATTTGGTTGTGTAAATGTCACTCAAGTCTACATCTTTATGGGCATTCTCATAATTTCCACTGGATCTACTGAGATGCTCTGACACTCCTTTCTTCACGGTTACCCTAATTGCAGCTCTGGAACAAGCACTCCGTACCATGGTAGTGGAGCACCATTGGTCACTCCATGTGGAGGAGGTAGGGACTTACCAGGTTGTTTTCTTTCCATCCCCTCACTTTCCACTGGCCAGGCTTTTTGGGGGGAAGGGGATGTGGAGTGGAGGAAGAAAAGTCTTAGGGGCAATCACATTGACCTTGTCCACAGATGTAGTCATTATTATGTATTAGGGTGGGCAGTGGGTTTATAAACCCTGGACTACTGAGAGTCCCCCTGCTTGTACCTCCTTTATGGCTAGTCAGTTGACTGTGCGGCACCAGATTCCAACAACCACTTCCCCGAACCCTTTTACATACTTAATGCTAGTGACATCCAACGGGAATATTCAGAGCATTACCTCTATCAACCTAGATACTTCTTCATTATGTACAGCTATTATGTGCATGAGAGTAGGGATATGGGGGCGTATTTACGAGGGGATTGCGCCACCGGAACATCACTTTTTCCGATGTTCCCGTGGCGCAATGCACTGCTCCATATTTACAATGTGGTGTTAAGCCACTTTGCGTGGCTTAACGCCGCTTTGTAAATATCGTCCCCTTTCACACAGATATCTGCGTAAAAGGGGCATACATTGGGTGTTGCTGTGGGTGTTCCACTGCAACACCTATTGCTTTTTGACACTGCCCCAGATTTACAAGGATGTGTAAGTCTAAGACAGCTCCAGAAACTAACGCCATTCAAAAGCAGGTGTTATATTGGCACAACGAGGATAAATACTTTTATTTCCCCCCATTTTTGCTCTTTCTGTTTGCTGCATTCTGCAGCACACATAGAAAGGGCAAAGCACCTTTAAAGATTGTTGATGTGCAGGAAGGTGTACCTTCCTGCACATAAACAATCATTCCCTACAACACAGACACCCTTTGCACCAAAGCGCAAGGGTGCCTGCATCGCAGGGATGATTCCCTTCAACGCAGTCACCCTTGCACTATGGCGCAAGGGTGTCTGTGTTGGCACTAGGCAGCTATTTTTAGCTCCAGCACAAGGGAAAACACGGGGGTGCGCCGTATTCCTGTTAATAAGGCACATCCCTGCATTATTGAAATGACGCAGCGCGGTGCTGCAAAATTCCTCACGTAGCCATTTCCTAGTAAATATCCCCCATGGTATTTTGACTCACCAGATGGGGAAGGACTGACCTGCTGCTGGTCATGATCCTCTAGCTGAGGCTGGGGACAGGTCTGGGGAAGGACTGAACCTGCTGATAGACTAGATCTTCTCGCTGTGGGTGAACACGGGTTCGGGGAAGGACTGACCTGCTGGTGGTCCAGATACTCTTGCTGAGGCTGAGCACGGGTCTGGGGAAGGACTGACCTGCTGGTGGTCCAGATCGCCTAGCTGAGGCTGAGCACGGGTCGTGTTAGAGGGGGCTGATCAAACTGTGGTCCAAACCCTCCAAGCTCAACCTCGAGTTACACTCAAGAATTTGTTCTTTATGGCGATGGCCATTATGGGCAACAGGGAACACTGTAGTGGTTCCTGGTATCTTGGTAAGATGGTTTTCGTTCTGCATTTTATATCATGATGATGTGCTGTGGAAAATGTCAACATTTACAGTTTCAAGGTGACCCGTGGTTGCGTTCCTGCCTGGGCGGGCATGTAAATATGCAAATGATGCATCTTTTTATGCTATTTTGCTGTATATGAATACATGTATGTTTTTTTTTTAAACAAATTTTATTTGTCAATTCACATATGTCATGCAGGGCTCTGCTCACCAGAGTCAACTTCCAAAGCATACCCAATACATCAATGACAGCTAACGACTGTTGTTTTATCTTCCCCCCCCATGAGCAACCATACAAGACATAGGAGCATTGGACAGTATCGCCCCCCCAACCCAACTACCCCTCCTCCCACTCCCTCCCTCCCAAAGATCGCACTAGTCCATACTACCTCGGCCACAGCATTAAAAGAAAGATGTTCAGCAGGTCCCGATCCAAGCCCGCCACCCCCTTGCTCCTTCCCTCCCCCCTATAAGGGATCCTCGGCTTAAACCGGCAGCAAAGACTCCTCTATCACCGGGGGTTCCAGCCAGAGGCCCCGATACTCCGCCCATCGGTTCCATATTTTATAATGTTTGCGCGGACACCCCCTGGCCACAAAGATGGGTTGCTCCAGACCCATGCAAAAGTCCAGGCCATTTTTCCAAGCTGCCACCGAGGGAGCCCTCGTTGCCTTCCAGGCTTTAGCGATGTCTCGTTTAGCCAGGGTAAGGCCTAGGAGCAGAAGGTGTCGTTTATAGGCATTGCCCCCCACCCCCTCCATAACATGCAGCAGTGCCAGCTGTGGTGTGCGGGTGAGCTCCCAGCCCAGAACCTCCGAAAGACAAGCAAATACCCCCTCCAGAAGCGATCCAGCGATGTGCACTGCCAAACTGTGTGAATAAATGTACCCTCCGCCCGGCCACAGCGCAGACATTCCGGGGAGGCGATCATCCCCGCCCGCCACAATCGCGTCCTAGTAAAGTAGACCCTGTGGAGGTATTTGAATTGGACTAAACGAAGCCGCACAGCTATGGCCGCCCCCCGCGGGGCTGCTAGGGCCTCCGTCCAGTCCTCCTCTTCCAGCCCGCCCACATCTGCCTCCCAGTCCCCACGGAGTTTCTGAAGTGTAGGGGAGCAATGTGTGACCAAAGACTGGTAAATACGCGATATCTTTTTTTCTTTTAAGTCCCCCATAAAGATTTTAGCTTCGATGGGACTAAACTCAGGAATGGACTCCAGACCCTGCAGGCTAGGGATAGCGCATGACGCAGCTGTAGGTATCGATAGAATTGTGTCTGGGGCATATGGAACTCCTCCTGGAGATCCCGAAAGGATTTAAGGGTCGTGCCCCTCAGTACATCGCCCAGGGTGGAGATACCAATGGCGTCCCATCCCCGAAACCCCGGGAGGGCCGCCAAGTGGGGCAGGCGCCCATTGTTCCACAGAGGAGTCTCCCGGGTCAGGACGCCCCACCAGCCCATGCGCCGCAGCGCCTGCCTCCAAACCATGAACACCACTCGTGTAACTGACGGCAGCGCGCTCCGCAGCTGCGCCGAATACAAAAGCGTGTGTAGTGTGTGATGACCCATCAGGTAGCGTTCCAGTGCGTACGTCGGGTCCTCTCTTTTCCCATACCACCACTCATTGAGGACCAGAAGATGCGAGGCCTGATAATACGAGAGAAGATCCGGGGATGCCAGCCCCCCACAATAGGTGGATAAGAAGCATGTACGTACGGCCACTCGCACTCTCCCTCCCTCCCACAGAAACTGCCCCAGCACAGAATTCACCAGTCGGAACCATCTAGCCGGAATCGGGTACGGATGATTCTGCAGCTGGTAGAGAAGTCGGGGGAGCGCTACCATTTGGAAGATCGCCGATCTACCAAACAGCGTCAGTGGCATACGGGACTAGGACTTAATGTCCGCTCGCACCCGTTCCCACACCAGTGTCATATTACGCTCCCAGGCAACGGCCGGTACATCTGAGAGCACCACCCCCAGGTATTTCAACCCACCCGCAGCCGACTGAACCGCGGTCGCCCATGCGCCCACCCTCGTCTGCCCACCCAGCGCCCACAATGTGGATTTGCGGGGATTCATATAAAGACCCGACATTTCCCCGAAGATCTGCATTATACGCAGAAGCCGGGGCCCCGTTCTGTCTACTGCCGTCAGGAAGAAGAGAACGTCATCCGCATACAACGCTATTCTATCGGAGAGGCCCTTGGCCCATTCAAAACCCGTACCTGGCCGTCCATGCGTACCCAGGCCGCCAGGGGCTCCATGGCCAAGGCGAACAGATACGGCGACAGGGGACAACCCTGCCACGTGCCTTTCCGAATATCAAAGGTGGAGGAGGCGGCGCCTGCAATTCGCACCGACGCTGTCAGGCCCGTATATAGGAGCTTCACATAGGAAAGAAATCGCGGACCCAGGTTAAGTCTAGGAAGCAGAGCAAACAGGTAGACCCATCTCAGGGAGTCAAATGCCCTGTCCATGTCTGCCAATAGTAACGCCGCCGGTTCCCCAGTTCGTTGAATCTCCGCAACCGCCACTTGCGCCCTTCTGATATTGTGCCGGGTAGCCCGCTGGGGCATAAATCCCACCTGATCGGGGTGCACAAGCGACGCAATATGAGGCAACAGTCGATTGGCCAGCGCCTTTGCCAGGATTTTGGCCTCCACATTTAAGAGGGAGATGGGGCGATAAGAGGCGTGGTGCTCCGAGGGACGCCCGGGCTTATGGAACACCACCACTTCCGCGTGTCTCCAGTCCGGGGGAAGCACACCCTTGTCCCGAGCCTCTTCCACCATAGCCCGGTAATGTTGGGCCAATTGCACATTGTACCGACGAAAAAACTCGCTCGGAAACCCGTTGGGTCCGGGCGCCTTCCCGGGATTTAATTCTCCCAGGGCCGCTCCCAGTTCCTCGTCCGACAAGGGGGCCTCCAGCTGGTCCCGCTGCTCGTCCAAGAGCGCCTTGGGTGGCAAATCTGTGATAAATTTCTCGACTGTGTCCGCCGCCAGACATTCCCGGGGGGCATAAAGGTCCGCATAATACGTAGCAAAACTCTCCGCAATAGCTGGAGGGTCCGTAATCGGAGTCCCCGCCGGATCCCGAATTCCCGGTAGGGCCTGGGCGTGAAAGGTGCCCTGACAAAGGCGATGCAGCATCTTACCCGACTTGTCCCCCCATTGATACACCCTGCTGCGCGTTGCCAACCAGACCTGACGTGCCTCATCCATCAGCAGAGCTGCACACCCCTGTTGGGCCAAGAGCAACTGCCTCACTCCCAGGTCACTCCCTGACTCCTGGTTCTGTCGCTCAAGTATCTCTATGTTTGCCTCAGTGCGTGTCAGCTCCTCCCTATGCTGCCTGCGAGCCGCCGCGCACCAAGAAATGTCCACCCCTCGCAGAGTGGGCTTCAACGCCTCCCACAAAGTGGCAGCACTGGACACGGATCCCACATTCCCAGTCAGATACTGAGCAATGGATTCTCCCATATGGGCGGTATATTCCACATTCTGGAGATTCCACACCGCCAGACGCCACCGAAACGGCTGCCTTCCCCTGCCGGTATCCAACTCTATGAGCACGGGGGAGTGATCCGAGAGACCACGAGGCAGTATCTCCGCCGCCACCACCCTACCTGCCATTGCCCGGGGAACAAATATATAATCCAGTCTAGAGAAGGATTTGTGGACTGCTGAGAGGTAGGTATAGCCCCGAGCCGCGCCATGCGCACGCCGCCATGTGTCGACCCAATCCATTCCTATCACCAGGGCATACAGTTTAGTCTGTGTATCCCGCCTGTGGCCATCCCCAGCCCCCATCCTGTCCTGAGCCACATTCAGTACATCGTTCCAGTCCCCGCCCACCACCGACATTACATCAGGCATATCGGCCCACAGAGATCGCAGCCGCTCAATTAAATTCCACTGCAAAGGGGGAGGGGCGTATACACTACCCAAGATCAGGGGGTCGTCCCCGACCCTACCCCGGACAAACAAATAGCGCCCCTGCATGTAGGTCCATTGCTGCTCGTGCGTGTACGGGACCCTGCGATGTATCAGGATGGCCACGCCTCGGAACCCCCTCACAAAGCCGGCATGAAAAACCTGCTGGAATCCGTACCTCTGCAGGCAAAGAGCCTTCGTGTCCATAAGATGCGTCTCTTGTAACATAAGAATATCCGCCTTCGCCCGCTTAGCGTGTTGAAGGATGGCCCCCCGCTTGACCTTGTCTAGAGCCCCTCTAACATTCCAGCTTAGGATACGAAGACCACCCTGTGTCCCATGCCCACCCTCTGGCGTTCTACCCATTGGGGGTTGCATCGTTGTTTAACACAAATACTGAGCCTCGGTGGCGTGTGTGTAGCCTGTCTCGGACCTGTAATGGAAGTGCGACCTGTAAACAACAACAACCCCATCCCAACAAACCCCCCACCCTATACCTCAACCCAAACACTGAAGTATCTGTCGCGGCCGCGCTGATCCCCAATCCCCAACAGGGGGATGGGCACCGCCCTAACCAATGGATCCCCAACTCACAGCCCATATCCCTCTGACAGGGCTCCCGCCCGCTCACACCGGACGGTAAAATAAGCCCAGTTCAGTACATCCCGGTACTCAACAAATGAAATTCCGCTGCCCCACACTGGCATCCTCCGCTAAGTTTCCAATGTCTGATCTCCCAGGGCCGGCCCCCCTCGGGAGGCAGCACTGCAGGACTGTGAGCGCCGCCTGGACCTTGACCGTCTGTTACCCCTCTGCCGTTGACTACGGGGGCCTCCCCGAGCCGCTCGTAGATGAGTCCGACTCCCTTCCCGGTGGAGAATGGGGCCTCACCCGCACCGTTTCATCCGTCCAGCGGAAGACCTCTTCTGGACTGTCAAAGAAATGGGTGCGGGAGCGAAATACCACCCGAAGGCTGGCCGGAAAGAGCAGGGCATATGGAAGTTTGAGCTCTCTCAGCCGTGCCTTGGCCGCCATGAACGACTGGCGCTGCTGCTGAACTTGCCGCGTGTAGTCAGGGAATATCAGGATACGAGTGTTGTTGTAGAGCAAGGGTTCTTTGACACGGGCCTGCTTCAGAATGGTGTCCCTGTCCAGATAGTTCAACAATTTGGCGATGACAGGCCGCGGGCGGGCCCTCACCGGGGGTCTCTGCATTAGTGCCTGGTGGCCTCGTTCCACTACAAAGCACTTGGATAGAGACTCGGGAGGGAGCCAGCCCTCCAGCGGAAGCGTTCCATGTTTCCCTCTTCGCAGCCCTCCGGAAACCCAACGAATCGGAGATTATTGCGTCGGGCCCGTCCTTCCGCATCTTCCGCTCTAAGCATGAGGCCCTTTTGGACGGTGTCCATTGCCGCCACCTTTCGTTTCAATTCCGTAACATCGTCCTCCACACCAGAGATACGGGTCTCGGCCTCAGAGATACGGGACACCGCGTTGCGTAGATCCTGCCGCAGCAACATAACGTCCGCTATTTTTGCATCCAACATATCCCTGGATTGGGTGATAGCGGCCATGAGGGCCGCATTGTCCGGCACCGCCCCCGTCTGGCCCCCAGAGGCCCCAGTCGCCGGCCCCGGGCCAGTAAACTTGTCAATCGGCCCCTGCTTGGTCGAGCCGCCACCTCCTTTGTCCCTGGTCATGATTGTGCCCTCGGCCCTCTGGACTGGCCCAACCCTGACCGAGTGATGCACTTAACACAAGAGATAGCAGCTCCCGCGGCCCGACCTGACCGCCGCGTGTACACCAGCACACACCAGGCCCCGCGTGTACTGTTCAACTGGCCCCCAGGGCGATGATTCCACCGACAAGCGGGCGAAGCTCACCCCCCCGTACTCCACTCGCAGGCCGCGGCAGGCACCCCCAGCGGCCAAGTCCTCACTGTCTGTGGACTACCTAGAATAGGGCCAGAGTAGTTCCCGGGGGTGGTGACAAGGTGCAGGTAGGAGACCCAGCCCTCAGGTCCCGGCCCGATAATGCCGCCGATCCCCCCGTCCACACCGCTCTATGGGGTGGCCTCGTGAGGCGCCGGGTCCTCCCTCCCACCGCCAGAGACCCAACAGGCCCAGGATAGTGCCACTAAGGTGGGGGCTACCAGACGGGGCCAACGGCCTTTCGCCACGCGGTCCCACAGCTCCGTCACTCTCCCGCTATGACCTTCAATGCAGCCGGGAGAGGAGTGTGTCAGGTCTTTACGCAGAGGGATCAATATGTTCAAATGAGGGGGGCAGGACGGCCAATCGCGGCTATGACAGCCCCCCCACCCGGCCCGGCCACTGATCCCTACTGTGTCACTGAATGAGGGAGGGGGGGCCCCCACCACCGCTGCTGCCCCAGGATAACAGGGAGACTGCCAAGCGTGACTGATGGGGGGGGGGGCAGCCTACCAGTCCTCCAGTAGCTCCCCGCGCGGCCCGATAGTGCCGCCGGCCCCCACCACAGCGCCACAGAAGGAGAGCACTCCGAGGAGCAGGCCCACCGTCCCTATCGCCGGCCGCCTTTGCTCTCGCACACCGCCACCCCCGGCAGGGCCTAGGATCGGCCGCTCCCTTCGCCGCAGGCACTCCGCCTTACCGCCGCGGTCCGGTCCGACCGCCGGGTCTTCCTGTCTCTCCGCGGCAGGCCCGTCCGATTCTCCGGGCACCTGCTCCACTCCTCCCAGGCCAATCGATTGGCGGGTCGCCCGCCGCAGCAGCAGGCCGCACTCCACTACCAGATGCGCCCACCGGCCAGGCCTAGCCCCGCACTCGGCCCCGGATCTTCCTCAGAGGCGCCGCTTCCAGCTCTCAGGGCCCTCCGCTCTCGGCCAGGCCTCTCCCCCGCCGCAGCTGAACTGCGGCTCCACAGCGGCCCCCAGCTCCTTAATTACACCAGTCGACAGAGGAGCCGGTGCTGCACCGCAGACACACTGTCTACTGTCTCAAGCAGACCGGGATGTCAGGATAATCGTCGGATATATGGCGGGCTGGACGGAGCCGGCTTAGAACACGTCCGCCATGTTGGCTCACCAAGCCACGCCTCTCATGTATGTTTTATTTTGACAGGTGCTTTGCCTTGCTCCTTAAGTATATCAAAGCTACCTCCGGAAGGAATAGCAAATAGCATTTCAGTGTATTTTCTGATTGTCTCCCGTCCTTGTCCTGGGTAAATAATGAACCATTCTGTTGCAGCAGGGGTGGTGTAGGGACGATTTGCATGAGTAAGGGTACTATACCACTTCATGTGATGTCATGCATTCCCTTGCTTATTTTTTTTAATTTGTAGCGTTGTGTATCACGTGTAAATTGCACATGCCTAAATTAGGAATATTTGAGGAGTGAGGCTGGCTTGCACTGCGGAAAGCTTGCTAAATATGCCTATATATTTCTGGTTTGATTGACAGGTGACAAAAGGGTTTCTATTCGGGTCGCTCGTTTGTAGAACCAACCGCCTCTTTCTACCTCTTTCAGTGACTTCTAACTTTCAGGAGGTTGCTGAAACCGCATTCATAATCAAAGTCTATGCAGTGATCAAGCTGCAATAAAAACCGTATCTATGAGTTAAAATCAGTTTTTCTTATCACATACTATTTATACCACACAGGCTCTACCAAATCATGATGACTTTCTAAAAGTTGTTAAATAACAATATTATACTTAAATCCACCCGGGTTTATGCAATTCTGCTGGCGTGGTGTTTCCTGCATAATTATGGATTAACTGTACTTGCCACAGAACTCATCTTTTGCATCACTTGCACATTTGAACAAAAAAAAGTTTCTAGCTCAAACGAATCAAAAGTTACTCGGAAGATGCACTTGTGAAGCTGCACATTGGCAGACCCCTTGAAAGGTTACTGGTCAGTGGTCACCTTTAAATTGCAGACTGCTGTAGTCAGTTGTTAAATTGAGACTAATGTGGCAAATCTTTAGCCTAAACAATATTAAAGTGGGTTAAAATCACAAAATAGTGAAATAATACTGCCACAAAATATATTGCATTTTTGCTGCATATTCTTCCTTGATTTCTGCAAAATGTATTCAAGCCTTCTGCATAATTTGATCCTCTGTTGCTGCATAATTCTAGTGGCCCAGTTTATAATATATGTATCCAGATTCCTAAGGACCTATGTGTGGCCACGTAAATATTTTAACATCATTTACTACGGTCAGCAAGTTAACAAAATTGTACGCATTCGGCAACTAAGGGG
The DNA here is from genome assembly GCA_963921515.1 of Calotriton arnoldi. Lineage (NCBI taxonomy): Eukaryota > Metazoa > Chordata > Amphibia > Caudata > Salamandridae > Calotriton > Calotriton arnoldi. The sequence continues at coordinate 1,405,366 of CAWUFW010003316.1, forward strand.
TTTCAGCATCTACTGAAGAACTATGTTGGTTCAGCCCTCCGGTCTCACCCACCAAAAACCTACAACACATTGAATCTGATGTACTGACCCCGCTCACCACCACAAAACTGAATCCGACTCTAGTCTGTGATGGAAACATCTGGACTGTCAAACAGCGGTCTACCGAAATGCGCTGTGATGACATATTGATGGCAGATTGTGAGCTATTGAAGTGGTAATTATTAATACAGACCTTTTCTGTACCATATTTTTGTTTGGTTTACTTGTCGAAAGCTTTCATGAGAGCCTAGATGCAATCCTTTTTGTAGCATCAAGAAGCCAAGGCATTGTCAAAGATGCACTGCACAAAAAGTGTAAAATGGCATGACAGCGTGCAGGTAACAAGAAACAATCCAATGCATTACAGTGCAAGGCTGAATTAAAGATAACACTATAGGCTCCTCAAACATCCAGAATACCCATTCTCCTGAGCTCTCCCAGGTGCTTAGGGGGTGCTGTCTTTTAGGTGTCCCTGCGTGTTTTCTCTAAATAGATATTTGCAAGGATATTGCCTCAGAATGCCCCTTAGGTGAAGAAGGGGAAATAAACAAGGTTCCCCACCAGTCACTCTCACGCGGCATCAAACACACACCCCACACCCCAGACAGACTCAGAGCAAGCACAGCTTTCCAACCTGGCACTACTCTGAGGCGTAGTGCTACCTGTCCAATACTGCGCTTCGGCGGTCCGCAGGGGTGTATGAGACGCGGAGTAACTCAGACCCCAGCAGCCACTGCGTGCAGCCCCCCCCCACCCCCAAACCTCCAGGGCGTCCCAACCCAGGGGGGTGGGGGGATTGCGCCCAAGGCCAATATATCTGTTAGATATGGGAGACTCCAGCCCCCTCATCACACGCTGCAAGGGTGGCGGAGGCATCATTTTACGTCACGCCGCTGAAGTGCTCTATAAATGCAACTACAATACAATACTGCGCCGTAAACATTCTGTTGAGTATCTAACAGACTCGAACCTGCTTCCAAACTGTGACATGAACACAAGACCGACAGCTCCGCTGCATCCCTCACCTTGCAAGAGCAACAGCTGCCACAGGAGCACTACTGCCGCTCTCTCCATGACTTCGGTCTGTTCTGTTTTCACTTCTTTGGAAAACAAGTTGAACGTGGCTGATTTCAGGCCCGCGAGGCCCGGCCGGGTGTAGATACAGAAGAGAAAGCCCTCAGCCGTGTGAGCGCGGATTCCGCCTCCTGTCTGTCGTTCTCCTGGTCGGCCCGTCCCCTGGACCTGATGTGGTGCCGACTCCGAGCTCCCCTCTCTGCCTCCTGTGAGCCTGGCTGTCAAGCCCTCCGGCAGCACTGAGCTCCGAAAAACACACCCCTCCCCGCCTGCACCCTCCCTCTCTCCCCCCTCTCTTTACAGGCAACTAGAGTCCCAGCACTTTTCTACTTAATCCAGCTGTTGCTGGCCCTGCTGTCACTCATCCAACTGTGCATTCTTTCTCTCTGGCCTTTTATCTTTTTTTGAAAATTTCCTCCTCAAATGGATCTGTTTGGGCGCCTCTGAAGATGTGGGACTGTGTGTCCCTGCAGTGTATTTGTCTCTTGCTGTAAAGTCGTCGTCATCTGGTGGGACATGTACCAAAACACACACACACACTGGGCACGGGGAGGGGTTTACACAGTCTGTTTTCTGGTCCTGCTGGGGGTTTGTTTTGCAACTCAAGAGGGCGGAGGGGCTGCTTTGGGCTCTTCTCTGCAGGGTTTGCTTAGCTGGCCAAACATTCATCCGTCCTCTGGGAAGACACAGTGAAGAGCTGAAACAAGGGCACCACACACCACTTGCACAGCGTCTCATGGCTTGTACCAGGGAGGATGCATGTGTGTTACTGTCAGATCCTGGGTGTGCTACATCAGTGCAGAAAGAGGGAAGTGGCATTATCTGTATGTGAAGATGCCACACAGTGCCTTCAATCTTGCACATGGCCGGACTGGCCAGCCGGGCAAGCAAACAATCCCCCGGGAGGCTGGAGACCCAGGAGGCCGGTTTTGACACTTGGAGGCCGGTTTCGACCTCCAGGAGTGGTGGTGCAAGTTACGCAATCCCGGCAGCAACTTAAAAGAGTTGCTCTGGTTCTAGCACGCATTAGCACGTCTGCACATGGGGCTGAATTTATCATTTTTGCCAGGGCTTTTTAAGGTTCCAGTCCGGCCCTGATCTTGCAGTGGTGATGGCATACACTTACAAGCTGCAGCTCCACCTCCACCACAAACGCAACAGACTCCACTTCTTCGGTGAGGGCGTAGCAAATGTAATTCACATCATAGAAGATACTATAGCAACAGGGCCGGACTGGCCGTAGCGGGAACCGGGTATTTCCCCGGTGGGCCGCCAGGGTGGGGGCCGGTTTTGGGCCGGGGGGGGGGGGCCGTTTTTGCAGCATAGCTGCAATATAGGCCTCTGTAACAAAATCGTCCGAAACCGGCCCTGACAAACAGCTCGGCCGCACCCCTAACCCCCTGGGGGGGCCGGCCGAGCACTTTGCCAGGGCCGGTTTTGGTTACCAGTCTGGCCCTGCATATCAACCTTTGTGGCACATTGCACCAGTACAAATTAGCAATATACGCACCAAACGTGAGCACAGTGAATCACTGCGTCTCCAGGTGTGTGCCGGGGAGGATGCAAGTGTGCTACTGTCACAACCTGGGTGTGCCATATCAGTGCAGGAAGACTGAAGTCTGCATGCATCATCTGTACGTGATGCTGACACATAACATGCACCATAGAGCCTCCTACAATCTCCTGCACCCTCCCATGTTATTGAAGGAATGAGATCAGAATTTTCCAGTGAAAAGTCACTCATCAAAACAGTCCATCGACCCCTGTGTAAATCTACAACTGGAAACAGTCTCCACACTGCTACCCCACAGGAAGGCCAGTGTCTATGTGCTGCACTTCAACATGGACAGCTAATCCTACCCACCACAGTGGTCTGGCCATTCACCTTACCATTTAACATCACTCTTCCCACTGTTAGTCCCACAAACAAACCTACCATCCACCAATCCCTTTTCGGCTTCAAACAACTCCTCTCCAATGCCTGAAAGCCCAAACTAGAGGTAAAACCTACACACGATTACTCATTCATACTTCACAATAGCCTTCTTGTAGATCAAGCCCTGGAAAAATGTGCCCCTTTGTTTGAATGGAAAAATAAGCTTCTTTCTCAAACATGTTTCACTGATCACATACAACAATCTTCAATATAAAGCTGTCTAAAACATAACATGGCATGCCACAAACAAAACAACCTAAGACTCACTGGAGCCTGCAAGATAGTATGCACCAAATAACAGCAAATCGTTTTTAATGAAAAGAAAATCTACTCCTCCAACAAAATAATTGAGTCAGTTAACTGGCTGAGGGAATTTGTCAAGTCAGAGAAAAAATCAATAACTGCCGCCAAGAACAGGCTCATTTATAGGTCAAACTCAGAAACTGTGTTACTCACTGACCATATTCTTGATCATTAAAGTTACAAAAAATCGAGATAGAAATCAACAACAAAGTACAGACATCCCACTCCCTCACCCTCTCTCTAGAGGGCAGAATAACAAGTTTAATTTCAAACAAATCAATCAATCACGGCATTTATAGAGCGCGCTACTCACCCGGGAGGGTCTCAAGGCGCTGGGGGAGGGGGTAAGTTACTGCTCGAACAGCCAGGTCTTGAGCTGCTTCCTGAAGGAGAGATGGTCCTGGCTTCGCCGAAGGTGAGTGGGGAGGGAGTTCCAGGTCTTGGCTGCCAGGTAGGAGAAGGATCTTCCTCCGGCGGTGGTTCTGGCGGATGCGTGGCACGGTGGCGAGGGCGTGGCTGGTTGATCGTAGCTGGCGTGTGGGCGTGTAGAAGGTCATGCGGTCGTTGAGGTACTTTGGGCCCAGGTCGTGGAGGGCCTTGTGTGCGTGGGTGAGGAGTCTGAACGTGATTCTCTTGCTGACGGGGAGCCAGTGCAGGTCTTTCAGGTGTCCGGTGATGTGGCTGTGTCGGGGGATGTCCAGGATGAGTCGTGCGGAGGCGTTCTGGATGCGCTGGAGTCTTTTTGAAGTTTGGCTGTGGTTCCGGCGTAGAGGGTGTTCCCATAGTCCAGTCGGCTGGTGACGAGTGCCTGGGTGACGGTCATCCTGGTTTCAGTGGGGATCCATCTGAAGATCTTGCGGAGCATGCGCAGGGTGTTGAAGCATGAAGATGAGACGGCGTTGACTTGTCTGGTCATCGACAGGGAGGAGTCCAGGATGAAGCCCAGGTTGCGTGCGTGGTCCGTTGGCTTGGGCGCGGTGCCCAGGGCAGGGGCCACCAGGAGTCGTCCCAGGCGGAGGGTGATGAGCCCAGGATGAGGACTTCCGTCTTGTCTGGAGTTCAGTTTAAGGCGGCTGTTCCTCATCCAGTCGGCGACGTCTCTCATCCCGTCGTGTAGGTTGGCTCTGGCGGGGTCGTTGGTGAGGGAGAGGATCAGCTGGGTGTCGTCGGCGTAGGAGATGATGTTGAGGTTGTGTTGGCGTGCGATGGCTGCGAGGGGCTCATGTAGACGTTGAAGAGGGTTGGGCTGAGTGAAGATCCTTGTGGAACGCCGCAGATGACTTCGGTGGCTTCGGATCTGAACGGGGGAGGCGGACTCTCTGGGTTCTTCCGGCGAGGAACGAGATGATCCATTCCAGTGCTTTCTCTCGGATTCCGATGTTGCTGAGGCGCTTCACTAGGGTGCGGTGGCAGACGGTGTCGAACGCCGCGGAGAGGTCCAAGAGGATGAGGGCAGCTGTTTCCCCGTTGTCGGTTAGGGTTCTGATGTCGTCGGTGGCTGCGATAAGGGCGGTCTCGGTGCTGTGGTTGGCCCGAAACCCGGACTGCGAGGGGTCGAGGGATCCATTCGTCTCGAGGAAGGCGGCAAGCTGTCTGTTGACGGTCTTCTCGATGACTTTGGCCGGAAACGGAAGGAGCGAGATGGGACGGTAGTTCAAATGACACTAGAAGAAGCGCTCACCCTTCTGAAAGACCTCAGACCCGGCAAAAAGCACAGGCAAACCCTGTCCTCTGTTATGGAGCCACCCATGCAGAAGCAGTAGCTAACCAAAGGACCACATTTGCAACCATCAACCTCTCACACCGTAAGGTTCCTCACACTTGTAAGCGCTCCTTCAACACCCTCGCAAGTGCATCGAGGACCTGCTCAGCCTATTGTGATTACAATGTTCACAATCTATTCTGTGGCCTAGAAGGGCTCACCAGTGTGTTAATGTCTTGGATTGTTGACATGAAGAGGTAGTGGCTTTGTACTGATTTTTGTAGATTCATAATAACAAACAGACCTTTCTCCTAGTTCAGGAGTGCCGCCTGTCTTTTCAGCTGACATCCTGTGTGCATGTTAAGAGTGTATATGTAAGGTACAGATGGTTGCAAGACTCAGTCAGTCAGTCACCTTTATTCGGTTCACAAAGGAACCAACCAAGACTGAATAAAAACACAATAGATACATTTGGTAAATACAATCAGTCACAATATTCATAATACACAGTAATACATGGGAAAAACTTCAAATCAGTGGATACATCCTTCTCACCAATAAAAAGCAATGGCAATTATAGATAAACACTTAACTTGCAAATAGATCTATACCGCATTTAAGGGCCTTCTAATCTTCCTCGCCTGACAGATAACGTTAGCCACAGATAAACCAATACATGGAGTGTGTAGTTGTTGTAGACAAATAAAAGCAGGTCTGCATTGGTTAAAATTGAAATTCTTTCGCAGTGGGATAGTATCGCGTTTCTCTGCAACAATATAAAATCCTCAAAAAATTGGAAATGTAAGGTGCTTTGTGAGGAAAACCCATCAAAAGGGCACAGGGGGACATTTTCTTTTACTCCATTTTTTTTTTTAGATAAAGGAACCAATAAATGTGCCGCACTTAAGCAAAATCTTTAAGAACAAATCTATGTTGTGCCTTTGCAACCACTGTGATGTATGGTTGGATGATATCATGTGTTAAGAAAGTGAGTGTGACATGACTGTGACTTTTTGCCCATCCTTTCTCATTCTATTTTCTCTAGCAAAAAGCATTTTAAGATCCCTTTTGCTCACTCATCATAGATTCTGGGGGCCTCATTTACTAGGAATTAATGCAGCGCAGTGCCGCAAGCCATTTGGCTGTGCCGCACTGCGTTAATTCCGAAGCACAGGGAAGCGTCCCATCTCCAACAATATGACGGATCCCTATGCTCTCCCTTGCACTGGCGCACAATTTGCTGCCAAGCGCCGACGCAGGCACGCTTGCATCATAGTGCAAGGGTGCCTGCATTGAGGGGAATGATTGTCTATGTGCAGGAAATGACACCTTCCTGCACATAAACAATCACAAGAGGTGATTTCTTCGTTCTATGTGTGCTGCAGAATGCAGCATGCATAGAAAGAGGAAAAAAACGAGGAGAAAAACACGCATTTCCAGGTTTACGATTTCTCATAAATCTGGAATTGCGGCAGAAGCCATGGGTGTTGCGTGGGAACACCCACAGCAACACCCATGCCACGCCCCTTTCACACAAAATGTTGCGTGTAAAGGGGCCATATTTACAAGGACACGAAAAGCCACGCATGGTTGCTTTACGTGTCCTTGTAAATATGGGGCAGCAGGCTGCGCCGCCGATGCGTCACAAAAAGTGACCCACCGGCGGCGCGAGGGGCTTGTAAATAAGCCCCTGGGTCTTCAAAATGCGCTGGAAACCTAAATTGTGGCACATGTTCTTAATATTTTCTATCCAAGGTATCATATCTACATCATCCAGTTCAAGACAATCACGGACAACTCTGGAGAGTTAGGAAACAGAAAGTAAGTCACACAGCCCCGGAAGACATTAATCTGTCATTTGCCATTTGGAGCTGCAACTACAAATCATTTTTGTTTCCAGTTGCAGTGCAAGACTTAAGCGCACTTGAAAACAGATTTAATTTTGATGATGAAAGGCCTCCTTTCCAAACTCCTTTCCAAACTTCAGCTCCTCCAGTCACAGTGAGTTTCAGATGTATTTCTTACCAGTCACAGACTGCTCATAATTATCTAAGCAAAATAACTGAATAATACTTGTTTTCAATTGATTCTGACGGCAAAAAGATATTCTTTTGCCTCTCAAAATATTTTGTTTCTTTTTACAGTACAATACAATAGTGCACTTTTCTGCAGGGAATTTGTTGACTTGAGCAACCTCCCTGAGGTCCATTTCACACTGACCCAGTGATGTACATATGGTTTCACAGTGCTTATATACATTCTATCCAAAATAGGTGAGCTTTTAATCTGCCTCCTATTTTATTTATCTTACTTGCCTGGTAACATGCTATTCTACATGTGGATGTTTTTCATCAACAGGGCATGTTAGGCGCAACATAGAGGAAGCCTTACTTTGAAAGCAATTTGAAGACCTGTGTTTAGTGTTTAGTACAGAATGCTGTTCTATTCATGGAAGTTTTCATTAGCAAGGCATGTTAGGCTGACCATATTATCTCAATGTTACCTATGCTATATTAACATAGTTGAATACTTGTTTTGGAAGCAATTTGAAAACTAGTGGTGAGTGTTTAATAAGAAATGCTACTCTATTCAAGGGAGTTTTTATTGGTTAGGCTGACCACATCATCCTAATGGTTACCTATGCTATCTTATTGCAGCATGTATGAATACCTATTTTGAAAACTGTTTGAAGACTGATGTTTAAAGATTCTCTTGATTGGTGGACTAATTGCCCCAATCATTTGGTATGTATCAGACACATACTTTTTCAGTCACTACAATTTTATGGTGAATATCACCCAAAATGAGTGTCTAATGTAATTTGTTTGCTTACTTATAGGTGTCTCCTATATATTTCTGCATCCTGATGATGACCCCGTTTTAAATAATCTAAGTCCAGGGGTCGAAACATCGACAAAAACATTATGTATGAACTGTTTTTCAAGAAACTGATGGTGGCTATCAAAACTCGCTTAGCGGGGGTTGATCTCTAACACTCTATTATCCCTATCAGCCACATGTATATATTTCTGTACATAGCACGTATGCACTTTCTGGACTTATAGTCACTTTCACTGCGCCATCAGCCCCCTTTTTTTGGACCACCTTGTGTTCGATAGAGCAAATATAAGTTTTACTTCTCACTGTCAACAATCAAAGTAAAAGTTGCTAAAATAAAATAAAAAGATAAATATGTAATGCTACGTTATTTGTGTTAGAGGTGTTTGTATCCCCTTCTTGACACTTTGCCGTGGAAGTCAAGGGCTACACTTCCCCCATAGGGACCACCTTTTTGTTAAAAATTAAAACCTTATCCAATCCAGACACTGCTCTCATGCTGCATGAAAAAAGTGTCTGGATTGGCTAGAGCAGGCTGCTTCAGCGCTCCGAAGAGCACTGAAGGCCTGTGCTAGCTCTCCAACCCAGCTGTCATAGACAGCCGGGTTGGAGAGGTTGAATTGCGCATGTCTGTTTGGCCATAATAATGTAGCCGGCCAAACCGACGTCCCCTTCACACTGAAAGGGCGACTCGTCATTGCTGCCAATCAGCAGCATTGACGCACTGGCCCTGCCCTGTCCTCTCAGTTCGGCAGAAAGCCGAAAAAATAAAATAGCAATAAAATCCTTTCATTACCATTTTATTTTTCAGCTTTCTGCAGCTGTGTGGGGAGAGAGCGGCACTCCTCTGCTCCCATGGAGGAACCCACGCTGTTACTCATGTTTATAACTGTCATCTCTTCTAGTGGTTTCAGGCCAAGCCTAATTGCAAATCTAAAAACTGCAGCAATATATTTCTCAAAAAGTAACTTCCTATTTCCTTCAGATGACGTCAATTACACAAAGAGTCAAAATACAGACCCAAATAGGAGAAGGTGTTAGTATTAGTTATGCTTGTGCCGTTTATAAAATGGGTACAAGGTCTCTTATTACCCATAAAAATTGTAAAGTTATTTAAAAACATTTGCAGACTAATCTCTATACGCACAAGCAGAACAGCATCATCTGCGTATAGCAGAACAGATACAAGATGTGTACCTATTAGCGGCCTGTCCCTGCCTTGTCTCTAAAAACTGCTCAATGTTATTAATGTATAATGTAAAAGGGAAAGGGGCCAAGACACAACAGCCTTACTCCCCTACAAATTTTAAGCTGTTCACTACAGTCCCCATTTCAGCCATAACGGACACTGGCTGTTTTATCATGTACAGCTGTCTATGGAACTGGACAATAGAATTATTGACCCCCATCTGGACCATGAGTGCCCACAACCTAGGGTGATTTACACAGTCGAAGGCACTCAAGAGGTCCAGGAAGGCCAAATAAATTGGGCCTTTTTGCCATTGTGTATTTACTGATTAAAAGGTTTAAATTCAGACATTATTCGATGGTACAAAACCCTTTAAGAAAGCTAAATTGCACATTGGTTAAAATATAATTCTCGTCCGTCAACATTTCCAATCTAGATTACAGTATTCCCCCTACACTTCAACCTGAATTGAATTCTAAACTTGAATTTAGAAGGGATCCTGGGCCTGTATCATCCTGTGCCTGATCTATCCCCTTTTAAAAAAAATCAAGACAATCACTGAATGAGTCGGCTTAGAAAGCAGACCACTTCTAGAGACTGCTCTCAGCACATTTGTCACTATTGGGGCCCAGATATCTATATTTCAGTAAACATGTCCAATGGAATCCCATTGGAGCCCGGTGCTTTCCATTTCCTACTGTTAGCAGTAATCACCTCCAAAAGGTCAAACCCAAGAGGAGTTGGAGATACAGTCGCCTTACCCTGCCTCGTTTCCATTAGGGTACAGAAAAAACTCAACAGAGGGAAGTCCATAAATATGTGTAAAGTGGTCAACCCAAGCATATGGAAGAATCAAAGCTTCATCAGTAGAGCATGTTGCCTCTCAAATGTGGGGGGCATGAATAGCTTTCCAAAAGGCGGTATTGACTGTCTGCTTTCTAGCTTCGATTAGTGCTTCACATGCTTCTTCTTTGATAATCTTTTCCTGCCTGGATAAGGCGTTTTTATAAAGAAGCCTACATCTTTTCATCTGTTCAAGGTCTCTTGGAAAAATATTAAGGGTCTGAGGTGCTGAGCTAGTGTTTTAAAATGAATTCAAGGAATAAACAACTTAGGGCCTGATTATGAAATCAGGCAGACTTCCGTACGCCCGACACCTTCGCGGTTTGGGACCGCCCGACCTTAGGTCAGCGGTTCCAACAGCATGATTACGATGCCACTGCCCATAGGGGGGTCGAAAACATCAATTTTTCAATGGAAGCTTGTGCGGCAGGTGGAAAAGGCCTGCAGCACAAGTTTCCATTGAGAAATGGATGTTCGTGAACATCCCTGCGCCGTGTGGCAGGCACCATGAGGTGCCTGCACCATGAGGTGCCTGCCACACGGTGCAGGGATGGATAGGGGAAAAACAATGGTACCTGTGGAATTAGTATGAGAATAGAACTTTGTATTCATAATAATGATACAAATTAAGCACAATGGCAATAATCTAGGAGAAGTTTTTCGGATTTTCAAAAAAGCACAAATAAAACCCAGTAGGTTAAATGCATTGTGATTTGAATTAAGTTAAAAAAGTCCTAACAAGGGGGTTCAGAGATTCGTGATCAGTGTCCCAAGTGAAAGGTGAAACCTATAAACTAAAGTGACAAATAGTGACATAAATGAAGGTTTCAAGAAGATACAAAAAAGCAAAAAGCGACCAACTAATCAATTTACAATAAACATTCACAGTCTCCTGTAACAATGACGGAGGCTGTGTACAATAGTTCGCTTTTCAATAGTGTCGACAACGTTTTGACCTCTTAAGAATTATGAGGTCTCATCAGGACCTATGATTTGGGGGGGACACCTGAAATCAAATGAGAAAAGGGGTGAATGAGTGACCTAAATAAAAAAATGATGGATGGTCAAACGAGTTTGAAGGGGATGCAACTATAGTACCTGGATTGGTATGGATGTATTGTCAGACGGTAGTGCATAAACCCAAAGGAAGTGTAAATGAGGGAAGTGGTACTTACATAGGGCCCAGCTGGGCGCTATAGAGAGGAGAAATAAAGGTAGGAATCAGGAAAGCATTCTATTAATCCAATCTTTATTAGATACACGCAGCCGTCCCTTCCAAGTACCCACCCATTTCATTATTTCCCTACTCAGGATTGCACTCCAACACAACTATTTTGTATTGAATGGAGAATTCTTCCAGCAATGTTCTGGAACATCAATGGGTGCTGTTTTTGCTCCCAATCTGGCAAATATCTAGATGGATAGCAATTGCATTCTCTCTCAAATCAGAACAGATATCGCCCCAACATATCATGCTGGAAACGATACATTGATGATATTTTTTTGATTTGGTCAGGCACAGAGGCAGATTTTGAGGATTTTGTTACACACATGAATAGAGTACAGAAATATTTGACTTTTACTTCCACTAGACACAAAACAGAGATAACCTTTCTGGACTTGACCATAAAACATCAAAATCGGCTTTTGTATACCGGTCTCTACAGAAAGCCAACAGAAAGAAACACCTGGTTAGCCTATAAAAGCAATCACCCTCAAGCTTTGAGAGATGGCCGGCCCTTTGGCCAATTCCTGCGTTGTTCTCGGAAAAACGACTATATGAAGGAAACCGAAATTCTAAAAAACAAACTGACAGATAGAGGTTATCCCAGAAGAGTAGTCAGAAATTCCCTGAAACGAGCATTGTACTGTCCAAGAAAGGAATTGCTTGTTACCAAAACAAAGACACCTCTCGAGAAATTGGTTTGTGTGACGGCTTTTAGTCCACACACACATCAGATTTGTAGATTAATTAAAAAGAACTGGCACCTGCTTGAAAGTATATGTCCCACTATTGTAACCCCATTGTTTACACACAAGCGTGGAAAAAACATAAAAAATCATCTTGTACACACGTCCACACAGGAAAATGCTGGTCAACAACTTAGAACCATACCTTCTACCTGGAGTTTTCCACCAGTGAAAGGGCACTACCGCTGTAATAATTGTGTGGCTTGTGATTTCACTTTCAATACAAAGATGTTTGAACATAACATCAAGCAAGAATTGAATTTCTTTTCAAATTGCAATTTGCAAAATGTGGTATATTGCTTTTGGTGCCCGTGTAATTTACTGTACATTGGACAAACATCCCAACCAATCAAAACGCGCATCAGTCAACATCGAAGCTGGATGCGGTGCACGGTTCTTAATGCCCCTGTCGTAGCACACTACAAAGAAAAGAATCACACAACAGAAGAACTGAAATGGCAAGTAATTGATGTGGCTACAATTCCGGGAAGAGGTGGTGACATTGGACTAATTCTATAAAGGATGGAATGCAAATGGATAGAAAGAGCTGATTCTATCACCCATGGTCTCAACACTGCAGAAGAATGGTGTGGCTCTGTATCCACACGTCTAATATAACAACCTTTTGAATGTTGGTTGGGTCCGTACCAATTTTTTACATGTAAAAAACTCAGATATCATGTCACAAGTGTTTATAATACCTCAGAATATTGGCGTGGGTCCTGCACCTTTTGTAGGATATTTTTCACTTAACATTGTTCTCTATGTACCCAAAATCAATGTATTTGCCACTCTTATCCCAGGCAAACACATTCTGTGAGGTTACCAACTATTCACCCCTTTCAAACCATTACGCAGACACAGGCCCATTACTCTGCCCTTAAATGGGGACTTCTCTGACCCACTGTGAACATCCTTGCCCCACATGCTTTGAGACCTGCACACTACAGCCCACAATTATGCCACAGTATACCAGCAAATAGATTACTCAGCCTAAGCCTTGTACACATAGACTGGTAATCCCTATCATAGCACGCTCTAGCGAATCGATAACCTCGATTGCTAGTACTGCCTTGATGCACCTCCATACACCACCATAAAGAATTCAATTGCCGCATGCCAACTTTATTTTCATTCGAGCCGCGAGCACCCAGATCGGCTTTCCTGATCGGGGTACAGTCTAGCTAATCGACCCTGTCGATCGCTAGTACTGTTTACCCTCTCCATAAGCGACCGGCATTTTCCTGCTCGCACAGCGTCCTTGGATTTTCATCGACAAAGGAGACAGACTGACGCTGTTCTCCACGCAGCAGCAATTCATCCTCAATAATTCAGATATTTAATGCCACGTACTCGCTGATACCTCGCGGTATTTATTACCGCTTCTCACATGCGGTAAGCCTTTATTCACAGCACCTTGTATGCTGAGCGAGCACGGGCAATTACCGTGGTTCTCCACTGTTGTAAAATATTGATACAGCCTCCTTATATATCCATCCAGACGCTTTTTGCAGAATAGGACTTCCCATTTCATCTTGGTGCCTCACAGACGTGTAAATTGGACACACACGGTCGACATTGTCAGACCCACCCTATACTTAGATGGGTAAGTTGTTTCTATTTGCACAATTGCATTATCCGAGTGCTGTCACACAGCTCTTCCTGTTAATGATTCCTACCTTTATTTCTCCTCTCTATAGCGCCCGGCTGGGCCCTATGTAAGTACCACTTCCCTCGTTTACACTTCCTTTGGGTGTATGCACTACTGTCTGACAATACATCCATACTAATCCAGGTACTTAAGTTGCATCCCCTTCAAACTCATTTGACCATCCATCAAATGTTTTTTATTTAGGTCACTCATTCACCCCTTTTCTCATTTGATTTCAGGTGTCCCCCAAAATTATAGGGCCTGGTGAAACCTCATAATTCTTAAGAGGTCGAAACGTCGTCAACACTATTGCAAAGCGAACTATTGTACACAGCCTCCGTCATTGTTACAGGAGACTGTGAATGTTTATTGTAAATTGATTAGTTGGTCGCTTTTTGCTTTTCTCAATCAATCAATCAGGGGTTTGTTAAAGCGCGACTACTCACCCGTAAGGGTCTCAAGGCGCTAGGGGTGGGGGGGAGGGGGTGCAGGTTCCATCTATCAAGGAGAGGGGGTCTGTCGAAGAGCCAGGTTTTGAGGTTTCTTGCGAAGATGGGGAGCGATGTTGTCTGTCTGAGGTGGAGCGGAATGGCGTTCCATGCTTTGGCCGAGAGGAAGGAGAAGGAGCGGCCTCCCGATCTGGTCTTTCTGGTGCGGGAGACCACGGCGTAGGAGAGCTGGGCTGATCGTAGGGTCCTTTGGGGTGCGTGGAATTTGAGTCGGCTGTTCAGGTATGCTGGTGCGGTGCCGTGGAGGGCCTTGTGTGCGTGGGTGAGCGTCTTGAAGGTGATTCTCGCCTTGACAGGGAGCCAGTGGAGGGTGCGCAGGTGCTGGGAGATGTGGCAGTGTTTTGGCAGGTTGAGGACCAGTCTTGCGGCGGCGTTCTGGATGTTCTGTAGCTTGCGGGTGAGGTTTTTGTTTATTCCGGCGTAGAGTGCGTTGCCATAGTCGAGTCTGCTGGTGACCAGGGCGTGAGTGACGGTCTTTCGGTGTTCGAGGGGATCCATTTGAAGGTCTTACGAAGGAGGCGGAGGGTGTGGAAGCAGGAAGACAAGACAGAGTTGATCTGGCGGTCCATTTTGAGCTCGGAGTCCAGGATGATTCCTAGGTTGCGTGCGTGGTCCGTGGGGGTTGGCGGGTTTCCGAGGGCGGGGGGCCACCAGGTGTCGCTCCAGGCATCGGGGTTTGGGCCCATGATGAGTACTTCTGTTTTGTTGGTGTTTAGTTGTAGGCAGCTGTTTTTCATCCATTTGGCGACGGCTTCCATGCCTTCTCGAAAGTTGCGTCTGGCGGTGTTGGGCTCGTTGGATAGGGAGAGGATGAGCTGGGTGTCATCTGCGTATGACACGATGTTGAGTCCGTAGGTTCTGACGATGGGGGCGAGTGGAGCCATGTAGACGTTGAAGCCCTGGGGGACTCCGCAGGTGGTAGGTGTGGGGTCCGAGAGGAAAGGGGGGAGTCTGACCCGCTGCGTCCTGCCGGAGAGGAAGGAGCGGATCCAGTCGAGGGCCTTGTCCTGGATTCCTGCGTCGTAGAGTCTGCGTATTAGGGTGCGGTGGGAAACTCTGTCAAACGCCGCTGATAGGTCGAGGAGGATGAGGGCTACTGTTTCTCCTTTGTCCAGTAGGGTGCGGATGTCGTCTGTTGCGGCGAGGAGGGCGGTTTCCGTACTGTGGTTTTTTCTGAAGCCGGATTGGGAGGAGTCGAGGATGTTGTGTTCTTCAATGAATGTGGCGAGTTGGCTGTTGATGGCTTTCTCGATTACTTTCGCTGGGAACGGGAGCAGGGAGAGGGTCTGTAGTTTTTGAGGTCGGTGGGGTCCGCTGAGGGTTTCTTTAGGAGGGGGTTGACCTCGGCGTGTTTCCAGTCATTTCTGTATCTTCTTGAAACCTTTTATGTCAATTTTTGTCACTTTAGTTTATAGGTTTCACCTTTCACTTGGGACACTGAACACGGTTCTCTGAACCCCTTTGTTAGGACTTTTTTAACTTAATACAAATCACAGTGCATTTTACCTTCTGGGCTTTATTTGTGCTTTTTTGAAAATCCGAAAACCTTCTCTTAGATTATTGCCTTTGTGCTTAATTTGTATAATTATTGTAAATACAAAGTTTATTCTCGTACTAAGTCTACAGGTACCATTGTTTTTCTGTATTGTAATATGTTACCCTGGTTCCGTGTGAGTAGGGTCTCCTTTGAACGCGGGATGGTTAGGGGGCACCATAGGTGCCCCCGGGCCCCATTGCGGAGGTCCAGGGGGGAAGGGGCCCTGCTAGGGACCTCCAATGTCACTTTCTGACAGCCTTTCCATATCGGAAAGGCCAACATGGAATGGCTGTCGGAAACAGACATCATAATTTCGACGGCGGAACCGCCGTCATTAAGGGATTATGCTGTCTTTCTGACATACCGACGGGCTGCTTGAGCCCATCTGAACCATGACGGTATCCCCCGGCATTTTTAACTCCGACCGCCATCATCCTAATATGGCGGTCGGATTGTAAACCTACTATGTTAGGAGATTATGGTCGCTCATGCATGTTGGGTACATCAAAAAGTTGTCCACTAATATATTGAATTCTCAGTCACAAGAATATAATCAATTGTACTATGGTGGACATTTCAGAAAAGGCCGGGAGCTGCTTGGCTGTGACTGGACAGAAATCGGTAGCAAAAAAAAAAATTAAGACAAGAGATTTTCTAAGGCTCACCATACGCATTGTGAATAAAGTGAGACAAAACCTTATCCTTTCAGTTCACCATACCACATACATCCTTTGCTGTTAACATGCATGTATGGGAGTTAAAGTCACATAGCAAGATAGTATATAAATCTTTTCCAGGTTTTTGGGCAAAGAAATCAGATCTCTTTCCCTAGCTAGGTTAACATTCGCACTGAAGTAATCAAATAAATTACTATAACAACTTATTATGAGGAGATCCCAGCCACCTCTGATCTCTAAGATCAAACATCGTTAATATGGGCAGTTGAGATGTTTTTAAGTAACTTGAAAGGTTGTTGAAATCAAAGTCGCAACTTTGCTCTACCAAATCTAGAAGGAATTGCATGCGAGCAATAAGATGAATAACCATCCAGATGAAAGGAGCATGTAACTACTGGTGGGAGTAACTTGCGTAATTTGCGGTAGCGTAATTTCGTAAAATTAGTGTAAAATTACCCAAGATTATGCAGAATTATGTGAGGAGCTTAACCCAGCATATACTGCTATTTTCCTACCGAAACAAAGCTCCCTCTTGTCCAAAATGACCCAACGATGCATTTTGCACTAAGAAAATAGTGCAGAATGGAACAGAACATGAACAGCAGCAGCCAGCAGTCACTCACACTCACTAAGTTTCATTGTTCTGTACTTCTGCAGTACGATTTTTGTACCAAATTACTCATAGTTACTTGAATGGTAACTATCTACCGCAGACATCAGACGCGCCCCCTCCCTGAACACCTTCAGGAAGACCCTCAAGACCTGGCTCTTCGGCTAAACAGATCTGCGGACCCCCCCCCAGCGCCTTGAGACCCTCACGGGTGAGTAGCGCGCTTACAATTCCCTGATTAATTGATTGATTGAATGGTCATAATCGCATAATTTCGTGTCAACTGAGTTATGCAAAATTACCAAAATTACTCTGATTACTCCAGCGTAATTCAAATTTCACAAAGGCCACCTGGTGACCCACATTTATTGAAAATATAAAATATAATGCTTGTATTTGAGACGCACCCAGTCTGGGTGTACCAGTTTAGACCTACACCAGCTAAGTTACAAAATAAAGCCGTCACAGAGTCTTCGGAATGAGAGACAAAACGGGTATTATATTACAGACATGTAATTTTAAAGCTCAGTCATTGTGGTAGGCGTGACGGTGGGGAAGGAGAATAAATGATGCTTGTTGACTACCCAGCACAGCCGTCCTCCAGAGGTTGTACCTAACTAGAAGTAATAGCCGACTCTTGTCAGCCCTGTAAATTTAGTGAACCTAACGGTGAAATGTGATTATAGGTCTGAATACTAAAAATGTGTGGTGGGGAAACATGCCTGGTAATATGATTGCAGGTGTGACCCAGATTACCATAATTACCAAATGGAACAGCTGTCCTGTCATTTGGGTTATAAAAGTGACCCAAGGGGACCGCAAAAAAACAAAAAACAATGGATTTAGGCACAGATCTCTGTACTGGGTTGAATGTTTGACATTGTTCAACATTAGGTCCATCAATTGTTCTTTTTGCATTTGTCACCCCGAGTGGGACGGGCATGCCCAGATGTGGGTCCCGTGCTCTCCATGCCACTGGATTCAAGCTAGCCTGGCTAATGAGGGGTGAAACCCTGAAACCGGTCCTAGGATGCTTGTTTCCAGTCCAGGGAGGACCTGGCCTGGCAGTACGGGCTGGACTGTTCCCGTTGGGAGCAGGGTCAAGACTGATTTGCATATCGCTGGGTTCAAAATGGAATGGCATGGGGAGCAAAGAAATGATGGATTTAGGCCCAGATCTCTGTACTGGGTTGAATGTTTGACATTGTTCAACATTCTGTCCATCAATTATTATTTTTGCATTTGTCACCCCGATTGGGACGGGTATGCCCAGATGTGGGTCCCGTGCTCTCCATACCACTTGAGTCAAGGTAGCCTGGCTGATGAACGGTGAAACCCCAAAACTGGTCCTAGGATGCTTGTTTCCAGTCCAGGGAGGACCTGGCCTGGCAGTTCGGGCTGGACTGTTCCCATTGGGAGCAAGGTCAAGACTGGTTAACCCAGCCTCTCCGTTCCTTCCAACACATCTCACACGATGAATTTATGGACCTGGTGTTAGAAATGGGATTCTTGGTAGGCTAGGGCGCGGGCCAAAGCCAGGCAAAAACCACCACTCTAGTCAGGATAAGGGAGTTACACGTCTAAAATAACCCCTGCTCACCCCCTTGGTAGCTTGGCATGAGCAGCCAGGCTTATCTTAGAGGCAGTGTGTAAAGCATTTGCACATAACCCACAGTAATATAGTGTATGCACTACAAAAGGACACCACACCAGTTTAGAAAAATATCCAATATTTTTATATAATTAAAACAAGACCAAAAACGATAAGAATCCACAATACTATACTTAAAAGTTCACAGTTCCAAAAATACGCTGATTAAAAAGAGTTCCTTGTGTGGATAGCTCCGTCCGGGCTACCACGGCGTCGTGAACAACAAATGCAACAGTTCTGGCTGGTCGCGGGCCAGCTACGGTGTTGGGAAGACCCGCAAACAGTACCTGTGAGAGATGCAGGGCGTTGAGGCCCTTGAAGTCACTCGCGTTGCAGGTCGAGCTCCTCTCTGATGGAATCAGGAGCGCTGGCGCCGGCAGACGTCTGGTGCTGCGGTGCGAAGCGCAGCGTGCGGTGCCCCCAGGTCACGGTGCGAGCAGCGGCTCGGTGACGGCGTCAGATGGCGTCGTCGGTGAGACCAGGGTCGCGGTGCGAGATGAAGGCGGTGCTCGCCACGGTGCTAGCAGGTCACGGTGCAAGCAGCGTCATCGTCGTTGCTGAAGCGCTGTCGTCGGCTGACGAACTGGAGTCGATGGCGCCGGCGTCGGTAGGCCAAGGTTGCGGTGCAGGATGAGGGCGGTGCGTCGTGTGACTTACGAGCGGTGCCCTCGAACCACGGTGCAAGCAGCGGCGTTGATTTCGGCAGGAAGTGGCGGCATCAGGAAGGCCAAGGCGTCCTCGTGAAGCAAGGCGGTGCGGAGTGCGGTGCCCACAGGTCATGGTGCGAGCAGCGGCTCGGTGGCGGCATCAACAGGCGTTGTCGGTGAGACCAGGGTCGCGGTGCGGCGGTGCTCTCTGCGGTGCCAAAGCTTCGGCGTGAAGCGAGGCGGTGCGGAGTGCGGTGCCCACAGGTCGCGGTGCAAGCAGCGGCTTGGTGGCGGCGTCAACAGGCGTCGTCGGTGAGACCAGGGTTGCGGTGCGGCGTTGCGGCGGTGCCCTCTGCGGCGCCAAAGCTTCGGCGCGAGGCGGTGCGGAGTGCGGTGCCCACAGGTCGCGGTGCAAGCAGCGGCTCAGTAGCGGCGTCAACAGGCGTCGTCAGTGAGACCAGGGTTGCGGTGTGGCGTTGCGGCGGTGCTCTCTGTGGTGCCAAAGCTTCGGCGTGAAGCAAGGCGGTGCGGAGTGCGGTGCCCACAGGTCGCGGTGCAAGCCGCGGCTCGGTTTCGGCGTCAACAGGCGTCGTCGGTGAGACCAAGGTTGCGGTGCGGCATTGCGGCGGTGCCCTCTGCGGTGCCTTTAGGACACGGAGTCGGCAGCGGCGTCGTTGAGTTCGCGTTCTTCTTGCTGCAGCACAAAACACACAGTCCCCAGTGCTGCGGGTCGAAGAACTTGAAGTCTTTGCTATTCCTGAGACTTCGTGAACAGGGGGCAAGCTCTACCTCAAGCCCTTGGAGAGACTCACAAATTAGGTTGCAGAAAGTCCAGTCCAGGCCTTTCACTGCCCAAGACAGAAGCAGCCACTGCAGGTCAGCCCAGCAAAGCACCCAGCAAAGCAGTCGTTCCTTTTCGCAGCTTCTCCGGCTCTTCTTCTTGGCAGTCTTCTTGTCCAGATGAGTTCTAAAGTTCAGGGGTCTGGGACCCAGCATTTATGTCCAAAAATCCTTTGATCTCTTAGGCAGAGAGGGCCTGTGCCCGTCAGGACCAGTTCTGCCTTCTCTGGTGTGAATTCCTGGCAGGAGGTGGGGACGGCATTTGTCAGAGGCAGAGCAGGCCCTTTGAGGTGCAAGGAAATCTCCTCCCCTTCCCCCATCGTAACCCAGGTCTCTTCAGCCCTTTCCTGACCTACCTAGACCATCTGGCGCCCCTCCTGCTCCCCCAGCCTTCTGTCATCCAAAACCCAGACAGGCAATCCACATTCCAGCAGAGGCACACGGGATGACTGAGCAAGAAAATACCCACTTTCTAAAAGTGGTATTTTCAAACACAGAATGTAAAATCACCTTCACTAAAAGATGCATCTTTAGATTCTGAGTTCAGGCATACTAAATTCTATTTTCTTACCGAATTCCCTGGGCCAGTTATGTTTATAAGATGTTATAAACAAACCTCCCATTCTATCCTATGGGGAACTGGTAGCCTTGCAATAGTGAAAACGAAATTGGCTGTAATTCACTATCAGGACATGCCACACACACCAGGGCATGTCCCACCTTTCACATACACTGCACCCTGCCCACAGGGGTACCTTGGGCCTACCTGAGGGGTGTCTGACATGCAAGAAAAGGGAAGGTTAGGGACCGGCCAGTGTGTGCACTGGCCAAGTCGACATGGCAGTTCCAGGCTGCGAACAGGCTCTGCAATGGCAGGCCAGAGTTCCATTTTACGGGCTGTTTGCGTGGGTGGCACAATCCAGTGCTGCAGCCCACCAACAGCATTTGATTTATAGGCCCTGGCACTCGCAGTGCACTTTACTAGGGACTGACACATAAATCAAATAGGCTAATCATGGAAACACCAATCCATAACACAATTTACACAGAGAGCATATGCACTTTAGCACTGATTAGCAGTGGTAAAGTGCCCAGAGTCCTAAAACCAACACACACAGGGTCAAAAACAGGAGGCCAAAAAGCAAAAAGTCTGGGGGTAAACCCGCTGAAAAAGCCAAGTCTAACACAACCCCCTCCCAGCCTAAAGCCAGGGTAGACTAATCAATCCCTTGATGGACTTCCCTGCTTGGGGCGATAGAACATAGACCTGGCCCACAACAGCGGCGGCACGTTCTGGTTCTAAGCCTTTCCAAACCCAGTTGGATCTCTCTATCCATATTCTCAGGGCCCACTAAGCTGACCCATGGGGTACCCTTCTCTTCACCTGTGAACCCCATCTGTGCAGCGCCTAAACTTACTTTGCTCACAGATGTGTCCCAACAGGCCGACAGTGCCCACATGGCCAACACAGTGGTGTGGCCCAGTCCACCCCAGGGGTGTGACTCCTGTCCCCCTCCCAGGGGCAACTCTGTCCACCAGGACAGTAAGCCACAGTGGCTACCGACAGTTGTCAGTGGGGAGACCCAGGCCTTATGCCTCTCAGGGCTCTCTAACCTCTGTGGTGTCAGAGAGTGGGGGGCGGTAGCCCCAGGTGCCTGGCACCCTTTGTCCACTCTCCCTCTTGTCAGGTCAGGGATGACATCCTGGCACTGACCCACCAGCCTAGGGTCTGTACCCGGCGGCTGGACAGGAGACTGGGGTAGGCTTTCCCACCCCCGGTCTTCCTCCCAGGGGCTCCGTACCCTCCCACCTGTAGCGGTACCCCCTTCCAGAATTGTCAGGGCACCTGTGGCAGGTGCCTTGCACAATTCGCCCACCAGTTCAGGGGTGCTATCCTGCAATAATAATAATAATAATACTGAAATTTATATAGCGCGAACAGCTACCTCAAAAACAGAGGTGTCCCGGCGCTCTAGCAGCAAGCAGCGCATGCACATAAGTTTAGGCACTGAGGTCAGGCCTAATCATTGCTAAAGAGCCATGTCTTCAGCGCTTTTCTAAAACTGGTCTCAGTGTTAGCTTGGCGGAGAAACCCAGGTAGGGCATTCCACAATTTAGCCGTTCTTACTGTGAGCGCCCTACCGCCCAAACAAGCTTTCACAAAGCGGGGAGCGTAGAGCAAATTCTGAGAGTTTGACCGCAGGAAGCGATTTTGCTTATACCGGCCAAGTCTTTGTTTAAGATAGCTAGGACATCTTCCCTGAAGAGCCCGATAGGCCAAGGTCAAGGCCTTAAATTCAATTCTTTTGGCTACCGGGAGCCAGTGTAGCTCCTGTAAATGCGGAGAGACATGATGTCGAAAAGGAATGCGTCTAATTAGTCTCGCAGCCGCATTCTGCACCATCTGCAGACGTCTAATCGAATATTTAGGCAGGCCAAGATATAAGCCGTTTGCGTAGTCCAGCCTGGATGTCACTGTGGCATGGACTACGGATTTACGGCAATCTTCTGGCATAAAATGTAAAAATTTACGGAGATTTCTCATTTTACTAAAACACGAAGCGGTGACCTGTTGGATTTGGGCCGAGAAAGAGAGATCCGCCTCCCATCTCACCCCTAGATTTTTAATACTCGTGCTGGAGAAGGCGGAGGGCCCATTTCTACTGGCCACCACAGATCTGAAGCAGGCACAGGGCCATTTCCGAAAAACAGCACCTCTGTTTTTCCCGCATTGAGTTTTAGTTTGTTTATATTCATCCATATGGCTATGTCTCTCAAGCAACCTTTAAAATTCATAAAAGCCTCTGTCGTTCGCTCCTGAAAAGGGAAAACCAGCTGGGTGTCGTCAGCGTAGGAGATTGCCTTCACACCCCAGTTGGCAATCAAAGAGAAAAGAGGGGCTAGGTACAAATTGAAAAGTAAAGGACTCAACGCGGAGCCTTGAGGGACGCCGCACCATAGGGCTTTAGGTTTTGATTCAAATGGTTGTAAGGCGACTCTTTGGGTACGGCCGCTTAAGTATGATTTCAGCCAGGTCAAAACCTTCCCCCCAAAACCTGTGTCTTGCAATCTCTGCACCAACATGGTGTGGTCGACGGTGTCGAAAGCTGCAGACAGATCCAGGAGCACCAGCCTAGGGTCTGTACCCTGAGGCTGGACACAGGACTGGGGTGGCCTCTCCCACACCCTGTCCTCCTCCCTGGGGCACTGCATCCCCCCACCGGGAGCAGTCCCCTCAACTCCAGAATTGTCAGGCCACCTGTGGCAGGCGTTCTGCACAATTCACCCACCAGTTCAGGGGTGCTATCCTGCAACTGGTACACCAGCCCAGGGTCTGTACCCTGAGGCTGAACAAGGGACTGGGGTAGGCTCTCCCACACCCGGTCCTCCTCCCTGGGGCACTGTACCCTCCCACCTGGTGCGGCACCCCAGAAGACAAACTGGTAGTGGCACTGTTAGCAGTTGCCCCTTCCCCCAGGTCAGGGGGGACACCCTGAACCTGGTCCTCCAACCCAGGGCCTGTACCCTTAGGCTGAACCTGTGCCTGGCAACCCAGGACTTCCGGGGGAGTACACCAACCCCCCCCAAGGGAAACACACCCCTCATGAGTTGTGCCAGAATCCGCCTGGTGCAGGTCTCCAGCCTCCTGTCCACCTGACAGAGCATGAAGACCCCCCAGGCCAGAAGTGGCCTCACCAGGGTCAGTCCTGGGGTGCTCTGACCTCAGAGCTGGCAACCCCTGACCTACTGGTCCTTCCAAAATTGTCAGGGCACCTGTGGCAGGTGTCCTGCCCAACTCGCCCACCAGTTCAGGACCTCCCTCCAGCAACTGGTCTCCCAACCTAGGGTCTAAACCCTCAAGTTGAACCGGGGTCAGAGGCGAGGACTCCCACCCTCTGCACCCCCTTCCAGAGTTCTGCACCCTCCCACCTGGAATGGTACCCCTAGAAGACAAACCGGTCAGGACACTGCTTACAGTCGTCCTTCCCTCCAGGTCAGGCAGGACCTGAACCTGGCTTCCCAACCCAGGGACTAAACCCTGCAGCTGAGCACCTGCCCGGCACACCAGGACTTCCTTGGGAGCACGCATGCCCCCCCTGAGGGTAACACATGACTCATGTGTTGTGTGACAGTCTGCCTGGCGCAGATCTCCTGACCTCTGTCCATCTGACAGTGCGCGAAGATCCCCCAGGACAGAAGTGGTGTCACCATGGTCACTGCTAGGAGGCTCAGCCCTTCTGGCTGGCCCCTGACCCACTGGTTCTCCCACTGGGGAACCCATCCTCCTCTCACCGGACTTCTGCACCCTCCACTTAGGAGCGGCACCGCCAGACACCAGAACCACTGGAGCTCCGTTTACGGATGCTCCAGGTTCTCCTGACTCTAGGAGATCCCCCTCAACGGACGGCCTATTAGTACAGCCTAGGCTCCCCACCTGGTGTTCCCTCCTGGAACCACCCAGGCTTTGGGACCGGGTTTCGGGCACCTTGGGCCGCAGCCTTTTCCCACTCCTCCGCAGAGACAGGACGTGAGTCCCTACACCCTTCCCATGACACCGGGACCTAGCTGGGCTACCATGAACCTATCCCACCACCCTTGGTGGGGAAATACCTAAGCCCCTTCCTTCCGGGTCACCCCAGATGCTTCTCCAGACCCTCTGGAATCCACCAAAAGGTCTGCCTCCAGTGCAAGCTCCCTGGGGTCAGAGAACTCACACTCCACTGGGTGTTGGCATAGCTCTGGAAAACAGGGACTTAAAATATGCTCTCCATCAATTGAATCACACAGCCCCACACAGGTGTTAACCAAACTACCCTTCACCCAGCTATCCAGTGCCTCAGAAAAGTACCCCACATCATTCTCACAAGACTGGCGAGACAGTGTCTGACTGGTGCTGTCTCTTAACCCATACTCTTCTGGCTGGTCTCCATACTCACTTACTAGGGCTTCTATCATGGGGGAACCCTCTCCCTGCACCTCTCATCTAGAGTCAGTAGAGTGTCCCTCCCACTACTAGGAAAATGATCCCCTGTGTCAGTGCCCCAATCCACCTCAGGGACACTGCGCACCACTGGAGTAACCTCACAATCCTGAACCCCCTGGTGTATGTCAACCCCTCCTTGAAGTAGGGCCCCAAATCTGTGTGTGTGTGTACCTCATCCTCAGTACTGGACCTAACACTTTTGCTGCCACCATCTGGGCTGGGCCTAGCCCTACTGGCTTCCCAGTCCAGCTCTCTCATTTTAAACTCATGGTCTAAGATCACCTTCTTTTCCTCCATGGCTATTCTTTTGTCTTCCCTCTCACTTTCCATCCTGAGTTTCTCCAACTCGAACTTCCTCGCTTCCCCCGCCTGTCCTCCAGCTCCTCTGGGGACAGATTGCTGCTACCTGGTTTAGAGGGTGCCCCCCCTCCCAAAAGCACATCCACCCTTGGAATAGGCTCCTCTGCCTCCATGCCAAGATTTCCAGACAGCTCACTAGCATGTCTGGCTGCTACCCAGGCCCTCAGCGCCTTTTGTAGCTCCTCTTTTCTGGTGAGGCCCCTGATTTGGATTTTGAAGTTTTTGCAGATCGCCTTCAATTCCTTCACATTGTAGGTTTCTAACCTCTCCTCCTCAAATGCCACTTCCAAGGATGCAACAGATGATGCAATTGATTCAGGCATGACGAAGTAGCAAGTTCAAACTGGCAAGATCAAAAAAATAGGCCAAAAAGAAAAAGAACCAGTATGTGGGACGTAATGGTCTGCGATATGGTAGTAGTGCACACCAATCACTGTAAGTCAAGTGCAAACGCAAGTCCTATCCTCACCGCTGACAACCAATGTTAGAAATGGGATTCTTGGTAGGCTAGGGCGCGGGCCAAAGCCAGGCAAAAACCACCACTCTAGTCAGGATAAGGGAGTTACACGTCTAAAATAACCCCTGCTCACCCCCTTGGTAGCTTGGCACGAGCAGCCAGGCTTATCTTAGAGGCAGTGTGTAAAGCATTTGCACATAACCAACAGTAATACAGTGTACGCACTACAAAAGGACACCACACCAGTTTAGAAAAATATCCAATATTTTTATATAATTAAAACAAGACCAAAAACAATAAGAATCCACAATACTATACTTAAAAGTTCACAGTTCCAAAAATACGCTGATTAAAAAGAGTTCCTTGTGTGGATAGCCCCGTCCGGGCTACCACGGCGTCGTGAACAACAAATGCAACAGTTCTGGCTGGTCGCGGGCCAGCTACGGTGTTGGGAAGACCCGCAAACAGTACCTGTGAGAGATGCAGGGCGTTGAGGCCCTTGAAGACACTCGCGTTGCAGGTCGAGCTCCTCTCTGATGGAATCAGGAGCGCTGGCGCCGGCAGACGGCTGGTGCTGCGGTGCGAAGCGCAGCGGTGCAGCGTGCGGTGCCCCCAGGTCACGGTGCGAGCAGCGGCTCAGTGACGGCGTCAGATGGCGTCGTCGGTGAGACCAGGGTCGCGGTGCGAGATGAAGGCGGTGCTCGCCACGGTGCTAGCAGGTCACGGTGCAAGCAGCGTCGTCGTCGTTGCTGAAGCGCTGTCGTCGGCTGACGAACTGGAGTCGATGGCGCCGGTAGGCCAAGGTTGCGGTGCAGGATGAGGGCGGTGCGTCGTGTGACTTACGAGCGGTGCCCTCGAACCACGGTGCAAGCAGCGGCGTTGATTTCGGCGGGAAGTGGCGGCATCAGGAAGGTCAAGGCGTCCTCGTGATGCAAGGCGGCGCGGAGTGCGGTGCCCACAGGTCGCGGTGCGAGCAGCGGCTCGGTAGCGGTGTCAACAGGCGTCGTCGGTGAGACCAGGGTTGCGGTGCGGCGTTGCGGCGGTGCTCTCTGCGGTGCCAAAGCTTCAGCGTGAAGCAAGGCGGTGCGCAGTGCGGTGCCCACAGGTCGCGGTGCAAGCAGCGGCTCGGTGGCGGCATCAACAGGCGTCGTCGGTGAGACCAGGGTTGCGGTGCGGCGTTAACCTCTGTGGCGCCAAAGCTTCGGCGTGAAGCGAGGCGGTGCGGAGTGCGGTGCCCACAGGTCGCGGTGCAAGCAGCGGCTCGGTGGCGGCATCAACAGGCGTCGTCGGTAAGACCAGGGTTGCGGTGCGGTGTTGCGGCGGTGCTCTCTGCGGTGCCAAAGCTTCGGCGTGAAGCAAGGCGGTGCGGAGTGCGGTGCCCACAGGTCGCGGTGCAAGCAGCGGCTCGGTGTCGGCGTCAACAGGCGTCGTCGGTGAGACCAAGGTTGCGGTGCGGCGTTGCGGTGGTGCCCTCTGCGGTGCCTTCAGGACACGGAGTCGGCAGCGGCGTCGTAGACGTCGTTGAGTTGGCGTTCTTCTTGCTGCAGCACAAAACACACAGTCCCCAGTGCTGCGGGTCGAAGAACTTGAAGTCTTTGCTGTTCCTGAGACTTCGTGAACAGGGGGCAAGCTCTACCTCAAGCCCTTGGAGAGACTCACAAATTAGGTTGCAGAAAGTCCAGTCCAGGCCTTTCACTGCCCAAGACAGAAGCAGCCACTGCAGGTCAGCCCAGCAAAGCACCCAGCAAAGCAGTCGTTCCTTTTCGCAGCTTCTCCGGCTCTTCTTCTTGGCAGTCTTCTTGTCCAGATGAGTTCTAAAGTTCAGGGGTCTGGGACCCAGCATTTATGTCCAAAAATCCTTTGATCTCTTAGGCAGAGAGGGCCTGTGCCCGTCAGGACCAGTTCTGCCTTCTCTGGTGTGAATTCCTGGCAGGAGGTGGAGACGGCATTTGTCAGAGGCAGAGCAGGCCCTTTGAGGTGCAAGGAAATCTCCTCCTCCTTCCCCCATCGTAACCCAGGTCTCTTCAGCCCTTTCCTGACCTACCTAGATCATCTGGCGCCCCTCCTACTCCCCCAGCCTTCTGTCATCCAAAACCAAGACAGGCAATCACATTCCAGCAGAGGCACACAAGATGACTGAGCAAGAAAATACCCACTTTCTAAAAGTGGTATTTTCAAACACAGAATGTAAAAATCACCTTCACTAAAAGATGCATCTTTAGATTCTGAGTTCAGGCATACTAAATTCTATTTTCTTACCGAATTCCCTGGGCCAGTTATGTTTATAAGATGTTATAAACAAACCTCCCATTCTATCCTATGGGGAACTGGTAGCCTTGCAATAGTGAAAAACGAAATTGGCTGTAATTCACTATCAGGACATGCCACACACACCAGGGCATGTCCCACCTTTCACATACACTGCACCCTGCCCACAGGGGTACCTTGGGCCTACCTGAGGGGTGTCTGACATGCAAGGGAAGGTTAGGAACCGGCCAGTGTGTGCACTGGCCAAGTCGACATGGCAGTTCCAGGCTGCGCACAGGCTCTGCAATGGCAGGCCAGAGTTCCACTTTACGGGCTGTTTGCGTGGGTGGCACAATCCAGTGCTGCAGCCCACCAACAGCATTTGATTTATAGGCCCTGGCACTCGCAGTGCACTTTACTAGGGACTGACACATAAATCAAATAGGCCAATCATGGAAACACCAATCCATAACACAATTTACACAGATAGCATATGCACTTTAGCACTGATTAGCAGTGGTAAAGTGCCCAGAGTCCTAAAACCAACACACACAGGGTCAAAAACAGGAGGCCAAAAAGCAAAAAGTCTGGGGGTAAACCCGCTGAAAAAGCCAAGTCTAACACCTGGTCAAAGCAAGAAGGCCTGCCGGCAGCCCTTCTGACCCCTGTCCACCACAAACTTTCAAGACAATTCTTTTAACAACCTCTGCTGCCACTCCAGTAAGAAGAATCATCAACGATTCCTTAACTACCGGAATATTTCCAGAAGAACTCAAAAAGTCACACATACGCCCTTTACAGAAGAAAACAAACTTGGACCCGCTGAACCCTGACAACTACAGACCCATTACAAATGGACCTTTCCTGGGCATACTGATAGAAAGAGCAGCGTTCGCCCAGATGTCACAATTCATTGAAGAGAATGACATACTTTCAGACTTCCAAACAGGATTCCGTCCAGGAAGAGGCACTGAATCTGCCCTCCTTGCCATCTGGGATGACCTGAAGAATACAGTAGACCGCAATGGGGTTGCTGCGCTACTCCTCTTGGACCTCTCGGCTGCCTTTGACACGGTTGACCATGACACTCTGAAACAAAGACTCTGAAGCGGGCATAGAGGGAACTGCTCTAGACTGGATCGCGTCCTACCTTCGAAACAGAACTAATGTCATCCATACCCCACCTTTCTCGTACAAACCATACTCCACAAAAGCAGGTGTCCCTCAAGGCTCTATCATCTCGCCCGTGCTTTTCAACATCTACATGAAGTCATTACCGGAACTGATCAATCAATTTCACCTCACGTGCTATAACTATGCAGATGACACGCAAGTACTCCTTCAACTGAAACGCCCCAAAGACATTGGAAAATCCCCAACTTTCAGTTGTCTCAGAGCCGTGGATCAGTGGATGACTTGGAGCCATCTCAAATTGAATGCTTCCAAAACGGAAATACTCACGTGTGGCGATTGGAAACATTATGACCCGCTTGCCGCCTGGCCTGATGAACTGGGATCACCGCCTAAAGTATCGAAGGAAGTAAGAAACCTCGGAATGACCATGGACTCCAAGCTGTCGATGAATGCCCAAGTGGACAAACTAGCAAGATCAAGCTTTGTCACTATAAAAACGCTGCAACGAATTTTCCCTCATTTGGGATTTCCACACAAAGTCCAAGCTATCATGTCCCTTGCTCTGTCCAAACTCGATTACGCCAATAGCCTCTACCAAGGATCACCTTTAACGACCATGAAAAGACTACAACGGATTCAGAACTCGGCTGCCAGACTACTCTTGCATATCAAACCGCGAGACCACATCTCACCTGCCTTCAAAGCCCTGCATTGGTTACCGGTTGCCAGAAGATCCACGATCAAGCTACTTTGTATCACCCACAAAGCAATGCATGGAATGGGACCGCTCTTCATCAGGAATAAAATCACCAAACACATTCTACAAAGGAACCTCCGCTCTAAAAGGGCATCTCGCCTCAAGATCCCAAGATACAAGAAAAAAAACATGGGTGGCACATCCTTCTCTGCTCAAGCAGCCAAACTATGGAACTCTTTACCCCCCAACATAAGATCCACCGACAACCACCTTATCTTCAGAAAACTACTCAAGAATTGGCTCTTCCCCACATAAGCACCATACGCAAACAGAAATTTACAGCATATCCCTCTGTATATAAGCATTTATTTTCACTATAGATATGTACCTATCTTTATGTATTGCTTTGTATAAACATGTAGAATAATTATGTTGTTAAAAAAAAAAAAATCATCTTTCGTCTACATGTACTTGCTTCCATTGTGCATCTATGTACCTCCATGTACTTGGATCTGTGTGTCTGTTACTTTTCTCCTGAAAAAGCATATCCAATGCACTACCCTATTTCTCATCCTGTACCTCTATCAATATCTTTAATCTACATATACTTACCTCCTTTATGCATCTATATACTTTCAATGTACTTATGGATCGATATCTTTATCACTTTCTTCTAATTTGGAATTTCCAATGCACTACCCTATTTCTCAGCCCATACTTCTCTCAATATATCTTCTAGCCCAACTCTCTGACTCATCTCAAACTTCTTTCTACTACTCTTTCCAATGCACTACCCTATCTCTCACCCTATACATCTATCAATATATCCTCTACATCCACTCTCTCATTTATCCCAAACCCCATACCACCACTATGATCCCCAAAATAACCCTTTCTAGACTCTCTCCTACTCTACCCCTCCTTGCATCATCTGACACCTCTTTTACTATACCGATCCCCCAAAACAAACCTTTCTAAACTTTTCCCCTCCAAAAAACCCTTTTTACTCATCCAAAAGCCTCCTCCTACTGCTATGATCTAAAATAAAAATAAAAAGATCCTTCACTCTTCTATCCCTCCACTATCCTTTTCAATCACAATAACAGACTGACATGTTCACTTCTCAAATTCCATATTCCACTATACTAATTCACCACTAATCCTTTATGGGTTCCAGAGTAGCGTGCTACGCGCCAATAAAGCGTTTCAACACCCCATCAGGGTTACAAGCGCTATATAAATGCAAACCTTTTTCCCTTTTCTACCCCTCCCCAACCCTTCTCAATCCAAATAACTGACTAACATATCCACCACTCAAATTAATTTCATGTTTCACCATACTAATTCAACACTAATCCTTATGGGTTCCAGAGTAGCGTTCTACTCGCCAAAAAAGCGCTTCAAAACCCCATCAGGGGTTGCAAGCGCTATAAGAATACAAACCTCTTTCCCTCTTTTATGCCGCCACCTACCCTTCTCTATCCAAATAACTGAATAACATATCCACCACTCAAATTACTTCATATTTCACTATACTAATTTTCAACACTAATCCTTTATGGGTTCCGGAGTAGCGTGCTACTCGCCAGAAAAGCGCTTCAACACCCATCAGGGGTAACATGTGCTATATGAATGCAAACCTTTCTTCCCCTTCTATCCCTCCGCTATCCTTCTCACTCCAAATAACTGACTAATATCCACCACTCAAATTACTATCATATTTCACAATACTAATACACCACTAATCCTTTATGGGTTTCCGGAGTAGCGTGCTTCAACACCCCATCAGGGGTAACAAGCGCTATATAAATACAAACCTTTTTTCCTCTTCTATCCTTCTGCTATCCTTCAGAATCCAAATAACTGACTAACCTATCCACCACTTAAAATTTACTTGCATGTTTCACTATACTAATTCAACACTAATCCTCTATGGGTCCCGGAGTAGCGTGCTACTCGCCGAAAAAGCGCTTCAACGCCTCGTCAGGGGTAGTAAGCGCTATACAAATGCAATTACAATACAATTACAATATGGCTGGGTTCAAACTGGAATGGCATGGGATGAAAAAAAACACAGGATTTAGGCCCAGCTCTCTGTACTGGGTTAAATGTTTGACATTGTTCAACATTCTGTCCATCAATTGTTCTTTTTGCATTAGTCACCTCGAATGGGACTGGCATGCCCAGACGTGAGCCCCGTGCTATCTATGCCACTGGAGTCAAGCTAGCCTGGCTGATGAGGGGTGAAACCCGGAAACCAGTCCTAGGATGCTTGTTTCCAGTCCAGGGAGGAGCTGGCCTGGCAGCTCGGGCTGGACTGTTCCCATTGGGAGCAGGGTCAAGACTGATTTGCATATGGCTGGGTTTAAAATGGAATGGCATGGGGAGGAGAAAAACGATGGATTTAGGCCCAGATCTCTGTATTGGGTTGAATGTTTGACATTGTTCAACATTCTGTCCATCAATTGTTCTTTTTGCATTTGTCATTCTGAGTGGGACGGGTATGCCCAGACGTGGGTCCAGTGCTCTCCATGCCACTGGAGTCAAGCTAGCCTGGCTGATGAGGGGTGAAACCCGGAAACCAGTCCTAGGATGCTTGTTTCCAGTCCAGGGAGGAGCTGGCCTGGCAGCTCGGGCTGGACTGTTCCCATTGGGAGCAGGGTCAAGACTGATTTGCATATGGCTGGGTTCAAAATGGAATGGCATAGGGGGGCAAATAAACAATAGATATAGGCCCAGATCTCTGTATTGGGTTGAATGTTTGACATTGTTCAACATTCTGTCAATCAATTGTTATTTTTGCATTTGTCACCCCGAGTGGGACTGGTATGCCCAGACGTTGGGCCTGTGCTCTCCATGCCACTTGAGTCAAGCTAGCCAGCCTGGCTGATGAAGGGTGAAACCCCAAAACCGGTCCTAGGATGCTTGTTTCCAATCCAGAGAGGACCTGGCCTGGCAGTTCAGGCTGGACTGTTCCTATTGGGAGCAGGGTCAAGACTGATTTGCATATGGCTGGGTTCAAACTGGAATGGCATGGGAGCAAAAAACCGATGGATTAAGGCCCAGATCTCTGTACTGGGTTGAATGTTTGACATTGTTCAACATTCTGTCCATCAATTGTTCTTTTTGCATTTGTCACCCCGAGTGGGATGGGTATGCCCAGACGTGGGTCCCATGCTCTCCATGCCACTGGAGTCAAGCTAGCCCAGCTGATGAGGGGTGAAACCACGAAACCAGTCCTAGGATGCTTGTTTCCAGTCCAGGGAGGACCTGTCCTGGCAGTTCGGGCTGGCCTGTTCCCATTGGGAGCAGGGTCAAGACTGAATTGCATATGGCTGGGTTCAAAATGGAATGGCATGGGGAGCAAAAAAACAATGGATTGAGGCCCAGATCTCTGTACTGGATTGGATGTTTGACATTGTTCAACATTCTGTCAATCAATTATTCTTTTTGCATTTGTCACCCCGAGTGGGAGGGGAATGCCCAGACGTGAATCCCGTGTTATCTATGCCACTGGAGTCAAGCTAGCCTGGCTAATGAGGGGTGAAACCCCGAAACCGGTCCTATGATGCTTGTTACCGGTCCAGGGAGGACCTGGCCTGGCAGTACGGGCTGGACTGTTCCTATTGTGAGCAGGGTCAAGACCGATTTCAATATGGGTGGGTTCAAAATGGAATGGCATGGGGAGCAAAAATCGATGGATTTAGGCCCAGATCTCTGTACTGGGTTGAATGTTTGACATTGTTCAACATTCTGTCCATCAATTGTTCTTTTTGCATTTGTCAGCCCGAGTGGGACGGGTATGCCCAGACGTGGGTCCCGTGCTCTCCATGCCACTGGAGTCAAGCTAGCCTGGCTGATGAGGGGTGAAACCCGGAAACCAGTCCTAGGATGCTTGTTTCCAGTCCAGAGAGGAGCTGGCCTGGCAGTTCGGGCTGGACTGTTCCCATTGGAAGCAGGGTCAAGACTGATTTGCATATGGCTGGGTTCAAAATGGAATGACATGGAGAGCAAAAAAACGATAGATATAGGCCCAGATCTCTGTACTGGGTTGAATATTTGACATTGTTGAACATTCTGTCAATCAACTGTTATTTTTGCATTTGTCACCCCGAGTGGGACTGGTATGCCCAGACGTGGGTCCCGTGCTCTCCATGCCACTTGAGTCAGGCTAGCCAGCCTGGCTGATTAAGGGTGAAACCCCAAAACCGGTCCTAGGATGCTTGTTTCCAGTCCAGGGAGGACCTGGCCTGGCAGTTCGGGCTGGACTGTTCCCATTGGGAGCAGGGTCAAGACTGATTTGCATATGGCTGGGTTCAAACTGGAATGGCATGGGAGCAAAAAAACGATGGATTAAGGCCCAGATCTCTGTACTGGGTTGAATGACATTGTTCAACATTTTGTCCATCAATTGTTCTTTTTGCATTTGTCACCCCGAGTGGGACGGGTATGCCCATACGTGAGTCCCGTGCTATCTATGCCACTGGAGTCAAGCTAGCCTGGCTGATGAGGAGTGAAACCCCTAAACCGGTCCTAGGATGCTTGTTTCCAGTCCAGGGAGTACCTGGCCAGGCAGTACGGGCTGGACTGTTCCCATTGGGAGCAGAGTCAAGACTGATTTTAATATGCCTGGGTTCAAACTGGAATGGCATGGGGAGCAAAAAAACGATGGATTTAGGCCCAGATCCCTGTACTGGGTTGAATGTTTGACATTGTTCAACATTCTATCCATCAATTGTTCTTTTTGGATTTGTCACCCCGAGTGGGACAGGTATGCCAAGACGTGGGTCCCATGCTCTCCATGCCACTGGAGTCAAGCTAGCCTGGCTGATGAGGGGTGAAACTACGAAACCAGTCCTAGGATGCTTGTTTCCAGTCCAGGGAGGACCTGTCCTGGCAGTTCGGGCTGGCCTGTTCCCATTGGGAGAAGGGTGAAGACTGATTTGCACATGGCTGGGTTCAAAATGGAATGGCATGGGGAGCAAAAAAACAATGGATTGAGACCCAGATCTCTGTACTGGGTTGGATGTTTGACATTGTTCAACATTCTGTCCATCAATTATTCTTTTTGCATTCGTCACCCCGAGTGGGACGGGTATGCCCAGACGTGAGTCCCGTGCTATCTATGCCACTGGAGTCAAGCTAGCCTGGCTGATGAGGGGTGAAATCCCGAAACCGGTCCTAGGATGCTTGTTTCCAGTCCAAGGAGGACCTGGCCTGGCAGTACGGGCTGGACTGTTCCTATTGGGAGCAGGGTCAAGACCGATTTGAATATGGCTGGGTTCAAAATGGAATGGCATGGAGAGGAGAAAAACGATGGATTTAGGCCCAGATCTCTGTACTGGGTTGAATGTTTGACATTGTTCAACATTCTGTCCATCAATTGTTCTTTTTGCATTTGTCATTCTGAGTGGGACGGGTATGCCCAGACGTGGGTCCAGTGCTCTCCATGCCACTGGAGTCAAGCTAGCCTGGCTGATGAGGGGGTGAAACCCGGAAACCAGTACTAGGATGCTTGTTTCCAGTCCAGGGAGGAGCTGGCCTGGCAGCTCGGGCTGGACTGTTCCCATTGGGAGCAGGGTCAAGACTGATTTGCATTTGGCTGGGTTCAAAATGGAATGACATGGAGAGCAAAACAACGATGGATTTAGGCCTAGATCTCTGTACTGGGTTGAATGTTTGACATTGTTCAACATTCTGTCAATCAACTGTTCTTTTTGCTGTTGACCACCCAGCACAGCCGTCCTCCAGAGGTTGTACCTGACCAGAAGTAATAGCCGACTCTTGTCAATACTGTACATTTAGTGAACCTAATGGTGAAATGTGATTATAGGTGTGAACATTAAAAATCGGTGGTGGAGGAACATGCCTGGTAATATGATTGTAGGTGTGACCCAGATTACCGTAATTACCAAATGGGTAAGCTGTCCTATAGTGGGTTATAAAAGTGACCCAAGGGGACCACAGTTATTTTGCTCTAAGACAAGAGTCAATTATTCAGAATAAACCAAACTCTCTCTGCAGCTGACCTGATCTAATGTTTACAACCGCGCCCTGCTCTGCCTACCCTAGTTCCCAGCCAATATGTAACCTTGTTTCTAAACTCTCCCCATCCCTCCTTCTGGTTATTAATTAGGGAAGGGACGTCCATTAGCACAATAACAAGCGGAGTGGATTTTGTCACGGTCACCGGAATATCCTCAGGGTAGGGCCGATGCTCAAAGGGGTCCACCTCTCGACAGCCCCAAGTCCGGATAGAATAGATCAACTCGGACTGTTGAGATGGTCAAGCGGGGGAAGGAAAGGGTAGGAACTGCAGGGAAGGAGACCTGAGAATGACAAGGAAAAGAACTTAATACTTCATCCCTTTATACATCGGACACTATCATGTATACATTGTAGAAAAGTTGTTCATGAGATACCTGTAAAGAAAAAAGATGTGGCCCTACACCAGGAGAGAGATGAGAGGGTAAATTTAGGGTACCAGCACGTTACTATACTAGAGAAAGAACAATGTACCGTTAGAAAAAACATATAGCCTCTAATATCAAATAATCATGAACAGCAGAAGAGTGAGGTATCTCTAAGCTAGACCACCTACCCTAGAAACAAGAGGATGCTACTCAACAGTATACGACTGTTCTTTCCTGGACACCCCCTACTGACCTCCCCTGTAAGAAACTAACGAAATAGAAAGGCCACTGTTATTGGTAAGGATCATACGTGTGATCTGTTCCTCTGTAAGAATTCATATACCAAAAATTCAGAGATAATACCCTTCCCCAAACTTGGAGAAATGAACAAAGGCTCCACGTTTTGAGTCACCCATAATAGCTTGATGCAGAGCTAGAGCACTTTCAATAGTCAAGAGAAAGAGATCCTCTCTTTCCTTAAGAGAACATACAATTGCGGTGGAAAATGTAAAGTAACTCACAGGAAATATCACAGGGCAAAAAGGACAGTCTAGCCCAGCAATTGCAAAACAAATATTCCCACTCTTACTTCAAAGTGGGCGTGCACAATCCCTGATCGGTATTAGTTATGCGCGGGATACGTAATTCCCCCAACAGTAATGCAAGCAGCTCAAAATACCTCCTCCGCATGAGCCTATCCGAACACAACGTAGACTCACCAACGGAGGTTAGAACACACACTATAACCCTTAGCATCAGGATTCAAAGGGATCAACAGAGGTGATTTCTCCCGCATGAGACCGTAAAACGAAACGCGTCTTGCCAACGGGAGAAATCCGACGTACTTGCTTCGGAAGGCTCCAAAGCAAATCAGTTACAAATGAACACACGATTAGTGCGAGAAGCACCCTTACCGGACCGCTTCCTCAGCCGGGACAGCCAGATTCCACAAAATAATCGGCGTCTTCGTGAAGGCGCCTTCCGTCTATATCCTGGTTTCGCTGACGGCACGCTCAACCCTGTGTGCGTCGTCAGAAACATAAGGATCGTTGGGAAACGGAGTTCTTCGTCCCACTGCAGCTTCGTACTAGCTGTTAGTGTATTCTATCACGATGCGCCCTGACAGTAAATCCTCCCCTTGGAAAACACTGACAGGAGCAAGGTTTATCCGGGTATCTCCCATGGAAAGCTGCCACCAGTCGGGGGCATGCACAGCAGTTGACGGTTCCCAGGAGTCCTCCACGGGACCATACCCTTTCCAAGATACCAGATACCACAACCGTCTTCGAGTGATTTTTGAGTCAGCAATACCCTTCACTTCGTACTCCTTATCGTGACTCACCCATAATGGAACAGGCTGTTTCTTAATTGGGCAAAAAGAAGGTTTCAACAGGAAGACATGAAACACAGGATGAATGCGAAAATGCGTCGGCAAACGCAACTTCGCCGCCACTGGGCCCACATGTTTAAGAACCTTGTAGGGGCCTATGTAGCTGGGACTCAAAATACTGTGCCTCTTGAATCTTATGTTTTTTGTGGATAGCCACACCAAATCACCCTTTTATAAACAGGATTGGGCCTACGATGTCTATTGGCCTGTCTTTTATACAACTCCTTTGCATGCTGGAGATGCTTTTTGGTGTCAATCAATGTCTTTCGAATGTGAACCAACCTTTGATGTACCTCAGGGAGTTTCAGATTGTGACTAGGAGACAAGAAAGGAATGAAACGAGGGTGGAAACCGTAAGAGCTATAGAAAGGAGAGTGGTGTATAGAACTGTGAGTGGCGCTATTGTATGCAATTTCAGCTAACCATAACCAATCTACCCATGCTTTGGTGTTAGTGTCAACATAACATCTAAGGAACTGCTTGAGCGTCTGGTTCAACCGTTCCGTTTGACCATCAGTTTGCGGATGAAAACTGGTGGACAACGCGGAAGATATGTGTAACCCAGAACACCAAACCCTCCAAAATTGTGCTGTGAATTGTGTTTCCCTTTCTGACACTATTGCACGTGGAAGACCATGCAACCAAACCACATTAACCAATAGGAGCTTAGCTAACTGGCCTGCAGAAGGAAGTTGTTTGCAAGCAATGAAATGCCCCATTTTTGTTAAATAGTCTATGACCAGTATATCCTTGATCCTTGGGTAACCCAACTATGAAGTCCACCGAGAATCGTTCCCATGGGTTTTCTGGTGTTGGCATTGGCTGTAAAAGACCTTGAGATTTGTTTTTATCCGTTTTCATTTGAGCACATATGGAACAACCTTTTACCCATGCGATGATGTCTTGTCATAGAGATGGCCACCAGAATTGCCTTAAATACCCTTTCGGTAGTCTTTGAAATGCCACAATGTCCTGCACACGGGAGGATATGACACCACTGAAAAACTTGCTGTCTCAATTCCTTGGTAGGGAGTAAGACTTGTTTTCCTTTTAATGGAATACCTTGTTGTATCCGCCACTCAGGATGGTGCTTAAGCCACTCTCTCCAGGTAAACGTATGTGTTCCCCTTCTCACCTTTAGTAGGAAATCATTGGTTTGTGTCACACATAGAACCTTACAGGGTTCAATGATTGCTCTTTCTTGAATTGCTTTTGATTCGGTTTGAGTTACCTGTCTAGTTAGAGCATCGGCCTTCTTGTTTTCTCCGCCAGGTCTAAAAGTAATTATGAAATGGTATTCGGCAAAGAACAGCATCCACCGTAGTTGACGTGGAGTTAACTGTCGGGCAGCCTTCATGAATTGAAGGTTGCGGTGGTCCGTGTATACTGTCACTCTGTTTTCGGCTCCTTTTATCTAATGTCTCCATTCCAGAAAGGCTTCTTTGATGGCCAACAACTCTTTTTCGGCTATGGTTTAGTTTTGTTCCACGCTGTTCAATTTTCGAGACATAAAGGCGACAGGCTGCAATTGGCCTGTTGAGGGATGTCTTTGGGACAAGACAGCTCCTACTGCCACATCGGAGGCGTCTGCTTCCACCACAAAAGGTACTTCAGGATTAGCATGAGCCAGTATCTGGGCGGAAGAAAAGGCCTTCTTGAGTGACTCAAATGCGGATTGAGCCTCATCGGTCCACTGGAACGGAATCTTTTTCCGTAGCAATCTTGTAATAGGGGCCACGGTGGTCGAAAAATGGTGCATTAATCGCCTATAAAAATTGGCAAAGCCTAAAAAACATTGTATGTCTCTAATGTTTTGAGGACAGGGCCACTCAGTGACAGCTGTCAATTTTCTCTCTGCCATGACTTGGCCTGCAGGTGTGAGCATGACTCCTAAGAATTCCACTGTGGTAACGTGAAACTCACATTTGCTGATTTTGCAAAAGAGGTGGTTCATTTGTAGGGCATGCAAAACGAGACTCACATGTTCCTTATGTTCTTCTGTGTTGGTAGAAAAAACAAGAATGTCATCAATGTAGACTACCACAAATCGATCCAGGTATTCACGGAGGACGTCCTTCAGAAAAAAACTGGAAGGCTACAGGAGCATTGCACAGGTCGAAAGGCATAACCATATATTCATACAATCCGTACTGGGTTTTAAAGCCAGTCTTCCACTCATCCCCCTCCCGCATACGCACCAAATGGTAAGCTCCTCGAAGATCAAGTTTGGTGTAAATCACAGCCCCTTTCACTTGTTCCAATAACACAGGTATTAGAGGGAGCGGGTATTGGTTCTTGATGGTAATAGCATTTAATGCTCTGAAGTCAATACACGTTCTAAGTTCGCCATTTGCTTTGGGTATAAAAAATAGTGGAGACGGAGCAGGTGACTTGGAATGACGTATAAATCCCAAACAGAGATATTCGTTGATGTATTGACACAGATGTTGGTTTTCCGGTTCTGTTAAAGCATAAATCCTGCTACAAGGCTCCACCACTCCCGGGATAAGATCAATCTGACAATCGTATATCCTGTGTGGAGGTAACACTTCTGCCATGCGGTCGCAAAATACGTCGGCGTACTTCTGGTAACAGACAGGTAGTTCCACTTCTTTTTCCGCTGCAGTAGCAATGTGGTGTCGTAGTGCCAAAGCCTTTGAAGGAACTGTAGGTGGATGTATACAGTGTGTAATGCAATATTCAGAATCCATCCTCAATGTCATCTTTGACCACGCAATGGTAGGATCATGTTTCTGGAGCCATGGTAAGCCTAAGATCACCCCATATTTGGGAGCTTGAATAATATTAAATGAGAGTTGTGCACAATGGTCTTCTCTGTACCATATCTCGTAATCCTTCGTATTATAACGTATGGGTCCGGATTCCAGAAGTTTGCCATCTACAGCGAAAACACTTTCAGGTGTGGGTTTTTGTACCAACTCCACTCCCAGTCTTATGGCTTGCTTCTCATGCATGAAGCAACCGGTGGCTCCGGAATCAACCATTACTTTGATGTGTTTCCGATCGTGGTTTACTAGAATATCCATGGTAATAAAAAAGTGTTCTGGTCCAACGTCGTAATAGTTTTTTCACTGAAGGGATTTCACTAACAGTCAAGGTTTCCCCTTCCTTACTCCTCAAGCAATTTAGTTTTCCGACGTCTTGTCAGCTGTGACAGTGGCCACTTGTCCAAACTTGGGACGACTGTTTCGGGGTTTAACAGGGCATTCTCGGAGGTAATGCCCTTTCTTCCCACAATATAAACACAATCCTTGTTTCCGTCTGTATTCTCTTTCATTAGGAGTGAGAGAAGCTCACACGGTCCCGATCATTATAGGTTCCGAATGGGTTGCTCCGTGTTCAGGTGTTTTAGGACGTTCAAAACGCTGAGGTATCCTATCCCTTCGTCTGTGATCCCCTTTTCGCTCTTTTATGCGATGATCCAATCGCATGGTTAGCTCTATAAGTGCCATACAGGTCCTAGGTTGTGGGTCCACTTGAGCTATGACATCCTGAGCTCATCCCGTAGCCCCTGGTAGAACAGAGCAGCTTGTTTTGCTTCTGGCCAATCCGTTTCAGCAACTAGCCTTCTGAATGAGTTCAAGTAGACCAGCAGATCCTTATTGCCTTGCTTCAGTTCGAGCAATTCCCTATCTGCAGAAAAAGTTTCGGCCCTGCGATCAAAGGTCTTTTCGAAATCCTCTTTGAAGGCATCCCAATCATAGAGTAGGTGGTCATCTCTTCTGACTATGGGGACTGCCCATTGTGCCGCTTCCCCTGCCAGGTATGAAATTAGGAAGGCTACTCGGGCTTGATTGGTCGAAAACATTTTTGGTTTACA
Source organism: Calotriton arnoldi (assembly GCA_963921515.1). NCBI lineage: Eukaryota > Metazoa > Chordata > Amphibia > Caudata > Salamandridae > Calotriton > Calotriton arnoldi. The sequence goes on from CAWUFW010003316.1 coordinate 1,446,906, forward strand.
ATTAAAATGGAGCAACACCTGTGTTAGAAACACCTGCACTTTGTGAATATCCCCATAAAATCTTTCAAGAGGGGCCAAAGGGATTTGCGAGGGTACTTCCACTACAACTGCGCTAGTCTGGGGGGGAGAAGGCCCACCCACATCAAATAGATTTCTCTGCATTCTCTCTACGCGCACCTGTAATGCTGCGGTCTCATTACGTGAAGCCGTCAGCTCCGTTTGTACCAAGGCAAGGGCTGCTAGCACATCATCTAAGGTGGCCATTCTGAATTCAACCCGACCAGGAGGATAACAATTTGTGGGCCGATTATTCTGTCACGGTCACCGGAATATCCTCATGGTCGGGCCGATGCTCAAAGGGGTCCACCTCTCGACAGCCCCAGGTCCGGATAGAATAGATCAACTCGGACTGTTGGTTTGGTCAAGCGGGGGAAGGAAAGGGTAGGAACTGCAGAGAAGGAGACCGGAGAATGACAAGGAAAAGAACTTAATACTTCATCCCTTTATACATCTGACACTATCATGTATACATTGTAGAAAAGATGTTCATGAGATACCTGTAAAGAAAAAAGATGTGGCCCTACACCAGGAGAGATGAGAGGGTGAATTCAGGGTACCAGCACGTTACTATCCTAGAGAAAGAACAGTGTACCGTTAGAAAAACATATAGCCTCTAATATCAAAAAATCATGAACAGCAGAAGAGTGAGGTATCTCTAAGCTAGACCACCTACCCTAGAAACGAGAGGATGCTACTCAACAGTATACGACTGTTCTTTCCTGGACACCCCCTACTGACCTCCTCTGTCAGAAACGAACGAAAAAGAAAGGCCACTGTTATTGGTAAGGATCATACGTGTGATCTCTTCCTCTGTAAGAATTCATATACCAAAAATTCTGAGATAATACCCTTCCCCAAACTTGGAGGAATGAACAAAGGTTCCACATTTTGAGTCACCCATAATAGCTTGATGCAGAGCTAGAGCACTTTCAATAGTCAAGAGAAAGAGATCCTCTCTTTCCTTTCGAGAACATACAATTGCGGTGGAAAATGTAAAGTAATTCACAGGAAATATCACAGGGCAAAAAGGACAGTCTAGCCCAGCAATTGCAAAACAAATATTCCCACTCTTACTTCAAAGTGGGCGTGCACAATCCCTGATCGGTATTAGTTATGCACGGGATACGTAATTCCCCCAACAGTAATGCAAGCAGCTCCAAATACCTCCTCCGCATGAGCCTATCCGAACACAACGTCGACTCGCCAACAGAGGAGGTTAGAACACACACTATAACCCTTAGCGTCAGGGTTCAAAGGGATCAACAGAGGTGATTCCTCCCACATGAGACCGTAAAACGAAACGCGTCTCGCCAACGGGAGAAATCCGACGTACTTGCTTCGGAAGCCTCCAAAGAAAATCAGTTACAAATGAACACACGATTGGTGCGAGAAGCACCCTTACCGGACCGCTTCCTCAGCCGGGACAGCCAGATTCCACAAAATAATCGGCGTCTTCGTGAAGGCGCCTTCCGTCTATATCCTGGTTTCGCTGACGCCACGCTCAACCTTGCGTGCGTCGTCAGAAACGTAAGGGATCGACGGGAAACTGAGTTCTTCGTCCCACTGCAGCTTCATACTAGCTGTCATTGTATTCTATCACGATGCGCCCTGACAGGATTTGGAAGGTATTTATTTATTTTGAAAGTTTTATATAGCGCGAACATGACCACCGAGGGTATCAGAGCGCTTTACAGATTGTGCAGTAGGACGAGTACATGCAAACACAAATAATCGACATATCGACAAGTACATAGACTTAGAATGTCCAACATTCTCAAGAGCCTAGCATCTAGGACACAAAACAGCGTCGAATGGCCCGGGAGTCAAGTGGGGAAGGCAGACTGAGGCAGATATTTCTTCATCAAGAGCTCTTTAACTTCTGATTTGAAGAGGACAGAGGAAGGGATCACCCTGACTTCGGGGGGAAGAGAGTTCCAGATCCTTGGCACCATACCTGAAAATGTTCGATTATAGGTCTTTTTTTTCTTGAATTTTTGTGGTTTGAGTAAGAGGGTGCTGGCACTTCTGGAGGCTCTTGAACCACATGAGAGCTCCAGTTTCTGAGTGAGGTACATCGGGGTCTTGAGGTGGATGGCTTTGTGTGTCATGCATGCGATTTTCAGCTGTATCCGAGCTTCATAAGGGAGCCATTTCAGAAATAGCAGGTCCGGAGAGATGTGGTTGAATTTTTTTGTGCCCGTAACGAGCCTGGCCGCAGCATTGAAGGTCACCCTAAGGGGAGCCGTTTTCACTCTGGGCAGGCCACACAGCGTAGCACTTCCATAGTCCAGCTTTGCGATCACCAATGCTTGCACTGCAACCTTTAGGTCATGAGCAGGGAGATAGGGTTTGAGCTTCCTAAGGATGCTGAGTTGGAAGTTCGCTCCTTTGGTGAGGGAACTGATGTGTTTTTGCATGTTCAGACTCTTGTCTATTATGATACCAAGCGAGGATGCCGAGTCCACGAGGTGAGGTCTGCAGTTAAGAGCTGTAAGCTGATTCAACCATTGTTCAATGACTGGTGATTTCTTATGGGGTGAGACAAGGAGGAATTCTGTTTTTAAAGCATTTAGTTTCAGGTGGCTACGTGTCAGCCAGCTTTGTGTTTCCAGTAGGACTGATTTGAGGGACTGAATGTCCTCAGGGGAGGCTATCTTCAGGTATAGTTGAGTATCGTCCGCATACATGTGCTAGTGAATGCTGGATGTTTTCAGCATTTCTGTTATAGGCTCCATGAACAAGTTAAAGAGCGTGGGAGAGAGTGCTGAACCTTGGGGAACCCCCAGCGAAACCGGTGCAGGATGGGACAGGGATTGGTTCACCTTGAAGCGTTGGGATCTATTCAGGAGGAACGAAGAGAACCAATTAAGCACAGGCCCAGACAACCCCATCCTGTGTTCCAGGAGGTCAATTAGAGTATCATGTTTGACAGTGTCAAATGCTGACGAAAGGTCAAGAAGGATCAGTAGGCACGACTCATTGTGGTCCAGCATTCTTAACGCGTCCTCGACAATGTGCGTTAGGGCCGACTCTGTGCTATGGCCCGAGCGGAAACCAGAATTGCATTGGTCCAGGAGTTGGAAATGGTCGATATGGTTGCAGAGTTGGGCAAGCACACATTTCTCCAGGAGCTTTGCTAAGGTGGGGATGTTGGAGATTGGGCGGAAGTTATGAAGGTCCGAGGGATCCGCGTGATAGCTCTCGTAGCAGGGAGTGATGATGCTTGCTCTAAGCAGGAGCATCCATAATATGGGCACAACTAAGTCTGAAACCTCTGATCCATCATCAGCCTTTCTGAAGTAGCAATCAGGCAAGGAGCAGAGAAGCGTGTCTACAAATCTCCTCACCCTTAATAACAGAATCTGCCAACTCATTTACTGTCATCAATCAAATATTAGCACCCAGAAAGGACTAATCAGCAATTCCCTTTTAAAAAATGCTCAAAGAATTTAAAATGGTAGCCCTGTCTCTGTTCTCTCACACTTCAGGATCGAGTGCTTCTCACTTCAGCTACAGGAATGCATGCAACACACATCCACTGTCTGGAGAATTTGTATTTTATCCTCCTTCTTATTCCATATTAAACCCGGGGATAACCAAAATGGATGCTGCAGGTCAGCTCAATCATACTCTCACCACAATATGGAGTCTTGGGATGCTTTCAGGCTGCACAGGGGCTCACTGCAGGACGTGTCACCCCAGACTGCACCTTTTTGGAGAGAGGGTTACTACTAAAGGTGGCCTCTAACCCTCTAGTAAACACCTTGGGCAAAGACTGGGCCAAGACGGGCCCGTCTGAGTCTGTCAGACCCCAAGAGAGGCTGGGCTGGCCCATCCCTCTTTTATTTGTTATCTTGTTGGGAAATTGATTACGAGACAGGAAAAAGAAAAGCAGTCATGGCAACATCGGGAAAGGACTTGGGGGCATATTAGCAAGGCGATTATCGCCACTTTAGCTGGGCTTTTTCCCGCTAAAGCGGCGATTATATTATCGCCTTATCAACAAGCTATCACTAACTGCTGTTAGCGACAGCTTGTAGGCGATAGCGACCGGGTTGGGTGCCGCTTTGCATGCCAGCGATATTTATTGCTAATGGCATGCAAAGTAGGCGTTCCCCACCTAACAGCGACTGGAAACAGTCGCTGAGGTCGCTAACGCCTATCAGCGAGGCAGGGGCGGTGATTAGGAACCAGCGCTAAACACGTTTAGCGCTGGTTTGCTAACACCTGGTCCCACCCTGACTTAGCCATGTAATCCAATGAGAGGTGGATTACATGGCTAAGTCCCCTCGCACTATCAGCAAGCAGAACTGGGAACAGTGTGAATATCGCCTGTTTTCAGGCGATATTCACACTGTTCTCCAAGGTTTCTATCACTTTGGAGATTAGCATTGCTGATTGCACGCTAACTCCGCGATAGAAACCGGCGATGCCTGGCGATAATTATCCAAGCGCTAATTGCGCTTTGCGATAATTATCGCCAGGCATTGCTAATATGCCCCTTGATTGTTTCTTCCACTATTGCATCTTTCCTAACTAATGCTATTGGGCCTAGCAATAAGGACATAAGCAATGTGGAGGAGAGGCTAGTAACCACTCACTGGGCTGCCTCTGAAATAGCTACTTCTGTGCTCTTCACTCTGACCCAGATCGTAGCACAAATTCAACACAATCAAGCAACAGTTCCTCAGTGGAGTAACTAATTCATGTGTTTTAAATAATACCCCAGAAAATTGAACTTATCTCACCAGCCGACCACACGGTGTTACCCGCACAAAGAAGCAAAAATCAGTGCCATGAGCTACATGACAAAAATGTAAAGCACAAGCACATGTTGCTGAGAAACCTAAATGTATCTGTAGGGCCGTAAACATCATTGTAGAAAAAGAGGAGACATCAATTTCAATGAGATCATTACTTGTGAAACTGAACAACAATTACCGGTCTTTGGAGCATCTCATTAAAAAGATGTTTAATGTGGTCAAGAATAGGCTGGATTAATTAGAGGCCACAGCTACCAACTACATAAAGCTAGTGAAACCCACACAGATTGGGTCAACAAGAGATAATATAAATGTGCTGCCTAACAATCACGGGTCCATTTTGGGTAAGCACTTCTAGTCTTCTTATAGCTCATGATGCAAATGTCCAGTTACTAATATACCTAACATACTACACGCTCCAACGAAAGATAGGGGGAGTAGGGGATCGGCCCATGTACTTTCATCCATGGTCCTGCTACCCCCTTGCCCTGGTGATCTGAGCATGGAACTTTTATCAACTATATTCATTTACCTCCCAATCCCATCCACACACCTCACTGGAAGGCTGCCTGAGCGAGATAGCACTCTGCCTACAACAACTTAAGACAGAGGTCCACAGTCTACTTCACATCACTAAGGCCTTGTCTGCAAACTCCAGTCCAAGCTGCACCACCACGAAAAATCACCATCTCCGCTCGCTCCCTGATCGCGGGCGTTCCGGGCTCCCTCCCCCCCTTGACGCACGGAGGTCACCGTCTCATGTCTCCCACATACCTCATAGGTGGGCCTCCGCTCCGCTCCCTAATGACCCTGCGCGCCCCTCCAGATGCAGAGCCTCCCTGTCCGATACAGATATTCATTCTCTCCTACATTCTTATGTTCCAGCTCACCCACCCTCCATAGCAAACTTGCAACAAATTGAATCCATCCCCACGGATCCCGTCAGGGAACCTAGGCCTAACACCAGAACCTTAAATGAGAACAACCTCACGCGAGTCACCACCACGCTTCCCGCTCCAACAGACGCCATCATTAGTCTCAAATGCGTGCTCCTAAATTGTAGATCGGCAGCTAAACACGCTGCGGACATTGCTGACCTCACCCTGGCGCAGGATCTTGACCTTGTAATGCTGACGGAAACCTGGCTTAATGACTCAGCTACCCCCTTCCTGGACCTCTTAATACCTCCCAACTATGATATCATTAGGTTGGACAGATCATTAGGGCAAGGTGGAGGCATTGCATGTTTACATCGGAGCAATCTTACAGTGAAGGTACTACAGACTGACCTTCTGCCGTCCTGTGAATACCTATGCATTGAAGTGACTGGGGGCAACAATCACTCCTGCAAACTGCACACGTTTTACCACCCCCCTCGCGACAACCTTCCCTTCACAGAGCAGATCATGGACATTATTTCAGCCAATGTAGACTTCCATGACTCCCAAATCTTCCTGGGACGATTTCAACCTCCATTGGAATGATGTAAACGATGTGGTGGTCAATAGCCTTAAATCCTTCGTTCTTGACCTCAACCTAATCCAAATCTGTGACAGCCCCACGCATATCAAAGGAGCTACCTTAGATCTCGTCATTGGTAAGCCCAACTCCATCCTCCTGGATTCTATCCTCCCGTGTGATTGGACAGATCACTATTGCATCACCTTCCGTATCCTGGATTTGGTAAGAACAAGTAAAGCCCAGCCCAAGAATCCAAAACAGTTGAAAAGATGCCTACGGAACATCAACCTGCATGATCTGACTGCTCTCTGTGATAACATCCTGCCCCCACCACCGAACATGTCGGATGTCCACGACCTTACGGCCCATTATAATCACGCAATGCTGAATGTACTAGACTTGGTCGCTCCACTACAGCTCAAAAGAATCTCCTCTAAACTCTCCAAACCATGGTTTACCGATAGTCTTAATTCAGAAAGAAGAAACCTAAGACTTGCTGAAAGGCTGTGGCAGTCGGATCCATCCCTTGAGCATCTCTACCACCTAAGATCCCTGACAAGCACCTATAATAAACGCATCAGATGCCCGAAGGCCACCTTTTTCAGAACTCAGTTAGACCAAGCAAAAAACCGTCCAAAAAAACTGTTCGAACTCATCAAGTCCCAAGCCAATAGTCATCCGAACTCCGCATCACTGGGTCAAGGGACATTGCCCAACTGCGAAGAATTCGCAAATTTCTTCACAGATAAGACCAGTAAGATTGAAACTGAACTACGATCGGCCTGTAACGACCCGTCTATCAGTCCACTAACCCCCCTATGCCCACCTGGTAGGGATTTCATGGTCCCAGCGCAACCACACCTCCCCAAAAACAATGCCTCCTGGAGTCTCTTCCAAACCTTGGATGAATGCGCTATACGCAAAACGCTGTCGACTCTGAAACCTTCCAACCACTACAATGACCCGTTGCCATCGAACCTTTTCCCGGAAGTTAGATCCTCCCTACTAACATTGTGGACTACAATAGTCAATGCATCACTGCGGCAAGGTGCTATTCCAGATTGCCTAAAAATGGGTCAAGTCACTCCGATTTTAAAGAAACCTTTCTGGGTGCTAATATTTGATTGATGACAGTAAATGAGTTGGCAGATTCTGTTATTAAGGGTGAGGAGATTTGTAGACACGCTTCTCTGCTCTTTGCCTGATCGCTACTTCAGAAAGGCTGATGATGGATCAGAGGTTTCAGACTTAGTTGTGCCCATATTATGGATGCTCCTGCTTAGAGCAAGCATCATCACTCCCTGCTACGAGAGCTATCACCTTGCCCAAGCCCTGTATCAGCACTGGAGCCAGAAAATCTAATTTGAAAGAGAATCACCATAAACCAGTTGCTGGATTGTAGACAGTGGGTCAACATTCCCTGTCTAGAAAAAGAGTAAAGGTGGAACTCAGACCATCCCACTTTGTTCCAGTTCCAAGTTCTTCTTGACAAAGGAAAGGATTGCTTGGCAGAGCACTCGAAGAGCTACTATGATCCATAGATTGAGTACGCAATTCACCCAGGGGCATACTTACAAGCCCCTATTGCCACCACAACATCACTTTTAGTGACGTTGTGGTGGCGATAGTGGCTTCGCCTTATTTACAAAGCAGTGTTAAGCCACTTATTGTGGCTTAATGCTGCCTTGTAAATAAGGCAACCTTTCATGCTGTACTTAGCGTGAAAGGGGAGGGCAATGGGTGTTGCGGTGGGCATTCCAATGCAACAGAAACTTACACTATGTAGGTGGGTGATCAAAAAAAGGGAGACAAGGAGGGACTGGGGAGCACTATTGTGTTAAGACGAGAACCCTCACTCACTCTAAGGTGACATGCTTCATCATTGGATCCCCTCTTCACACTGGGACCGCAAGGTACCCAGTGTGGGCTACTACTCTCCCATAGGAGAGGAGCGGGGGTTGTCGCATGCACTGCAAGTGCTATTTCTTGTGTGGGGAGGGAGGGGCAGAGTGCAAAAATGATATGTGACATAAAACTATCTCCTGGTGGGTAAAACAATTTTTATTCTGGTACCCCGAATGGATAGGTTTAAAAATTCCAATGCAACACCCATTGATTTTGACACTTCCCCCTATTTACAAGGGTGGTGTAAATAGGATGCAGCGCCAAAATTAAGACCAGGGAGAACCTGGTCTTAAAAGCGAAACGAGGAGAAATGCATTATTGCGTTGTGCATCACACATAGAAACAGCAAATTGCCATTGATTGTTTATGAGCAGGATGGTAAACTTTCCTGCACATAACAATCAAAATAAAAAATGACATTTTGCTACCTCTATGTGTGCTGCATTAAGCAGCACACATAAAAGTTGCAAAACGCCATTTAAAGTTTGTTTATGTGCAGGAAGGGAGACCTTCCTGAACATAAACAATCTTTCCCTCAACGCAGACACCCTTGCACTATGGTGTGCAAGGGTGCCTGCGTTGGAACCAGGCTGCTAAGTTTAGCGCCAGTGCAGGGGGAAATGCTGGGCTGCACCATATTGTTGTAAATATGGTGCAGCCCTGCGTTTCTGAAGTGGCGGACTGCAGCATTAAGCCAAGGAGTCTAACGCTGCACTCCGCCACTTAGTTGTAAATATGCCCCCCAGAGCTTAGTTTAAGCTGGGGGTTTCCAGGTGCTCTGCACCAGCACCACTTAATTGTCAACACTGGTACTTATGGCAGTCTGCCACATGGTGGCCCTGCTTGTCTAATTTAGAGATGAGCACAGCAACAGTTGCTTATTAATTCAATAGACATTAAAAATGACTAATACCTGCTGCCCAAGCAATTCTTATAGATTTGGGGGCCTGGAATAGTCTGAATTGTCACACTTATAGGAGTTTGATGGTTAGTAGTTGTGTTGGTACTGTATTGGCAACACTGAAAGGGGCAACGGATGGTGCAAGCTGCAGTGGCCTCTTGATGAGGGCCCTGGCATTTATTGTGCTTTACCATCTAAGCACTGATGGCAGCCAATCTTCCAGGAGTGAGGGGGCATCACCTGAAGTCTACTTAACTTGCTGGAGAAGCTGTTGGTCTGCCTTGCGTCTCAAAACACTTTAGCCCTATTCTAACTAGACCTCTCCTAGTTCTTACGTGTTAGTAATGTTACCTACGGCTTAGAAAAAGAAGTACTATTAAACAGACACCCACACCTACACATTCCTTGGAAATTGCAGGTGTACAGATATGACTGTGAGGTTTAGCATTCCAGATCTTTCATATCTGTTGAGAGAAGCATGACTGCTTTCTTGAGATGACCATGACTGCTCTCTTGAAATATCATGTGTTCTTCCAAGTACTTGTAGGGGGGGCTCCTCTGCTCGCCCCCCAAAAACGGCAGAAAAGGAAAAATAAAACGACACTCGCTTTATTTTTCCTTACCTGCCGAATTTGGGGGGCGGGGCCTGGTAGTGACAGGCACTGAGGGGAGTGGTAGTGCACTCCCATCACTGCGCATGATGGTTTGGCCAGCCCTCTCAGGCCGACCAAACCATCATGCACAGTGAAACTATCTCCAACCCAGCAACACAGCTGGGTTGGACAGAGCAGGCACAGACAGACTGTCCTGGAGTGCGTACTGAGGGCACTCAACCCAAACCTGAAGCTGCTCTCTGTGCAAGAGCAGCTTCAAGATTGGCCACAGGGCATTTTGGGAGCCTGTGCCTTCCTCAAGAGGAGCGCGACGCGGAACACGGATGGCTGAAGGTAAAAAAAAATGTATTCCCCCTCACCCCCCGCCCATGACCTTTAGTGCCCCTCCACCTCGCGCCTCCGCCCCATCCCCCGCTTCTCCAGTATACCGGCCGCTCTTTGTCCTTGTCTCTGGATGAAGCACTCAAATGATCTGAAGAGATGTGCAAGGGATGGACGCTGTCTTTCTCATCTTCCTTTGGCATCAGTCCAGAAGCATCTTTAAGCATCCCATGTAGCCCTCCGATCTTTCTGCTCTGGCTCCAAAACCAAGAGCTTATAAAAAAAATCAAACCCACTCTCTCTGTTTGAAATGAACATCTACTTGAACATGATTCGACTGAATGTTATCACACTCAGATTTCAACAAATCAGATCTGAGCATGCCAACTACATGTGCCTGCAAATGTATCTCTAACAGATAGAGACTTCTTTCTAAGTTCATCCTCAGGTCAGAAACCAGTTCAATCTGAATGGCCTATCATACCTTTCCTGTTCTGGTGGATTTTGGCTACGTGTCACAACTTAATGACATAAACAACTGGAGTTCATCCAGAATTGTACCAAGCTCTTTGTACTAAAGCTCCTCGTTCAGCGCCTGTTTTTGAAAGTATATCTTCAAAAACATTGACTGTAGTCTCAGACTTTCACAGCTTCAGTGACCTTGGATGACAGCCAAAGTTTCTGAACTTAAAAAACATGTCAGATGAATTACTTTCTGTTCTTACACTGAAACCAAATGTTCCAATCTTACATTAGCGTATCAGCGTGCTTGGTTAATGCACTCACTTGATTAATGTATGACGCACAAGGGCAATATAAAGTATTCATTCTGAATGCCTAATATCAAATGTCAAATCTGTAACTGCTTCATAGTGCTTTCAAGAATATTAAAAGAATTCACATAATATGTTCCCAGTGTGCGGAGCACCAAAAAGAATCAACTTGTACAGGGAATATAACTGATGTTGACTTGAGCTCTGATGGCTCAGTTTGCCTCAATGCAGTGGCGTAGTGTGGACGGGGCCACAGGGGTGGTTGCCCCGGGCGTAACATTCCTGAGGGGCAAACAATTTTAAAAAAAGAAACATTTGTGGTGGAAGGGACTCAGGAAGTGCTAACAGCCCACGGGTTTAGGAGCGTAATACCTGCCTTGACCCGGGCGCTGGCAACCCACGCCGTTGCCTCCATGTATAGTTTGTGTGGCATACTCAGTGAAGTATTGATAAATAACAGTATGCCATTCAGCATCCTTCCAGCATGACTAGAGGTACCTGCTTGCTGCTGCCTCAACATGATGCATGACCTGCAAGGATCAGCAACATCACTGCCACTCTGGATGACCTTCCCAATGGCCTGGAGGCTGCCACTGCGGACGACGAGAGCTCCCGCTGCTATGGCCTGCCTTACTGTTCATTCCCAGTGGCAAGCTCTGAGAGGCAGGTCCAATGCCTACGAACCTTCAATCACTGACGAAAACATTCACAGTACGACCACAATGAGCTTATCATCAATATTCAGTCCGAGCGTCATCCCAGCCAGTATGTAACACAGGGCCTGAAAAACAAGATTAGATATGTTTGGCTTTCCGGAGACTAATGAATGCCAGCATGAACTCTTCTGCTCAAGGTTTGAACGAATTGATCTATGGGCTACGTAGGATGGCAACTGCTTGCACTGTCTGATAGCGAGATTGCACCTGTGCCTGGTTCTTGCCTATGACTTTTATCACTGCTAATATACTGTAGATGTTGTTGCCACCATAGCAGCTGAGTTAGCCCACTGTAGCTGGTATAAGGAGTGTTTTACATGGCTAGATCCCTTTAGATGTGATTATAGATCAGTGTAGCTGTATCCCCAGTTTATTTGTGTAGTATTCTGTTTTTGCTGTGATAGTAAAGTACGATTTTGTTTAGTAATACAACGCCCTGGACAGTAAGTTTTCGGGCCTTTTGTTTGAATGTGTGACTTCTGAGTCTCTGAACCCTACACTACCTCCCGAGAAGCCTTAGACTGCTTGTTCTCGCTACCTTGAGAGTCAAGTGAGGAAACGGTGACCTGGCCAGTCTGCAAAGCCGTAGTAGAGTGGAGTCCAGAACACCAGAGTCAAACGTCGTGACTCAGTAGGCCCCGCGTGCACTGTGCCCACCTGAATGGGGTCTGGCAATGATTTTCTAAAAGTATTTCTCATATTTATTATTTATTTATTATTCAATGAATGGCTTAAGGAGATCTGGGCCTATGAAAGGACACAAGGTTTGGGCCCTTTCTCATCCCTTGCGGAAGAGGCAAGTTTATATTGGAGTTACCCCATCATCATCGACTGACTGTGCCCTTGAGCTAATGCCAGGGAAAGAGTTTTGCTTGGCAAAGATTAATTGGAAGGGAACATGAAGACCTAAAGATTGAAACTGAAAAGGTTTGAAGAAAGAGTGAACATAACTTCTATTTTCGCAAACTAGCAGTGTCACTTACCATCATGAAGTAAAACATCCGTAATTTGTACCTCTGTATATAAAAAAAAAAAGAGAATTAAATGGCATTTCCGTGAACGAACACTATACATTACTTTGGAATTGTTGGACAAATGAAAGGAGCTGGAGACTTTCCAAAGTAGATCTAAATGGAGAATATAATTGGCTATGTATCAAAAAGACGAGCAAGTTGCCATATGGCCTATTTAATGCTCCAAGACATTTCAGTCCGTTGCATATTATTTTCAGAGATTAGCTTGATGTAATTGCGTTGGTTTTTTGGGCTATCAGGTGGCTTAGAAGAACATAAACAGAATGCGAAAATGGTGCAACAGCGATTTAAACAAGCATTTGCAATGCAACCGGTCTCGCATTTGTGAAACTTTTAGCTATTGGCGTTGTAAATGGCTAACATGCTATAACACTTCTTAAAAATGCAATTTTTAATGATCCAAAATTGCCTCTCCCTATTTTTGCACATTATAAGTGTTATGAAACTGATGCAGTCCGGGCTGTTACAGAGGAGGAGAAAAGAAGTACACGAGAGAGATAGCTGAAAAACACATGCACCCTCATGGAGTGGTTAAAAAAAGGGAAGTGTAATTTCCAAAAATTGAGCAATGCAAGGACACAAGTAAAGAGGCTATGTGCCAGAGGAGGGTCAAACACAGAGGACCCATAAAAAGCAACGAATAAAACGCAAGAAAATGAGAGTGACAAAGCTAAACAATGGCAAGCAATGGATGGGCTCCAAGGCCACTGTAAATTCAAAATAGGTCTTTCACAAGCAGACAGCTTGCACTTTCATATACTGGAGACCTAAAAACTAATACAAAAGCTGTAGCAGTGCTGTTCCTGAGAGTACCTTGTGCTCGATGATTTTATAGAAGTGGACATGTGAACTTTCGGTGTTTTTTTATTTATAAAAATAATTTATGGTGGGAAGCCTGCCATCGGCACACTGTAAGAACTCCCCTGAATATTGTTTTTCATGGCTGTGTCTTGGGCTACTAAAATGGAGTCACACTGTGCGCCCAGGTACATATTACAGAATATAACCAGCAGATGCAAAAGGAAAGTCACATTAAGGGAGATGGCACCGCAGTTAAGCAGCAGGACACTGGACACAAGACGGAAGACATAAAAGCAGTGAGGCAGTGCAGTGGGGAGGAGAACAAACACAAACACATTTTCTCGTATCGTGAACCATTTAAAGCCAAGATGGCTGGCCTCATGCACTGTTTCACAACACAGCTTCAGATAGGCAGTGAGTAGTAGAATAGTAAAGGAGAACAAAAGACGAGAGGAAAGAGTAAAATATAAAACATGTAATTAAAAGCAAATGATAGTCTGTACAACATAAAAAAATAACATGAACAAAAGCTTAACAGAAGGGCCATTCATCACAACCTCTGTAACACATTCTCCAATCTGTCATTTTTCTAAAGGACTGTACCAGACCCCTTAAAACACTTAAAACAAAAGAAAAAATGGCGGCTGCATGCTGTCTTTCTATGTATTTACTTTTGTTACAATGGCGGCACCTGTGCTTTAGCTTTAAACATCTTAAGCTAAAGCGTGGGTGCCGTGATTGCTTAAAAAGTAAAGAAATAGAAAATAAATGCACATTTTTTGCACAGCTTTATGCCCATATCCTGAATACTGAACACACCAGAGGGGATGGGCCCCTTAAATCAGTATGGCTGGGCCAACATAGATTATCGCCCTAAAGAATGCTGAAACCGATTATTACTCAACACACATATTACTAATGAGCACTGTATTTAATATTAGTGATTAAACTTATTTTTACATTGAATTTTGTCTTTTTCAATTTTGTAGTCATATACAAAAGATTCTTTCCTCCCAAAGTGTGTCACAAAATTCATACACACAACCACCCTGTTTCATCAAAACATATAATTACATGTATCATCAAAATATGTTATCACGAAAACGTTGCAGCATAAAAATTGAACACCAGAAAACATATTACATGCAAAAAATGAAAAAAACATGATCATTACACAGATCATGAGACGGTACATCTACTTTTCCGTGACTTATTTAAACAAATTCAGAAATTACATTTTATCACTTTTGTGCATACGGTTCAGAACTCAAATAACCCATCACAGACAACTTAGAAACACTATCCTATTACTGGTTTTCCTAAATAATGGGCAAAGCAACCATGGGAGATCGAGAAGTCCTGGAGCTCAGAGCCTGAATCTTACAGTGAAGCTCGTCACTGTAATTACTCCCTCTCTGCGCACTATGACCTTTTGTCACGGCTACGATCATATCTGCTGCTACATTTTTAAGTACGCAGCACACAAAGTACACCTCACACATTCCATCAAAAACTTTCTATCCAAGCTAGATGCCCCGGAGCTGCGTCCATCGCCAGTGTCTCTATCAGCTACAAAAAAACAGTCAGTGATACTGAGACACACCAGGGGTGATCCACGACACGATCTTTACTGCGGAGCTTGACAAGAAACTGCCGTCAAAATTGTGTATTCGTGATAAACAATAGACAGGCGCACTGTAAAGCAGGTACATTTTAATGATAAGCGGAAATGCACAAGACTATTCCAATACGTGCACAGTGGCTTTGTGCGGCACTGGCCAACTATACATGGTTGCAGCACAGACCAGACTGAATGCAAACTTCAGGGAAGTAACTTGCAGTGGATGACGAATGCAGAAACGCACTTGTGCAGCTCTGTGGATGCACATCTCTTACCTTACATTGGCACTCGCGCTGATAGCTGCACTACTTACTGCAACACCTGCTGCAGGGAAGAGCCTGCTGCTGATGCCGCTCAGATGCCCTAGCTGGGAACAACATCCAAAACAATAAATCTAAACGTAAGACAAGCCTGCGTGTTCATGCCGTGCCAGTCCTTATCTGTCTCCGTGAGCACAACTCTGTCAGCCATCTTGGATACTGGACGTTCTTATTACAGTCAAAGCGGTCACTGAAAACTTCTAGCACACACGTTACCATTAAATCTTCACTGTAATTAACAGATCCGTATACCGCTGTAGCTGAATTAACATTAATATTCTAAGCATGCAGTTCATTTATGTAACTCTATTGTACGGTCAGAGGCGGTGTCCACAGACGCCGTGCTGATAAAATAAAAAGACAGAGGTTGTTTACATACTAGTAGGAAAATACAAATGCTGTCCAAACATTAAGCGCTGCGTCCTGATGTGGGTGCCATGCTGATAGGCAAGCAAAGGGAAACAAAACAAGCAGCGACCGGAGGTAAAAAAAAAAAAAAGCACTGAAACAAGTGCGGCGCCGCGAAAGTGAAACTCCGGGTTAAAGAAGTGGGAGGGGTGGGGGAGTGCGATTCTCTTGCGGGAGCGAGCGGCGCCAGGAGCGATAATTGCTACCATATGGCGCCAGCTGCTCGCTCCCGCAAGTGAATCGTCAAACGTGCACGCGTTGCCATTGAAGGCAATGGAACGCGTGCACGTTTTTGGCTGAAAAGCCGAATCGATTGTAAAAGGTCTTTTTGCCTCTGCAGCGCATGCGCGCTGCGTAGGCGAGACCTAAAAAAGATACATTTCCCTGCTAAAATTAACAATAGTGAATGTAATACTCAGTGGGTTGAATTATTTCGTTAGGGCTTCTCGTCTGGAAAGGTGGCTTCGGATAACTGCAGACTACTTGAAATCCCAAACTGAGGTCAACCACTCATCAAGGATATTCAGACCATGCCAGGGTTTGTCTGTGTTTATCAGTGATGTATCTCAGGCTGCTGAATGTTGCTGGCCCCGTTCACAGGAGTAATTGAAAGAATGTGCTGTTTGACTGGAATGAAAATATAGAAATGGAAGTTAAGCAACTGAACGATGTTTTCTTTTCGGTTGTTGCAACAACCAGGCTGGTCTAAAAACTTCAGTTTGAAAACTGAGGCACCCATGAGGGTGTACAACTTCTAAAATGTACTCTCATTTTATGGGAAAATATGATAGCTTGGTGAGTGATCAATATCAAATATCAGCAGATCATGGTCTTGGAGGTAACATTCAAATTCTATATTTTTAGTTGACTCTAGTGCCCGGCCTCCGGGCACTAGAGTCAACTAAAAATATAGATTCTGAATGTTTCTGAATGTGATGATTTACCTTAATTTCAGTATTATTCTTTGAGACCAGTGCTTAATTTGTAAAAGAATGAGTGCCGGTGCCCAAAGATCTACTCAGAATTCAGTGCCCAGCACTATAAATGATACCACACCAAATAGAACAAGCATTGGCATAGCCAATAGGTCTCGCCTTTGGGACCTTATAAGTGGACTACTGTTAACAACATTTGCAAAAAAAGACACTAGAGCAGTAGAGACCTACCTTTCTAGGTAAAGAAAAGACAATCCAAGCATACGTAAATACAGACTGAAATGACAGGACCTAATCCCTGATGGAAGCGTAGCCTTGTAAATGTGTAATTGCACGCAAGCACACCACCCCCTCCCCCATTAGCTATGCCACAACCTAGTCTACCCTGAGACCCCCTGCCCTCCAGCCCCACTCTGTCTCCCAACCTGCTGCCTGAAAAACAATTTACTTAAGGAGAGCACACCTTTCGGTTCTCCTTTCAGGATGACTTGACCTTTGTCCCAAAAACCGGGACATAAGCTTAAAATTAAGGAAAGCGTCGGGACACCAGGACAGTCCTTGGAAAACCGGGAGTATCCGGGGCGTCCGGTCACCCTATCCAAAATGCACCCGTGTCCTCCTGAGTGGGCGTGGCTCGCTTGCTACCCTTGTTCTGTGTTTGTCATGCAACCCCTGTGACTTCAATGACCTTTCACTGATGGCAGCACCCCCACTCTGAAAACTGTTCTAGCATCACTGCCTACAGCAAGCCAAGCCGATTAGCTTTGCCAAGGTTTGTTAGCAGTATCAGATGAGTAACAATACTGAGAAGCTAGAACTGAAACGTTTTCAGTTCTGACAGTGAGTGTGGATTAAACATTACCAAGGTCTGTAGAAGGAGTAAGAGTCTCTGGGGTAGTCATTCACTCCTGTTCTCCCCCTCACTCCTCTGCAGCCGCCGACAGTGCACGTTTTTCTCCACATGTCTGATTCTCCATCTGCATGTTTGATCCTCTGCAGCTTGCACCCGCAAGTGCTTCTCGTATCCACTGTAAGCACTACATTTTCTTCTACTTTCACCCTGTCCATATTTAAACAGCTTGCACCTCCTTCACATTTTCGCCCATACACACAATTACGAGGCACATGAGTGCATCCCTATGCGCACGCAGCAGAGAGGCCAAGCAGGCACGGCACGTGGTAGGAGTGCCGGTCGGGCGGTGACGTGGGGCGGGGGAGGGGCAGGGTGGGAGGTAGTAAACTACGGATTAAGGCCGAATACAGGTAAGTGAACATTTAAATAAATAAAACAAATTTCGTTGTGAGCGCTGCATCGCCAAATGCGATGCAGTGCGCGCAACGAAATTCGTTTTATTTATTTAAATGTTCACTTACATGTATTCGGCCTTAATCCGTAGTTTACTACCCCCACCCTGCCCCTCCCCCGCCCCACGTCACCGCCCGACCGGCACTCCTACCACGGGCCGCGCCTGAGGCCAAGGATCGGTTGTTGTGTAGGTAGGCTTTATGACGCGCTGAACCTCGCACCGCCCCAGCCTTAAAAGTAGGTCACTTTTCACGACCTCTTCTAAACACTCATTGCCAGCTGAGCTTGCATAGAGGACCCGGTTCAGTCAGAACAATACCAGACAAGCTGCGTTAAAGTGACAAACGCAACATCACAGTGTGTGCATGTTACGGCGCTGACTCTGAAGGGCCGTTAATGAGAAAGGCTCGAGACAGAAACATGAAGCACAGCATTTTTACAGCTTGTCTAAACAAGATCGGTGCTGAAAAGGCAATATGCACATAAACTCCATCTGCATATTTGATCCTCTGCAGCTTGCACCCCGCAAGTGCTTCTCGCATCCGCTGTAAGCACTACGTTTTCTTCTACTTTCACCCTGTCCATATTTAAACAGAAAAAATATGCCGATTGGAAACCAAATATGAAATGGGTAAAACCAGGGCGCATACCATGAGAAGGATTCCCATCTCCCTCACCCTACTGTTGATGTATCTGAAATGGAAAGTGCCTCAGACAGCGAGGAAGCCTCCCTCTGCACAGCCCTAGTATCAGGCTGGAGAATTGCTTTAAAAGAAACTGATCTCTGCTGAGCTGCAGGGCTGGGGGTTGAGAGGGGACGGCTTCAGGAAGCACTGACTGTGCAGCCCTGGCGATTGCTCCGCACCCGCAACAGGGGCAAAGAGCAATCGAGTGGGAGGGCAAGATGGTGCAGCCTCCAAAATGAGTTTAAATAAACATTTCAAAAACACGGTCTGAAAGCAAGTGGGAGTGGGCAGGAAAGAAAGAAAAAAAATGTCCCAGAAACAAGCACAAAACAAGCGCGGCCGCGAAAGTGAAAGCGACCGCGCTGTGTTTAATTAGTAACATGATCCACGACGAGGGAGGAATGCAGCTGCCACCCTGCGCTCCGCTGATCGCTCCCGAGAGCAAAACGCCGTGGGAGTGAACCTTTAGAGAAGAGATGGGACATGCACCCGCCTTTGGCCATTTGCGTGCTTTCATTATTGAAAGCCACACGCAAAGGCCAATCAAAATGTGTGGGAGTTGCCAGACCCACACGGAGAAGTTTCGGGGAAGTTTGGAGTGCTCACAAGAAGCCTCCCATAGAGTAGCGCATGTGCGCTGCGCTAGGCTCGACCTAAAAAGGCTGTGAAGTCTTGATTCCACCTCATGCCTCTTTAATCCACTGGCAGACACTGCCCTTTTATCTCACTCTTGCATGTTTCTGCTTTCATCCTTTTTGACGATTGAACCGTCTTTTTCTCCCTCCATCTTACTGCTTTTTGTGTTTTCCCTCTCGTGCTCTAGATAAAGGTCAGATGAGGAAAATAAGTACCGGTCCACAAAAATGAGCGCCGGTGCCCCCCATCAGCGACCACCGGCTCAAATTAAGCACTGTTTGAGACCAATCAGAGGATCTGGCAAAAAATGCCAATGATGTCTTCCTGTAAATATGGAATTTGTGCACCACGTACAAACAATTAAAAAAAAACCTCATAAATATTTCTCTAATCACCACCCACAGCAAACTTACTGAAACACCCACCAACTCATGTTCATTAATGCACACTTCTAAACCCCATCGGCACAGGGCACCAAAAATAAAAACGGAAGAAATTTGTGTTCAGTATTCAGTATCCCTAGGTTGAAAAATCAGACACAGTTTTTCTGAATGAGGAAGCCTCATCCATTTAATGTGGCATTCTTCATCACAGGTGTCCTCACCCCACCCTGGTAAGAGGGTACTACCAGGGCAGGCTCTACCTCATAAGTTTGAGGGAGTTCTCGATAAATTGTGTAATTCCTGGATAATAGCAGGGATGCAGATAAAAGTCTGGGATAAACCTACAGGATTTTTCCTTTATGGATAGGTACCCTAGGTATGATTAAAAGGGAAAAAGGGGGTGCTTCTTGGGACAACGACCCTCACATCTATTTTCCTGGGTGGGTTTCACACTGCTGGCATGGTGACAGCCTCCTCGCCCGTGCACCGTGGTAAGTGCTGCATTTATTTAGTGCTGTAATAATATGGATTCAGCATTCCGTCCATCATTTGTTCCTTTTGCATTTGTCGCCCTAAGTGGGAAGGGTATGCCCAGACATGGGTCCCGTCCTCACTGCACCACTGGATTCAAGCTAGCTTGGCTGATGAGGGGTGATGCCCCGAAACCGGTCCCAGGATGCTTGTTTCCGGTCCAGGGAGGACCTAGCTTGGCAGTTCGGGCTGGACTGTTCCCATAAGGAACAGGGTAAAGACTGATTTGCATATGGCTGGGTCCAAACTGGGGTGGCGTGGTGAGCAAAAGAACAATGGATTAAACCCAGATCTTTGTGACTGGGTGTGAATGTTTGCATTGTTCAGCATTCCGTCCATCATGTGTTCCTTTTGCATTTGTCGCCCTAAGTGGGAAGGGTATGCCCAGACGTGGGTCCCATGCTCACTGCACCGCTGGATTCAAGCTAGCCTGGCTGATGAGGGGTGATGCCCCGAAACCGGTCCCAGTAGCCTTGTTTCCAGTCCAGGGAGGACCTGGCTTGGCAGTTTGGGCTGGACTGTCCCCATAAGGAACTGGGTCAAGACTGATTTGCATATGGCTGGGTCCAAACTGGGGTGGCGTGGTGAGGAAAAGAACGATGGATTAAACCCAGATCTTTGTGACTGGGGGTGAATGTTTGCATTGTTCAGCATTCCATCCATCATTTGTTCCTTTTAATCGTATATTATAGCACCAAACAAATGGGATTGCTCTTGCTTCATTCAGTGCCTGAAAATGTTTAAAGGTAAACGAGTGTGTTAGGCATTTCCACCCAGTTGTTGCCATAACAGCTCAGACTTTATCTAGCAGCTGTCCACACCCACAGTATCTCTCACTGCCCAGCTGAGTTTAATATCTTCAGCCGTGGCCACCCCTTCCCTGTCCCGCTATCCCTGGTCTGCTCAAGCCCTTCCCGGTACCAGCCCTGCCAGCTCCATTTCTACCCAGTTCTACCCTAGACCGACCTCATTGCTGCTTAGTTCATAGTACCAGATCTATGTCTGCTTCATCGCTGCATAGAGTACTATCTCCTCAGCACACCCCTCAGTGGTACCATTTACCCGGTCCAGCTCTGTCCATTTCTGTCCCAGTTATACTTCATCAATGGCTGCTTTAGACTAGCCCGGGGCGTAGTGGGCATAGCGGGGCTAAGCGGAGGTCCACGGAGTTGCGAAAAAACTCCGCTCCACTCATGCCCGCGCATTTCTTGTTTTCTCAAGGATTACCCAGACGGTGAGGAAGAGGAGGAGGGCAGCCCGGGGACGCCGAAGAACAGCTAAATGGTTTTAATTTACTGTTAAGTAATGTAGAATTACTTGTTAATATAGGGGGGTGGAGGCGGGGCTGGCCAACTCCGCTCCGCTGTGGAGTGTGCGGAGATTTGCCTTCTCCGCAGAGGAGGCAAATCTCTGCACACTCCACGGGCCGAGCGGAGGTCTCCGCCCGGGCTTACTCTAGACTCAACTGGCTCTGCTGTGGACCAGCTACAGCTTTGCTAGTGCAAGTCCTGCTTAGCCCCTCCCTGTTCAGTGTTTGCTTTGCCTTGATAACACTTCGTACCAGGGGTGGCTCCCTTGTTAAGTCAGAGGAGCATCGACCCACTAGTTAAAATGCCCCTAGATGAAAAATAAAATGGTAATAGACATTATTACCATTTTATTTTTCATTAACTCTGCAAACCCCCGCCCCGAGTCTCAGGATGGGGGTGGGGCCGCTGCTGACAGGCAGCAGCAGAGAGGAGTAATGGGTTGGGCACTTTAAAGTGCGCATGTCTCTTTGGCCGGCTATCTTGCGATGGCCAGCCAGACATACGCACTTTAAATCTCTCAACCCAGCTGTCTTGGACAGCTGGGTAGAGACTGAGCAAAGGTCTCTAGTGCTCTTTGGAGCGCTGAGAGCCTGCTCCATTCAATCCTGGCACTGCTCTCATGCTGGTGAACAGCATGAGAGCAGCACCAGGATTGGTTAGGGGATTTGCTGGCCCGGGGAGAGAAGAACACCGAGACATAGCGAGGACGTGCAGCAAGGTAAGTGTGTTTTATTTCATTTTTTAAAATGTATTTTATGTTTATTGTGCCCTAAATCGCCGACATGCAATACATTACTGTTTTAAAGTTAAACATTTTAACTTTAAAATGATAATGTAATGCATGTCGGCATGAATTTAGTTTATATATTTGTGCCCCCATTTGCCCGCCCCCCCTCCATAGCTGGCAGCCGCCATTGCTTCGAACAGCTCCAGGAGCCCTGCTCAGCCCCAGCTACAGCCTTGCCCAGCACCTATCTTGCCTAGCTTCACAATTGCCCAACCCAACTCTTGCCCAGTTTCACTCCAGTTTTGCAAAGATCAAGCGTTACTTGCACCCCATCCCTTGCCTGCTCTAGCCCTACCCTTTCTAGTGTGCCCTAACTCCAGCAGTGCCCAGTTTTAGTCCTGCCCAGCTCCAGCATTGCCAAATTCCAGCCTTCCCCAGCTCTCACCAAATGCATCCCCGGCATGCTGCTAGCAAACCTGTCTGGCACCAACAGTGCCCAGCTTCAACCCCTCCATGTTTCAGGCATGTCCATCTCCATCCTTGCCCAGCTGCAGCACTGTCCAACAACAGCCTTGCCGAGATTCAGCGATTGCAGGTCTGAATGATAGAGATAGCCAGAGGGATTTTTTTAGGTTGATCAATGACCAAAACCATGATATCAAAGTTTGCTCATCAAATATTTTGAGAACCTTAATAATCATCGTCTGCCATCCTAATCCAAGCGCCTAGTGATGCTTTACATGAAAAGTTAAAACCACACTTATTTGCAGAATATAAAATTAAAATTAAAAGCCAAATAATACATATCACACACTTACAGGGAAATGTAGGGTGTTCGTGTGTAACTCTAATTGTATTCATATAGCGCTTACTAACCCCGATGTGAGCACAGCAGAGCGGGGGCTGCCTCAAACTCCGCAGCACTATAGGTGGAGGGGTGCTCGACCCCTGGCATGGTGTTTTTGCTGTAAACTGTGCACAAATGTCCATTGCGAGGTTATTTTTCTGCAGGGAGATGAGAATGCTGATGAGTGGCTGGGAGCGGGCATTTTGCCCTCATTTGCCTATTGGAGTGCATGTCCCTTGGTTCTCATGCTTTGCAGTGTTGAGTTGAGTGGGCCTGACATTCTCTGCTTTGCTTTCTAGTCTTGTTGGTGTGATTTGTTTTCTTCCCTACGATGAAAAGAAATCGGTTTTCCCAAACAGAAAAGAACTGCAGACAGGAGAACTGGTTTGGGGTGGCTTGATTTTTAAGTGCCTCTCTGCAGTTCTGCAGACACAGCCTTTGTGTGGGGGTGATGCTCCTCACAGCAGGGCCACCTGCCAGCCTGGAGCGCCTGCAACTGAGGCATAAAGAGGTGTCAACTATCTACTCCTGGCTATCAATAGCAGCAAAAACAGTGATCAGGAAAGAGATTAAAGGGTGATTTTACCTAAAGACCCTTCTTACTCTAAAAATATGACTGCAGCCCAATTTATCCCCATCATCTAACGAGTGACAGTGCCACAGGAATTTCTATAGGAACCTTGTCTCCTTTTCCCTTAATTCATTGTCTAGGTCCCCTCTCTCATGCATCATGATACACCACAACTGTATGGGAAAACAACTCCCCCAAATTGTGGACAGAATCAGGTCTGGGACGTCCAAAATGGAACCCACAGACCTTCATCATTCTGCTTCACCTATAGATAAACGCATATACTACAATAGCCACATACACAAACGCACAACGTACGCTTGGATGGGCTTAGGTTACAAAACAGGGTATAAATCTGGCCACGCATTGGTGAGACACTCTCAACCAGTGCCAAATAAATCATTTTAAGTGAGTGAGAGAAAAAGCATTTCATTTTCAGAATAGTGAGGGAAGATCTTTAAAGGAGACTTTAGTTTTTTCTGCACCTCCTCCCTTATAGGCTTTGAACAAAACAGGCTAGGGCTCTTAATGTTTAAATGATGTGTACACTCCGAATCACATGTTTAAGCTGTCTGCCCTGGACATGGTGCACTATGTATAATATTGTTTCTTTCTCCAGCTTACATTCTCCGATTGCTTGCTATCTCAGAAAGCCTTCTCCCACTTTACTCTTAAAACCAAGCATGAAAAATTGACCTTGACGTACTTTCTTTCTTTAGAGTGACCCTCTTCTTACCTTCCATCCTCTTCTTACCTGCCTTTTATTTCTGAGTATAGGCTCCTCTCAGAATCATGCCAGCCTGCCTCAATACTTCTTATTGTAATTCTGCAATGGGCTGATGCGTAATTTAATAGATCATCTTTAAAACCCTCTCCCTGTAATCTAACATTGACTAATCTCTGCCAGCCTGTCTCATCAACCATTCTCCTGAAACCACATAGCCCCCACTAATGATCCCAAGTAACTAGCATTAATATATCACAAAGTAACTGGAGTAAATGTATGCAATTTTTCTTAAGAGCACATGACTAATCACAATACCCAACAATAACTACTAGATGAACCATAAACCTTGAGTTCCGGAGTAGCGTGCTACTCGCTGTAAACCGCTTCATCACCTCTTCAGGGGTAGTAAGCGCTATATAAATCCAATTACAATTTCAATTATCAAACTGGTTTTTAGCTCAAATTTGACACAATGGATAACATTCTGCCATAATCTGTGACGATTCATTCTCACCTCTTGTAAAACGGATAGAATTGAGTTTGGGGTGAAGATACTTCCAAATTTCCTCTTAGAAGTCAATGAACGTAGGGACACCACCCTCCCCCCCATATTTAGTTAGTCCATTTGGTAACATATGAGAAAGTTCTTGCGACTCAGTTTTCCATTTATTAGTTGAGCAGTGGCGGCTGGTGATATTTGAAAGTGGTGAGGCATAAAAGTTTGAGATGAGTGCCCTGTGGCGTGCAGGTGGGATCGGGGTGTTCTCCTCCCGAGAAAGTTTTGAAAAAAGAGTGGGCACATGGCGCATTTGCTAGAAAATTTGAGAAAGAAGGTGAATAAAGCAATTGTGAAAGTTTAGTTATGACATCAATAAAGAGATTTGCCTGCAGCTCTTTGATGGCAGTTTATAGCTCATTGTGCTACATTATGGTTGTAACTTATGAACTGCACAGTAACAAAAGAATCTCTGTGACAAAAGCAGTATCCCACAGAGCTATGCACATAAAATACTGTTCTGTCATCTGCATAGTACCTGTTCTTTGTAGCATAGTAGATCCCCAACACACCTGCTGCACCAAATAAAGGTCCGCCCGAAAAACGTATGCAAGCTTCACATCAAAATTTGAAGAGCTGCACGCATGCATTTGCAAGAATATCGCCATGTTTAAAATGGCTCATTTAACATTTATGACCCCTCGCCCACGCAGATTTGTGTTTCTGCTGATCGTTTGCATCTGACTCCTTGCTAGATAGGCACACGCAGCAGAGACGAACTCTCCACCACCAGACGGACCTGACAAACCTATTTTAGTACAACTCCTTGGATACAAAAAAAAAAGCTGCTCTTTACTGGAGCCGAGCCAGCTTCTCGCCACCTGGTGGAACGTTGCTTCGAGCTATGAAAGGAAGCCTCTCTCTTTGCCATGGCCTAAATAGCTTATCAAACAGTATTCGACATGACAGCAACAATGTACCTTAAACTTTTATTGCGCCATTTGTCACTCTTGACTTTATGCCCTGTCACAGCATCATTTAAATATGGCTAGTCGGAAGTGCCTTTCTTGGTCCCAGGCATGCTGTCATGCAACGAGTACCATGCGCCTCATGCACAGATGCACCTTCTGTTTTATGAGCATCGGGTAGCAGGAAAATTAAATAAGCCTATGTGCTACCTTAGACATAGATAGTATAGATACTGTGGAAGGCAGCCGCAGGCTGCCAGCCTGCTACACTGGATCACTCCTACACAGTGCTTAATTTGTGCCGGGGCTTTCCGGTGCTCAGCGCCGGCACTTAATTGGTGTCCGGTGCTCGACACCGGCACCTAATTGTCAACAACATACTTAGAACAGTCCACCACATGGTGGCGCTGCTCTTCTAATTTAGAGATGAGCAGAACAACGTAGTTTAGGACTACAATATACATTAAAATTGCTAATACTTGCCTCCCCAGCCATTCCTTTAGCTTTGGGGACCTGGAATAATCTGAACTGTTGCATTTACATGCGAGAGAGATGGTTAGTAGTTGTTTTGGCAGCGATGACAAATGCGATGGGTGGTGCAAGCTGCAGTGGCCTCCTGGTCAGAGCCCTGGCACTTAATATTTTACAAATTAAGCACTGCTCCTACAGTGCAATATTTAAAAAAATGATAGCCGCATGAATCCACGGAACGACAAACTCACCAATCAAACTTATTTTTACTTACCACCAGGCTGTAGAACTTAAGGCTGGGGTAGCTCAGCTCAGTCTTATGCATGCTGTGCTGTAGGCTCGTAGCAACCAACGATGACTATATCTTGAATCCTCCTGTCCTCACACCAAAATGGGGGAGAGAGAGAGAGCCTCGCCTGACACCCCGCACTACCTCATGTGACGCTGATGAGCACACACTGCCAGGAGGCCCCTGATCAAACCACGGAGTCTCTCTCTGAGCCAATCCTGGCGCTGCTCCAGCTGTTACAGCAGCGCCAGGATTGGCCCGGGCAGACGGCCTCACCGCTCATTACGGAGTCTGGGGATGCAGCTTTGCGTCACTCCCGGCTCACTAATATGCAGGAGGAGATGCCGCTGGTGCGCATGTTGAGCTGATCGGCGCACGGCAGCCGTCCAACCTGATATGTGCACTTGGGGCCAGGTGCACGCAGCGCACTGCCCCTGTACTTGACTAATACTGTCTGTCAATATAAACCCCACCCCCTGAGGCTCGGTCGCACTGGCTTCTCCAGGACCTGCCTTTCGGCTGCTGAAAGACTATGTATTTTCTCTATAATTGAAATACTACTCACCTTTAATTGCGGTCCCGGGGGCCAGAATATGGGTGCGGCAATGCCCCAGCACCCTAAAGGACGCGCCGCCGCTGGGGTTGAGATCCAGTTTGGCAATGAGTGCATCACATGACCACAGATGGAGACTGTGTATAATAGCTAAGGAACGCTACTTCACGTTATTCACATTTGTTTAAACGTCCTAACAGTGGAAACAGTGGTGAAACAATTGTTCATTGAATAGAGTTAGAACATTTAAAGAAGCCATACTGTGTGCTCTGAGTGGTAAAAAAGTAAAGATGGTGTGCAGAATGACAAAATATATGGATTTTGTTTTGAAAGCTTTTAAACAATTGCATGGTTAATAACAATAACTACATTGTTTTATTTTTAAATTGCATTTACCAGTTTGTAATACAAGGATGATTTTTTATCATGTTTGTCAAAAATCCAACTCTCTATAAATTAAACTGGACTATTACATCACAGTTCAGGAGTACAAGCTGAGGCTTAGCATGAAATGTTCATCACATTAAAGGAATAAAGGCTGTGACTAAAGCCCCTAGCATGGATATTATATCACACTTCACGATTACAAACTGTAACTTAGTACATGTAGCATGAATATTACCTTACACTTTAGAAATATAGGCTCTAGCTTACTGTCTCTATAATGGGTGACATAGCGCTTCAGGCATATAGGTTGTGATATAATGCGCCTAGCGTGAATATTACATCACCACTTCAGGATTTTATGCTGTGGCTTACTGCCACCAGCATTGTTATTACATCACATTTCACGATTACATGTGGTGGCTCATTTGCCTCTTTCTTGAATATTAGATCATGCTAGATTGTGGCCTACTGCAACCGTATGATTGTTAAAACAAATTTAGGGATTACAGGCAGTGACCTACTGCACCTAGCATGAATATTACATCACACTTCAGAATTACAGACTGGCCTGCTGCCCTTAATATGAATTTACATCACACACAGAAATATTGTCACCATCATGGGTGTCACATTACACTTCATGAATTTAGCTGTGGCACACTGTCAATCGCATGGATGTGATATCACGTGAAGTTGTATATATCTCACTTCCATGCATTGGTTGTCCTAAGGTCAGAGCCCAAGCTAGGCACTGTGGTATGTGGAAACAGCAGTGATTAGGAAGGGGTGCTCATGTGTTGCATGATCATCATACAAGTAGCTTGGGTATCATCATATGATCCCAATGCAGAACCTGCCTTGAGTGCTTACAATCACAGTGCAGGAGGAGAGGGGACCCTGGCCTGGTGTCACCAGGAAGGGAACTGTAGCCTACAGACACCGCTATAGATTTGTGGCCTACTATTACCTGAAAGGGGTCTATGGACTAGTGCCCCCAGGAAGAGAACTGTGCCCTACTACCAAAATGAAATGAACTGTGGTCTACCATACATGCCAACCCTCCCAATTCAGGTGGGAGACTACCGATTTAAAGGCTAGTCTCTAGCCTCCCGATTCCTGCATGCAAAATCCTGATTTCTCTGCGGTCTTCAGCCGACAAGGACTTGTCTTGTGTGATTCAGAGGATGCAGTGCCAGGAACCTGCTCCTGCAGGCAGTGCACAACATGGTTGGCTCTCTCTGCGTGCCATAGCGCTTTCTCTGTGCTCCTGACAGGTAGAGTAAAAAACGTATGTTTGCATTTCAGTTAGCCGATCCTGCAGCAGCACACCTGCAAGTCCCATACATGAGATAGACCCGATTCAGGCTTCAATAGAAGTCAATGGGAAAATAAATTCTTCCGACTATTTTTTTCAAATTTCCCACTTACCTTTTCAAAAATGTTGGCATGTATGGGTCTCCGGTCACCACAAAGGCAACTGTAGTGTACTGTCAGAAGGACAGGAACTGTAGCCTACTCCCAGAAGTATAGGAACTGTGGTGTAGTATCACCGGGAAAGGAACTGAGGCGTAAGGTTGGTAGGATGGGAACTGTAGCCTACACACACTTGTATGGGAATTGTGGCTTACTGTCGTCTGAAAAGGAACTGTGGTCTACTGTCACCAGGAAGCGGACTGTAGCCTACTGCTAGAAGGAAAAGAAATGTGGCCTAATGTCACCAGCAAGAGAACTGTGGCCTACAGTCGCAAGAAAGGTAACTCTGGTCTACTATCACCGTGAAGGGTACTGTGGCCTGGTGGCATGGAGAAAGGGACTGTGGCAAATCAGGAAGGGAGCTTGGCCTAGAATAACCAGCGTGTGTGGGAATCACATCATAACGTAGGAAGAGAAGTGGGCTGTAGTTTTATGCTGCCAGCCTGGGTGTACATGATCACAGTGTAGAATGTGGACTGTACCTACTCACTCCTGCCTGAGTGCTGCATGACCACGGACAGGGACATCTTAAGGATTTGGGGGGCCCTGGGCCAAACATATTTTGGGGGCCCCTGCTCAGAACAGCTTTGAATTTATGATCCAATTTGAGCCCCTGTTTCCCACGCAGTTTCCGCTTCCTCAGCTGCGTTAGCGATCCAGTTTGCATCATAGGCATTAGCCTATATATTCCCGATGAAAACGGACGCGCGCAGCTGACAGCGGTAGGATTTAGTGTTCCCTGCCCTGCTACTAGGTTTTTAATACTTTTAAATTGTATATGTGTGGCTGAATTACTCTGTGCTTTTTAACAATTTCACCTACCTACGGACATTTGCACTTTACTTGATTCTGCTTGCCTACACCTCCTTAGCTGCTCCGATTCGCATCTCGCTTTTCCTCCAGTCCTGGTCCGCCGCGGCTGATACGCCGATTGTGCGTAGGGCTGGGGCTACTATCGGGCTCCTCACTTCCGCCCACGCAGTTTCCGCTTCCTCAGCTGCATTAGCGATCTAGTTTGCATTATAGGCAATAGCCTATATATTCCCGATGCAAACGGACGCGTGCAACAAAGGCTAGCCCGTCTGCGCCCGTCAGCGTCCCGGAGGTGTCCGGCGCCGGCCATGCTGCCCAGTTCCCCTCCAGTGAGTTTCTTCCACTACAATAGGGAAAAACTGCTTAGCCTTAGGCGGCTACCATTATGTCAGTGTACAGTGGCTGATCCGAGCTTGGAGGTAGACTTTCGATGCAATAAGTGCCACTGGTCTCTCCTCCAGCCCAGGAAACTCGCACCCAAGATCCTCCCACGCAACCATAAGTGTAAAAACAATTAGAAAACAGAGGACTTAAAGGCCACCCTTTTAAATTCTTGCTCTATGTAAATGCATGAACCACACATTTATGACCTACTTTGAGACGAACAACCTGATCTTTTATTTCTCACTGAGACCTGGCTGTCTGAAACCTCCAACCCTACTATCACCTCGGCCATCCCTACGGGTTATAAAATCCTTAGGAGGGACCGACCAAATGGGAAAGGGGGCAGTGTCGCCATAATTTACAATCAAAAACTAGACTGCTCTCCCATCCCGATGGAAAACATCGAGGGTGCAGAGTCCTTAGGCTTCCACTGTACCTTATCCCCCCCATCATACCATAGCTGGTTTTCTGATTTACAGACCTCCCGGTGCAATTGGAAATTTTATTACTACGCTTAATACAGCCACCACCTCCCTGGCCTTAAAATACAACAACTGCCTTATTCTGGGAGATTTCAATATACATATGGACAATGGAAAAGACACACAAACAATTTCTTTGTTGGAGACGCTGCAGGCCTGCAACATGTTTCCATCTATTTCTTCTGCCACCCATGAGAAGGGCCATACCCTAGACCAAATCTTTCACAACTTTGACATATCCCATTACCTGGTCTGACCACCTCCTATTAAAATTTGTCATTCCCAACTCTGCCACAGCCCCTCGGGCTAACGCAGGGCAGAGGGTCCCTAATTACAGGACGTTCCATAAAATATCCATCCCGATGTTAACAGACGCCCTCGGTCGTTCCTCACCGGAGCTGTCTGGCTGCCCCAACTCGGACGCCCTCTCAATAGATTCATGGCTCCGAACCAACATTGGTGCAGCGGTACCAGTTGTTTCCCGCTCCTCAAAGAGGTCGGCCCCACCAGCTCCATGGTTTAACGATTCCCTCATATCTAGCAAAAGAAATTGTAGAAAAATGGAACGGAAATGGCGTAAATCCTATCTACCTGAGGACAGAAAGGTGTATAAAGACACCTTAAAAGCTCATTACATTCTCGTGAAGGGAGCCAAGAAAAACTTCTTTCAAACCAAGAGAAAATGTCCAAAATAAGAGTAAGGAAATCTTTAGCATAGTTAAATCCTTTACCGCCCCGAAAGCCGGCACAAAGGAAGGGCCTTGCACGGAAGAATGGTCTAAGCAAATAGCTCAATTCTTCCACAAAAAGATCACCGTGATCCAACAAGCCTTCACTAACATCTCAGAGGAAGAACTGACCTTCTACCTTAGTTCTAATAGCAAATTTCACCTCTTGGATCCTCCATCTTTACTAGCTTTCCCTGAGTTTCAGCTTGAAGAGTCACTGACCCTTCTCCAAAGCATTAAGTCTGGCTCTCCTACCGACCCATGTCCAGCGAATATCCTGAACCTATTAGCTCCCACCATAAACCCCACTGTAAACCAGCTCTTTAATGCTTCCCTCTCCTCAGGCAACATGCCGAAATTATGGAAGAATGCTAAGATTCTTCCACTGATAAAAAAGGCTAACGCCAAACCGACGGACCCTGCCAACTACAGGCCAATCTCCCTTCTTCCGGCCCTCTCCAAAGTATTAGAGAAACATGTAAACAAGGCCCTCCAAATATACATTGAAGATGGGAAGCTCCTTCATGAGTCCCAATCCAGTTTTAGGGCTAACTACAGTACGGAGTCCGCTCTGCTGGATGTGACTGAATTTCTCAAGGGTAAGCTGGACCAGGGAGGCAAGGCTGTTCTGATACTGCTCGATCCATCGGCAGCCTTCGATACGGTCCCACATGAGAGGCTCCTGGAGACACTTGCTAACATCGGCCTGGGGGGGGCGCCTTAACATGGATGTCGTCCTTCTTGGCAAATAGATCTCAGGACATCTGGCTCCCCCCTTTCTCATCCCCCGTTCCAGCCATGAATGTAGGTGTCCCTCAGGGCTCCATTCTCAGTCCTACCCTTTTTAATATATATCTATCCCCTCTTGCATTTCTGGTAGAGGAAGAAGGCGCCAAAATAGTTTCCTATGCTGATGACACTCAGCTGATTTTTAAATGTGAAAAATGAACCGACTTTGACGGGGCAATGATTAGGTCTTGCCTCACAAAGGTTTTTAACTGGCTTAAGATCAATCAGCTGAAGTGCAATCCTGACAAAACTGAAATTGTTTTCTTTGGTAATCCAGAAATGCCTGACTGGAGCTCTTGGTGGCCAAAAGATCTGCCGCCCCGCCCACGGAAAAGGATAAAGTCCAAAACTTAGGAATTGTCATAGACAAGACACTCTCCATGCGCTTTCAAATCCAAAATCTAACTGGCGCTTGCTTTGGCATACTCCGAATGCTAAAAGAATTCCTGCCACTGTTACCGCTTGAGAGTAGAAAGATCGTGGTGCAGGCTCTGGTGACATCAAAGCTTGACTATGTCAACAGCTTGTACCTCGGTCTTCCCAAATCCCGTATCCAGCCCCTACAAGTGGTACAAAACGCGGCGGCCAGAGCCATCCTGAGACCTAAACCTAGATCTAGTATGACCCCTATTCTTAAGTCTCTACACTGGCTCCGCATAAAAGAATGGATCGACTTCAAAGCGATGACCATCTTCTTTAAAGCTTTCCACGGCTTAGGAGCCGGCTACCTAAATAAGTGCGTTAATCACTACACAACATCTAGACCCCTAAGATCTTCCAATGCCAACCTGGCCATCATGCCTAAAATATGCCGTGCCCGCACTAGAGGCAGATCCCTCGGCTTTCTAGGCGCAAAATAGTGGAATAGACTCCCTGAGTCTCTGAGACTAACCACAGACCTACTCTCTTTCAGGAAGAACTTCTAAAACCTAGCTTTTTAATAACGCATGTTTTCCTACCGCTGTCACGCGCCAGTACACTCTAGTCTGAGTGGCTGCGCGCTTTATTAAATACACTATTTCATTTCATTTCATTAGGTCCCTGACAGTGCAAAGGAACACTCGACCAAATTCTAAGGGCCTTATTTATGAGGCCTTGCTTCACTTTTATGCCGCCGGTGCGTCACTTTTTGTGACGCACCGGCAGCGTAAAAAATGTGCCATGTTGCGCCCTATTTACAAAGTGACGCATCTAGGCAGATGCGTCACTTTGTAAACCCTGCACCACATTATACCTGCGCCAGGTATAATGTATGCAGGGTGGGCGTTCCCCCGCAAAAAGCCTCATAGAAGTGGCACATTGAAATCTATGAGAACTCAGTGTGCCACTTCTAGGACGCCATTGCGTCAATATCTTACACCTGCCTCACAGCAGGCGTAAGACTGATGCAGGCCCTTTCACATGGGGGTTGCCCCATGTGAAAGGACACATTGCTGGAGTTGCGTCTATTTTCAGACACACCCCAGCAATGCATCACTTTTGCGCCTACAGATACGTCAGAAATACTGACGTATCTGTAACTCCTTGCAACATGATGCGTCATACAGTAAATATGACGCATCCATCATGTCGCAAGAAGGGCTCACTAAGAAGTGACGCATCCCTGTTTCCACACAGCGATGCATCACTTCTCATAAATAAGGCTCTAAATGTGTTTACATCTAATATTCAGGGATAGTTATGTGTGTTTTCAATATTGTAACACAGCAGCAGCTCACCAATGTTACTGCAAATAATGTCTGTGACGCCCTCCCATTTCTTATGTTAGGCCTTGTTTTGATCTAAAAGAAACTTTTTTTAAGTATATTGCATGAAACATAAACACAACATTTCTAACTCTGCTAAATGGCTGTACTAGACTCACACATCAGGTACATAAAAAATAAATTAAAGGAAAACAGTATTTAAAACAATCTGTTTAAGAAATATTCAAGGTCATTAGGGCAAAACTCTAGAGAACGGAGCTGACTCTGTCAGGGGCCCCCTGGGCCAGAGCCCACTTTGCCCATGCATTTAAACGTCTCTGACCACGGAATAGGGTGAGAAAGGGACATGCCCAATGCCACCTGCCTCGGTGTAATGCGATCACAACTTGCCAGGTTCCTGTGCCATGCCCTGCAACCAGACTGAGTATGTAACCACAGTGCGTAGAATGCATGCTGCTGCCTGCTGGCATCCTAGCAGCCGAGACAAGAGCACGGAAGTGTTATTTAAACAGACATGACAATTAAGCTTGAATTACCTCGCCGCCTTTTTGCACTCCAGCGTGTATAATTTCATGTGTGAAGAGAGCGGCGCGTCAGCGCTGTCAGCGGTGGAACGCCGTAAAAGGCGCCCTTTTATGTGCTGCCAACTCGCTCGTGCATCCCCCGAGGCGACAAGTTGTCATTTCACAATTATGAATTTTGCCCGAGGCAAAGCAAGGAGAAGATGGATTATGGTATGAGACAGGCTGTTGTGGAAAAAGATCTGCTTTCTAAAAATATCCTTCATTTTCGCCGTCACAGCAGGTTCTTTCAAACGTTCCCCGGAACTGCGGAGAAAGTGGCGGGTAGCGGAAGTGATTGTCTGCAGCTTTTATCATTAAATGAAGGTCGTGAAAGGACTAGGAGACGGTTTGTAGTCGCACTGGCTCTCACTCAAACTGGTGGTCAACGGGAAATCCGGTGAAATCACGTGCGAAAGGTAGCATGACGACCCAAGATGATGACTGAGTGACCTGAAAGCCTTCTGGTGATAAACGTGGACTGCCGAGGCCATGAGTTCGAATCCTTACGAGGCAGACTTAGCTACTCATTCTTTCAAGTCGGTAGATAGAGTAGCACCAGAAATACACGCCTAAAATAAGTTGTGAACTAGCTGGGCTTTAAATGGTCTGAAAAAAAGTGTGGAGGTCCCCCAAAAAGGGTGTGGCATATGCAGGGCTTTAAGTGGGATGAAAAAACTGGGGGGGGTCGTCTCTCAAAGGGGCGTGGTCGTTGTAATTAAAGGCGTGGCTTAAAAACACCTAAGCTAAAAATCTGTGCTTAGCATTGTGTGCCGTCCGACTTGTATTTTGCTGCTTCTGTCATTGCATCCAGATGTATGATACAACAAGTAACATCATACCTACAACAAGTCAGAACTATTGGCTTTGTCAATGGTTGTTAGTTGCATAAGATAAATAAGTAGCAACTATGGCTTGTAAATAATATTGAAAAAGCTTCCACTTAAAGCCCTGGTGACACCACGACAATGTTGCTGCTCCCGAGTTTCAAAAAGAGAAGGGAAATCCAGAGAGAAAAAGACTCTCTTTAAAGGATTTCCGTTCCCCTACAATGCTCACCTGGCATGACGTCATGCCGTAACTTCTCCACAAGTGAGAAGTGAGCAGTGTGAGCACACGCACATCCATGTTTCTGCTGTCACTGCAGTCCGGAAAAAAACAGACCGCCTGTGCCAGGGCACAAAACAGAGCCCGATAGAGACCCGTTTCGAGGCCCTCTTTAAAAAACTGCCGGTGCTCAGCACCGGTGAGACCCGGCCCACTTAAAGCCCTGGGCATATGTAATCATTGGTGTGGCTTAAACAGGTAAACAATTTCTGAGATTCCCATAGCGTACGACCCAAGCGGTATTTTGGTGTCTCTCTGAGCTTTTGTTATTGCATACAGAAATATAACACAACTACAGACATACACCTAAAACCAGCCAGGACTATTAGCTTTGTCAATGATTGTCAGCTGTTTAAGATCAATGAGTAGCAGCAAAGATTTTGTTGTGAATAATATTTCGGTTCAGAAATATGAGACTGTGAATTAAGCATTACTGAGGCCTGTGGAAGGGATAGTGGTCTTCAGAGTGTCTCAATCTCTCCAGTTATGCTCACTCTGTTAGACATGAACACCCTTTTTCTCACCACATCTCGTCCATATGCATATCCTAAACCTCATCTCTTTCCTCTTCAGCACCCTCTTTCACTCCCTCCTCAATGCACTTCCTAGTATTACCTTCACTTTGCCACTCCCGAACAAATACAACACACACTCTCACCTGTAAGCCCTGCATTTTCTTTTACTTTCGCCTTGTCAATATTTTGACATCAGTGTACCTCGTTCAGACATGTTAACATCAGTGTACCTCCTTCAGACACGTTTGCACAGGATCACACTGCAACTGGAATACGCAACCATTGCTCTGGGCGCTCTGCAGAGAGGCCAAGGAGTGGATGACCATGTATGCAGAACACCTGTTTTTGACCCACTGACAGGTACTGTGAGAAAGAAACTGACACTGCCTTCAACCTCACTCACAGCAATCATGGTCGTTATCAATACTTGGAGGCGAACTAGTTCACAGTATGCAATCTACATGCTTAACTGAAAATGCAGAAACGCAACATCCTAGTAATAGCTTACTTATCTTGCCTTCCTAGCTTTAAATATGTGAAATATATCCAGAAGCTAAATTGCTGATATGGATTACTTTAACGTTTTTTACATTAATTGTTTAGCATTTTATCAGTGTTATTGCCAGTAAGGTTAAGTACATGAATATTGGGCCTGACAGGGAACTGTTTCAATGTCCGTTTTTAATTACTACCGGTCTCAGACCCGGAGGGACCCAGCCTACTGAAAGCCCTGGTAACTTGTAGAGTTATGTAAAATGCAAGTTGTTATTATTTAGTGGCTGTTAGGAATCAAGTCTCTACTTGGCAGAGGTATGCACCCTGTCCAAGTAGGGACCACAACCCTAGTCAGTGTAAGTTACAACACAATCCCAAATTATCCTGTGTTCACCCCCTGGTAGAATTGCACAAAGCAAGCAGGCTTAACTTAGAAGACAATGTGTAAAGTATTTGTGGAATAACTCATACAACGACACAGCAAATATACCACAAAAAGACTCCACAACAGTTTAGAAAAATAGAGAATCTTTATCTGAGTAAAACAGGGCTAAAATGATCAAAATCCATCAAGTTGAAGTCAAGATATTGAATGTTGAAGAATACGATGCAATAAAGCGCTTAGAAGCAGGTAGCGCTAAAAAGGTTACTTCAGGTCACGAGAGACCAGTGCAAATACAGAGTTCAGGCCTACCGCAATGGAGTGCGGATCGGTTACAGGGACCCACTTGGGCCCGCTGAACACAGTACCTTGGATCCTGTCTGCGCGGCAAGGCTTTGCATCATTCGGTGTCGGTTTTGAGAGGCTGTGCGGTGAGGCTTGGTGAGGCTTCATGTCATCCAGCATCGGTTCCAAGAGCTGCCAGTTGTGCAGCGATGTTTTGTGAGGATTCATGTTGCTTCACATCGGATTTGGCAGAAACTCACCAGCAGAACCCACTTCTGAGGCCCAGAACTTGGAGGGGGCACCGCAGGCAAGGGTAGGACTCATAAAAGGCAGAGTCCAGCAGCACCAGCAGAACTGCAGGAAGTCTTTTGTGTCTCTGAGACGTCAGAAACAGGAGGCAAGCTAACTAGCCCTTGGAGATCACTTTGGAGGGAAGGCAGAGTCCTTCTCTCCTTCCAGCAGAGTCAGAGAGCAGCAGGCAGCAGGGCAACAAGCAGGAAAGCAGTCTTTCCAGAAAAACAGTCCAGTTGAGTCCTTTGAGAAGCACCGCAGTTCTGACAGAGATTTGGTGTAGGTCCAGAACGCCTCCTTGCCAGCCAGGACCCTGTTAACCAACTGCTGGAAGGTAGCAGGGGCACTCTTCAATCCAAAGGGCCTCACCAGGAATTGGTAATGTCCTTCTGGGGTTGAGAATGTGGACCTCTCTTTGGCCCCCCTCAGTCAAGGCGACCTGCCAGTACCCTACTGTCAAATCAAAGGGACTAAGGAACCTGGCAGCACCATAACCAGTCAATGAGCTCATCAGCTTGGGGGATGGGGTTTGTGTCAGTTTTGGTGATGGAATTGAATCCTCAGTATTCCACACAGAACTGGAGCTCTGGCTCGGCACCCGGCAGTGCCACCTTTGGTGCCAACACCACGGGGCTGGAACTAGGGACTGTCAGAGGGCTCAATCACCCCTAAGGCTAACATCTTGGAGACTTCCTCCTTGATGCTGGCTCGTACCCGGTCTGATAACCTATAAAGCTTGTTCTTTACAGGGAAGCTGTCTCCGGTGTCAATCTCATGGACGCACAGATGTGCGAGTTCAGGGGTGAGTGAGAACAAGGGGGCCAACTTTTCCAGCAACCGGTAACAGTCACCTTGCTACTCGAGTGTCAGGGAGGCAGAGAGGTTGACACCCTCCACTGACCCATCGTATTCCTGTGCTGAGAGGAGGTCCAGAGGAAGTGGACTCTCTCCTTCCACGCCCTTATCTGTCACTAGGAGCATGCTCACTTCGGACCTCTCGAAGTGAGGCTTCAACCTGTTCACAAGGAGCACCCTCAGGGTTGTCCTAGGGGTCTGTAGGTCCACCGGGTAGGTGGCCTCCCCCTTCCGCTCCTTGATTTCATATGGGCCAGTCCAGTGGTCCTGGAGAGACCGGGGCTCCAGTGGCTTCATGACCCATACCTTTTGGCCAGGTTGAAATTCCACCAGAGTGGCCGTTTGGTCATACCAGAGTTTCATCACCTCTTGGCTAGCCTCGAGGTTACTTTTAGCCTGCTTCCAGAAGTGGTACATCTGGTTCCAGAGGGCCAGCATGTAGCTTACCTCATCCTGGGAGGTTTTCCTGGGAGCTTGCTCCCACCCTCCTTGACAAGGCTTAGAAGTCC
This sequence comes from Calotriton arnoldi, assembly GCA_963921515.1. Taxonomy (NCBI): domain Eukaryota; kingdom Metazoa; phylum Chordata; class Amphibia; order Caudata; family Salamandridae; genus Calotriton; species Calotriton arnoldi. Next base: position 1,485,801 of record CAWUFW010003316.1, read on the forward strand.
CCTCGCAGGGCGTCCGTAGGGGAGTTCAAGGGAGCTGAACCCTACTCCTTTCTGTGGCACCTCCCTGTCGGTGAGGAGAAGGCATGGCAAGAGGACTTCCCACTTACACCCAATGAGCTCTGGCACACCCATAATCATGCCTTTCAAGGTCTTGTTGAGCCTTTCAAGGTCTTTTTGAATCTCTCAACCACACCATTAATTTGGGGGTGAGATGGGGGGGTGAACTTGTAAGTCACACCACACTCCTCCTACAGGGACTTCAGCAGTCAGCGATACGAACGGTCGCCTGTTTCGGAGCGGTAAGCGGTTTTATGTCTCTTTTGCATCTGTTTTAGTATTCTGCTAAGATTTGTGTACAGAATCCGTTTGGGAGGTCGGACACTATAATCTGTCATCCGCATATGTATTTCAGACTACCTCCTTACACCTACAACTTATCCCTCTTTGGCTGTCCAAATTTTTAAATGCCCTGTTTAAATGTAATTTTTTTTTTTTGGGCATTAAGCTTATGAAAAGAGTTTTTGCTTTTTTGTGATTATTTGGTTGAAAGGTTGGGCACTTAAATAGATGCCCGTAGCTGGTCATATATTACCCCTTGCCTTTTTTATTTTTGTTATAGAGTTCATCAACAACTCGAATTTTAATTCAATTAATTGAAACAATTGAATACGCCCAAGAGGTTTATCTCCACAAATCCTACAAGGGTATCATTATACAGATTTTAAGGTGAGATCTATACTTATTAGGTGTATATTATCTCTATGAAATTTATTTGCTCCAGACTTATAATAGGTCTATCACCCATAGTTGACTCAGATGGTTAAGCATTTGTTATCTGCCTTGATGTTTTCGCGTATCCGCTCTATTGGCGAATATATATATATATTACTTCACCAAACGAACTGTAGGTGAGATTTACATTTATCTTTTGTGAATTGCCCCCAATAAGAGGGAGTACGTTACTTCAATATCTTTTTCTATTCATAGGTGTCTTAAAGCCATTGCGCAATTGATTCCACATCCTTGAAAGACTTTTCTGAGTAGGTAGAATTTATGTATTCATACAGCTTCCTACCCAGTTTAATTTTCATCAGAAAAAATGTAACTATTTATATATTTCTTGTAGAATCTCTACCTGTGTCTCCTATTGTTGAAGTAAGATATTGGGATATTCTGTTTCGTGCTACGTCACTCCACGCTTTTGGTGACATTTCGATTGCCCTACATGCTTACAATACCAATAGGTATGTTTTTGTTTACACTCTATATGGTTTTAGTAATATCAAATTGTCTCTAGATCAACATTATGAGCATATAGTTACATGCTATTCATATATAACTGGCAAAACCTGTATTGTTATGAACTTTGTGAATGTTTTTCAGGATGTTTTTTATCATATTCTTTAGGTTGCTGTAAAATGTATGTTTGCAATGTAATATTTTAAATTCTAAAACAAATATTTTTTCTTATAGTGATGTCTAGATAATGTGCAGTACTTGTCCTGAAGAAGGTGACAAATCCTTTTGTATTCACCGAAACACCACGTCGACAGTTGTTTGATTTTTATGAGTTTTTAATATTCTACAAGTACATTGTTTTTAACTACATGAATGACACATACAATAATTTTGGTACACATGTATATGTGATAATGTTTATATGATTTTGTCAATCTATGCATTTGCACTTTGTCACATATTTTGAGATACTGTGAATGGTTTTTAATAACGCACAATATATTTGAACATATGGTTTATATTTAGTTTTCGAATTTATTTATTATCTTTGTTTCAAAATTTAGCAACCTAGATGTTTTCCTTCTTTATGTATATTTAAGATCAACCTCTTTGTGAAGCTCTGGATATATCATATCACAAAAGTCATCAATTTGGTTTGCCGTGTTATTATATGTATTAGTGTCATTTCTTTTATCTATGAAATGGGAATTTCTGTTTTTGTTCTTCATATACCCATCCCTTTTCTAAGTACTAGGGTAACTCCCTTATGTTTTTGTGCATGAAGTTTGTGCCTCTGCCAGACACAATCTCCTTGGGGAACCCCACACGGGTAAAGACCCCCATCAGAGCTCTGGCCACAGCGGGTGCAGTCACCATCCAGAGAGGGATAGCTTCTGGGTTGCGGGTGGCATGGTCCACCAAGACCACGATAAACCTGTTACCCAGGGCAGTCTTGAGGTCCAGAGGTCCAATGACGTCAATGCCCACCCTCTTAAAGGGGGTGCCAATGACAGGGAGTGGAATCAGGGGAGCCTTGTGCTTTTGCCCTGATTTCCCACTGGCCTGGCAGGTGGGACAGGACCTGCAGAATGTATCTGAGGCTGTCTTCATCCAGGGTCAATAAAAGTGGGAGCCAAGCTTGGCAAAGATATTGTCCTGCCCCAAATGTCCTGCCAGGGGGATGTCATGAGCCAGTCCCAGTAGGAAGACCCGGTAACACTGGGTGACCACCAGCACAGGTGCTGCCCCAGTCCCAGGAACCTTAGGCTCACTATAGAGGTGATTCTTCACCCAGCAGATAAGGTGATCCCTAGAGGCTTCACCTACTGCATGGGCTGCGGCTTGTCGCCTCGGACCTTCAAGAGTTGGACACTCTTTCGGAGTTTGGCAGAATTCCTCCATGGTGGGCCCACCCTCAACCTGCCTGTTGGTAAGCTCAGGTAGTTCAGTTAGGGTGGTAATGTCCTCCCCAGTGAGCTCGGGGGCCTTCTCCTCCGGGACCCCATCAGCCTCCATCGCGGGAACTTCAGGGACGGGTTTCCCAAGCCTCTTGCCTCTTTCCTAGGCAGTGGTCTGGGTCATTGTTCCAGGTTCCAGACTACCCTGACTCCCTTCTAGGACAGCCATTGCTTGTGTGGTCGCACAGACCCACTCAGGCATAATCCCATCATTTCCAAGTGAGACCTGAGCTCTACATCCCTCCAGGTAGTATGCTCCAGGTTGTTGCCTAACAGACAATCTACAGGCATGGCAGGACTCACAGCTGCTTTCAGAGAACCGGAGACCCACCACTCAAAGGGAACCAGAGCTATTGGTAGAAGGCTCTCGCGATTGTCAGCGACTATGGCTTGGTGGAATGTGTTTGAAAGGACCTGCTCTGCTGACACCAGATGACACTTGACAGTTGTCATACTGGCTCCTCTGTTGCGCAGAGCCTCCACTAGTTGCCCGGTAATGGTGACCCACTGCCTGTACTTTGAAGCATTGGAAGGCACTTGGCTTCTAGGCACTATTTATCTATCCCCTAGGAAAAGTAGTGTCATCTCTGTCTGTTCCCCAAAACTGACTGGGACTAACTCCTCCCCGAGTGCTACACTCACCATCCCTGGTGTCTGCCTCCGGCAGGCGGGCCTTTGCCCTCTTGCAACATTTAGAGTCACTCTTTATGTGCCCATATTTGTAGCACTCAGCACATTGGGGTACAAACCTACCTGTGTTATGGTCAATGAACCATTTCCTTTTGTTTGGATCAGACTGGGACCGATTAGCACTATCCTCTTGGGAATTCCTTTGGGGGCCTGTTGAGAATTCCTTATATTTAGGTTTTTCTCCCTCCTCTTTCTTCTGTTGGGAACAAGGACCTTCTTTGTGGGTGTCCTCCCCCACCCGATACCTTTTTGGACCCTCTGGTGCTAGTCCAGAGGTCCACCTCCTCAGCAAGCTTCCTAGGGTCAGTCAGCTTACTGTCAGCTAGGTGCTGGCGCAACTCTGTAAAGCAAATACTGAGCATGTGCTCTCTCATGATCAGATTGTACAACCCAACATAATCAATTGCTTTTCTGCCCCTTCCCCAGCCATTCGGTGCCTTATTGGAGTCATCCACAAAATCTACCCAGGACTGGTTGGAGAGCTTCTGGCTGTCCCTGAAATATTGATACTTTTCAGGAGTCAGCCCAAATTTGGCAAGTAAAATGGCCTTCATTGGAGTGTACCAGGTTTGGTCCCCAACCTCTAAAGTTAAAAGTGTGTCCCTCCCTAGTGTAGGCATGAGTTTCCACAGTCCCGCCCCCAGTGCTCCTCAGGAACCCTGTGTACCCTTAGTGCAACTTCATAAGCAGAAAACCACTTATCAATGTCATCTCTCACCACATAACTGGGCACCAAGTCCTTTGGTATACGAACCTTCTTCTCTCCATCAGGTACTGTACGCGTGCTGTCACCTACACCTTGGAATCAGACTTCCTGGCCTTGATCTCCAGCTCCTTCAGACTCAGTTCATGAGCCAACAAACGTTTCTTCTCTGCTAAGGCCCTTTCAGCCTCCAGCTTTCTCTCTTCAGCCTCTAACTTCGCCATCTGCAGCTTGAATTCCCTCTCATCCCTCCTCTCTCCCTCAGCTCCTCTGGGGAGAGGCCACGAGAGGATACACTGCTTCCTGCTCTCCCAGGAGGTTGGAATCCAGGGGTTTGCCCCTCATCTACCGCAGGTAGCTCCTTAGAAGAGCCCGTCTCCAGTTCCTCCAATGCATCAATCTCTTGGGAGCGAGACTCTGCCCAGGCCCATAGGACTGTTTAGAACTCCACCTTCTTGGTGGTTCCTGGGACAGGTACCCCCCCCCATCTCCTCACAGAAGCTTTTCAATTGATCCACTGTATAACTTTCCAGTTTGGCCAGTTCATACTCCCTTGCTCCACTTGCAGAACCAGCCAGAGACATGATGTAGTGGACGGATAAAAACGCAAAGCAGGGAAAAATGAAGAAAAATCAAAATAGACTTAGATGTGGAATGGTAGTGTACACCTAGCTATTGTATGGCACTGCACAAACAGAAGTCCTATCCCACCACTGCCACCAATGTTAGAAATCGGGTCTCTAGTTGGCAAAGTTATGCACTTTGTCCAAGTAGGAACCACAATCCCAGCCAGGGTAAGTCACAACACAATCCAAAATTATCCTGTGCTCACCCCCTGGTAGCTTGGCACAGAGCAGGCAGGCTTAACTTAGAATGCTATGTGTAAAGTATTTGTGCAATAACTCATACAGCGACACAGTAAATACACCACAAAAAGACTCTACAACAGTTTAGAATAGGGAATATTTATTTGAGTAAAACAAGACCAAAACGATAAAAATCCATCAAGTAGAAGTTCGAGATATTGAATGTTGAATAATAACATGCAATAAAGCACTTAGAAGCAGGTAGCACTAAAAAGATTGCTTTCGGTTGCGATGGACCAGTGCAAATCCAGAGTTTAGGCCGACCCGATGGAGCGCGGGCCGGCTACAGGGACCCACTATGGGCCTGCTGAACACAATACCTTGGATCCTGGGGCGCAGTCGTCTGTTCAGAGAGCTGCCAGCTTTGCAGTGAGGTTTTGCGAGGCTTTGCGTTTCTTCACATCAGATTTGGCAGAAACTTAGCTGCAGAACCCACTTTAGAGGCCCAGAACTTGGAGGGGGCACCTCAGGCAAGGATGGGTCTCACAGAAGGCAGAGTCCAGCAGCACCAGCGGAACGGCACAAATTCCTTTGTGTCCCTGAGACTTCAGAAACAGGAGGCAAGCTAACAAGCCCTTGGAGATCAGTTTGGAGGAAAGGCATAGTCCAGCTCACTTTGCAGCAGAGTCAGAGAGCAGCAGAAACAGTCCAGTTTAATCCTTTGAGCAGCACCACAGTTCTTCTGACAGAGATTCGGTGTAGGTCCACAAGTGTCTGATTTGCGATGGTCAGAGACCCAGTACTTATACACAAATGTGCCTTTAATGTAGGAGAAACTTCAAAGAGTGGTTTTGACGTGCACAAGTCTTTCAAGCCAGTCCTGTCTGGCAGGTTATCTATGGAGATCACCAGCCATTCGGGTGGGGTCAGGTCATTCCACCTTGATGACCCGGTGGGAGCCCCCATTTCCTCCCATCTGCTCAGGCCAGCCACCGGAATGCAGATTTATGCAGAGCAGGGCTGGACTGGGATCACAAACCTGCCCTGGCAATTAGGTCCAACCGGCCCTGTGGGGGGAGAGGGGGTGTTGGGGGCTGGTCGGGAACACTGCTGCTGTGTGCGCTTTTGTTACAAGGGGCCAGTTCGACCCGGATGCATAGGCGTGTTCAGCCAGCCCTGGCCCTCCTGAGTTTATGGCTGTCGGGGAAGAAAGCATGAATAAGAATTGTCACCCCGCTCATATGTGTATTGGAGACAGGATGTAGGTCACTTAGAGCAGAGTTAAGAGCAGAAAAATGTCCACTGTTTGAAAGTGGCATTTCTGCACTAGTAGTGTTAAATTCAACCTTACCAGCAAAGCGCATTCATCACTACTACTCCACCCATACCAAACATGATAAAGCTACTCCCCTGGGATCAGGAATTACCACTTAGAAGCACGTAAGGGAATTCCCAAGGCTAGTCGATGAAAGGAGTAGGCCTCACAGTAGTGAAAAACGAAATGGGCTGTTTTTTACTACCAGGACATGTAAAGCAGACAAGCACATGTCCTTTCCTGGCTTACATAGCACCATGACCTCTAGGTTGCCAAGGGCCGTCCTTAGGGGTGCTGCAGGCCCACTAGTCGCATTTAATGTACAGGCCCTAGGCACCTGTAGTGCACATTACTAGGGACGTATAAGCAAATTAAATATGCCAATTGGGTACGATCCAAGGTTACCATGTTTTAGGGAAGAGAGCACAAGCACTTTAGAATTGATTAGCAGGCTAAAGTGCGCTGAGTCCTAGAGCCAGCAAAAAATGGGCACAAAATGGAGGAAGGCAGGCTAAAAGTTGGGGCAAGACCCCCCCCTAAGGCTGGCCAGGTGTAACAGTGGCATAGTAAGTGAATTATGTGGCCTAATGGTATTAGGAAAATCAACTTTTTACCCACCTTTGGTTAGTACTTAGCATAATTGGGGTGAAGAGGCCTCCCATTTTTCTGGGTCCCAGTGCCACAAGCTGTGCGTGCGTGCTATCGATGTAGCAGGAAGAGTTATTGTGTATGTGGTAATGGGCAGTCGCGTAATGAAATCTTAGGAAACCTCTGTGGAAAAACTTGAGGAGCGGCCCTGTCGTACCCACGCCACATGCACTGCAGATGTACTTCACCTCTTGTATCAGTGAAAAATGTTAGCTTCGGATGAACGAATAAGTGAATGAATTGCTGGCTGGATGGATGGATGGGTTGATGGGTGCTCAGATTGATGGACAGATGTTTCTGGGATAGACAGACAACAAACGACAGCAAGCTGTGATAAAGGAAGAATTAAAGAGGAAAGAATACATGCAGAAAAAAGTAAGAGAGTACTGCTGAAAAAGTTTAACGTTTTAGAGAGAACTGTAAGAGTAAAAAAGAAACATAGAAGGCAAAGAGAAGTAAATTGGAGGGGTGGCGAGATATCAAGATAGCGGGAAATGGACAGAGAGATGAGCAGGAGGAAAGGAAATGGGAGCTTGGGGGAGATACAGAGAAAGAGGAGGAAAGATGGTGACCTGGAAGAGAGCGAGGAATAGAGGAAGTTCAATAATGTGAAGCACAAAATACTATGCACTCGGTTTATTTTAATCACAATTGCAGCATATTTCTGTGAAAAATAATATTTTTATGAGGTGTCCCACCTAGTCTGCCAAGGAGCAAACTCCCACACACAGACCTAGGATCCCAGAAAATGAAAGTAACAAAATGTTGTTTTATTTCTTTCCATATATGAGTCGGAGTCCAGCACTGCAGAGAGATTTATTTTCTGCAGCTTCTGTTTAATTGTATTTTTGCCATGGCATCTTCTATTAAAATAGCAGACCAGGCTGAGGACCCCCGATGGGATGGGGAATTCTGAGGGCTCCTCGCACTATGTGGGCTGTGGGGCTTTTGTTATGCCCCTTGTGATGCCCCAGGCAATATTAACCTGCATAAAGCAATACCCCATGTGGTAGACACTTGCCATCACCTGTTAAGTCAACATGAATAGCCAAATCACTCAAAATAATATTCGGCTGACATCCAACATCACTTAGGGCCTCATTGGCACCCTGGTTTAGTGATCATCTTAGAACCAGTAAAAGGAACTGTAGAAAAAAGGAACGTAAATGGCGTAAATTCTACTTGCCGGAAGACAGGAAGGCCTACAAAGAAACTTTAAAAACCCACTATTCTCTGGTAAAATCAGCCAAAAAGAACTTTTTCCAAACAAAGATTGAAACTTCCCAAAATAAGTAAAGATATCTTCAGGATAGTGAAATCCTTCACCTCATCAAAAGCCGGCTCAACGGAAGGACCATGCACAGAAGAATGGTCAATGCAGATTGCCCAATTTTTTCATAAAAAGATTTAGCTGATCCAACAATCCTTCTCGAACATCTCAGAAGATGAGATATCTTTCTATCATAGTGCTAATAATAAGTTTCTAAACCTGGATCCTCCACTTTTACACGCTTTCCCGGAGCTCCAGCCGGAAGAGTCACTGTCCCTCATTCAAAGCATTAAGTCGGGCTCTCCGCCCGACCCCTGCCCAGCTAATATTTTGACCTTATTAGCCCCTACTATTAACCCTACAGTACATCAGCTCTTCAACGCCTCCCTCTCCTCAGGCACTATGCCAAAATTATGGAAACACGCAAAGATACTTCCATTGTTAAAAAAAGCTAATGCCAACGGGACGGATCCAGCCAACTATAGGCCAATCTCTCTGCTTCCGGCCCTCTCGAAGGTTCTGGAGAAGCATGTAAACAAGGCCCTACAAAGACACATTGAAGACGGTAAGCTTCTCCATGAATCCCAGTCTGGCTTTAGAGCCAATTTCAGCACAGAGTCAGCTTTGCTGGAGGTGACCGAGTTCATCAGGGGCAGTTTGGACCAGGGTGGCAAGGCCGTTCTTATACTGCTCGAACTGTCGGCATCCTTTGATATGGTCCCACACGATAGGCTCTTAAATAGGCTTAGAGACATCGGCCTACGTGGGACCGCTTTGACATGGATGTCCTCCTTCTTGGGTAATAGATCTCAGGATATCTGGCTCCCTCCGTTTTCATCTCCGGTGCCGGCCTCTGACGTGGGCGTCCCTTAGGGCTCCATTCTTAGCCCTACCCTCTTTAATATCCATCTATCCCCTCTTGCAGCCATGGTAGAGGAAGAAGGCGCCAAGATTGTCTCCTATGCTGACGACACGCAGCTGATTTTCACCTGTGAAAAAGGCCTAGACTTTGATGGGGCAAGGATCAGGGCCTGTCTCACGAAGGTGTTCAACTGGTTGAAGATTATTCAGCTTAAGTGTAATCCGGATAAAACGGAAGTGGTTTTCTTTGGAAACCCAGAAACCTCGGAATGGAGCTCCAGGTGGCCCGAAGATCTTCCACCTCCACCCGAAAAAAAGGAGAAAGCCAAAAATTTAGGAATTATGATTGATAAATCACTCTCCATGTATTCTCAGATTCAGAATCTCACTGGCACCTGTTTTGGCATTCTTCGAATGCTAAACAAATTCCTGCCACTACTTCCCCTGGAGAGCAGAAAGATAGTGGTGCAGGCGATGGTGACCTCAAAGCTTGACTATGTCAACTGCCTATACCTCGGTCTTCCAAAATGTTTGATCCAGCGACTGCAAGTGGTTCAGAACGTGGCAGCCAGAGCCATTGTTAAACCCAAACCTAGATCTAATATGACGCCGATTCTTGCATCCCTACACTGGCTCCGCATAAAAGAACGGATAGATTTTAAAGCCCTGACCATCTTTTTCAAAGCATTTCACAAAGTAGGAGCGGGCTACCTCACTAAACGGGTTAATCACTACACTACTTCTAGACCTCTGCGCTCTTCAAATGCTAACCTGGCCTGCGTTCCCAGGATATGTCTGGCACGCACGGGAGGCAGATCCTTTGGCTTCTTGGGTGCGAAGCTGTGGAATAGCCTCCCGGAGGCCTTGCGGTTAAACACCAACCCTCTGTCTTTCAGGAAGAACCTAAAAACTTGGCTTTTTAATAATTAATCTGGGTCTTTCTCACTCTTTATCCTACTTCTGTCAAGGCGCCAGGACACTCTAGTTTTGAGTAGCTGTGCGCTCTAACAAATACCACATTTCATTTAATTCATGAGGCCCCTTGCGTTGCCAGAATGTCACTTGACGTTCCGTGGTGCAGGAGCCTGCTCTATATTTACGAGGCAGCATTAAGCCACTTTTTTTGGCTTAATGCTGCCTCGTAAATATTGTTTCCTTTAAGGCAGTTTTCTGCATTAAATGGGCATGCATTGGGTGTTGCTGGGGGCGTTCCCAGCAACATCCATGGATTTTTGACACTGCCCTAGATTTACGGGAAATTGGAACTCTGAGCCAGCACCAAAAACGTACGCCTCCCCAGGGGAGGTGTAAGGAAGGCACAACAAGGAGAAATATCTTTATTTCTCCTTGTTTTTCCTGTTTCTATGTGTGCTGCATTCTGCAGCTCACATAGAAAGAGGAAAAAGCCTTGTGATTGTTTTTGTGCAGGAAGGTTTCCCTTACCGCACAAAATTAATCATCCCTGCAACGCAGGCATCCTTGCACCATGGTGCAAAGGTGCCTGCGTTTGCGCACAGCAGCCCATTGTGCACCGGCACAGGGGAAAAGGACAGGAATGTGCCGTATCTAATAGATACGGCGCATTACTGCCCTTTTCTTTTGCCGTAGGGCAGCGCAGCAGGAAGGCCTGCTGCACTGCCCTACAGCAAAACCTCATAAATAAGGCCCTTAATCTTTTGCTGTTCTTGCTTACGCATCTATTAGTGACATTTTCTTTATTTGCATATGACCATACTCTACAGTATTTTTCGTTTGTCTTGTAACCTCGTGTCCCCAAAGGAGGCCTCGACAAAGCCTCACACTAAACTTGTAGGTATCTGGGCACTGCATTCATTGGCATGGTGGTTTGCCATTGTTATCATTGGATGTCAGCAGAGTTTATCATTGAAACAACAATTTAATGTTTTTTTAAATATGTGTTGATACTTCAGCATTACTGCATGTTTACTGCACTTTCAGTTTCTTGGTGTAATGCTCACATTTAAGAGTATTATTGCACCCCTGGCCTAGGTGTGGTAAGGTATTTGGGTCTTTCTCACACATTAGCACCAGGTACTAAATATGGTGGTCTCAGGACACTAGCAGGTCTTCACAGCACTGCAGTGATTTAAACAAATGAGCACTCCTGCAGAAGGAGTCATAACTAGAACCTGCTAGGGAATCTGGGGGATACAATAGGCACTAAGGCGTAGGTATGTCACATCATATCTCCCTCTATGCTGACAATATCCTCTGATTGATGACCTTGTTCAATACTGTCTGGCACAATTTTCTGTGTATTTCGACAGATTATGGCCAGGTTTCTGGCATAAAATAGTGTGATTTTCAGACAATCACACTAGCAGTAAAGGACTTTATTGCACACCTTGGCATCCCGAATGCGCCCAAGGTCTACAGGTCGTGTCTCTTGAATTCATCCCAAAAATTAATAGTATAAATTAAGATAAATATAGGCGGCCGCTTATCCCTATGATAGAGTCTCTTCTCTCTTGAACAATATCCATCTGAGACATATTTTTTATATGTTGCAGGTAATCCCACAAGCCACAAAACGTATACCATGCCACAATGATCATCCTCATCGGCAATCCTTTTTAACATCTGTATGGGACCTCTTGCAAATATGCTCAACAGTTATAACCCCTAATGTGCAAAACTATCATTTCAACGCCACATCGGGTGCAATTCATAGTTTTAAAGTTAAAAAGGTTTTGCTATTTTAGTCTGTTATACTTCTGTTATACATCTGGTGTTTATTCCCAGAATAACGAGTAAAAAACATTCAAGGGTGTTTCCCACATTTCCATGAAAAGATCTACAAAAAGTCACTTTTCTCTTTTTTTCCTTCCTAACTTAACTCATGCTGATTTTCTTCTCCGATAATCGTTTTCAAAACAGCCATAAATCTGTTAACATTTGAGAACGTTTTCACACAATTTCACGAAGTGCAGCTTTAAAAACCCTAGCTATACTCTGCGTTACCATATTTAGAACACATATCCAGAGCCACCTCACCTGCTTAACATTATTGACTGCCTTCCCCAACTCCATAAATTAGGTGGAGATAAAGGCTCTTCTCTAATATGTAGAAAACCCCAAATTTCTACATTAGACTTGGCCATCAACCATGGAGATGGAGGAACAACAAAACCCCAAAAACCCAAGCAACCTTCAAATCCGCCTTCAACGCACACCACCCTCTCCTCAAAACCACAAAGAAAATGGTCTTCCAGGAAAGAATAAATGCCAACGCACAAAACAGCAAAAAACTCTGCCATCGTCAAGGAGTTCCCCAGGCCCAACAGCGAGACCACAGACGTCACACCCTCCCAGGATCTCTGCAACAAACTCAGCACCTTCTTCCACCACAAGATCAGGCAGATCTACGACAGCTTCAACACCCAAGACCCCGCCACTACGCCCATCACCCCGCTTGCAACTAGGCCACACCCCAACAGATCATGCTCAACTGGACTCCGCTCACCACAGACGACACACTCAAGACCATGAAGAGCATCCACTCAGGAGCCCCATCGGATCCTTGCTCGTACCACATCTTGCATAGAGCAGCCGCCTTATCGCCCCCCAGCTTCGCAACACCATCAACTGCTCCATCGAAACCGCCACCTTCCCCGACGACTGGAAACATGCTGAGATCAACCCCCCCCTGCTGAAGAAACCGTCCGCTGACCCGACAAACCTCAAGAACTTCAGACCCATCTCCCTCCTCCCCTTCCCAGACAAGGTTATCAAGAAGGCCATCAATGTCCAAATATCCGAGTTCATCGAAGAGAACCATGTCCTGGACACCTCCCAATCCAGCTTCAGAAGGAACCACAGCACCGAGACCGCACTCCTCGCCGCCACCGACGACTTCCACTCCCTCCTCGACTGGGGCGAAACCGCAGCCCTCATCCTACTGGACCTCTCGGCCGCCTTCGACACCAGCTCCCATCACACCCTAATCAAGAGATTCCATGACGGTGGCATCTGCGACAAGGCACTGAACTGGATCCGCTCCTTTCTGACTGGCCAAACACGAAATAGTGGGGGCCTGAGGACAGAGACCGTTATCTTGAGGGCCCTGGTAAGTCTAGGTATAAAAACATGATGCAGTACTTACTTTACTGCATGGATTCCATATCTAAGTGCAAGTAGGTACCACCTTCCTTTGCCGCTGGAAACCTGGAACAATATTCCTGTGATTTAATGTCACATGACTTCATTTTAGCTGTGCAGCATTATTCCATTAATTTAAATCAGGTGAAGGGTACAAATGGGAAGTAATCCACAAATTTAACAAAAGTCATTCAAGAGAGGTTTCGGGAGCACCAATTCAGTGAATCTGATTACCCCGTTCCTCTCAGAACATACAGAGATCAGCTGCGAAGTGCCCCAGGGCTCCTCCTTGAGCCCCACCCTCTTCAACATCTACATGGCTCCCCTCACAGCCATCGTCAGAAGCCTCGGACTCAATATCTTCTCCTACCGCGACAACACCCAGCTGATCATCTCCCTCACCAACCGCCAGAATCAACTTTCACAACAGAATGAAGGCAGTTGCTACCTGGATGCAAGACAGCTGACTCAAGCTCAACTCGGACAAGACCGAAGTACTCATCCTGGGACCCACCCCCTTAGCCTGGGACGACTCCTGGTGGCCCGCCGCACTAGGAACCCCTCCCACCCCGACGGACCACGCACGCAACCTCTGCATCATACTGGGCTCCTCGCTCTCAATGAATCGCCAAATCAACACAGTATCCTCGTCCTGTTTCCACACTGGTCCAAGTTAAGTAACCAGTGGAATAAAGCCTACGCCTACTAAAGTGGTGTAATGCAAATTTGTACCACTCCCCACACAATGTGGTGTGTGCTTCCACGCCAGGCCCTTTTGTGCAGGTGCGAGGCCCCGGGATAGCCTGTGAGCTAACCGGATTGAGCGAACCTAAGAAGGACATGAATGAGTGGTCCCATGCCCATGAGCTCACACCTCATTTCTCAGTGTAGATCAGAGAGCCACCTGTCCCCCTTCACCACAAAGGTTAGTTCCACCAGAGTGTTTAGCTGCTGATCCACGGATGTTAGGACCCTCATGATGCAAGAAATCTAAATTTTAAAGGACCAACCAACACTAGCCCTCAAATAGAGATGGTAGGCAGATTTTTCTGGTGTTCTTATTCTGAACAATTAACTTTGAGATGCTATATTTCCATTCTGCTGAACTTCTATTTCACTGTTTTGCAGACTGTTGCTGTATATGCAGCAAGTAGGATCATGAACAAATTGGCAACCCTCATGAAAAGTATCCAGGTTTTGGCTGGAAAAGAGCAATTCTCCATTTTACAACATGGTGTACACAATTGGGTAGAGATTGCAAACGGTAGATGTTTGCAAACTGTGCACATTGTGCGGGATCATCCAATTGTTTCAACACAATTACTGACCTTTGCTCCATTGTCCATATGATTCAGGAAAAACCACCACACTATATTGTTCACAATCATTTAGTGATTTCAAACCTTGTCTGGTGAATGCGATTCAGGCTCCCTTTCTTACCACTATATTTTCATTATGAGATATTTTCATTGCACTCTGGATTGTATGCTTTTGAATGCCAACCCACTATTTTTACAGTACATATATTTATACATTTGTGAGGTATTATCACACTGTATTTACAAAAACACATAATCCTGGTTGGACATTCCAATATTTTTGTAACTGTGCTGTGCTATACCTGGACTCACTCTCACATCAAATATTGGAGCTAAGCCTTGACTGCATGTCCGCGTCTATCCATAGAGTTAAGGAAGGTGAGGACGCCAACTTCCGACTACAGACTCAGTAATCCATATCCTGCTTTGCATGGAACACTGGTACTCTCACGGTTGATATACTATGTCAGTTCCTACAAAGAATTGGGATAAGTCTGACAATCCAAATATTATTAGTTCTACTCTTAAGATGGGTACAGTAAGGACATTGCTGATGATTTTAATTATTAATATCTGACCAGCTGACCACCGTGCGTTGAAAATCAATTTTTTGCCGTGAATGTGTTAAAACTGGACCATTCCTCTTCACCTTAAAAAACAAACTGCTGGTGCGCGAAGGTATGACCTGCAGAATTTAGGTGCCTGAAAAGATGCAACAGGAGGGACCCAGGTTGTGTGGCAAGTTAGGCAAAGTAAGAGAAACGAACAGTTTTTAATTAATAATTAAAATTATATCAATTTTCCATGAGTGAAACAGCCAATTCCGCCGAAAACAGTTCTTTAAAAAGTGAAAAGTGATGCTGACACATTGGAGTAATAGTAAGGCAAGAGCCCATGTCAGCCCTCCAGTAGAAAGTATGTAGTGGACATTGATAGACGAGGATGACCATCGAAATGGTCGCTCAAAATCATTTCAGAGAGCCATACTGAGCTGTGCCGAGTTAAAGTACCTTCCTCTCATCTCATCTATTCGCTACCTAAGTCCTTTGCCCTTCTTTTTCGCGCCACCCCTTGTAGCTTTTACGAAGGCTTGCAGCTCAAGAATCATGTTTTCAAGCAATTTTAAGTCCAGAGTCATCTGCTTGTGCAGAGCACTGGGGCACATTACAAGACTAGGCTGATTCATTAGAGGCCATGCCTAAGAAGATGGCAGTCAGGGTCATTTTGTTCAAGGACAACAATGTTTCCAAACAATGTGATGAGGCAGGTTTAGAGCCAGTGGAGAGAGGAATAACCAGCAAAAGAGAGGAAGCTGCGTTACCACTATTTAAAGCACTATTGAGACTGCATTAGAAGTATTGGATTTAGTCCTAAAGGACTACCTGAAATGTTGCATTCATTTCCAGACTGTTTATTTGGAACAATATCAGTGGCGGCTCGCAGAGGGAGTGCTGCGGGGCGGTGAGGCGGGTCGGGGGAGTGGCTGGGTGGGGGGGTGTAGTGGAGTCAGACATACGACGGGCAGGAGTAAGGTAAGGCAACAAATAAATAAAACTATTTACCTTAGCGCCGCTGCATCGCCAACTCGGCGATGCAGCGAGCGCAAGGTAAATAGTTTTATTTATTTATTTACTTACCTTACTCCTGCCCGTCGTATGTCCGACTCCACTACCCCCACCCAGCCCCTCCCCCGCCCCACCCCACCGCAGCACTCCCTCTGCGAGCCGCCACTGAACAATATAGCTGTTTTTGAAGCGCTCACTTTGAATATTGTGTTTAGTTTTTGAGGACCAACCTTGAATATTTTTGCCAGAAATGGAAGGATCACCATGAATGTTGTGGTCAATTTTAGAGGCAACGCCTGCAATTGTGTACCCATTACTGGATGTCTTGCATTGAATACTGGAGTCAGTTCTGAAGGGTCACCTTAGGTATTATGTCCAGTGCTGGTGGACGCACCCTGAATATTGTGGTCAGCTCTGGAGGGCACACGTTGGATGTTGTGGTGAGTTCTTGGGACTCACCACAACACTCATTGAGAGCTGTATACTCCAAATAGGTTGAGGCAAGACGTGACTGATAAAGTCTCCAGCTAATGGCTGAAAATGGCTGGGCAAAGAAAATGAATGGCTGAAAGGGTGGGGGACACAAAGTCAACTCTATTCATATTGTAATCAATAGGTGCGCTGTCAAAACTCACACCTAAAAAGGCACTCGATAGAAATAGTGGGGGCCTGAGGAAAGAGACCGTTATCTTGAGGGCCCTTGTAAGTCTAGGTATAAAAACATGATGCAGTACTTACTTTACTGCATGGATTCCATATCTAAGTGCAAGTGAAATGAAATGAAATGAAATGAAATGAATGAAATGAAATGAAATGAATGAAATGAATTTGTACTTGTAAAGCGCACTGCTACCCTGAGGCATCCTGGCGCTGAACGCATACCGCTGTGGAACCCTTCCTGGCTTTTCCCTGTGAAATGTCCACTCCTGGGCACCCCCAATGTGAAGCCAGGCATCCCAGCGCTGGTGGGGCCGTTGTGGAGATTAAGCAAGCTATTGCCCAGAGTTGCAGAGTGGGACCCATGATTAGAATAGGCACCGAGGCGAGAATTATCAGGTCTGAGGAAGTTGAGCCCAAGACCTGCCGAGGCGGGAATTGAACCCTGGTCAGATCTCTGCATCAGGGTCTGCCGCTCTAACCATTGAGCCACACTTCTCCACTAGGTACCACCTTCCTTTGCCGCTGGAAACCTGGAACAATATTCCTGTGATTTAATGTCACATGACTTCATTTTAGCTGTGCAGCATTATTCCATTAATTTAAATCAGGTGAAGGGTACAAATGGGAAGTAATCCACAAATTTAACAAAAGTCATTTAAGAGAGGTTTCGGGAGCACCAATTCAGTGCATGAGTAACTCATCCAGTTCTATTTTTCTTTTAAGTATTATGGACTAGTGCTGATTATCCAACTATAAATTCAGAACTACAAGTACCAGAATGCAATGAAAAAAATTAACTGAACGATCAATCTATGCACAGACTCTCAACAGCTCTTTAGTACACCTCTGGCAGGTAGATTGTAAACTAAAGGTATATAGCAATCAATCAATCAGGGTTTTGTAGAGCGCGCTACTCACCCGTTAGGGTCTCAAGGCGCTGGGGTGGGGGTGGGGACGGTGTTCTGAGTAGCTCCGTTGGGTCATTTGAAGAGCCAGGTCTTGAGGTCCTTCCTGAATTGGTGCAGTGTCGGGCTTCGTCGGAGGTGTAGGGGGAGGTTGTTCCAGGTCTTGGCTGCGAGGTAAGAGAAAGACCTTCCACCTGCTCTGGTCCTGTACAGGCGTGGGCTGGTGGGTAGGGAGAGGTCGGCTGAGTGAAGGTAAGAAAATAATGCATCCTGGTCAGTGTTTAATTTGTGCTGGTAGTGGGAGGCAACAGCACTCATTTTGGGGACCCAGGAATTATTTTCCTCATCAGACGTTTGTACAGAGAGTGAGAGACAGAAAGGGACAAAGGAGAGAAAAAAAGGGGAAGAGATAGATAGGAAAGCAGTCATAATGGGAGAAATCAGGGATAAAAAAAGAACCTGAAAGATTGAGCTAAAGAGACAGAAAGTGTAGGTTGATGGAAGAAAGAGGCAAGTGGTTTAATCAAAACTCGACAGGCTTGCTATTCGTCAAACCTGAGGGGAAAAAGAAGAACTTTGGACCCTGCATATCTGTTGCAGGGGCAAAATTCCGAATTCTGAAGGGCCTGTGGTATTATAATACACATCACAGGGAGCATGCTTTACGAGTGCTAATGCCACAATAATGTCCCCGGGACCTCTGTCTGTAGCTGTTCGGGGAGCAGCTCTGGGATTCTATTTAAAAGTGTTTTTCTTCTCCGGAGCAGTCATTCTTGGCAGCGACACCCGCTGACCGTGTGCTCCTCGTGAGCGGTCGGTGCTGTAATGGAGCAGCTATTTCCTGACTGGGAGACTTCAAAAACAAGGCCTTGGCTTTCAAAGTACAAGAGGAAAAGTGGAGAAGGGAGATAGAGAGAGAGGGAGCCGGGAAGAGTGTGCGAAGGAGGACTGGACTGTGAGAGAGGGTACGAGAGATAGAAAAGCAGATTGAGTTAAAATGGGGAGGGAGAAAGTGAGAGGGAAATAGAGGGTGGGAAACAGAAAAAGACTGACAGAGAGGAGAAGGGAGAGCAGCAGAGAGAAAAATACAGGAAGGAAAATGGAAAAAGATGGGTTGAAAAGGGGATTGTTCGGGGGCAGCAAAGAGGGGGGAGAAATGGAGAGGTAGAGATAGGTAAAGAGGGAGAAGGAGAGGTTGTGAAGGAGGGAGGGCGATGGGAGACTAAGTGGGAGGAAGAGAACGAGAGTGGGAGGAGGCAAGAGGTGGGACTGAGAAGGAGAAAGGTTGAGAGAGAAAGTTAGAGAAAGTTAGAGAGAGAACTAAGGGGTGAGGGGGAAGGAAAAGGGAGATGGAGAGTGTGAGAGAAAGGGAAAGGAATATAGAGAGGTCCAGGGAGTGAGAGAAAGAGAGCGCAAGAAGTGGTCTGGCAAAAAAGAAAGAATGTTGCAGAGAAAAAGAGAAACACAAAAAAGAGAAGGGAGAAATGGAGAGGAAGAAGGAGGAAGACATAAAGAGAGGGTTGAGGGAAGAGATAGAGATAGATGAGATATAAGATAAAAAGAACGATGGTGGATAGAGAGAAAGGGGGGGTTGATTGAGCCAGTAAACAAGAGAATGTGGGGCGAGTAAGCAAGAAAATGTGAAGAGGTAAGAGGGGGAAAAAGAGAAGAAAAGAATGGCCCAAAAAATATTGTAAGTCAGGAAGGAGTAATAAGAAACAAGGAGAAAGGAAGAGTATGGGATACATGGAGTAGTGTAACTATGAAAGAGAGTAAAAGAAATAAAAATTAATAAGAAAACAACCCCTAGCGACAAGAAATGGGTGCCAAAGGGAAAGAGATAGAATCCAAATTGACTGAAAAAGACAAAAATGACAAAATGTGAAGGGGTGTTCTCCTTCTTTCTGGTTCCTCAGAGACCAGAACAGTCACATTATTTAACAAACAAAAACCTATGCAAAATTCTGCAATTCGGTTTTATTCTCTACTTCTTCAACAGCAGTACACTGCACTCCACGTCTATCTTGCTCGGGTCATCGCGATTCATGAATCATGATGATGACTCGTCTGGGACGGCGTTACTTGGAGTCAGGGCTGGAGGAGTATCATGGAAGAACTCAGGGCGGGAGCTGCAGGACTACCTCATCAATAGATAGAATCAAGAAGCTATCGAGCATACTATCGACTTGAGTTCAAAGGTAAACCAAGAGTCTGAGGCCTAGTACTCAGCTGTGTGGAATAGAGAGAGGTGCGTTTGTGAAATGCTGCTGTGCGTGTGTTTGTGTGTGAGTGAGTGTGGGTGTTGAACTTGTGGCAAAAGTGATACTCTGAGTCCCCCTTTTGTTTTTTTGCACTGCCTCCGAGTCTTCTTGATATACACTCCTCTTGAAGCTTACCTTCCTTCTGTCCTTCTCCTTGACTCTAAATTACAATTTCTCTTTTACAATCCGCAGGCCTTCTTCTAGTCTCCTTCACGAACGAAAGGTGAAAGCTAGCTGAGCTCAATAATACTCTGCTTACCAACCGGACCAGTGCAGACAGGCCCCAAAGAGTGGACATTCCCCAGGAGAATGCAGACGCACCACCCAATTTTGCAATACAGTATCATTTTTATTTTAACAATTGTATTAACTAAGAGAAGTGGGTTCATCCCTAACCTAGAAGACAGAACATTTAGATATATGGTAAATTGGGCCTAGGGGGCAGAAGGACTGTTCGCAGTGCATGTATCTGTACTCTGTCATACTCATTCCTTTGTTTACTTCTAATAACAGATTGATGGCGAATGATGTGCTGCTGCTTAGTGCCCAGATGAATGTTGGACTTGTGTTGTAGTGTTTGTCTTTGTCAAACCTTTCCCCAAAATCCCATTACCCATCCATTCATCAAACCCCTAGCCCTCTTCCCCAGGTGGTGTCAGTTCTTTGTAAATCTTTGATAAATAAATAACCCACTTACTCAGTCTTTCTTCTTCCATTTAGTTGCCTACGATGGATAATCAATCAATCATTCAGATCAATCCTACAGTTGGAGCTCACCTGGGTGGAACTGGGAGTAGGACCTCGCTTGTGAAGTTGTGATGCCTCCCCTGTTATTGCTGCATGTATACTCAGGTAAGACAACTAGTATGGATGTAATTTAACTTAGTAAGAAATAAATTAACTGCTACTGTTTTTAAATCTAGATAGTTCAGAACTTCGACACATTATAGGTCATCATGGCAGCATTCCACATTAAGGTCAAGATAGTTAGATAAGTATAACCCTAGACTCTATAACTAAGTGCTATGCTCTCTCTTAAGTTATAAGCACATAAACAGGCTGCGTAAAACTACACGAAGGCAGCAGTGCAAAGTAAAAGTAAAATAAACTACTTCGGGCATAAATTTAGATTAGAAAAAATAATTTCCCCCTTTATTTATGTGCAAAGCAACCCACCCTCTCCAACCAAACAACATGCCCACCCCATTCCCAAACAAAACTGACCCAAGCCCCAAAACTAAAAATGTCCAAGAAAGTCTCTCCAGTCCCAACTCCCTCCACCCTCTCAACCCAGCCCCAACAAACAAATCACTCCCACCAAAACAATTTTTTTTTAAAAAGGGCTAAAAGATGGCATTATGGACGTCGGCAGGACCTGGTCGATGCTCTGCTCCATTGAGGTGAGATGGCCCTCAATAGTGTCCAGCCGCTGCAGGATGCGGCACAGCAATGGCTGTTCCCATTCTGGTAGGGGGTGGCAGCAGTTGGCTGGCAGCGGCACCGGCGATGGGATGGCCGGGAAGGTGGAGGGGGACTGGCTGCACTGGGGCCTGGCTGTTGTGCATTTATTTCTTCCTCCTCCTGTTCCAGGACCACCAGCCACCGGTATTCCTGCTCAATATGCTCCAGCCTCTGCCGCAGCAAATGGGCCATTCTCTCCTGCCTGTGGGGTGGTCCAACTGGACCAGCAGGAGCAGCTAATGTGAGAAAAACAAAAAAGACAAATTGTAAATAATGCTCTGTGCAAACAATTGTTTTAAATAACTGGGTGGCACAGTAGCAGTACATTGCTGGTCCCTAGAGCCACTGGAATGTATTTGATGTGATTATGATTAGGTGAGTCACAAGGCCAATTTTATGTTTTACCCAGACATGTTACCAAACATAAAAAAGCACTGACTGTGTGGCAGACACGTAACAGCCAGAGAATAACATCGCAGGATTACAAAAACACTGATTTGATTTTTTTTTTTCTAAAGGCTTATCAAGTAACTATAAACAGAGTCAGACACTTTGTGTTGAAAAATAAATGACTTTTCATTAATGAGTATGGCATTATGCACTATATGGAGTAAAAGTTGTGTGTGGTGCTAAAATAATGAAGCCATGTTTATTGCTAGCCAGCGCCTCTGCTAGTTTGCTACTGTCTGCAGCTGTAGTTGACAATTATCTATTTTTAATTCCAATGGCCCGGCTCTTTGCCAAATGCATTTCTCTTTCTAACTTGTCTCCAAAGAGGTAGATGAATAATAAATAAGATACTATGTCAGTCACACACCTCATGTATGAAATGCGACTATTAATAAATTATCATGTCCGCATAAGTAGACATTGAGGAAAATGAATCTAATGGACTTCACTACAGATAAAGGACCGGATTATATAGATTTTATTTGGCACATTCGTCACTGTGTATCCCATATGCCAAACTTGATATCAAATCATGCACTTACTCCCACTTTACGCTGTGGCCTCGCCCGCCACCATGTATTTCCCAAAAATTCATTTGCTGGGTAGAAACCAAGGAAAGGAAACTTGATTTTCTCTACTGCAGGGGGTAGGGTAGAAGGATTAGACAGGTAGGGTAGAGCTTTTTTATATATAATAGAGGGGCCACTACACATCAATTCATCATCTTTGGCTTCTTCAGTCACAGTTCAATTCAAAAGGGAAAAAACTGAACAAGTGTAAATTAAATCTGTTATGGGAAACCATGATATATGTTCTGGAATGATTTCACATGAGTGTCGCATGATTAAATGTGGCACATGTCAAGAATGGATTTTCCAATTTAGCAGGCTGGGACAGAAGAACTTAGAAAAAAAAAATAAAGGAGAGAAGTACTAAGAGGTGACTGAGTGGGAGACGGAACAACACACCTTGTGTGTTTTGTTTGCAATGCTTTGAAAACATTATAAATGCCACATTGCAGAGATTCGAGGACGATTCCTGGCATACACACTATGGGTAGGGGGCGCTCCGGTGGTGGTGGGCTCTATATACGCACCTAACACGGGCCAAGAACAATTCCTTCAAGCTGCTATGTCGGAGGTGCTGAATGCCCCTGGGAGGCGAATTACGGTGGGTGGTGATCTGAATTTGGTTATGGACACGGACAAAGACAGATCGGGACACAGATATGGACACACGGGGGCCCTATCCGTTAACGGGAGGGATTGGCTCAAGGACAGGGGGCTGGAGGATGTCTGGAGGGTGGTCCACCCCAACACTACACAATTTACTTTCTACTCACATGCCCATCATACCTACGCGCGGCTAGATCATTTTATAGGGACGACAGAGATGCTGTCGACCGTGGAGACAGTGTCCATCATCCCGGCCCCACTGTCTGACCATGACGCAGTGCTGCTGACGTTGACCATCCCCCAGCCCGGAAGCCACCCGGGAGATGGCGTCTCAGGGAGAACTTGCTACAGAGGGCGGGAGTAGTACAACAACTCAGAAACCGGGTCACGGAATATCTAGGGCTGAACGACTCTCCGGACACCCCTGTGACAGCACTTTGGGGCGCACTCAAAGCTACGATTCGAGGCGAAATTATCGCCATCAGCGCAGCAGACGCTAGGGACCGGACAGAGAAAAGGGCGCTTCTCGCGGCCCAGGTAACAGAATTAGAACGAATACATAGTCGCACCTGCGCACCACGGATATGGCGCCAACTCAAAGCGGCCAGGACGCAATTAGCGGCCCTCGATATTGACAGAGCCGAGTACGCGGCCCTCCGACTTAAACACACCTATTACATAGGGGGCGACAAAGCAGGACGGCTACTAGCGAACAAGCTCAGGGCACGGGAAGAGCGCTCAAGAGTAAAGGGGCTACAATCTCACACGGGAGAGAGAGTGGAACGTGACGAGGATATAGCGGAGGTCTTTCGAAACTTCTATTCCACGCTGTATAGAGAGACCTCGCGGACACCGGGGGAGGCAGCAACCTATCTGCAGGGTGCTGCCATCACAAAACTAGACCTTGTGGGACGGGACGCGCTCGACGCACCCATCCGAGTGGAGGAAGTGGCCGGCGCTATCTCCCGACTCAAAGCCCTGAAATCGCCGGGCCCGGATGGATTCTCGGCGGGGTTCTACAAGACCTTCTGCCCACAGTTGGCCCCAATACTAACGCGCCTTTTTAACTCCTTTCAGGGTCCTGGGGCTATCCCTCCGGACATGTTAGCTGCCGATATCGTAGTTATCCCGAAACCCGGGAAAGATCCAACCCAATGTGGAGCTTATCGCCCGATCTCCCTGCTTAATCTTGATCTAAAGCTCTTTACGGGGGTTCTGGCGGCTCGATTGGGGCCATGTATGCCCGGCATTATTGAGCCGGACCAATGTGGTTTCGTGGCTGCCCGTCAGAGCAGTGACCAGACCAAGAGGACGCTCCACCTGATCGACAAAGCCCACCGCACCAAAATGGATGCAGTGTTAATATCGATTGATGCTGAGAAAGCGTTCGACCGCGTCAGCTGGGACTTTTGGGAGCCGCACTGACCCATTTCGGGATAGGCGAACGATTCAGGGCATGGGTTGCGAGCTGCTACAGTAGACCCACCGCCACGATACGAGTGAACGGCATGGTCTCAAAGCCGTTTGACATCCAAAGAGGAACGAGACAAGGATGCCCCCTCTCACCCCTCCTCTTTGCTCTCTACGTAGAGCCGCTTGCACAAAGAATACGGGATGACCCTGATATTCTCGGCATACCTTTCGGAGGGGAGCGGCATACGATTAGCCTGTACGCAGACGATCTTTTAGCTACACTGGAATCCCCCGAACGATCGGCCCCGGCCTTTCTGCGGGAGTTGATCTCCTTCGGTCGTGTCTCTGGCTTTAAGATTAATGTGGGGAAGTCAATGGTGCTACCCCTGGGCAGCTGTGAAGAAGCACACAGGACGGGAACCCTGGCGATTGGTGGGCTCCAAATCTGTGACGCGATTACCTATTTAGGAATTGCCCTAGCGCCTTCGGTGGCACGAACAGTCACGTTGAATTACTCTAAACTGCTCTCTC
The DNA here is from genome assembly GCA_963921515.1 of Calotriton arnoldi. Classification (NCBI taxonomy): domain Eukaryota; kingdom Metazoa; phylum Chordata; class Amphibia; order Caudata; family Salamandridae; genus Calotriton; species Calotriton arnoldi. The sequence goes on from CAWUFW010003316.1 coordinate 1,510,649, forward strand.
AAACTCAGACGGCTCTTGGACGCTGGCAGAAACATCAGCTGTCACTTCTGGGCCGGATAGCAGCAGTCAAAATGAATATCCTGCCCAAAGCACTTTATATCTTCCAAACTATACCAACATGGCCTCCGGGAGGGTCCATACAAAAGCTACAGACAGCGGTACAACACTTTATCTGGGCGGGAGCACGCCCCAGGATGCGCAGAGAACTCTCCCATAAACCGCACGACGCAGGCGGACTGGGTATCCCTAATTTCCTCGATTATTTTAAAGCAACCCAACTCCGCTACCTGGTGGAATGGAATAGACCGACCTCTGAAAAACGCTGGTTGTTCCAAGATCGGGCCTTGGCGAAAATGTCTCTATGGAAAGTCCCGTTCCTTAAGCGTGCGGACAGGCCACCGAACTTGAAGGGGTCCCCGATCACGAGCACACTATTGCGAGTTTGGGACTCGGTAGCGGTCAAGAGAGAACTTACATCCTTCCCCTCCCCGTTGACGCCCTTGTTCGAGAACCCAGAGTTTCCACCCGGAATGGAGGAGAGGGCGTTCCTACAATGGAAAGCCACGGACTGTAAATCTGCGGGACACTTATTTGACCTAGAGGGGTTCCTCCCTTACACAGAGGTGACACAAGGGTATAATGTTGTAGCGCCGCAAAAATACCAATATTTTCAACTCCGCCACTGGCTCCTCCACCCGGAGGTGTGTCCCGGGGCTAGCAGGAAACTCACGACATACGAACGTTGGCTCCTTACCAGAACATCGGACAAACGGCTGATTTCTGAATTATATCACATGCTGAGACCTCCGGTTCCTTTTTCCCCGTCAGCGGGACAGAAACGGTGGGAGAGGGAGATAGGGAGAGGACTAACAGAGAAAGAATGGACGGATATATACTTTAGGGCTAACCATACAGCACGTAACATAGCCAGCAGGGAAGCTGCGGTTAAGGTCACTACATATTGGTATCTAACGCCAGCGCGACTGCATAGGGGGAACCCAGACAGAAGCCCGACATGCTGGCGGGGGTGTGACGCGGAGGGGACCCTGACACATCTCTTATGGGATTGCCCAGAACTAACAGATTACTGGCGAGCGGTATTAGATGACATAGACCGTCACTTCGAGACAGAGATACCCCGCTTCCCGGCATACACGCTACTAGGGCTTCCAAACGCACTCACATACCCTCTAAAATCAATTCGGGGGAAGCAAATGGGCCTAACGTTGGGGGCTGCAGTTCAACATGTTCTGTCGCTGTGGGGCAAACAGATTAAACCGACACATACAGGATGGTTGCACAAATTATGGTACACAATCGGAATGGAGCGAATCCAGGCCACCCTTACGGGTTCCTCAGATTCTTTCCGCGCGCTGTGGGCACCCATACTGTCCCTGCTCTCGACAGAACTGAACGAACTCACATGCCCTAGATACTTACGTATTCTCCGACTCACGGATAGTACAGAGGAGGCTGCAGCCCCAACACGAGAGAAACAGCGGGGGTCCCCCACACTGGATGCCCCGGAGACAGGCTGTGGCTTATGAACAGGGGACCCTAGACGGGAGAGTGGGGGAGGAGATGCGTGCTGGTCTAGCTTTTCCCAATCGGGATCCACAAGGAAGGGCTGCCACCCCTGAAGAGGACACCACTCAGGATCATCACATAGCACATCGGTTCGGGGAGGGATGGGGGGGCGTTGGGGTAATGTTAGTTTTAATTTGTATTTGTAGGGGTCAAATGCAGGGGATAAAAATGGAAAACACAAAGTCTCACAATCACACATCACAATCTCATGCGGCCGACCTCCGGGTTGTGGCGGACACGCTGTGTATATTCAATAACTGTACGCTCTGCCGGTCGAAGAATGTAGGCAGTCAGCTGTGTGACACTATCCTTTTTTCCGTCAATAAACACGATTTATCCATAAATGCCACATTAACTGAAGCAGACGCACATTACACAGCCAACACTGCAGTCACAAATTTATTGCCCCATTCTGCACTTCGGTCATAGTTGGCAAAAATGCCATGGGAGGGGGGATAATGAATGATAGGTAGGATAGATCTGGCTCAGTTAACAAATACAGCGAGTCAAGGAAGTAGAACAAAGAATACAAATAAATAAATAACCCCCACTTAGAAGAACCATAGCTGTGAATGATAGTGGTAGCCCTACATAAACCAAGTAAGCAAAGTAGGTGAGCAGCGGCACGCTCCTCATGAGAACTGAAGAAAGGGTGCCTTGCTTATTCATCCAAATAATCCAAATATTAATTTGTCCTTTCATTCTAATTCACTCAAAGCCACCATGATTAAACTTCACTTTCTCCCATCCAGTCTTTCACTAAAATTTTCAATACATTATCCACCCATTCAATACGTAGCAACCCTTTCTTCAAACCATACTTTCGCCCATCCACCGTGCATCCTTTCTCCCACCCACCCTTTCACTAATATACCATTTCTTTTCTTTTAAGTTGCCTTCAGTTCTTTAATGTCTCCCTCAAGCCATCAAAGCTCATTATGTGAGATTTTGCTGCATTACAGATAGAAGAGGCATTAATAATAACTCAACCACTGCTGTGGCTGGTGAAGCTGGGGAGCGGGGGGTTCACCTCACAGTCATTTTTGATGACGACGAAAGATGCCATGGCAATAGCAAGTGAGCATAGTAATTGCAAGAAATTATGTGACTTATTAGTGCCCGTCCCTGCTGCCGCTTCTCCCTCTCCAACTGACTCATCGCCGTCTCCTCCAGCAGCGGCACTGGAGCCGGCATCACCGATGTTCTGTGTAGCTAGAATAAAATATTACACAGAATTTAGATCCCAGATATGCAACCCCAAATATAACAGCAATGCAGCACTAGAGCTCAGTTAGAACATCAGTATCTTCCAAATATCACTCTGGGCATTTGATTGGTTGGTTCACAAAGTTAGAGAATCCAGGCGTGGAATAATGGTCAATGAAAGACATATGGTGTTGGATAGCACATGCAATGGGAGTGGAACCTCATACTTTTTTTCCAGCCTTGCTGCCCTCTTCATTGGAAACTGCTGTTATACTGTAACTATAAATGAATGGGTCTGCAGCACACTACATTGGGGGGTGGGGGTAGTCCATGATGACCATGGACACTGTCTCGTGAACTGAACTGTGTTAGAGCTAGGCATAAGCAGGAAAAGAAAGCCTTCTGAACAAACATAAATGGTGATTTTTATTTAAGATACTAGCTTACTTGGGTCTGCTATCTGTATCTTCATGAATCACGATAGATAGCACCAAAATTCCAATAGACCAATACCCCAAGATTGTACGGTTCTACCCTAAGAAGTCCACAACAATCATAAAGTGACTTACTGGGATCAGCAGAGCCCTCGGCAGCAGCACTGGTGGTCGGCGTCGGCTGACCAGCTTGTCCCGGACCCTCCAAATCGTCCCTCTTCTTGCTCTTGGATGCTGATGGAAGAAATTAAGAAGATAAATAAATATAGATTAGAGATTCTGTTAATAATCTCCACAAAATGTTTTATGAAAAGCAAACGCAGTCGCTAAAACAGATCACCTATAGTACTACTAGTTTAGACTCGAGTCTATCGACTGTCGTTGAATCCATATTCCAAATCTCCTTAACAAAAACTACATTTGGTAAAAATGTATTGCAGTGAATGATCTTTGATTCTATCTATTCCCATTTCTCAACACCCTTGATGAGCCAACTCAGTCTCCCTTTTTTGCAATGCATAGATGCATACTTCACATCATCACTGTGAATTCAATTAAATAACCTGGAACTGTGCGAGCTACATAAACAAAGACACAGAGAGAACGCGCTACTCAGTGATTCACTGTAGTGATAGGAGAACAGTCTCCAATGGCTTCTTAATTAATCAGCCAAAGTGAGCGCCTGATGAATTCAATTAGGTCACGGCACCTGCCTAGCAGAAACTAGAAATTGGATCACACAATAATATACCAGCGTAAACTTTACTAAACATAACTTACCTCTGAGTGTGAGAAGCATGCTATTCGGAATAGTTTTTTTTAGCACTGTAGATCACAAATATAACATAATTAATACTCACCGAGCCCCGGAATCTCGACACCTAGCAGGGCGAGCAGGTCCTGTTCGCGGTAGAGAATGTCCGCCCAATGGTGCTTCAGCTGCTGGGCGGTGCGCTAAACATGGCTGGTGCGCCGCACGCACAGCGCATCATTACCCAGCACCGCCGATGCTCGTGAAGGGTGTACCTGCTACCGGGCCTGCTGCCTGCTGCCAGCATAGAGGGGAGGTGGCGCTGCACAAAAAAAACTTGTGCTGCCACCTCCTCCTCTCCAAAGATCGCCCGGGGCTGCACACCTGGGCGGCGGTGCCGCCCGCACAGAAGTCGCCCCTCTGCCATGGCGCTGAGTGGGGAAATAATAACTAAGAAGGAAAAGGAAGGGAAAGTAAAGAAGAAAGAAATAAGGAAAGAAGGGGAATAAACTAAGTCAAAAAGTCACAAAAACATGAAAAAATGTACACAAAAACGTAAAATACACAAACACAAAGACACACACTATTATAAAAAATAAAAATTAGGGGTAGAAAAATAATAAAGGAGGAGGATTACAAAGATTAAGTAGAGATTAAAATTTAGGCCCAGCACCATAACAGAGAGAAGAAAAACAAGATGGCCGCTCCCATGCGGACCGTGTGGTGTTGTTCACGTGCGATTTAGAACGTGAGCTCACTTCAGGACCACTTAGTGCCTTTCACGCATGATTTTGGAGTGCACGGATGCACTCCGCGTTTCCAACGCAACGCAAACGGGTGCGCCGGCAAACTACCCAAAAGCAGAACTCCGCATAGTGCAGCAAAGTTATTTTTGCGACTCCGCGGTATTCTGTGTAGTAGTACTCCGCGAACTCCACCCACCCCCTCCTTCAGAGGACTACTGCAAAGGTGGCTCCTCTGAAGACTTAGAGACTCCACCAAGCAGGCAGAGATCTCTAAATATCTTGGGCTGTATGTCCCCAAGGGCAGCGAAATGCAACCCTCCACTGCACAGGCAGAGTTGAGTACAGCCTCACAGGTTCTAATTGACCATTTTTAGCTTAATACTTAATAATATGGATGTATTACTACTTAAACACACTCACATTATTAATATTACTATAAAGAAAGTCTGAATTAAAACCAGCAAGTATTCGACCTTAAGTCTTGCAGGTTACTTAAAGCTATTTACAGTGTGTGCATAAATCACCTGATTAAAAATTGTGACTCACACTATAAATGACAACCAGTGAACTGTCTTTCATGAAATAGAAATCTATAATCTATGTGTTGTCTGTTTTTCTGTGCAACAAACATGTTAGCCCTTTGAGCTATTTAATTATTCAGAGCTACGACCAGAGAATACACAAAGATGCATCCGACGTGCATAAACCACATGACTTATCTCACCTGTATTATTCATACCCTACAACATAGATGCCAGCGAAAGGTTCATAATTCACAGGCAACCGTATAACGCATCGGGATGTGGCCATTTGTTGGCAATTTTCTTGGGTGTTGAGTTTGTAAATAACAATGCAGAGGCTGACTGCCATTGACACTGCTCCTTATGACTCTGCCCCTCATGATTGCATCCCCATTTTGCCGCCTTCCATATCCCAATTTGTGTGTTTATGAAGACATGTTTTTTCTACTTCCAACACTGGATGCAGGTGTCACTGCCTGTGTATGATGGAGATAGGGTTTTTTATTTCATTGAATTGATTCAGGAAGAATAAAAAAATGATCTGCAAACGACAAATGTTCATTCATCTACATTGTAAATCTCGCATACTACGAGTGACATTTTGCGACGGAAATGGTCATTTTTGGTGGAAATTTATTATCAGTTCAGAGTTCTGGTTTTGTTTGTCAACAGCATGTTCAAACCCGTAAAAAGCAATGAGATGAAAAATTCCACCCATGGAAGGAGCAAAGTTTATCGGCTTGAGGCAAGCATATCTTGGCCGGATGGCTTGATTCAGAAATTCCAGTGCTGTTGAACTTTCTTGCCTGCATAGGATCACTGCCAATTGAACTTTCAATGCACTTTTCCTGCTGCAGTTTAAACCAACCAACCTTCTCCCTGTTTCCTAAACTCGATTGCATCGTTTTTGTATTGTATCGTTTTTATTTATACAGCGAACAAATGCAAAAAGCCGCTAAAACCAGAGTTAATAAAACGCATAAAACACCAAAAATGGCAACAGTGTTATTGCGTTTTTAAATTATTTATTACTATTTAATTGATATTTATCTCCGGGGGAACTTTATGCACAAGTGATTGGTTTATGCCCAGCTTCTAGAGGGGTTATCTGGGTAATTTCTTACACTTTCTCTAAACTGAGGTCAACCTTTTTGTATGCAGGGAATTCCTAGAAATTAACCTTTGCGCCATCACAGTATTGATACATTATGTCACCTTCAGCCCATCGAACAGCCTCTATTTCCTAAGATTTCTGGGGAGGGGGCAAGAGGTATCCCAGAAAGTAGGGGCCCTGTTTACTTTTTTTTCCAACTGCTCAGTGCTTTAAATGGGAAAAAAGTGCAGGTAATCACCCCAGTTAAGCTGGGGCTACTAGTGGGGAGGTGGGAAGTGAACGAGGGGTGTTGGTGACACAGAGACATTTCTGCCATCTGTAAACATTATTTTAGCCCTTGCATGTACAAAAAGATTAATTTAATAGTTTGTTTCAAATTTCTTTCCCGTGCATCATGACTCTGCACATGTGGCACATGAAAGACATTTTAGTCAATACCTATTTTGCTGCTCTGCTGTCTATTCCATTATAAGAGACATGTTAAGATAGACCATCGATTACAGATCTTCAGGATAAATTTACCAGGTCTAGAGCCCTGCATAATGAGCAGCACTGCGTGATATTAGATGAACACTGGCCTTGGCCAAGAGCTTTTTGGTATCAACACTGCATGATCCTGGCCCAACAGTGATCTTGTCGACCACTATGTGATCCTGGTCAGTCCTTGTCAGTATTCTGTGATCTTTGGATAGCACCTAGTAAATTAATTATCCGTATACCACTAAGCCCAACTATGACATCAGTGGCGGCTGCAGGCAATTCAAACCGGTCGGGCCACGGGGGCAGTGGGGGAGAGAAGAGGTTGGAGAACAAAAAATAAAATAAAAACCACTTACCTGCCGCTCTGCTCTGCTCCCGCCGCTGGCACCGCCCCTCCTGTTGGATATAATTAACTCTGACATAGATAAATAAAACGATAATAACAACGTGTTATTATCATTTTATATATAATCTGCTGGCAGTGGGGCGACGCTCCTCCGCCATTACAGAGGAGCTGCATGCTGTATGACATGCAGACCATTGCATTTAAACCTACAGGTCAAGATGTCCTACTGTTTCTGTTTCTCATGCTCTTTGGTACAATACAAATTTGACGGGTCAGAATTGTTTGATCTAGAGCAGATGATATTGGAACACTGTTGTGTAATTTTGACCCAAAACCGACTGATCTTGATTCAGTGCTGTGTGACCCTGAGCCATGATACATGACGTTGAGTGAGTAACGCCTGACCTTGGCCCATCACTGTTCGATATGTGATCTCAATCCGGTGACATCTGATCTTGAGCCATTGACGTGTGATCTTAGATCAGCACTGTGTGATATTGGACTCCTGCTGTGTCCTCTTGTGCTAGTGCTGTAGGACCTTTCCCCAGCACTGTCCTATCTGGTCCAGCCATTCCCGATCTTGGCTCAGTGCGGCGTGTGCCTAACGGTGCCACTGGACGTCAGCTGCACCTCATTGGTGAGGCCCAGAGAGGTTATGACCGATCTGAAGTTTATTGTGTTTCCATCTTGAGGGCGACTAGACTGACGGTTTGGACAAGAAAGTTCCTTTCAGATCAGGACCAAGTCTGGTATTGTGTCTGGCTGAAGATGCATAGAGGCTAAACAATGAAGGAGTGGAAAGCACGCTGAGTAATTACCAGCAGCTAAGGTTACTTTGAGGGAGAGTGGCATGGAGATCCCAGAGGCATACATACCAAAACTCATGATTTAGATCTGAGACTCACAATTTTTGTAACTTGAAATTGCAATAGTATTTTTCCATTTTAAGATTAATTTCCCTCCCATAAAAGTTAACGGGAAAATAAAATTATTGTGATTTCTCTCAGAAAAACAAGCTATTGGGTTTTCCCAAATAGAGATTATAATGTTAAGGGTCCTGGAAGTCTGATCTACCTAGACTATCATGAAAGGAGAACGAGAGGTAATAGCTGCATTCTGTCTTCAACATAAAAACTCGCACACGATTGCTTGACAGTTTTCTCTTTTTAACGCAGCAACATAAATCAACATCTGTACAGTTTTAGGCACCGGCTCTGTTTAGCAGCAGTTTTCAAGTGAGCCTCATTTGAAATGCTCATCCTCATTTTGTGAGACACGCAATGAAAATATTCATGCAGTCCATTAAATTGATATGGCCAGGCCATGCTACACCATCATTTCGATGTCACAGGTTAGGAGTTTCTACCTACCCACCAGCTTTGTGTGATGTTAGGCATTCCCATTGTAGTTAGAGACGACCATCATATGATAATGGGCCAGCATTTGTGATATAAAGCCACGGGAGTGTACTGTGTAAATCTGGGCCATCATTATATATTGAACCAGTTGTCTGTGATATTATTCCCATATTGTGCCCGCAAAGTGGGATATGGCCCCTGACCTGCCTTATCTTGATGAACTGCGTTTACAGGGCTTGGACTGGGACAACATTCTATATTGAGACGTGGTTCTTTTGTAGGCCTGGGCGGTAAATTCCGTTCCGCTCGCGGAATTTGGGTAATTTTGCGTTCCGCGGAGAACGCAAAATTGCCCAAAATTCCGCGGCTTCGCGGAATTTTTTCCTTGTTCGCGCTTTCAAAAAGCGTGTTCGCGAGATATTTCTCCCCGAGCACGCAAACAGCGTTCGCGAACAGGAAAAAAGCATCGCGAACGGGCGAAACAAGCAATTCCGCGTGTTCGCAGAACTTTTGCGTGCTTGCGGATATTTTTTACCGTTTCCCGGAGCTTTGCATAGCGCGACTACGCAAATTCCGCCCACCCCTATTCTTTTGGACCAAAATAATGGTCTAGGAAGTGAAGTTACAGCCCCGTTAACAAAATACTACCCATTTGAGAAATGCCTGTCGGATTATGTTCACAACTTAGATCTGCACAAGCAGAGCCTTACAGCTTCTATTGCTAGCTCCTAATTAGAGAGTTATTATAGGGTATATGACGTTTATCACACAGTTTTTACTAACGGGACGTTACAATGCAGGGTACCACACAGTGTTTACAATGTGGTAGGGTACCACGCAGGGAAGTATTTTTTATTAATGGACTTTTGAATTAACGGAAACATATTTTATGGTCTGGCTTGAAAGCGCAGTTGTTGCCAGACAATCATGTGAGAACAACCAGCAGAGGGGTTTTGGCTCCGTCCACATGTTGGGAGCTAGGAGTACATATTTTCATTGGGCAGAAGTGGTGCACTTCCACAAAACAGTGCTTGCCCTACACACAGTTGTGATCATTTTATTTATTTATCCAGCTGCCTGAGCTTGAACTTTGAGGGGCAAACACATGCCATTGTAATGCTATTATGTCTTAGATAACTGGATAATTTATGGTGTTTTTCTCTGGCAGTACCACAGAGGGGAGACGGCAGGCATTAGCATACATGTATTGTTAGGTCTAGCTTGATACTGTATTCACAAGCTAGACCTATTGGCATTGCCAATGCTTGTATAGGGTTCTGGGCAGGTAGAGGTAAAGAGAGGTAAGGGGTTTGTAGGGTTCAGGGGTGTGTAGAGGTAAAGGGCTGAAGGGGTTTTTAGGGTTCAGTGGCAGAGGTTAAGGGCGGTAAGGTGTTTTTATGGTTCAGTGGCATGTAGAGGGAAGGGGGTAAGAGGTTTCTAGGGGTCAGGGGCAGTAAGAGTTAAAGGGAGGTAAGGGTTTGTAAGTATGGGCTGTTTGGGTTGGTTCCCCTCCAGAAAAGAACAAGATGGATAGATGGATAGATAGATAGATAGATAGAGTCATACCTTTGTATGTGAATGTATAAGTATATATAATGTGTATATATGTGTGTGTGCGCGTAAGCACATATATACATTATATTGTAAATATAGATATTTATACATGAAAACATACATAAATATGTATGTTTAAGTACATATATACATAGAATATCTGTTGTTACAATAAATAATGTGTTGCAAAATACTACGTTGTAAAATACCAGGTTGTAAACAACATTGTATTTTACAAATCCATGGAAAAGGATGCATTGTAAGCCTCACAGCTTGTAATAAACTGATATTCTTTTTATAGTGAATGTTTGTGCAAGTTTCTTATCCAAGGTAGTTCTATGGACAACTTAATTTAGATCGGTGGACAAGGTGGAGGCATTGCTTGTATACATCGTAACAATCTATCAGTTAGACAACTGTACTCAGATTCCTTGTTGTCATGCGAATACCTGTGCTTTGAGGTCACATGCAACAACAGGCAAGCTTGCAAATTCCACACGCTCTACCACGCTCCACTAGACAATCTCCCCTTCCTAGAACAGATCATGGAAATCATCTCATCGCACGTGGTGTGTCATGGCACCCAAATCTTCCTTGGAGACTTTAACCTCCATTGGAATAACATGAATGACTCGTCAGTCAATAGCCTCAAATCTTTCCTAACAGACCTCAACTTCACTCAAATATGCAACAGCCCTACTCACATCAAGGGAGCTACCTTAGATCTGGTCATTGGTAAGATTAACTCCATTCAACGTGAAGCTATCGCCCCCTGTGACTGGACGGACCACCATTGCATCTCCTTCCTCGTCACAGAATTGGTGAGAACCAATAAAGCTCAGCTAAAGAAACCCAGGCACTGGCAAAGAAGTCTTAGAAACATTAACCTGTATGATTTGACCTCCCGCATTGATAACAGCCTGCCCCCCCCTCTGTATATGTCTGATGTCGGTGACCTTACAGATCACTATATTCGCTCCATGACTAACATCTTAGACTCAAGGGAACCCTACAGCTAAAAAGAATGCCCTCCAAAATCTCCAAACCCTGGTATAATGGTAGCTTAAATGCTGAAAGAAGAAATCTGAGACTGGCGGAACGTTTGTGGAGATCCTCTCCCTCCCTTGGCCATCTCACTCAGCTGAGATCTCTGAGAAATCTATACAACAAACGCATCAGATGCTCTAAAGCTAGTTACTTCAGAAAGCAAATAGAGCAAGCAAAAAACTGGGCAAAGAAATTGTTTGAACTCATCAAGCTTCAGTCAAACAGCCAACCCAACCCTCCCTCAATGGAACTCTGTTCGCAACCTAATTGTGAGGAATTTGCCGCCTTCTTCCATGAAAAGACAACAAAGATTGAACTGGAACTGCGAGCAGCTTTGGAGAATCTTCCTGTCTCCTATCCTCCCTCCGGCTCTGGGGTGCCACTACCCATTCTGGTTCTCCCCCCAAAAATAATGCTTCTTGGAGCATATTCCAAACCTTCGACGAAAGCACCATTCGCAAACCTCTGGCCACTCTGAAACCACCCAACCATTTCAGTGATCCCTTGCTATCGACTCTCTTCAATGAGATTAGATCATCCATACTCCCTCTTTGGACGAAGATAATTAACGCCTCCCTCCTTCAAGGTACGATTCCGGATTACCTTAAATCAGGGCAGGTCACCCCCATCCTTAAAAAACCGACAGCAGACCATACTAACATTTACAATTTTCATCCAATTTCCAACATTCCTACTCTGGCTATGCTCCTAGAGAAATGCGTAAACAATTCCAATTGCTGGACCAATTCCAATCCAGCTTCCGTCAGGGTCATAGCACAGAATCCGCTCTTACCCACAATGTTGATGATGCTCTACGAATACTGGACCTAAACGAATCATGCCTTTTGATCCTCCTTGACCTATCGTCAGCTTTTGATACGGTGAAACATGATACCCTTATCACGCTACTGGAGCATAGGATGAGGCTCTCAGGGACTGTGCTAAACTGGTTCTCTTCATTCCTACACAATAGAACACAAAGACTCAAGGCGAATCATGCTTTGTCAAAACCTGCTCCGCTCACTCTGGAGGTGCCACAGGGGTCCACGCTTTCGCCTACCCTCTTCAACCTGTTCATGGAGCCTATAACAGAAATCCTGAAATTGTCCAACATCCATTAACACGTGTATGCTGATGACACTCAACTGTACCTGAAAGTCTCCTCCCCTGAGAACATCAGGTCCCTCAACTCAACTCTTCAGGAAACACAAAGTTGGTTGACTCTTAATCACCTGAAATTAAATGCTCTCAAAACAGAATCTCTCCTTATCACACAAGTCAAACACTCTCCAGACATTGAAGAATGGATGCGTCAATTAACAGCTCTCAATTGCACTCCACACATCATTGATTCCGCGAGCTCTCTGGGAATAATGCTAGATAAGCATCTGAACATGCAAAAGCACATTAGTGCTCTCACCAAAGGAGCAAACTTCCAACTGAGAGTCCTAAGGAAAGTAAAACCGTTCCTACCCCACAACGACTTCAAGATTGCGGTGCAAGCCCTAGTGATCTCTAAACTGGATTATGGTAGCACAACCCTCTGTGGCCTTCCTAGATCAGATCGAAGACGGCGCCACTTAGGTCCTCTCTCAACTCCGCTGCAAGGCTCATTACAGGCACCACACGCTATCATCACATTACACCTGAGTTGAAATCACTAAAATGGCTCCTGTATGAAGCACGGATACATCTTAAAATTGCATGCATGACCCACAAAGCTTTACATTTCAACACCCCAATATATCTTGCGCAAAAACTTGAACTGTCTGTGGGCTCTAGATCCTCTAGGGGCTCTAGCACTTTACTGTTCAAGCCACCGAAATTCCATAAAAAGAAAACCTACAATCGAGCATTCTCGGGTATTGCACCAAGAATTTGGAACTCCTTGCCACCTGAAACAAGACTTAACAATCCCACGGCTTCCTTCAAAAGGGAAGTTAAGAGATACTGATGAAGAAATTTCTGGGCTAGATCCCAATCACCCTAGGACGCGCTAGGTTACACTTGTTCTTTATCGATCTGTTATGTTTGTTATGATCCGTTATGCTCGTTTCTTGCTCTGGTTGCAATATGGTTTCCACTGCTTGTACCTTCTTAACTGCCAATATGTAAAGTGCTCTTATTCCCTTATGTGGTCTTGTTCACGCTATATAAAGCTTTTTAAATAAATAAAAATAAATCATCATAAACTATAGGCCTGATTTAGAGTTTGATGGATGGGTTACTCCATAACAAATGTGATGGATATCCTGTCTACCTTATTCATTAGATTACCTGAAAGTCTATTTCTGGACTTTGATTTTGTATGCTTTTGGCAGGAGGGGCCAGGGGCGGTTGTCCCGTGAGTGGTGCTGCACACTGGTCCTGTGAGGGGCCAACAATTCTTAACAAAGTGATTATTAAGGATGTGCTACAGCACAGGCAGTGTACTGTAAAAAAAGATTTTACCTTCGGAGATGCGTATAAGGAGGAATGTGAAGAACCTCAGTGAAGAGCTCCTACACCAGAAGTGGAGCGGCAACAAAGCTTTGAATGACAGTAGGCCTGTCTGGCATTTGCACTAGTAAGTTGATGGCCTCTTGTACCAGCTGAAAGGAGGGGGTCCGTGCTATGTCTTTTCATATCAAATCTTGGTCAAACCTTACTGCAATATTTAAATTAATCGATTCCCCACTGCATGCCAAGCGACAATTTGGAAACACCAAAATGAATGGCATCACAGGAGCTGCAAGCAGACTAAACATGAAACGAGACAAGAATGCCCGACTGAAAAAACAAAAACATATTATGCTTCATCGTTACAACTGAAGAAAGCTGTGAAAAAGAAACTATAGGAAGGTTATGTTATCCCTGTAGCACATGCATATTGTTTATTTTTATTACCTCATGATACAGAAATTAACGCCAAATGTGATATGGTGAATTTTTCACTTTCTTATTTGTAAGCCAAGCTTCACAGAATGTTTTATGTTTTGTAATACTTGCAAACCTTGGTTCAAGGTGTCCAACTTCCTTTCCAAATGTATTTTGCACTTCCACCATTGGACCAGTGTGAGCATTTTGGCAAAGGACTCAATTGTCCACACAGCTGCGACAGACCCAGGACCTGCTGACCTTTAGGAGAGTTCTCAAGACCTGGCTGTTCGCGCAGTAGCTGCACCCCTCCCCCCCCCCTTAGCGCCTTGATACCCGCACGGGTGATTAGTGCGCTCTACAAATGACTGATTGATTGATTGATTGTGTGTGCATACATACACTCCAGACGCGCAACGCCCATTAGCCTGAAAGGGCTCCCACCCCCCCGCCCCACCGTCGTTTGCTGTAGCCTGGGCTGTGGAGTGCACAGGCAATTCTTGAACTGTCCTAGGTTGGGGCTGGGCAGGGGCTGACGACTCAGAATCCGCCTCATACAAAGTACTTCACAGCTTCAAAAGACCATTTATCAGTTCACGGGTCTTAGTGTGTTTTATTTGCTACTTGCACCCCTGCTGTCCCCACTCGTTATGGACTGTTGCTGCCAGAGTGAAAGAAAAGACAAAAGGATTTAATTTACAAAACAAACATGGGCATGTAGCACATTAATAAAAAGTTTGAAGCCATTGGCCTGGTTTGCCTCTATGCTCCAAAACAAGAACCAGGCCCTCTACGTAGTATATAATTCATCATTTAAAAATGTGCCAAAGACTCACATTTCAAAAAGTATATTTCTTTAACTTGGTTTCACTTAAGTACACTAAAATGAATTTCTGCATTGACTGACATTTATCAGAATTCACAGTTTCCAAAAGTAAACTTTGAAACATTCATGCCTAGATGACAATGCTATTAGCAAGGCCACTGAAAATATGCAATTCAAGCTTTTTTCGAGTAATATTGGATTTACTGCATATGCCACATAATCCAGTTTCTGCTGCATAATCTGTAGATTTTGACAAAAAATTCATTTCTAGCTCAAACAGATCAAAATTTACTAAAAAATTACCTTATGTGTTCCTGCGCTCTGGAATGCCCTTCGCAAAGGTTGAATTGTCATATTTCAGTTGCTTAATGCTGTATTTAAATGTTAAATTGGCATTATTAAGGTGAAATCTTTCAGAGACAGTGTTACCATGTATAAAATTGTCAAAATAATGAGGTAATGCTATCACAAAATGTGCTGCATTACACAGCATAATTTACCTTTTCTTGACGCATAATTTAGTCAACACTGCTGCATAATTTGGTCCTCCTCTGCCACATAATTCCAATGGCCTTGGCTAGTAGTGAACCAAGAGGCAAGTCAGCTATTGTGAACCCCGTTTAGATTTTTAGAACATATGGAGCAACATTGAAGTCTATTAAAACATATAAAAGTGAAGTTTTTGTAGAGAGCACATGCTATGGTACTCTTAAAAGGGACGATAGAAGACATGGATGCACAGTCAAATAAGGTAATTGCCTAGGGTAAAACAGGTTTTGTCTAACAGGTAAATCAAATTTGAAACCAGGTTTCCTGGTTTTACAGTGCACAATTTAGCCACTAGATGAGGGGGAAGTGACTTTGTGACTGATAAAGGGAGTGGGTGGCAGAATCCACAAGACGCTCTGGCTCGAAGTTCCAAGAGGACTTTTTACAGAGCCACAGCTCAGCATCTGGGTCTGGCCTTAAGTGACTCTTCTACCTCTAAAAAAGTAACTTTCGGCATGTCCAAAAGACTGACATTTTGTTGCAGATCATCTTCGGTAACCATAGTTCAAATTACACCTGAATCCCCACTTGCCAACTGCCAAGGATAAGGCGAATTACTTGGAGTGTCTAGGGATACATCACCCTGCATTCACACAGCTCACACTCCACTCACGAGTCATCCTCCGCTCACACAAGCTCACCTTTTACTCTCCCCATCCACTCACATGAGCACGCTTGTCACAGAGTTCTCACATGAGCACACCATTCACCCTGAACTCACACCTCTCACCCTGCACTCGCACTGCTCATCCTGCACTTACACCACTCACCCTGCACTTACACCACTCACCGCACTTCCAGACCACACATGTAACACAGCACACATTAAACTACCTAACACTTGTGAACATGCACATATGTCTACAAATGCAGTCACAGAATATCTGTCCTTCCCGCAGTACTGGATGCTTATTCAGTTCCATCTGTAACTACAAGTGCAATGCAAGAGGGGAGAGTGTACTAAGATGTGAGATGGTATGAAAAAGGAGATTGAGCTGGGGCTGTGGGGGCTGGTGTGGGAGCCGGGATCAGTCTTAGGCTGTGGGGATCATCCAAGAGGAAGTGGGAAAGCAAATGAAGGCAGCAGGATGTGGAGCAACATAACAGGCTAAGGATGAAGCACTGTAGCTGTGGATGTGATCTGGTGTGGGAGTTGACTGGAACTGCAAGCTAGGGTGTGGTGCAGGTGGGGGAAGAAGTTACAGCTCAAGAGGTACTGGTTGGCCCTGCACTGAGCCCCATTGGCCTTCATAACAGCCACTGTGAAGAAAGGGGGGGGGGGGGTCGCCTGTGGCCAAACATACTGCTTTTGCTGCTTCTGATGTAGACCAACATCTGGGCCCGTTGGCCTGAATAGGAATAGTGCCACTCTGCAGCGGCTAGTATTGGAGGGGGGAGTGTGCTGAGGCTAACTGAGGAGAGTGAAGTGAGGTTGTAGGTTGGTGTAGGAGGAAAGACTGGGATGAGGACCGTAGGCTAAGGCTACATTGAGCAGCACTTGTGGAGTGCAAGAAAGGTTTGGAAAAACAAACTTTTTTGTTTTGAATGTCACTAATGCAAATGGGGAGGAAAAAGCAAAAAGAATCAAATGCTGCTGCTTCATCACGCTGGACATAGCAGCCATTTTGGATGGGGAAAATCCCTTGTAGGGAAGCTCTATTCACCAATACTTCTACCAGTTATACTGCTGTTGACTCACAGAGTAATATTATTAGCCAATACTATCACATCATTGTGGAGGGGTCTTCCTCTTGCACACTGCCACGTTATTACGTTTTAATGGGGTAGCCATGTTAGGTGAGGGAACACCAGTCAGGAGCAAATAGAAGTGCAACATGCACTGCACTCTTTCTTGGCTGCACCACACAAGTTCTGCCAAATCAAATGCTGTAATCAAGGTAAACATGTGGGAGGAGCCAAAGTCTCTCTGACAGTTGTGCTTCTTAAAGCTTTTTTCTTGATTACACAAGGTATGGCGATAGCCAGATCTAAAAATTACACCTCAGAAGTATTGAAACACATTCAATATGGTGCTTACAAACTCACATCATAGCACTATATATTAACATAAATACATTAACACTTCGAAAATAACAGAAAGAGTTATGTCATGTGTTGTGGAGTATGAACTAAAATCCCATCCCCATAAACGTGGGGTATGTCCCCTGGGCACAGTTTTGTGTCTCTCATGTGAGACTTTATCGAGTTCAATGAAGTTTCATACACTTTTCTTTAGTAGTTTCTGTGTTTATTTTTATCTTCGTTTTTCGTTGTAAGGAAATTATACTTCATCTCCCATAATGCATCTTTTTATACACCATTTTGTATATGACTTTCAAATATCCCAATGCATTTCGGCCTCATTGGCCTTCATCTGGGGAATATCTGCAATAAATGGAAAGGGTGCTGCTAAATATACAAGGACCACGGGGTCATATGAAACAGTAGACACATAGTTAGTGTGGGGTGAACGTGTCGTGAACAGAAGGGTTTATTTACACGGGTTTATTTACAGGGGTGACGGTTATGTAGTTTCAGTTGAGAACAATGGTGATATAGACATTTGTTGTTGTTTGCTACATCACACTAATTTGTTACTGGTGAAGCGCGATTTAAAAAAAAGCGTTCCAAATCGGTGTGTTTCAGTACGTTCTGTGCTCTTTAAAAAAATAATAATGATGGTTGGTGAAGTTAGTGTGCATCTGTGCTTTGCGCTTAGATAGCTGACGTGTGTGTCGCAATTATTTAACAAACGGTAGTTACTCCGTGTGTTGTTAATTTTCTGTGCTCAAGTAAATCACGCTTGCGACTCCGTGTGTTGTTAATGTTCTGTGCTCAAGTAATTCACACTTGCAACGATATCTAGCGCGCTGCGCTTTTACTTACTTGTCTAGTTGGATGTGTGTTAGTCAAGTTCCTGGTGTGTTCTGCGCGTGCATGAGAAAAAGGCGGAAGTTACTCCGTGTTTTAAAAAGAAACGTAACGACGTCAAAGATAAAAATAAAAATAGGACTAGTACGTGAATCATAGATAGTGATGATGTGTTTGATGTGTATCACCTAATTCATCATATTGTTACTAATAAGCCAACATAAAATTAAAAAAGCGAGTTGAAATTAAAACAAGTGAAATAAGCATTTAAACAGGTGAAAAAAATGAAAAATTAAAATAGGAAAGGGGTTCTCAACGAAATAATGGAACGTTAAACCAACATCTATTGGTGATGGGGTCAATCAGCGGTAACATTGATATTCCATACGATCATTCATCCCATGAGGTTTCATGGAGTTCAGTAGGCGTATCAAATGGTTTTCGCGGTGTAATAAGGAATTATGATTGTCTTTTCCTTCTTTCTGGATATGATTTCTAACACGCAGAATTTAAGTTGACTGATGTTATGTCCAGCTTCTATGAAGTGACTGGCCACTGTCGATTTTAGATTTCTGGTTCTTATGTTGCTTTTATGTTCGTTAATACGAGTCTTAATTTTTCTTTCTGTTTGTCTAACATACATTTTCCCACATGGGCATTTTAACAGGTACACCAAGTTAGATGTATCGCATGTAGCTGTCACTTTTAATTTGATCTTATGTCCTTTCATTGGGTGTGTTATGTAAGGGCCGGTGATAATATTGTTGCAGTTGTTGCAATTCCAACAGGCTACAGTTCCCTTGTATGTAGTGTTACTCTGTTGTCTTCTGGGGCTTTTAATGATCTCTCCCAAATTTTTTGCCCTGGTGTAGGCAAAAATTGGTTCCTGTTCAAAGATATGGTTAAAATCTGGTTCCATCTGTAGTATCGACCAATGTTTTTTAATAATCCTTTTGTAAGTTCCGCTCATCGTGGAGTATTTGGAAACCACGGTCATGCGGTTTTGTGTAGCCTTTTCTTTAGGTGATAGTAATGCTTCTCTGTGTGTTGTTTTACATCGGTTGCTTGCTTGGTTCAAATATGTTCTGGATAACCTCTTACTTTGAATCGTTGTAGCATGTTGTTAATACGTATCGTCCTGATTTCTGGATTTGATACAATTCTTTTCACTCTCAATAATTGAGTATAGGGCATGTGGTTCTTGAGTGATAGTTGATGAAAACTTCCATATAGGAGAATATTGTTTCTGTCCATTTCTTTTCTGTACAAGTCTGTCTCAAATCCTTCAGTTGTTTTTGTTATCCTTACGTCTAAAAAATTGATAGATTGTTCTTGGATTTCATAGGTGAATTGAATCCTTTCGTGTACCTGGTTAAGCTTAGTAAGTTGATCAATGAGTTCTGTGGATGTGCCATTCCATAAAATGAAAATGTCGTCAATAAATCTTACAAAAAGTTTCAAATGTGTCTTCCATTCTGGTGTTGACAATATGTGTTGTTCTTCGAAATTCCCCATAAAGATATTCGCATATGTGGGGGCAGCGCAATTGCCCATTGAAGTTTCGGTCTTCTGCAAGAACCAACTGGTTTTCCATTTGAAATAACTGTGTAGTAGGGTAAATTGTAATAATTCCTTTAGGAAGACTTTTAGGTCATCATCATAGTCACTTTGTAGCAGGGCTTGCTCTGTGGCCTCTATACCAAGTTGATGTGGTATGGATGTATATAACGATTTTACATCCACCGTACATAGTAATATTGTCTCGTCCTTTACATTAGGTGTCTTATTGATTTTAATCAAAAAATCTGTGGTGTCTTTGATGAAAGTTTTTAGTCTAGTGACACAAGGTTGTAAGTAACGATCTAAGTACTTGCCCACTGGTTCGTGAAGGCTGCCTCTTGTGGAGACTATTGGACGGAAAGGTGGGTTAGTTAGACTTTTGTGTATTTTTGGCACCATGTACATGGTCGGGCTCCTGGGGTTGGTTTGTATTAAATATTTTTTGACTTTCTCATTTATAGTTCCCGAGTCTAGAGCTTTTTGAACTATGTCTTTCAAAACCTCAGTGAATTGTTCAGTGGGATTGGAATCCAACTTCATATATGTGTAGTCATCTGATAAATGCTGTTCGACTTGTTCCTCGTAATGGCTGGTGTTTAAAATCACC
Organism: Calotriton arnoldi; assembly: GCA_963921515.1. Lineage (NCBI taxonomy): Eukaryota > Metazoa > Chordata > Amphibia > Caudata > Salamandridae > Calotriton > Calotriton arnoldi. The sequence goes on from CAWUFW010003316.1 coordinate 1,531,062, forward strand.
AGTGCTCCTCCCTTGTCCGCTTTTTGACAGGTGATGTTTGTTCTGTTTGCTATGGATCTTAGGATTCCCAATTCTTTTTGTGTCAGATTATTTGGTTTGTGTTGTTTTTTAAAATTAAGTTTTGATAGATCTTGTTTTATCAGTGACTCAAATGTGTTGAGGCTTTTGTGGCTGATAGGAGCCATATAAGTGCTTTTGATTTTTAGTCCCTTCAGAGGGTCGTCTGTTGTTGTCTCTGTTCGTTCAATCACCACGTCCTCAAAGAAGTGTCGTAAACGTAATTTCCTCATCAGTTTGAACAAGCTTATGTCTATTTCCAAACTGTTAGTATGGGTCGTTGGTACGAATGAGGTGCCCTTTTGTAATGTGTTTAATTCCAGTTCAGAAAAATGATGATTTGAGATGTTGATGACTAAGTTGTTCGTGGTCCCCCCTTCTTGTCTCTAAAAAAGGAACAGTTGTTTTTGTTGAGCTTGATGCTATGGCTGGTGCAGATAACTCCTGTGTTCTATTGGATTGACTGGACATTTCACTTTCAGAAGAGGATGTATCGGTGTTTTGGCTATGTGGTTCGTTTTGTCTCCGTTTTGCATATATCTCCGCCCACGTGTAGACTTCCCCTAGTTTGTAGTCTATCGTATCTCTACGAAATTTGCGTATTTTCCTCTCGTTGACTTCTTGGGCATGTTTTGATAATTGATTGTTTATGTCTTCCAGTGTTTTTGTCCAGTCGTCAGCCGTCATTGATTTTTCTAATTCGGTTTTAACTGTGGATATTTCTTTCGTAAATTCCTCTAGTATGTTAGACAGTTCTTCTATAATTAACAGAATTAAGTCTAGGGAACATTTATTCAAAATTGCAAACCAGCGTTCCTTGAATTGTTGTACATTTTTACATAGTGATGGTTTTAGGGGGATTCTTAATCCCCTCGGAATTCTTTGAACTTTATGATATTTAATCATAGTGCTGGCATGTAGTCTCTGATTGATTTCTTTTTTTGATAGATAAAGTAATTGGCGGATGTTTTGTTCCTTGGTGCGGGTGAGTGTGAACTCCATGGTTTCTTCTTGTATAAGTGCATACATTTTAGTTGCTGCATCATTAGCGAATGCTTCCGCTCTATGTTCAGTCAAATTAGATATTTGTTCATATGCCATCTTGGTTGATTGCGTGCTCCGTACTGTGTTCAGACTTTATATATATCCGTATATTTCAAGTAGTGCGTGCACAGCTGAGGGTTCTCCAATTGTTAATATGGTTCTTCGTGCTCCTGGGTATCACTCTCCGAACCAGAGTGTGTGTGTGTGTAAATGAACTAAAATCGCATCCCCATAAACGTGGGGTATGTCCCCTGGGCACAGTTTCGTGTCTCTCATGTGAGACTTTATCGAGTTCAATGAAGTTTCATACACTTTACTTTAGTAGTTTCTGTGTTTATTTTTATTTTCGTTTTTCGTTGTAAGGAAATTATACTTCATCTCCCATAATGCATCTTTTTATACACCATTTTGTATATGACTTTCAAATATCCCAATGCATTTCGGCCTCATTGGCCTTCATCTGGGGAATATCTGCAATAAATGGAAAGGGTGCTGCTAAATATACAAGGACCACGGGGTCATATGAAACAGTATATACATAGTTAGTGTGGGGTGAACGTGTTGTGGAGTATTCATGATTATCCAAAAGTTGTGAAGTGGTTTTAAAACAGTATTAGTTTTATTAAAAAAATCTTTGTTTTCATTATTTTCCTTCAATGCCTTTAGTGCCTTTTGCACCATTCCTACCCGAGCCCAATGTGCCCTTGACTCCCCTTGAAAACTTAGGGGCTTATTTACAAGCCCCCTGCACCGCTTGTATGTCACTTTTTCCCATGTTAAGAGTGACGCACCAACGGCTCAAGGGGCTTATAAATAAGCCCCTTAGTATTAAATGAATGATACTGACTATCTAGACTTAGGTGGCATACAGTGTTTAGTTGGTCACTCTGAATACATATCCTTTCTGGCAGAGGGCATGTGCCAGATCCAGTTCCAGGGGCATGGGGCAAGCAGGGGCTACTGGGCCTCAGCCATTTGGGCAGGAGTGGTTTACCTCGGATGCCCCAGAGTCTGTAGCACTTTGGCTTCACAAACTGTGCCAGGTAAAACCCCAATTGCATTTGACTCTCAGTGGTAGCACTTTGGAGCATTCACACGCTTATCAGGAATGTAGTGTAGGGGTATGAAAAATCAGAACTCAGATCACCCAGCAGGGCAACATCTGTTTGTCCAATCCAGTGCTTTATTTAGATAAGAAACGTACTTTAATAGACACGCTCAAAACGGTATCCTGTCGCAGGTACAATAATATGCACTGCCACGTAGGCCACTGCACCTTGGGATACTGTCTTTACTGTCTTCCTCTTCTCTCTTTCTCATGAGTCCCTCCTCTTGTGAGTCTAGGTAGGTCCCTGTTAAGTTAGTTTTGTGAGACATTAATCAAGGCTCAGGTGTAGGTACCCCAGTACAATTATGGTTGTGCTCAGTTCAGTACAGTTTCCTAGACGCAGTCTTACCAAAATGCAAGTCTCTATGCGTTTCAGCATCACATGTTTCCGATCTCACCCGCTTCTAGGATGAGGCGGCATGCTTGCAGGAGTGGTCCTCGGACTGGGTAGGCCACAGCAGGGTGGGGCAGCCAGAGCTGCAGCCATGAGTCCTTCTATGAATGCAGGAAATGCGGTTCTTCTGCCAAGTGCTCTCTCTAGGCTATTCGCTAGACAGAGCCTTTGTGTAGAGTGATGCTCTTCACAGCAGGGTAGGCTTCAGTGTGGAGTACTCACAACAATGGCCCAAAGAGGCATGATGTTTCTGCAACTGTCTTTTCACCAACCCCACTGAACAGTGATCAGGATGAAGACAAAAGGCTAGCCTCACCTAAAAATCTCTCTCACCCTGAACAACAAAGATTAGAGTACCACCCCGAACACCTACCAAATGACAGTACCACTTGAAAACAAATCAGCAGCTCCACTCAGCACGAGCTGCTTAAGTGAATTTTAAAAGAGCTGTGTCACCTCCCTCCATTTTCAGGAATGACAACAATCATCTTCCACTGTCTGTGAAAACAATGTCACCTACATCTTGTGTACTGGAGCAGGCTAGGGCTTTCCAAAATGGCACCTGCCAGCCTCCATTACTCTGGCTCACTCTTGCACATACTGCATGTACTACACAAGCCACAAACACACACAATCCACTTGGATGTTAGTACTAGGATCTAGGTTACACATTGATGTAGAACTTTACACAAGTAGGCCGGGTGCACAGATAGAAGGTCTGATCGCGAAGGTGGATTCACAAAACATGGTATGCTCCTACCACCGCTGTACATGCTAAACCCACGATAGGGGTGGTAGTCCACTGTCAGCAAAATGAGAGCACATTTGGCGCACCCCTCCAGGTCACAGGACAGTTGCAGGACTTCATTTGTCTCAGGGACAGGGGTAGGCCTCTGCATATGCTATATTAGTGTGAGCCTAGAGCCAAAATAAAAAACTGGGATATATGCAGGTCACAGTCAAGCACTCAAACACGGTAACATGACTGCACATTCGCAGTCCAACAGCATGTTCATGCAATATTATGTTTTTCCTAAATTAATAAGGCTTATCTTACGGTCTTTTCACTGCATATATGTTTACTTAACTTCTTTAAATATGCTATTTTGTGGGTACTAAACAAGTGCATATTTGTGTCTCAATGTATAGTCATTGATGCATTGACATTATTTCCAAACATTGTCCATCTCTACACAGTGCACACATAGCTGCTCCTCACCCTCTAAACGGTGAGTAGCTTGGATGTTTTGTTTTCTTTTCTTCACAAGAACGATGAGTTGGTAGCAAGGAAAGCTGACTGGAGCCAGCAAAGTTAATAGTCCTTGTGACTTGGTAGCTACCTTGCTCAAGGGAGACCTGCACTATGTCCTGGAGAGTTTGCCTACAGGCTGGAGCTGAGACTAGCAACAAACCCTTAACACAGGGCAGAAGATTTGAATAGAGAGAGCTGATGAGGGGACTTCAGACCTGATGAGAGGCCTCAAGGTCACAAACAATAGCTCCGCTAGAAGATTTCAGGGAAAAAAGGGTCCGCCAGCCATAGTACCTGAAGTGGTAGTATCTTAGAACATCCTGATTCCTTGGCAGTACATCTGAAGGCCTCCTCACCACTGGCCCTTGCTGTTTGGAGGGCAAACCTGCATTACATCTTACTCACCAATTTCACTTGTCTTGCATCCTTTCCCCGCTCACCCACATATCCAGAAGCTCAATACAGTTTACCAGATAACAAAACAGAAAAACATCTACAGTCACTCATCTTTAATCTCATTAAAGCTTCATAAATCCTTCATCAATGTTGCAAATTCCTGTGGACCAGCAGAATTGCCAACGACTAGCTCTTCAGCCAATCTAGTCAGAACAGTCAACAACTCATTGAATATCGGTATTTTTCCAAAGAAACTCTAAGGCCCTCATTACGATGGCGGGCGGACTGCCACTGACAGTCAGTGGCAGTCTGCCCGCTATCCAGGGCGTCTGTCGGACCGTTGCATTACAATGCAGCCAGTCGGACCGCAGAGGTTGGGGGTAGGACCGCCTCACCCGACAGGATCAAAGATCCCGTTGGGACGGCGGTCGGATTCCTAACCCTACAATGGAGGCGGTGCCTGTGCAGGCACCGCTGTAGGGATTACGATGTCCCTTTCCGACTGCCTGTTCATGGCGGTCCCACCGCCATGAAAAGGCAGACGGAAAGGGACTTTGGGGGCCACAAGCAGGGCCCCTATCCCCGTAGGACACTGTTAAGTGGCCCTGGGCACACATATAGTGCCCCCCACACATCCATGCACCGTGTGCCAGGCACCACATGGTACCGTGTGCCAGGCACCACATGGTGCCTGGCACACAGTGCATGGATGTGCACAAAGTGCCTTTTTCTACTGCGGCTTGTGGTGCGGCCCTTTTCCTGGGCCGCAGTAGAAAAGAGCACTTTACGACCGCCTGCATGGCGGTTCTATCATAATGGGGCAGGTGGGACTGCTGATTCATTGTTAGATGGTCACCTGCCCGATACAATGGCGGTCGGCGGTCCGGCCGATTGCCAACGTAATTAGAGCCTAAATGCCTTACATAAAGTCCTCCCTAAACCAAACAGGCTTTGAGCCAAGCGATCCTTCTAACCGCTGGCCAGTAACAGACTGTTTTTAGTCAAAAAGATAGAAGGATTGAAAGATCTGCCTCAAAACATATAACTACAATCAAAGAAAATAACCTGATTTAAGATTACCAAAACAGATTCCAGTATGGCTGAGGCACAGACGCAGCAGTAATTTCCAATTGGGATGATTTTAAAACAACAGTGGATTAAAACTGGAGTCCCGCCACACCTATTACTTGAATTCTCCCATGCCTTTGATACTATTCACCATCCCATACTTCTATAGAGACTTGACAATATTAGAGTGCAGGGTGCATATCTGAAGCACAGTGCATATTTTTTATCAGATGGATCATCATCTCACTGCTCCCTTCATGTCAGCTCCAATAATTCTCAACTATTGTACCATACCCCATCTTTAAAATTTACCTTAGTTCTATATTGCACCCAATCTGCTCTTTCAATTCCAAGTGTTACTGTTAAGCAGATATTAAACAAATCATTCTTAAGTATGAAAACTCATCTGACTTTGACTCAGATTCAATCGAACAATATCTCAAAGACAAATAATGGATGCTATATACCCACCGCAAAATAAATACGTCACAAATCAAAATATCCATATGCAGTAAATGGATCAAACACTGCCCATCAACAATATGACCTCAGCAAGTAGGCCCGCCAACATACAACTGAGCCTAAGTGACGAATCCAGGGATAAATACGGACTCCACTCTGTCACTCATAATAAGATTGTGTTTGTCTAATATGTTTAAACTGCAGTTTGGCACTGCTTTCCCTCAAATTGGCTATAAAGATATCTCTGCCTACATTGCTTGAAATGATTGTCCCGCCCCACTGACTGAAGGGTTAGCCCGCCCCCAAAAGACGGGTCTAGTTGCACCCCTGAAACACGCACAAACAGATGCATTCACATATGCACACACATCATTCAACTTATTTTATAAAAATACTTTTGAACTTTCACATTTCTCATGCACAGCTGCAAACCTCCATGTCCCTCGTGCGCATAACACACCAGGACCTGCGTCACCCCTACAGAGTGAATGTGATTGACGGTTGGACCTTACTGGACCCCGCACTGTCAATCACAGCGTGGTGCACGGCCTCCGAACACGTGGACATCCGTGACTTGAGTGCATAAGAGACTCTTCTGTATAATTTAGCAATAGCTCAATACACAGTTAAAATGCCTCTTGGTTGTCAGAGTGGCGCACAGATAGCCTTCCCTCTGACAGCCTTTGCAAAACTTACATCTACCGACAAGTCTGAGCATGCCTAAATGCCCCTGTGGGTCTTGGTACACTTCAAGGCAAAAATAAGTGCAGGTAGTCATCACCTGTGAGTACCGGCCCATTTAAAGTATTGCTGTTGTATCTCTACAAAGTTGTGAAGTCATCCAACTTACATCTTGGCTATTGCTTTTTAACTCTGTGAACTCTGCAAAGAGCAAAACTTGCAAATTTTATTAAAAAATGCGTCAGTCTCTGCGGCATTCTGTGCCAGTGGCCAGCTATTCCCTCCCCCGCAGAGGGTAGCAGGTAGATTGACATCACCTGGCAGCTATTCCCTGTCAGACACCGCACCCTTGCTCCACACTCATGCCTCGAATCATCCCTTGCCACTTTGCCCCTTCCTTCCAGTCAGATCTGCATGGGCCAACCCCTCCACACAGCCATACATGGTCCCAGAGTTCCAATCACTTCCAACCCGCAGCCAAAGCATCAGCTATCAGGAGGTCTCCTTCCAAACAGCTGCTCCTCCGCTAAGCATCGCCTCACTGCTTTAAAGCAGTACAAAGGAAAAATAAATTGATAACGGAACGTTAGTATCATTTTATTTTTAGTGTTGCAATTGCACTGCAGCCAGGTTGTCAGGGCGGGGCCGGACGAGGAGTGGTGGCTGCACCTAAAGTGCGCATGATGGTTTGGCCAGCCATCTCGGGCCAGCCAAACCATCATGCGTACTTTGCTTGTTCTCCACAGGTTGTATTGCACAGCCTAGGAGGAGAACATGCCCAGCCTCCCAGGCCCTCTCTGAGTGCAGAACCACGGCGCTCAGACCAATCACAACGCTGCTGTAAGGCAGCGTTTTGATTTGTCAGGGGAGTTTGGAGTCTGGGTGCTTCCTGGTTACTGCTCGGAGGAGAAGCGATGGCTGGCGACGGCAACCACCAGGTAAGTTTTCTTTTCCCTAACCCACCCACCTTCCAACGTCCCCCTGCCACCGTTCCCTACCAGTCGCCACTGTCTCCTTCTTCCAACCCCCAGCCATGGCTTTACTTCCTCCCACACTGCGCAAACTTCAACTTGGTGTAGACTCCTCACAGCTCCCACATGCTCTCACCCCATCCCCATCTACATCCATAGGTCATTTGTTTTTCATTTGCAGAATGTCCCGCCCTTTGTGGGCAGGACATCCTGCATTTGGAAAACAGCCCAGTCCTATGGGCCGCAGAGGGAAAATGTTATGTCTGCAGAGTTAAGGGAAATTGTGATACTTTGCCCACCATAGTCAATGTGAATATTCGCAATTCATCCGATTTTGTGGATGAGAGTTTTACCTTCAGCTACCGCTACCGCTAATAATGAACCCTAGGATCACGTGTAGCAGCTGCTACAACTTGCACCCCATTATGAATGTACATGTTTCTAAATGTTTTTGTTCCGAGCTGCATGCATGCAAATTTGCTGCCTCAGTCGGGTGAGAATAATGCTCCAGGGACTCCTGGGTGAACTATGCCTATTGATGGCCTCTGTACAATTCCTACCTACAGCCATGGTCATGGAAATTCGAAAAGAGTGCATAGGAAGTAAAAGACAGCTCATCAGGGACATGATTGGACAGTTTTTAGGTCTCGCCTAGCGTCGCAGCGCATGCGCTACTCGCTCTGCGAGATCTATTGTCGTCGGGTTGCTTTGGAAGTGGGGTGGAAGCTCCGCCTCTGCTTTTCATTCGCGCGCGCCATACTTTATGTGAAACGCTCGCATTTGATTTGTTGTGAGGCTTTTTGGCTCCCTCCCTGTCTCCTTTAGGCTCCGCCCATCCGGACTCGTACATGAGCACGCTTTCTGCTGACGAGCTACGGCGCGGCCCCGCAGGCCCGGGCCGCCATCAAGCAGGCTCCCGAGTGGCTTATCTCGTGCTCGCAAACAGCCCGCCGCAACGCCCCTTAACGAGTCACCTTTGTTGCGTTGCTCGCGCTCTTTTGAGGTAACCGTCGGCTTCCCCGATCCATGCGTGTTTTTGTTGCATTGTTTGCTGTAAGAAATCGCTGAGATTTGGAGCGATGCAGTCACTCCGGGTCGTGGAGCCAGCGGTCCTTGCCAAGCGTCGCTCTGCACAGCTACCTCCTGCCTTTCCATTAGCACGCACCCTCTATGTTGTCTGTTGCACCGCAGGCCCGGGCCGCCGTCAAGCAGGATCCCGAGTGGCTTATCTCGTGCTCGCAAACAGCCCGCCGCTATAAATGAACATATGCTGCGCGCAATGAGGTCGTTTTACGTTTTCGTGACATAGCGGGTTTACGTGCACTAACCCGTCCATTGCTCTCTGGTTCTCCCTGCATGACATTTGGCAGCAGAATGCACACCTTTCAGCGTGTTTACTGTGGTGAATCTCCGAGTAAAAGTGGTATTTTTCATGTATGTTCGTGGTCTTTTAGAAAACAGAGTGATGCCTGTCGTCGTTCAGTCGCAACGACCAATCATCAGATATTATCAGATATTTTGGAAAGCCTGGCTTACTTATGCTTTTGGGAGCATCCTTGGTGTTTTAATCCATGGTGACATTTGTACAATATGCAGAATTCGAATTTTAAAGACGTGTTTTTGTGACAATATCTACCTTTCAGATAACGCACATTACACCTCCTAGCTCCGCCGTGATATTAAAATGCCACTCATCGCGTGCGCATAATGTTTGCAGGTGCGGTTACCATGGCAACACCAACAACATGCTCAAAGTCAACCAGAAGTCGCATTCCAGGTCTCGAGCTGCAAGTGATATTATTTATTTGGGAGGGGGCAACCCATTGTTTTGCTGGATGCCGCAGATCGGGGTTCCTCTCTAAGGCAGGGTCCAGTCAGAGGGGACTCCCACAAAACGCCTGCATTGGGTGCAGTTCGGGGGTCACTGGCGAGGTTTAATCTGTGTGTTTATAAACTGGTGCTAGAGTCCATTCAAAGCACTCTGCCCCCTGCCTAACTAAAGGCCCACACTGAAGACCAACCACAGGCCGTGCCCTGCTCGCACGCTCACTCAGCATTCACCAACATGGCGCTGCTCGTTTCACCTCACATGTTCGCGGACATTCTGACAGCCTTGGCTCGGAAACTGCCGGTGCATGTGAGCAAAATGCTAAACTAGGGCACCTATTCCTCAGATACAAAGCTCTGCATGTGAAGCAACATTGGTATGAATTTAAAGCAGTGGACTTCAAGTTTCAAGTATTTTCACATGAGGGAGGCCCCATGTGAAAATATGTTTTTACAATAATTCTAGAAAATGGTCTAACCATATTTTGAAACATTACAGTTATGTTCCGTTATTCCCTTTAAAAATGCAGTTAAATACATGATTGCCAACATGCTATGGGCAGCCCGGTCTTACTAAAGTGTAAAACAATTCACCGTGCTCTGAGAGTCCCCTTTATATTCGGTTTCTGCTTCTCTCATCACCAACCTCTGAAAGGGTAATGCCTGGGGTACCAAAGGGGGAGCCAGTGGTTGCAGCTACAACTCAAATTGACGCGCATGATCTCTTTTCTCCCCTTCCTTAGTTGTAGGATTTCTAATCCTGGTATATGCTAACTGCACTTCTCCTATGTTCTACGTGAATAAATCCAGTGACAATCCCCTCTAATTGCCCCACTAATAATTCATTTAAAAGTGATATTAGCAGTTTCATTTTTAAACATCAACATTGCATTTCGCCTACTTCAGTTACGCATGTTATTTCCCAAACACGACTGCTTCATCGTGAAATGTGTATGGGTATGGGTTTATGCTGAGGACCCGGCATGTTATTCATTCATTTATTTTTTTTATTTTATTTTGGAGTTTTGAATAGTGCGACTCGTCATTTCGACCACTTCTGACAGCTAAGAAAACAAGCATTTGCAATGCAATAGGTCTCGCATTTTAGAAACTTTGACCTATTGCAAATGACAATGCCTTTTATTATTGCAGGTTTTTTAAACACATAAATAAAAGGCATTGTTATTTACAATGCCAATAGTTCAAAATATCGCAATTGCGAGACCTATTGCATTGCAAATGCTTGTTGTCAGGTGTTTACACCTGCTTTGTGACCACTCACCGAACCATGCAGGACTGTGTGCTTAAGTTAGGTCTAATCCTGATGTATAAACATCTCTCTCTGTAGAGCAAGGGTTCTGTCTTTCATTCTGTGTTTACAGTGAGCCCAGGGTGGATTTCGTTGTCTGAGTTGACAGGGATACAAGTCTGCAGATCACCGGCCACCAGTGGTGTAATGCTAAATTCTGTCCCCACCCCGTAGAATGTAATGAGGGGCCCCTGAGTCTCCCATATCTCATGGATATTCATGGGCCTGGAGGGAAATGGGCCCCCCTGAAGGGTTGGGGCCTCTCTGTGCCGCTGGGGCTTGCTTTAGGCCCTGTCAGCCACAGAAAACTGCAACTGTGTGCTCCCTGCGTGAGACAGAGAGAGATCCCTCAAGATTATAGTATTGTATTGTAATTGTATTTATATAGCGCGTGTTACCCCTAATGGGGTGTTGAAGCACTTTCTTGGCGAGTAGCACGCTACTCTGGAACCCATAAGGATTAGTGGTGAATTAGTATAGTGAAATATGAAAGTAATTTGAGTGGTGGATATTAGTCAGTTATTTGGATTGAGAAGGATAGGGGAGTGATAGAAGAGGGAAAAAAGGTTTGCATTTATATAGCGCTTGTTACCCCTAATGGGGTGTTGAAGCACTTTCTTGGCGAGTAGCATGCTACTCCGGAACCCATAAGGATTAGTGGTGAATTAGTATAGTGAAATATGAAAGTAATTTGAGTGGTGGCTATTGATGGAGCAGGATAAATGAAAATTTTTTAACCTCCTAATAATTTACGTAAATTAATTAATAAACATGTTCGTTTAAGTAAATAACCAACAATGTATGTTACATGTGAAGGGTTAAAGGTAACACGCTATTTTATGTGCAAGTAAATCTACTTATAATTATTGACGTGGCTAACATAATCTAATATTTGCGTACTAATAAAATAATAAACGCATGATTTGTGCTTTGAAAATAAAATGTGTGGTGGCAAAATAAAGCGATGGTAAGTAAGGGACGGCTTTATATGTTGCTTTTTGCTAGGTAATACCTAATTGGGGTACGTAGAAAGACGGGAGGGAAACGAAAGGGTTTATATTCTTTATTTTAACAATATTTTGTTTATCTTTGAAAATAGTGCGCTTAGGCCTGTTGAGCAGCGATATAAAATGGCCGCCATGAGCTAGAGTACGCATGGGCAAGAAGCCGTGTGGAAAAAGGAGAAAGGCTGTGAAAAAGAATGACCATGTGTTCGTGCTGAGAGCCTAGGATGGAAGTATGGTCAAGGCTATTGTGACCTTACTGAGCAAATGTGTGCCAAGATGATCAGCAAGAAGCGTGAGAAGTCAAAATGAATAAATGGACAAACGGAACTATTGAACCTAAAAAGTATCAGAAAATGATACAAATTGGACTGATCGAAACTGATGAGTAATGTCATGAACTGTGGGAAACGATGCAAGCATGGACATTCCACAAAGAACTGGTTAAGACAAGGAAGTTTGATAAAAATGTATATGGACTTGAATGAACCAATGAGAGAGAATCACGCCATAAAGAGGCAACATTTTATTTAGTAAGCGAGAATTAGGGTATAAGAAGACCTACTCCGGGAGGGGTTGGGACTATTAGTAGTATTATTTTTCTTGATGATGATGAGCGAGCGTACTGTTAGGAGAAGAGAGAGCTGAGATTGCTGATAGATGAGTTGCGGGTGCTGAGCTGCTGCTACGGATGATCGAAGCTGCTGTTGCTATTTTCCTTAGGTATAAGATGCTGCTTTTTAAGAACCTTTTTATTCATGATAGATTTTTCATTTAGAGCTATTAGATTCTTTCCAAGACAGATAGATAGATCTTTTTAAAGTTCTTGCTGTGACAAACTTTATCTTCCATCCAATAGGTATGCATTGTAATTTCAATTTATTCTTATAATGATGATAAATGAAATAATCTGAGTGATAAACTTAAACTTATGCATTGTTTCTAAAAACTTTATATAAACTTTATCATCTTTAAACAAATGACTCAGTGATTCTTTAGCTCAATAATTAAGGTAAAATGTTAAAGAGTTTATTGTGATTGAGCTGGTCTTAATCACCATCAACTGATTCCTACTAGTTGGTCCATCGACCAATGAGCGGAATACCTTAAAAGCAATGAGAAACATTATGTCGTGTTAAAAAGAGGTATCCCGTCTCCTTCCAGCGAATCGTTTTACTGTTTTTTTTCTCCTAGGTTAAGGACGGAGGTAATCCAGGGAATAAATGAGTAAGTGAATGTATATGCGGTGTTAATGGGCCCCACCGTCATATGGATATAGTTTGTGTATTGGAGAGGTAGTTGTACCTGGATGACCGAGTTATATAGGAGAAGTATTTTTATTGTTAGCGCTGGATCAGATTTCTTGGTAGCAGAGGATGGTTACTATAGATTAGTTTGGTGATTATTGATTATTGAAAAGTTCATGTCTAACACTTTTATGTTGAGTTGCGTTATGTTATATGTAAGTTTTCACGCTTCCGGGAAGTAGGAAGTGGAACACGTGTGGCAAGAGAAGTCACATGGAATAGTGCATTGTCTGAGTTCATATTGGTAATAACACAGGTTGTGTTATGATAGGGACATTTTCTGCATAAAAGGTGTGTAAGTGAAATAGTGATCGGTTTTCTTGTGAAACTCTGGCCTTAATTCTCAGGAGCAGTATAGTCTCCACAGGTGTTTTATCCCCAGAGAAACGGGTTTACCGCTTGCTTGAAAGAAGGGTAAGGTAGAGGGAAGTGCTACTTTATCGGCGAAACGGGAAAATTCTGTGGTAGGGTAGAGGTAAGCGCTGCCTACTGGAAAATACAGAATTCTTGTGTAAATGGACAAAACTATCTCTTTTGTTTAGTGAATCAGACAATGGAAATGTGTTTTAAATGTCGTAACTAACGAAGAATTGATAAAAAAGAAATTGCCGATAAATTTTGTAAAGGAGGGGTCAAGAGCAGAACTGACGTAGGCAAAAGCCGCGCTGGGATTGGACAGTGCGCTAGTCATACAGAGACAGGAGCAGAGCTGACGTAGACAAAAGCTGCGCTGGGATTGGACAGTGCGCTGTAGACAGAAACTGCTGTGATTGGAGTATTGGTGTGAGTCGCGCTAGTATTGGTCGAATAGACTAGTGACGTGGAAGTTTATGATTGGAGTGTTGGTGTGAGTCGCGCTAGTATTGGTTGGAATAACGCATAGAGAACAGTGTTGAATTGTGGATTGTGTGAGGAGAGAAAGCGATTGTGAATCATGTCGTATCATGAATATGGTAGAGAGAAAACGTCGTGGATGTCGAAAATTAAGAACTTCTTTAAGAAAGACAAAAAGGTAGTGACTAGAGAGGGACAAGTAATTCCTCCGCCGAAATCACCAGCTTCGCAGATGATGCTGAAATATGGATATCATACATGCATATGGTTAGAAAATTGGACAAAATATACCAAGAATGATGGAGCATTGGCTTTCCCTGAGAATGGTTCATTTAATGTAGCTGTACTACGGAATTTGAGAGAGAAGATGGCAATGTTAGAACCTAGACCTAGACCGACACAGTTTGAAGCTTTAACTGAATGGGAAGATGAGATGTATGAACGAGAGAGATTCAGAGGATTAAAGAATCATGAGTTTATGCCTGGAAGGTTATGGGGAGTAAATCATGAGGACAGAATAAAGCGTTGGAGATGTGCTAATATGACAGGAGGTTTGTTTCCAGCTTTTACAGTAGAGGAAGAAGCAAAGAGAAAGTGTACAGAGAAAAAGAAACATGTAGTTATAGAAAAATATGGGTATGGTGGTAGTGAAACGGACGATGAATTGCTGGAAGATATTTTAAACAGAAACCCGCCTCCATACCAACAGACTTCTGCGGTGGTGACACCTAATGCACCACTAATGGAAACTGGGAGGAATAAAATTCCCGAAAGAAGAGATGAGATAAATAGGTCACAAGATCAATTAAAAACTTCACAAAATGAAGAGATAGAAAGTGACAATGCAACTGAATTAGCAAAAACAAGAGAATTGACTGAGAAAATAAGAGAATTGACAAAGAATATGGAAGCTGTAACTGTACCTGTAACGATAGGTCCAGTAATGCCAATTTTTGAGAATCAGAAAATGGATGAACGTTCTTTAGTGATTCCTATGAATTCACATTTGCAAAGAAAAAGAGAAGGGATGGAACTGAACAATGAAGGTGTACACCATTTGGTTAGTACCTATATACCAAGCCCACCTACTAAATTTGACGATAAACGAGAATGAGTTCAGGAGAATACATATGGTAACGGAGTCTGCATCAGGGACACCAGAAAGAAGTAACAATTGGATAGAATTAAATAGTACGTCTGTAGGTCCGAATCAAGATGAGTTAAATGAATGTATGAAAACGCTAAAAACGAAAGAAACAGAAGTAAAACCATTAGATGTAATTAGGTTAAAAATAGACATGGAAGAATTTATTTTAGGAACGATTGGTACAGAAAAATTAAAAAATTATCAGGATGATGAGATTATGTTTTTGTGCAAAAGTCTTACATGGAGAGCTAGAAATTTACATGACAAATTAGAAGAGACAGCAAGTGAACTGGGAGTAGAATTTGTAAAAGTGAGAACGTTGCAGAAACCATATAGAGTAGATTTTTGTGAGAAAGATATAGAGAATCTGAACACATCAGGAAGATTGACCCAAATAAAAGAGTTAATTGTTTTACTGAGAAAATGGGGTGACTATTAATCAGTTATTTGGATTGAGAAGGATAGCGGAGGGATAGAAGAAGGAAAAGGTTTGTATTTATATAGCGCTTGTTACCCCTGATGGGGTGTTGAAGCGTTTTTTGTTTTTTTGGGGTCGAGTAGCACGCTACTACAGAACCCATTAAAGGATTAGTGTTGAATTAGTATAGTGAAATATGAAAGTAATTTGAGTGGTGGATGTTAGTCAGTTATTTGGATTGAGAAGGGTAGCAGAGGGATAGAAGTGGACCAAAGGTTTGCATATCTATATAGCGCTTGTTACCCCTAATGGGGTGTTGAAGCTCTTTTTTGTCGAGTAGCACGCTACTCCGGAACCCATAAAGGATTAGTGGTGAATTAGTATAGTGAAGTATGAAAGTAATTTGAGTGGTGGATATTAGTCAGTTATTTGGATTGAGAAGGATAGCTGAGGGATAGAAGAGGGAAAAGGTTTGCATTTATATAGCGCTCACTACTCTTATGAGGTGTTAAAGTGCTTTTTGCGGCGAGTAGCACGCTACTCTGGAACCCATAAAGGATTAGTGGTGAATTAGTATAGTGAAATATGAAATTTGAGAAGTTGACATGTTAGTCTGTTATTTTGATTGAAAAGGATAGTGGAGGGATAAAAAAGTGAAGGCTTTAGACTTTTTTTTTTTTGAGGTCATAGCAGTAGTGGGAGGCTTGGGATGAGTAAAATGGGATGTGGAGGGGAAGAGTCAGAGGGAAGAGTTTAGAAAGGCTTGTTTTGGGGATCAGTATAGTAAAAGAGGTGTCAGGTGGTGCAAGGAGGGGTAGAGTAGGGGAGAGTCTAGAAAGGGCTATTTTGGGGATCATAGTAGTGGTATGGGGTTTGGGATGAATGAGAGAGTGGAGGTAGTGGATATATTGATAGAGGTATAGGGTGAGAAATAGGCTAGTGCATTGGAAAAAGTAGGAGGAAGAGGTTTGAGATGAGTCAGAGAGTTGAGGTAGAAGATATATGGAGAGAGGTATTGGGTGAAAATAGGGTAGTGCACTGGATATGATGAATTAGAAGAAAGTAATAAATATATAGATCCATAAGTACATGGAAAGTTTATAGATGCATAAAGGAAGTAAGTATATGTAGATTAAAGATATTGATAGAGGTATAGGGTGAGAAATAGGGTAGTGCATATAATATTATTATTGTTTTTGGAGGAACGTAATAAATATATAGATCCAAGTACATGGAAGGTATATAGATGCATAAAGGAAGCAAGTATAAGTAGATTAAAGATGCATTCGATAAACTCTGGTTTTCAAGTGTTGTACTTATTTATTTTTTTAAACAATTATTATACATGTTAATACAAAGCAATACACATATATAGGTACATATCTATAGTACAAATAAATGCTTATATACAGAGGGATATGCTGTATATTTCTGTTTGTGTGTGGTGTGTATGTCGGGAAGAGCCAATTCTTGAGTAATTTTCTGGTCCGTTATGGGAGAGATGGGGAGTGCACCTGGTCATTTAAGATCTTTAGAGGGGTAAGGCAGGGCTGCGTCCTCGCACCGTTTCTGTTTTCAATTTACACAAACGGCATAGGTAAACATCTCGAAGGCGCAGCCCTGGACTTTTCAGTATCTATAAACCGCCAACGATTACCAATCTTAGCTTATGCGGATGACGCTGTTTTGATGGCCCGAACGGGGATGGGGCTCCAGCGTTTCATATCAGCCTACTCATCCTTTATGCACTCACTGGACCTACAGGTCAACCAGTCTAAATCATTCATAATTGTGGCAGGGGCAGGGAAACGGGAAAAAACCCCATCCTTCTTTACGGAATCTGGGAAAATTGAAGTAGTGGAGTCTTTTCCTTATCTGGGTATACTCTTTGACAAAAATCAATCGTGGTCTAGTTTGGTGGAGGGAAGAGCAAGGGGCATGGAGAGAAGCCTAATGGCGTTAAAATCATTTTCAAAGAGATTGGGAGCAAAACCCCCAATTTCTATGAAAAAGATTTACCACGCCAAAACTAAGGCTGCAGCCCTATATGGGGCGGGGGTATGGGGGCTGGCACCTAGTGACTTCCTCCGGGCCATAGAAAATAAATTCTTTAAAGCTTTCACCTCTCTCCCTCAGTCCTATTCCAACTACGTCCTACATTTAGAACTGGCCTTACCCTACATATTGGACGCCATCAAACTAGCGCCACTCCTCCTCTGGTTCTCTATCTGGCAGAGGGACACTGTCCCACTTACCCAGAACATTATAAGTAACATCTTAAATTCAGGGAACTATAGCAGGATTAGATGGTTGCAATATGTAGAGAAGGAACTGACGGATATTGGTTTGAACCAACTTTTTAAGTACCCACCTACCTGTATGACCATATCGAGACGCAGACTGATTGACAACTATATATCACGGGCTTGCTATCAGAGGAGGGAAAGGAATTACCAGACAAGATCAGCCCACGTGTACGAACTAATTCCATCTGTGCACGAGGGAGGTTACTATCTCACAACATAAATTTATTTTATTGAGATTCCCTCTTAATTTGATCCCATTGATGTTAGGTTACCCTGGCAAGAAATTCAAACACTCAGAACTTTCAGCGTGTCCGTGTGATAGCCACTCACCCCAAAGTGACCTTCATGTTTTATTTTTCTGTGGGTTCTATCATCAGGAAAGGCAGAATTTTATTGTTCCGATTTGTAAAGCTCATCATTTTAGCTCTTGTCGTGTAGCATTGTACTTTTTTAAATCACTCCCAAACTCTTTGGTATGCTTCTCTTTGGCATCTTTTTTATGGGCATGCACGAAAAAAAGGAGACAAGTGGACCGATAATTAGCTGAGGGGATTGCCTACTTAATTTGTATCCTTATCAAATGTTTTAACTTGGTGCCAAAGATGATGTATATATGGATGAAATAGTTTGTACGATATATTGTCTGGGATCATTTCTTTTACTGAATTACTTTTAACCAGTGAAATTTGATGTACTTTTATTATCTTATGTTTTTTTTAAGATTGAATAAAGATTTGAAAGAAAGAGTAGTTTTCTGAAGATAAGGTGGTTGTCGGTGGATCTTATGTTGGGGGGTAAAGAGTTCCATATTTTGGCTGCTTGAACAGAGAAGGATGTGCCACCCATGGTTTTTTTCTTGTATCTTGGGATTTTGAGGTGAGGTGCCACTCTAGAGCGGAGGTTCCTATGATGAATGTGTGTGGTGATTTTATTCCTGATGAAGAGCGGTCCCATTCTATGTATGGCTTTGTGGGTGATACAAAGCAGCTTGAACGTGGATCTTCTGGCAACCAGTAACCAATGCAGGGCTTTCAAGGCAGGGGAGATGTGGTTTCGCGGTTTGATATGCAAGAGTAGTCTGGCAGCCGAGTTCTGAGTCAGTTGTAGTCTTTTCATAGTCGTTAAAGGTGATCCGTGCTAGAGGCTATTGGCGTAATCGAGTGTGGACAGAACAAGGGAGATGGTAGCTTGGACCTTTGTGTGGGAATCCCAAATGGGGGAAGATTCGTCGCAGAGTTTTTATAGTAACAAAGCTTGATCTTGCTAGTTTGTCCACTTGGGCATTCATCGATAGCTTGGAGTCCATGGTCATTCCGAGGTTTCTTACTTCCTTCGATACTTTAGGCGGTGACCCCAGTTTATCAGGCCAGGCGGCAAGCTTCAAGGCGGGGATTGGCTGTCACCGCACATGTAATAGCTGCTGTCCAGCCTCTCACCAGCAGGTAAGGTCACTGCACTGGATTATGGCAAATGACACACTCGGGTATCTGAGTAGAGTAGGTAGTTATGACGTGAATGTACATGTACTTGTATAGCGTGAACATAAGGAGTAATGGAGCGCTGAACGTGGGCGCATAGCCGAGGTATGGTTCTGAACTGTTTACAAAGAGGCAGAAGACTCATGGGTCAGGGGCGTAGCTTCCATTGGTGCAGCAGGCACCAGACCCAGAGGCTAGTGGGGCCCACTGATTATGGCTGTATTTTGGTTATTATAAGAGCGGCCATGGAGCTCATGTCCTTCTTTGCACTGAGCACACAGTGGCTACGCCACTGTCATGGGTGGTGTATCTTAAGCTGCAGCATGTAATGCTCCTGCCAAGAGGTGAGTCTTCAGGTTTTTTTACAGAATTGCAGCAGAGCTTGGGCATTTCCGATGTTGATGGGCAGGTAGATCTTAGGAGTGTTGATCCTGAAGACCAGACTCTTGGCTTTCTCTTTTTTTTAATGTTTTTTTGTTAGCGTGTTAGTGCTGTCCACCCGCGACTGTGCATTGAAAGTTTCTGCTCAGAGTCAAAGCCACTGGACCTTGTAGAGGCTGGGACCGTCCACAGGTCTCTTTTAACTCTGTGTCCAGCTGCACTGGTGCAGCAAGGGTACAATGGCCACAGCACAAGAAGGAAACTGAGCTCCCTGCCAGCTACCTGGGTACCACTGCACCTTCTGCGCCATCGATAGCTATGCCATGGGCAAAGTCGCAGCTAAACTTCTCCAATCTGGCATCTATTTCGGTCCCAGCCTCAGGCTGCACTGTGCAGGGATAAAAACTGTTTTACCCCTCTCGTAGAGGTGCCAACTCTGAGCATTTGACATGTCGCACTTCTTTCCAATAAAAGAATAAAAACAGACTACTCTCTCAAAATCTCCTGAAATGCGAGGCCGGAAAACCAACCTATGATGGCGTCTACCCGAGCACTTGTCACTCCTGGAAGAAGCTACAAGAAGCTGAACAGCGCTGTTCAAGATAATAACAGCTTGAACTTGTTTTTCCACTGAAGTGCAGCAGAAGAGGGGGAACTAGCTAGCCCCACTCAGCACTTCTCTCCCACCGCATGTGCATTCTTGTGGTCGGCGTTGGCAGTCTAGGCCCACGGAGGGAGGAGGCGCTGCTTCTCTGGCTTTGGCAGAACCTCCGGAGGCAGACTTCCATGGAAGATCTTGGCATCTCAGTTCCAGTCAAGCTCAAGACTGTGTTTTTTTGGTTTGGGTTGCCGTGAACCAGAGTAAAGACAGCAGCCCGCAGAGAAAACAAGCGTTGGCAATGCCAATAGGTCTGGCCTTTGCAGTCTGGAGAGATGGTAAAATTATTTAAATTTGTATTGCAATTATATGGCACAAAAAGGAAAAGGAAAAAAAATATATATAGTATCACCTAAACATTGTTGCCATATACTTGCAATAAAAATCTTTATAATGAAAAAACCTTCATTGATCTCGCAGTTTTGTTAGAGATGTTTTTAAAAAAATAACTCTTTCAGTTGAGTCTTCCATTTCATTATTATTTGTGAAAAAGCAAGATTAAATCATCACCTACACAAGCACTACAATGGTAGACAGCTACTTCACTACAACGTTGGTTTGGAACACTTAGGGCTCAGTGGCGGCAGCCGCCTATTTAAAGTGGTAGGGCGGCCGCGGGGGAGGGTGAGGGGGGAGGAAAAAATATAAAAGTAAAAAAAGAAAAGACTTACCTGTGATAGAGTGCGATTGTGCTCTTCCATTTGTAGGGGTGCATTATAATCACGAGTAGCTTGCACCTACAGACATAATCCTTTGTTGTGGTAACATTTGGTTATTAGAATGTAATGCAATAACGTGTATAGTGAAGTGATAGAAAGATTTTGTACATCGTGGAGAAATTAACACTGTGATCGTGTTCTACATGATGAAGCTTTAACGTTTGTATTTCACAAGTGATTAAGGATATACTAATTAGTTGTTATGCAACGCCTTGATTTAAACGTGCACAGTTATAATGCTCATGTATACGTGTGCTTAATGAAGTTTCATATTGATTCTTTGTTAGCCGAATTTGTAGGCCTCATGTGTGTTTTTCCCTGGCTCTCTAGAAGGATTGCTCGTAAGATTCATGTGTATGTAGAATCTGTTCTTTCTCACGTTTCTGTTGCAGGTGGAGAAATTCATCTTTGTTTTTTAGAATAACACTTTTATTTTAGGAGCTAGGCTTAGGGAGGAGAGGATACATTTGAACAAGCGGTGCTGATGATGTGGGACAGCGTTCTTTTTCACTGGAGAAGGCTTGGGAAACAAGCATCGAGCCAGAGCCTGGGAGCATTGCAACCGCATGGAATGTTACCTACGAGGAGGTGTCTAGCTGGATGGGACGATTGCGTGATGTGACGATGGGTGTGTCCTATGATTTCGGTGTTGGGGTTAGGGACAGAGTCCGGGGGGGACATCGACCAGATCTGCAGAGAGGAAGGAGCATCTTAGAACGAGTTCTGTGGCTTTATGCTACTTGAACCATTCAACGTGAGAGTACTTCTCAGGAAGTCGTCACGCGCTGACATCTTTTCCTGAACTTTCCTGGGAAATGCTAAGTAGGGATGTCACGTTAGTGGTAGTGTAGGGACAGACTAATGCTTTTTACTTACGAACCTCCAATGATGAAGACTCTCAATGTTGGTGCAGTTATATTCTGCGTCCTGATTCTAGAACTGGTCATTCTTTGTATGTTGTATCGACTCAACTTTACCCATATATTTGGCTTTGTATTAGTTCCAATGTATTTTTACACCCTCATCTTGAGGTGCCTGTATGTCCAATTGTTCTTGGCTTTGTAATAAACTAACTGAACTTGAATTCGGAGTCGGGGATCTTCGGAGTCATGGTCCATTGGAATGGTGATATATGATTGGTGATGGATTTTTCTCCCCTCTACACTTTTAAGCAGGAAACAAAGAGCCATCGACCAGGGGTTCCAGAGTAAGTCTAGAGGGTGGAACCTGGCTCCTTCACCTGCCACTCCACTCCCGCTGACAGCCGTCTCATCGGGCCGGAAGGGGATGGGTCCTCGGGCACAGGCTCCACCCCCAATCCAGACGCTGCTCTCATAGCGGCCTCGGTTGCCACTCAGACAGTGCATTGGAGCCTAGGACAGCCGGCCAAACACACATGCGCACTTATAAGTGCACACTACTTCTCCTCCCTGACATGCCCAGCCCTGCCCCGCCCTATACTTATTACGGGCTCAGACAGACGGCATAAATAAAATGATAATAACATTGTGTTATTATCATTTTATTTATCATCTGCTGGCATGGGGTGTGGGGTGACGCTCATCAGCCATTACGGAGGAGCTGTCCCTGTTAGGGCCTCATTTACAATATGTTTCCATAGGGCAGCGCCCCAAGCCTTCCCGCTGCGCTGCCCTGTGGAAAACAAAGGGCAGGAATGTGCCGTATCTATCAGATACAGGGCATTCTTGTCTTCTTTCCCTGCGCTGGGGTTCAATTGGCTGCCTTGCGCCAACGCAGGCACCCTTGCACCATGGTGCCTGCGTTGTAGGGTTGATTGTTTTTGTGCAGGAAGACATACCAAATCAATGGAGGCGATTTCCTCTTTCTAAGAGTGCTACTGAATGCAGCACACATAGAAAGAGGGAAAAAACTAGAAGAAATAAAGTTATTTCTCTTTGTTATGCCTCCCCAGGGCCTTTTGACACATTCTCAGGATTACAACTTGTTGTAAATCTGGTAATGTGTCAAATGCCATGGGTATTACGTGGAAACACCCACCATAACCCCCATGGCATGCCTCCCCATTGTAGTATGAGGCAATGCAGTGACTTGCGCTGCGTTGCCTCACTCCATATCTACAAGTCCATAAATAGCCATACAGGGTGACTTTACGTGGCCTTGTAGATATGGCTAAGCCCTGTGTCCCACCGGAACATCACAAAAAGTGATGTCCCGGCGGCGCTCAGGGCTTGTAAATGAGCCCCTAACTTTTAAAAAGTGATGGAAAATAAATCACCATCTAACTAGGCACCGGAAGTGCACTCAGAATAAATAGCGAGCTTTTGAATTGATGTAGATAAATAAAATAAAATGCACACTTTGAACCAGGTATGTCAATGAAGGGAAAGCAACTACTTTTAGGAGGATGTGAACAATGTGTACAGACTTTGTGCAGTCACTCAAAGTGAAGGAAGCCAATAGATAAAGTGAACTGACACACCGCCTCACGCTGTATGCTTCGGTAGGTGGAACCAAAATGTGAATGACAAATAAACAAACCAATGGGAGAAGCACACCGGCCAAAAGTATGTATGTATATTATGTGGGAATTGTTTCAAAAAACCATAGTCAGTAGAAACAATTAGAGATGTCTCAAGCTATTTCAAAGGGCAGACCTAAAAAGAACATTTTAGTCTCGCGGACTGTGGCTGTCCAATCAGCTGTGTTACATGTTTGGCGTTTATATAGCCCACAATCGACCATTAGGATGACACTGCAGTGTAAGTGGTTGTCCGGGGAGGGCTTTCCAAAACAAGCCCAAGGTTTCCATCTCGGACCAGTGTTCGAGTAAGTTTGTGGAAAGATGCGGTTAGTAGTGCAAATAATGTGCTTCTGTTAAGTGACTATGCCATTTATTGGTCCTTATTACGGGATTTACGGTAAACTTGATTCAGCCGTATTTACGGCTGAACCCACATTCAAAGTTGTGCAGGAATTCCACACTTAAGAGTTCCTTTTCCTCACGCACATATTTCGAAACCTCACAAATTTAGAAAAGAAGTATTCCAAGAATGTGATACGTGGCTTGCACGCTGTTAGACTTTAGCTCCATTTCTTTTATCTAGATTGTGATATTCCCACAGTAAGTCATTTTGGTACCGTTTGTGCATCCTCAGATTGTTGCATGTAATCTCAAAAAAGTAAGTCTCATTTGTATTTCCCTGAAAATTGACCTTAACTTAAAAATCCAGATTCTTTTCCTCTCCTTACTTTCCATCATCTGCGTTCATCTTCTCTCTCAGCATAGCTTACTCCAGTCTTGTGCCCAATGAAAAAGACCTGGAATGGGATTTAAAAAATGCAGGAATTGTTGCACAAACACGTGTTCCTGATGTGGCTCAACCTTCCGAGCAAAAATCTGGGGCTAGCCCAGTAATCCTGAATCTCAGTCGCTGCAGCATATATAGTTCTGGTTGGAGGATTACCCATGAGGTGTTTCCATACCTCTCAAAATGAGGTCGTTAGTGGGTTGTGTTTTACATTGTGAGTGCGAACTAAGGTACCAAGGAAGTTTACACAGTTTCTTGTTAGGTACTAATGCCCGCTGTCCAGCAGGTGTATGTGTGGTATGAAGATAGAGGAGGCATCTGCTGTTGGGTGTCCTAATAGCACGCTCTATGTATATGTCGTGTCAGATGCGTGATCTGAGCTTTATCTTTATGCATATGCTGCATAGTACTAGGGAATTTGTTTTGCACACATTACAAATTGACTTGACCAAAAAATGTGAAGTAGTTGAGGTTCTATGAATAAAAAGCCACACAAGTATTGGCAATAAAAAGTGTAAAAATGCACAAAGATTTGGTGAGGCTTCACGCCACCGAAACGTAGCTAGGGGCATTTAAGATGTCACGTGACAGTAGCTGCACTATCATTATGGACAATCTAGAACTAAAGAGGCCAAGTGGCTGGGTAGGGGCAGAGTAAGACAAGTCTGAATGACCGATGGCAGACACCGTCCCAGCCCTGTGTACCCTATTGCAAAGAACTTGCCCTGTTTCCTTATGAAAAAGATCCAACATTGACCACAACACCAGCAGATCGAGAGGCATGTGTGTTTGGCCACCTTTTCACAAGCTGAATGTTTGTTATTTTCAGGGACTTGAAATCTAATATGAGCTGAAATTCTGGGCTCTAAACATTCTGACAGAAAACTTTCTTCAGCATCTGTTGTTTAACAAGAAATGAAGTCAGTCGCAAGGAATGTGCTTTTTTTTCTTAAAGGGCACAGTAGTTCTATTTGTTAAACTCGTAGCTAGTGAGTAAAGTGCCTGCAACAGTAGTCTGTGTCAAAGCCTGTCAGTGAGAGCATGCTCTACTGAACCCTCTCATGTAAAGGATATGCTGTTATGTGAAACCCAGAGTCTGGCACTGACATCCCTTGTGCATGTCGAGTGGGTGTCTGTATGTGCAGGAAGTGTGAGTACTTTTAAGGTAGTAGGACTCTGTCTGTTGGGTTAGTCGGAGTTCTTGACCAGTGAGACCCATTCTAATGCCCTAGGTTTAGCATGGCACAAGATATAAGATCAGAACAGCCTCCCCAAAAGAGTGGAAGTGTATTGCCTGTATTCCTTTGGCTGGAGCTAGAGACCCAGGCACAAAGTGAGGAAGCATGGCGAGAGATACCTTTAGAAATTCAATGGGGACAATGTTTGCAAAAGCCTGCTGATTAGTTCTTCCTGAGCACTGCATCATGCTAGAAAGTAGGCGTGTGGGGCAGGATTGCAATTTCTGTTGTTAAAGGGGACGAAGTTCTAGGGAAAGCCTGCTCATTTGCCTGCCCCTGATTACAGCATCAGGAAGGCTGAGGACAGACAGATGCAGAGATATCACAGTTCATTGTGCCCTTGTTTTGGATACTCCTGCTTGGAGCCATACCCATTGCTATCTGCTGAGAGCAATCATCTTGCACAAAGGCTGTGTCTGAGAAGCAGCCACAACTGGCATTTCAAAGAGAATCAAACCAAACCACCTCTGACACCTTCGACAGTGGATCCACATTCCCTGTCAAGGCAATGTGAATAAAAATGGGATACAAATTACCCACATTTTCTTTAGTTCATTTTCTTCTTGATGAAGGAAGAGAGTGCACCACAGGGCACTTAAATAGCTGTAATGTAACCAAGGCTGGTATCTGACTGGCAGCCAGTCTCCCAAGGGAGAGGAGTCCTCATCTGGATTCTGCACTTTCTGCTGGAGGAGCTGAGGATCTGTCCAAAGCAGCTAGAAGCCTTCTTGCCTGCTGAAAGAAGGAAAGGGATGCCTAGCATTGCAGGAGGAAAGACTATCCAGAAGGAGAAGCCCAGCATGCTCTGAGCATGAGAAACAATGAACAAAAGCAGAGTATCACAGGAAGCGATGCTAGGCATGAACATTACTGTGGAGGGCCCCCTGGTCTTCTTTAGGCCTGGGCGGTAAACTCCGCTCCGCCAACAGAGTTCGCAGAGTTTTGCCACTCCGTGCTCTGCTTTGGAGTGCGGAGTTCAGCAAAAACTCCGCCAACCGTCGGCAAAGCGGAGTTTACCGGAACATGCCATGCTCACGCAAAGCTAGCGAGGGAAGCACTCCTGTGTAACGCATGCCCAGTGCTGAGCGCTCCGTAAACTTCAGTGAATGCGTATGTGTGTTTCGGCTCATGAAGAAGTGTAAATGCAGGTCCAAGAACCCCCAGTAAAGCTTTCAGGCTACGAGTGGGCCTTGAAATAATACAGCTCCTTGCCAAACTGTACTACGGAACACTGCCCCTTCCTTCTATGCTTGAACACATTTGCCCCAAAGAAACAGTTCAAACTTAGACACTTTGCACATAATTGTCCAGTAATAACTTGGCGAATGACAATGTTGGAGAGATTCCCTTTAGTAGCAGAGGTTGTGTTGGCAAGTACACTAAAAGGGATACCACATAACCTCCGAAGAGAGAAATACTGATCAGCCTGGAGGCTGCAACTGGCGAAGACCCACCACCATGGATGACGCATCCAATAGGCCACAACAGCTGAATCTGAGCACCTGTATGCTATTGTCCGAGAAGGCTGCCACTACTTAAGATGAGTGCTGCCACATAGGTCTGCCTCACCACCTGCATCCTGCGACCTCCGTTCCAGAGCAATGCTGACGCTGTAGCTCTGCAGAAGAGGAGCTGGTGCAGTAAGGTCAGTTGCACAAAATCACACCTGCTGCAGCAATAGTTGTGCAACAATTGCAGTCAGTAAAACATAGGGCTTAGCCTGCACCTGGAACAAGAGACTAACATGTGCTGTCACTTATTTTTATGACTTTCATTGCACAAATAAAATGGTTGAAAAACACAGAGTTATGCAATTGCTCAGTGAGAGTATTTGACACCATTTGAGTCTGTATCTAATTTATGCCTTAACTTGCTGGTGACACATAGCTCTTGGTCTTTGATGTGTATTTGAATGCCATCAGTGTGTTCATGGTATGCATGTTTATTCTGTCATATAAGTTTGGGAGGGATACCTTATATTGATGGTTGGAGCGAGAACGGATCCTTCTACCCCAGCTGCGGGTGGTTCCCCAGGTTAGAGATGTAAAACAAAAAAAATTGTACACAAGAACCAGAAACTCCAGACAGAATATACAAACAAAAAGCTACCAGCAACCCTGGAAAAAACTCCATGCACACCTCAGATTCTACACCCCTCAATAAAACTTTTGGAGAGACCTCAAAACCTACCTTTTCACTCTGATCCTTCCAGTTACAGAATGAATCTTCCCTGTCCTGTTCTGACACACCTCTCAAGCGTGGGGAGGGGTGTTGGTGAGAGAGCGAGAGAGAGAGTGTGGGAGAGAAAGAGAGAGAGAGAGAGAAGTTTGAGCTTTATAGATGTCACTGTGGGCACTCCATACCCACACACAACTGACAAATTCCAGTTTTAAATAAAACGATTTACACCTACTGGAATCAGGTATCATACTGTATAAATACACCCAAAAGATAAATTGGGGGCAGGGGAAATGCTGGTATACATGGTGTGAGGAATTTGGTGGAGAATGGATTAGGGGTTAATCCTGAAAATGGGGAGGTGGCTACTGTTGTAACCCTACATAACATAAATAACATAATGTAACATAACATAACGTGTATTTGTAAAGCGCACGTTCACCCAAGGGTATCTTGGCGCTGAATAACAGATGTTTATTGATACATGAACCATAAAGATTAGTGACATATCTTGAAGCCAAGGGGTAACATGTATCATGGCTTTGTTACGTTGTTACATTGCTAGGCCATTAAGTAAGAGATGAAAACTGTCATATGAGGGAAATCTGACCAATATTGTGGCCTATACTATGTAACTAGTGCTTAACAATCAATCTGGGCCAGCATATAAACCACAGAGGTCCAAGAAAAGACAGTCCAGAAACATCTCAGACACACTGGGAGGAAACTCTCAGCATCCTGGAGACATTAACCAGGACTGATATAGTTAATGTTATTTATGAGGATGGCCCCAGCTTTGTGTGGGGTCTATCTTCAGAAATAACAAAAGTGATGGTAGGTCTGCTATGTTGGCGGGGGATGGCAGACCTGCTTGCCTCATTCCCCTCCCTTCACCCAAGCAACTCCTTCCATGGATGTGGATACTGCCAACAAAATGGACAACTTTAAATTACAGTGGGTGGCCCTGGCTGGTGTAGCATAGACAGGCCATCTCTGCACCAGCTATATGTCAGCCAGTCAGCCTAAGGTTGAATGACCCTGTAGGATGCTAACATCAATGAAGGTTTAGCAGTTCTACAATGACATGATGCAATAAGGAACACCCAACTGGCAACTTAAAATGTTCAAAGGTCATCATTCAAAGAAGGGCCTGGAGGTTGTGCATCCACAGTGGGCACAGCTGGCTAGGGCATTCGTTTTAAAATAAAATTCTACAATATGAACCTGGCATCACTGACTACTTGTGGATTTGTAATGCTATTTTACACTAGCGATGAGTGTGTTGAACAACAACCTGGAATGTGCTACAGAAAATACATCAAGACTGACAAAATCTAATCCATAATAATGGTGGAGCAGTGTTTGAAACAGAGTGCATGAGGTTGCAGCAAAAGGAATTCATTGGCGTTGAAACGCACGCAAGTAAAACCTATGGGAGAAATATTACAGTTAATTGGTCGCAACGGTCAATCCGCGAGCAGTATAATCTAACCCAGCTATTCGCCTGTAAGAGACGCAGTGAGCCTGCAGAGGGTAGAAGTGTTGTCACGTTTGAAGAGCCCTGGGATGCCACCAGAAGAAGAAGAGCCACCATCCAGGAATGTGACCAGGCACGCAGATGTGTGTGAGGCAGCACACCAACAGCCAAAAAACACATGAGGATTCAAAAGATTTGGCTGCATTCACACCTTTTTTTGTGACTTATGGATTTTTAAGGATGCTGTTTGGTTTACTATGTGAAGCATCTGTCTTTCAGAGAGCAAAGGAGAGCGTCTTGAAAGGTATGGAAGGAATACAAAAAAAATCAGGATGGTAGATTAACACTTGGGGAGAATATGACGAAATGGCAAGTACTAGGTAGATGACAGAGGAGTGGGTTGACCTTAAAGGTGGGAAAATGCAGATTTAACCGAGAATAAATTGAGTATATATGAGAAAAGCTAACAGGAGAAGGAAAAGAACAAAAGACAGTTGGTTGGAAACTTTAAAGGAAAGGTCAACTCCAATAAACAAAGCCGAATTGATTAAGTTCTTGGGCATGTCAGCATTTTATAGCAAATTTGTGCCTAATTTTTCATGTAGGACTAGGAACATGAGGACTTTCTTTTTTTTAAAAGGGTACAATTTGTTTCGAACAAAGATTTTAGAGTTGGAGACCATCAAAATTGCTCTAGAAGAAGCATCCATTTTACAAAATTTGAATCCCAAGGAAGAAATCGCGATCATGATAGATGCCTAAATGAAAGGATTGGCAGCAGTTTTATTATGAAAAAAGGGGCTAGAAAGAAAACCATAACATTCATTTTATATAGCTTGAGGGTGAGGAAATAAACAATAAAGATATAGAAAAAGAAGCTCAGGCAAAGTATTGGGCAATCAGAAAATTTACAAAAAAAACATTCAGGTAGGAATTTTAGGATCAAGATGGATCATAAACCATTGACAGGTGTTTTTACTAAAAGAGGAATAAACACCACCAAGTAGATAGAATATGCAAATGGAATGCTGCATCGCAAGAATATAT
This sequence comes from Calotriton arnoldi, assembly GCA_963921515.1. NCBI lineage: Eukaryota > Metazoa > Chordata > Amphibia > Caudata > Salamandridae > Calotriton > Calotriton arnoldi. Next base: position 1,561,113 of record CAWUFW010003316.1, read on the forward strand.
ATTTGATGTAGAGCACATTCCGGGTAGCAGGAATCTTACAGCAGACCGTCTAGGTTTGAAATCAAGAGGAATGAGTCAATGTTTGGATAAAAGTGAGGGGGAAAGAAGATGGTGTGAAGGTGCATGAATTGTGTTGTACAGAAAGAGGACTGTGAAAAATAAAGTGGCAGATGAAATGGTGCAACAAGAGATAAGAATTTGAAAGGAGACTGCTCTGGAAAGGGTGTTTCCTGGTTTGTAAGATAATTTATTATCAGAAACAGATGGGTTTTTTATTTAGAGGCAGTAATTCCCCTCACCATCATCAAGAGAAAGTTCATGGAGTTGACCTATGAGAGTCATGTGGGACCTATGAGAGTCATGTGGGTATCTGCAAGACTAATGAAAGACTCAACTGCAACTACTGGTGGCCAGGTTGAGACAGGTAAGTAGAGAGCGAAATTAGGCAATGTGTGGGGTGTGCTCAAAGTAATAAGGTTGCAAACCCCTGTACACAGCTAATGTTTGAAAGCAGATTACCTGACAAACTTGGGATGATAAAAGCTTGGGATATTATCACCCCATTCCAGTGGGTCAATATATTATAGTACTAATCGATATGTTTTCAAGCTTGCCTGAAATTGCAATAGTCAATCCTCAAGGCAGTATTCAGGAGGGAATGTTTTCCAAAAATAATATTAACTGATAATGAAATTCAACTCACATCCAGGGAGATGGAGATATTTCTGAAAGAAAGAGATGTACAAAAGGAAGAAATGTTTGGTATGCCATCCCAAAGCGAATGGGGTGGTGGGGAAGACTCAACAGAACTCCAAAAGAGCAATACAAACGTTTGTGGGAGAAATTGATATGATGAGAGTCTGGCAAGATAGAGTCACTGAGGATAACCCCAAATACGACAAAAGGAAGCTCGCCATTTGAATTTTTTAGGAACAGAATACCGAAATCATTTGTAAGTCCAGCATGAGCAAATGAAAGAAAGAAAGTTTATGATACTTCTATGACAGGTGAAAGGAGACCAAGAGAAGGAGAAAAGATTAGACCTCAGAAAGCATCTTTTGAAGGAAGAAAAGCAATACATTGTACCAAAGTGGAGGTTGGAGATTTAGAACCTGATTTAGTGTATGGCTGTCTTTACTACGTCTATCAAGGTGGCAGAGGTCACCAGATCCACCACCCTGACAAACAGTGGAACACCATATTTAGAGATAACCGTGGGCCCAGCAGTTATTTCTGTGCATTCACAGGAGGCGCCGCCAGACAACCCTGGTGAAAGAACTGAAACTTTCAACTTTTCAATCCAAACGCCCAAAGCAGGAGTTTTTTGTTGAAAAACAAATAAGTGATGAGCCTGGTTTTATTGCAGTGTGGGGTCATAATTTGTTCTGTTTGTGACCACCACAACAGTATAAAAGACATCACACTATTCCGCTTTAAATAGTGCAGGCGGCTTGATGACCTTACTCAGAGGCGGCTCCTCCGCTAAGGCGGAGAAGCGTCACCCCACTGCTTTAAAGCAGTGCAATGGAAAACATAAAATGATAATAACGGAACATCCGTTCTTATCATTTTATTTTTAGTATTTAGTTGCACTGCAGTGCAGCCAGGTTGGTAGGGTGGGGCCACCCTCCCCTGATGTCGGGACTGGAGGAGGAGTGGTGGCTGCACTTTAAGTGCGCATGAAGGTTTGGCCGGCCGTATCGAGCTGGCCAAACTGTCATGCGCACTTTACATGTTCTCCACAGGCTGTATTGTACAGCCTGGGTGGAGAACATGCCTGGCCTCCCAGTCACTCTCTAAACGCCGAACCACGGCACACAGACCAATCACACTGCTGCTCTAAGACAGTGTTGTGATTGGTCAGGGGATTTTGGGATGTTGTGTGCTTCCTGGTTCCTGCTGGAGGAATGGCGGCGGCTGGAGACGGCGATGGCGACCACCAGGTAAATTATTTTTTTTCCTAACCCCACCCCCACCCCCACCTTCACCCGCCCCCCAACACCGTTCTCTACCAGCCACCACTGCCCTTACAATGACCCAGACTCCTTCGGCCATTAGAGTAAGTTTTCTGATGGCATAGCCAGTGGGGGAATTGTCGGGAGAAACTAGATGGTGAGCCCAACTTAAAATAGGGCATGCAAACTGAGGATTTGGCGGGCATGGTACCTAATCACCTTCATGACAGAGAACCCTGTCCTCAAATCTCCAAATCTGCCCATTAGTCAGAATAAGACCTCCAGTATGTCTCACAGGGTGTGCAAAATGTTCCCAAAAGATGAAGGTGATTAAGTCGTTTAGTAATGCAATTAAAACCGAAGGTGCACAAATCTAGAATATAAGCAGAGTGGCTAAAGTCAAACATGTAAACGAGGCAGATCAAAGACTCGATGAGGAAGGTGTAAAAAGAGGATCAGAGGAATTCAACAGGTTGAAAAGCAGAAAAAGGAAAAACGTGGTGAAGGAGAAAATTTGTCATTAAGGGATAGAATCTTCAGCTATAGGAAACCAGAATAACTTAATCTGGGACATGAACACGGAGTCGTATTAATGTGATTTAATCAGCAACATATCCATTTGTAGTAATGTAGTGCTGCTAGTATGGTACAGGTTTTAAGAGTCTTAATATATATATTTTAACATTGTTATTATATAGATATATGATTTAATGTTCAAACTATATTTAAGTTAGACATAGTGTGCTGTTAGAAAAAAATAAGTTATAAGTTTATGTTTTTAAGCATGAAGTGACCCAATGTATAGAGAAGAGAATGTGTTGCATCTTAAGAATATAGAGAGATGAGTATTTATTGAGTGACATAATGCAGTCAGGAATATCCAAGAGGCTGCCTAGAATACCCAGAGGGGCATCATTCAAAGGAGGACCTGGAGGTTATGCAGAGAGCACCAAGGACTGCTGGGTGTGGCATTTGTATGGAAATAAACTTCTACAAGAAGAACTTGACATCACTCCTGAATTTGTGAAGCTATTTCACAGATCGACCCTTAGTTTTGCGCATTAGCTGATATCCTTAAAAGAGTGAAAGATGCGATTGGCATTACGAAACCCTAAACATTGCTCAATGCAGTGTCATCATAGAGTCAGGGCTGCCAAAGGTTACCTTCTCCAATGTCTTGATAGTTCCCAGTGCAATGAGACAGAGCCGTAAGCAGAATCAGTGCAATGCTGCGGTATTTATGAAGGACTTTAACAGCAAGAAAAAGAGTTTCTGCTCTGCTTGTCATTAGTGAGGCTTGCTCTGGAGCATTGTGCTCATCCTGCAGGCCTCAGAGGGAAGGATATCTGAAGGATCTATGTGAACGGAATGAAAGCCATTACCACTAACCCTTACTTCAGTTCCCACAATCAATACTGAGTTCTTTTTTATTGCGTCTGTCTACAGTGTTACTGGACAAATTTGTTTAAAAGATCGTAGTAATGGAATTTATTGTTTTCAAGGGTTTCGGTTTTAGGTTAGAACCTTTTTTGGATAATGCCATCTCAGAGACAATTCTGAGGAGAACAAGCGAATACCTTTGCAGGACAAGTACATTAGAAATAAGAAGCTCAGGGCAGTAGTGATGCAGGTGTAGTATAAGAGCTCGCGAGGTAACACTTGTCAGTGGAGATTTAGCTCTAAGGAAAAGATAGGTAATTAGAGAATTTTGCGAGAGGTTAATGCTTATACGTCTGCATTCTTCCTTTCTAATGCAGAGAGGAGCACTTGGACCTCTCATTACCTCCCGTCCCTCCCTCGCCTTCCTTCAGCATAAATGAGGCCCCGCCTCCCTCTAGACCTACCCCCAGCCCATAAAAACTCCGCCCGCCCCCACCTCCACCTGTTCTTTTTTTGTCTCCCTAGGTGAGACTTACCTTTGGCGTTCCTCCCTGCGGCGGTGCCGGGGAGTCTACGGTCTGGTTCTCTGCGACTGCGGGGCCCTCAACAGCGTTTTCCCGGCAATGCTTCCTCTCCTCATTCCCCTCGTGGTCGGGGGGCAGAGCGGTTGCTCAGGAAGCCGTGACGGTGTACGGCGGTCCTCCTGTGTCTAGCGCTGTGTTTCCGGGTCGGGGTTGCGAGGCAGCCTCTTCGCCCGTGCCTGCACACATCGTGGAGACCTGGTAGGAAGGGGTTGTGCCCAGTATTTTTGGGGAAAATTGTGTTTTTTCCGGTTAAGTGTTGTTTTCATGGCAGTTTTTTATTGGTTGTCGGCTGGATTGGTTCTCGACCTTATAGGAGGGTGGCTTCTCCATTCTTCAACAAACATGGGTCGTAAGAGGTTATTCGAGAGGAACAGCCTGGTGTCTTCTTCTTCCTCTACTGATGGTTCTCCAGTTCCCCGAAACGCCCTAGAAGCCAGGGCCTAACATGGGGTGATGTGCCTCTCATGTCTAAGGAGGAGATGCAGGGCATGATTGAGGCTGCTGTGACTGCAGGCTCGTCCGGTGCCTTCTGGTCTGTCTTGTCCTCGTACATTGGATCCTGTGGGCGATTTATCCCCGTCGGGTGGTGAGGGTCCTTCTACCTCGTCTGGCGGCAAGTATGTCTCCAGGGAGGAGATGTGGGACGTACTGGCTCATGAACGGGACAATTTGGGGTTCCCTCCGTTCCAGCTAGGCGAGGCCTGTGGGACTCTTTTTCCTCAGTACACTAAACCCTCTCGGTTGGGCATGCCCTTTCAGGGCCCGGTGAAGGAGATGGTGCTGAGGGAATGGCGTGAGGTGGACAGATTACAGGTCCCTCGCTTCCTCTAGATACTTTACCTGTTGGAGGGGAGGACCCCATGCCTCACAATGTGAAATTGGACTCTATCCTGGCCACGCTGATTGGCAAAACAGCTATTCAGCCTGAGGATTGTACCCCGACTGATGCTACAGATAAAAAGGTGGACTCTGGCCTTAAGAAGGCTTTTGCTGCTGAGAACTTAGCACTGAGGGCTAGCCTTTTCTCTGCTTATTCTGCGCAGTCTTTGGTGCAGGATTTCAAGAAATTGGCGGCGACTGTGCAGGACGGCTCGGAGTGCTCTGACCTTCTGGCTGCAATGGAACAGCAGGATAAGCTGTTGGCTGACATTTCATCTGACGTTATTAAATCATCTGCAATGTCCACTGGGGCTTTGGTGGCGGCGCGTCGTTCCCTTTGGCTCCGTCACTGGAAGGCTGAGCCTGGGGAAAAGGCGGCTTTGTTGAAGTTGCCATTTGATGGCCAGACTCTTTTTGGGGACCAATTGCCGGTCATGAGCTTTAAGGCTTTCAAAGAATATAGAGAGATGAGTATTTATTGAGTGACATAATGCAGTCAGGAATATCCAAGAGGCTGCCTAGAATACCCAGAGGGGCATCATTCAAAGGAGGACCTGGAGGTTATGCAGAGAGCACCAAGGACTGCTGGGTGTGGCATTTGTATGGAAATAAACTTCTACAAGAAGAACTTGACATCACTCCTGAATTTGTGAAGCTATTTCACAGATCGACCCTTAGTTTTGCGCATTAGCTGATATCCTTAAAAGAGTGAAAGATGCGATTGGCATTACGAAACCCTAAACATTGCTCAATGCAGTGTCATCATAGAGTCAGGGCTGCCAAAGGTTACCTTCTCCAATGTCTTGATAGTTCCCAGTGCAATGAGACAGAGCCGTAAGCAGAATCAGTGCAATGCTGCGGTATTTATGAAGGACTTTAACAGCAAGAAAAAAGAGTTTCTGCTCTGCTTGTCATTAGTGAGGCTTGCTCTGGAGCATTGTGCTCATCCTGCAGGCCTCAGAGGGAAGGATATCTGAAGGATCTATGTGAACGGAATGAAAGCCATTACCACTAACCCTTACTTCAGTTCCCACAATCAATACTGAGTTCTTTTTTATTGCGTCTGTCTACAGTGTTACTGGACAAATTTGTTTAAAAGATCGTAGTAATGGAATTTATTGTTTTCAAGGGTTTCGGTTTTAGGTTAGAACCTTTTTGGATAATGCCATCTCAGAGACAATTCTGAGGAGAACAAGCGAATACCTTTGCAGGACAAGTACATTAGAAATAAGAAGCTCAGGGCAGTAGTGATGCAGGTGTAGTATAAGAGCTCGCGAGGTAACACTTGTCAGTGGAGATTTAGCTCTAAGGAAAAGATAGGTAATTAGAGAATTTTGCGAGAGGTTAATGCTTATACGTCTGCATTCTTCCTTTCTAATGCAGAGAGGAGCACTTGGACCTCTCATTACCTCCCGTCCCTCCCTCGCCTTCCTTCAGCATAAATGAGGCCCCGCCTCCCTCTAGACCTACCCCCAGCCCATAAAAACTCCGCCCGCCCCCACCTCCACCTGTTCTTTTTTGTCTCCCTAGGTGAGACTTACCTTTGGCGTTCCTCCCTGCGGCGGTGCCGGGAGTCTACGGTCTGGTTCTCTGCGACTGCGGGGCCCTCAACAGCGTTTCCCGGCAATGCTTCCTCTCCTCATTCCCCTCGTGGTCGGGGGCAGAGCGGTTGCTCAGGAAGCCGTGACGGTGTACGGCGGTCCTCCTGCGTCTAGCGCTGTGTTTCCGGGTCGGGGTTGCGAGGCAGCCTCTTCGCCCGTGCCTGCACACATCGTGGAGACCTGGTAGGAAGGGGTTGTGCCCAGTATTTTTGGGGGAAAATTGTGTTTTTTCCGGTTAAGTGTTGTTTTCATGGCAGTTTTTTATTGGTTGTCGGCTGGATTGGTTCTCGACCTTATAGGAGGGTGGCTTCTCCATTCTTCAACAAACATGGGTCGTAAGAGGTTATTCGAGAGGAACAGCCTGGTGTCTTCTTCTTCCTCTACTGATGGTTCTCCAGTTCCCCCGAAACGCCCTAGAAGCCAGGGCCTAACATGGGGTGATGTGCCTCTCATGTCTAAGGAGGAGATGCAGGGCATGATTGAGGCTGCTGTGACTGCAGGCTCGTCCGGTGCCTTCTGGTCTGTCTTGTCCTCGTACATTGGATCCTGTGGGCGATTTATCCCCGTCGGGTGGTGAGGGTCCTTCTACCTCGTCTGGCGGCAAGTATGTCTCCAGGGAGGAGATGTGGGACGTACTGGCTCATGAACGGGACAATTTGGGGTTCCCTCCGTTCCAGCTAGGCGAGGCCTGTGGGACTCTTTTCCTCAGTACACTAAACCCTCTCGGTTGGGCATGCCCTTTCAGGGCCCGGTGAAGGAGATGGTGCTGAGGGAATGGCGTGAGGTGGACAGATTACAGGTCCCTCGCTTCCTCTAGATACTTTACCTGTTGGAGGGGGAGGACCCCATGCCTCACAATGTGAAATTGGACTCTATCCTGGCCACGCTGATTGGCAAAACAGCTATTCAGCCTGAGGATTGTACCCAGACTGATGCTACAGATAAAAAGGTGGACTCTGGCCTTAAGAAGGCTTTTGCTGCTGAGAACTTAGCACTGAGGGCTAGCCTTTTCTCTGCTTATTCTGCGCAGTCTTTGGTGCAGGATTTCAAGAAATTGGCGGCGACTGTGCAGGACGGCTCGGAGTGCTCTGACCTTCTGGCTGCAATGGAACAGCAGGATAAGCTGTTGGCTGACATTTCATCTGACGTTATTAAATCATCTGCAATGTCCACTGGGGCTTTGGTGGCGGCGCGTCGTTCCCTTTGGCTCCGTCACTGGAAGGCTGAGCCTGGGGAAAAGGCGGCTTTGTTGAAGTTGCCATTTGATGGCCAGACTCTTTTGGGGACCAATTGCCGGTCATGAGCTTTAAGGCTTTCAAAGAATATAGAGAGATGAGTATTTATTGAGTGACATAATGCAGTCAGGAATATCCAAGAGGCTGCCTAGAATACCCAGAGGGGCATCATTCAAAGGAGGACCTGGAGGTTATGCAGAGAGCACCAAGGACTGCTGGGTGTGGCATTTGTATGGAAATAAACTTCTACAAGAAGAACTTGACATCACTCCTGAATTTGTGAAGCTATTTCACAGATCGACCCTTAGTTTTGCGCATTAGCTGATATCCTTAAAAGAGTGAAAGATGCGATTGGCATTACGAAACCCTAAACATTGCTCAATGCAGTGTCATCATAGAGTCAGGGCTGCCAAAGGTTACCTTCTCCAATGTCTTGATAGTTCCCAGTGCAATGAGACAGAGCCGTAAGCAGAATCAGTGCAATGCTGCGGTATTTATGAAGGACTTTAACAGCAAGAAAAAAAGAGTTTCTGCTCTGCTTGTCATTAGTGAGGCTTGCTCTGGAGCATTGTGCTCATCCTGCAGGCCTCAGAGGGAAGGATATCTGAAGGATCTATGTGAACGGAATGAAAGCCATTACCACTAACCCTTACTTCAGTTCCCACAATCAATACTGAGTTCTTTTTTTATTGCGTCTGTCTACAGTGTTACTGGACAAATTTGTTTAAAAGATCGTAGTAATGGAATTTATTGTTTTCAAGGGTTTCGGTTTTAGGTTAGAACCTTTTTTGGATAATGCCATCTCAGAGACAATTCTGAGGAGAACAAGCGAATACCTTTGCAGGACAAGTACATTAGAAATAAGAAGCTCAGGGCAGTAATGATGCAGGTGTAGTATAAGAGCTCGCGAGGTAACACTTGTCAGTGGAGATTTAGCTCTAAGGAAAAGATAGGTAATTAGAGAATTTTGCGAGAGGTTAATGCTTATACGTCTGCATTCTTCCTTTCTAATGCAGAGAGGAGCACTTGGACCTCTCATTACCTCCCGTCCCTCCCTCGCCTTCCTTCAGCATAAATGAGGCCCCGCCTCCCTCTAGACCTACCCCCAGCCCATAAAAACTCCGCCCGCCCCCACCTCCACCTGTTCTTTTTTGTCTCCCTAGGTGAGACTTACCTTTGGCGTTCCTCCCTGCGGCGGTGCCGGGAGTCTACGGTCTGGTTCTCTGCGACTGCGGGGCCCTCAACAGCGTTTTCCCGGCAATGCTTCCTCTCCTCATTCCCCTCGTGGTCGGGGGGCAGAGCGGTTGCTCAGGAAGCCGTGACGGTGTACGGCGGTCCTCCTGCGTCTAGCGCTGTGTTTCCGGGTCGGGGTTGCGAGGCAGCCTCTTCGCCCGTGCCTGCACACATCGTGGAGACCTGGTAGGAAGGGGTTGTGCCCAGTATTTTTGGGGGAAAATTGTGTTTTTTTCCGGTTAAGTGTTGTTTTCATGGCAGTTTTTTATTGGTTGTCGGCTGGATTGGTTCTCGACCTTATAGGAGGGTGGCTTCTCCATTCTTCAACAAACATGGGTCGTAAGAGGTTATTCGAGAGGAACAGCCTGGTGTCTTCTTCTTCCTCTACTGATGGTTCTCCAGTTCCCCGAAACGCCCTAGAAGCCAGGGCCTAACATGGGGTGATGTGCCTCTCATGTCTAAGGAGGAGATGCAGGGCATGATTGAGGCTGCTGTGACTGCAGGCTCGTCCGGTGCCTTCTGGTCTGTCTTGTCCTCGTACATTGGATCCTGTGGGTGATTTATCCCCGTCGGGTGGTGAGGGTCCTTCTACCTCGTCTGGCGGCAAGTATGTCTCCAGGGAGGAGATGTGGGACGTACTGGCTCATGAACGGGACAATTTGGGGTTCCCTCCGTTCCAGCTAGGCGAGGCCTGTGGGACTCTTTTTCCTCAGTACACTAAACCCTCTCGGTTGGGCATGCCCTTTCAGGGCCCGGTGAAGGAGATGGTGCTGAGGGAATGGCGTGAGGTGGACAGATTACAGGTCCCTCGCTTCCTCTAGATACTTTACCTGTTGGAGGGGAGGACCCCATGCCTCACAATGTGAAATTGGACTCTATCCTGGCCACGCTGATTGGCAAAACAGCTATTCAGCCTGAGGATTGTACCCCGACTGATGCTACAGATAAAAAGGTGGACTCTGGCCTTAAGAAGGCTTTTGCTGCTGAGAACTTAGCACTGAGGGCTAGCCTTTTCTCTGCTTATTCTGCGCAGTCTTTGGTGCAGGATTTCAAGAAATTGGCGGCGACTGTGCAGGACGGCTCGGAGTGCTCTGACCTTCTGGCTGCAATGGAACAGCAGGATAAGCTGTTGGCTGACATTTCATCTGACGTTATTAAATCATCTGCAATGTCCACTGGGGCTTTGGTGGCGGCGCGTCGTTCCCTTTGGCTCCGTCACTGGAAGGCTGAGCCTGGGGAAAAGGCGGCTTTGTTGAAGTTGCCATTTGATGGCCAGACTCTTTTTGGGGACCAATTGCCGGTCATGAGCTTTAAGGCTTTCAAAGAATGGAAGCATGCATTGCCCTATAAAGGGGGTTCAGCTCCGTCTAGTAAGCCTTGGAATAGGGCCCCTCGGTCATCCCCGAAGCGCGAGTCTTGTCAGTCTTTCTGGCAGAGATGTTTTCAGCCCCGTTTTACTCCCAAACACGCTGTTTCCACGCCTAAGGGCTTTGCCAAGAAGGGTCCCTACTACAACTACTGTCTAGACGATTCACTGCCGGTTGGAGGTTGACTCCGGCATTTTCTTCCACTGTGGCAGCAGGATGTTTCGTATGGCTGGGTCCTGAGCACTGTAGTTCATTGTTACGTGATCAACTTTTGGCAGGTTCCTCCGGATACTGGCGTTCAGCTGACTCCGGTACCTGTCTCAGGTCCGCGCAGAGTGGCTCTGCTGGACGGGGTGTCCAGTTTGCTTTCCAAATGGGCCATCTTCCGGGTTCCAGTCGCAGACATCGGAACCAGAGCCTATTCCATTCTGTTCCTGGTGCAGAAGGTGTCAGGCGGTTTTCGGCCCGTTCTGGATCTAAAATGGGTCAACCCATGGGTTCGAACAGTTCAACTCCGTATGTTGACCCTTCAGGCGATTATTCCTCTGGTTCGGCCGGGCGAGTTTTTGGCCTCCGTGGATCTCGAGGATGCCTATCTTCACGTCCCTGTCGCCGCTTCTTCTCAGCGTTTCCTGAGGTTCGCTCTGGAGGACGCCCATTTTCAGTTTTGCGTTCTTCCCTTTGACCTCAAGTCCTCACTCAGGGTCTTCACGAAGGTCCCGGCGCCCCTCATTGCTCTCCTTCATGCAGAAGGGGTTTTCATTCATCCTTATTTGGATGACCTCTTACTGCATGCTGCCGAGGAGTCTCTTTTGCTTGCTCAGGTCAGGCGGGCCTTGGAGGTTCTTCAAGGACACAGCTTTTTGGTGAACTTGGGAAAATCCTCTTTGGCTACCTCTCAAGACATGGTGTTCATCGGGGCCCGTTTTCAGTTTACTCTCTCCGACAAGCACCTGGTCTCTCTTCAGTCGCAGGTTCTGGCCTTGATGTCCCGGGAGGCTCCTCCAGCGGTGGAGTGGCTGAGGGTGAAGGGACATTTGGCTTCTGTGGTGTTTCTGGTTTTGGGCTCGTTTTCACCTTCTTCTGGCCAACTGGATCCTGTTGAGTTGGTCTCCAGGATCTCAGAGTCTGTTGTCTCCACTGCCAATGATGGCCCAGATCTGGGAGGAGCTCTCCTGGTGGCTCTGCCGGTGTCATCTTCTGGCCTGGATTTCCTTGGCTCATCCGGCTCCACTTGTGGTGACTTCGGATACCAGCCAGTCCGGGTGGGGTGCTTGGCTGGGGTCGGACCAAGTTCAGGGGTGCTGGTGAAGGAAGTGACCTGATTAGGGCCACCCTGGTCACCAACGAGCACCTCTCAGTCTTCCACACAAATAAAGAGTCGGTCAGACAGTAGAGAATACAAACCAAAGTTATTTTATTAGTATTCGCTCGAGCAGAGTCCAGTCTGACCAGCCTCCTAAGATAGCTGCCGAGGGACTGACCCCCATCCACAAGGTAAAGTTAGATATACATTTTCTACACCTCTAAGACATGCCCAGACTGGAATTTTCCAGCTTGGGCACAGATGAACAAAGGAGGTACAGAAGGATGAGCTACCATCCTGAGACCGGGAACACACTATCTTAGCTTCAAGGTTACCCAGCCCGTGCCCGTCTCTCTGAGAGTGGGAGCGGGGCTACATATGAGGAAAAGCATGCAAACACAAAACGAGCTATTCATGAGTGTGACGAAGCACACCTTGAATTAAAAGAAACAATCGAGGCTGCTTTTCTGCTGAGGTAGACAGTACGAGACACAAAATGGCGGCTGAATATAAAATGGTGCCGCAAATGCTAACTTAACTCGCACAATGCTAGAAGGAGTCAGCTTGGCATATTCTCAGCCCAACAGACCCTCCTTTTAGCATTTGCTAAAAAATTTTATCTAATGTATAGGATAGTAATAAATGAGCTCGTTAACAAAAAAACGGCTGGTACCCTTTGTATTCACACATTTATCAGTACTCACATATGCCCTCGTCAATGGCCATTAAGTCGTGGACAGCTTACATCATCATATTCGAGGACTTAACATCATGCACGGGAGTCTCTGGTGTAGGTGTTAACTTCCCAATACAGTAAGCACAACAAGCAGGGAGGCAATGGATGTATAAACAGCAAGTGAAAATAACACCAGCAATTACTACCAGGAGGATAAGGATCTTCCAACCCCATGTTGCCACTAAACCCCACAACCAGCCAGAAAGAGTCCAAGTACCGTTTTCTTGGTGAATGTCAGATGCATGCCTGTGTAACTTCTGTATCGCAGCATATACAATCGGGGCGTGGTCCGGTATGTATACACAGCAGTTACTACCAATAACGCAACAGGCCCCACCCCGGTCAGCAAGGATGACGTCTAACACCATCCTGTTTTGAAGAGCAACAAGTCTCGTAGCTTGGAGCTCAGCTGTGATGTTTGTTAGAATTCCAGCTGTAGTATTAATGACCCCCTCCACCACCCTAGTGAGGCGGCGAATATTAAAGCTATTGGACATTGGGCCCCAAAAAGGAACGATGCCCATCATGGCATCAGTGAACTGCTGCAGAGTAGTATCTGTTTGATCAATGTCTTCTGTATTGATAACCCTTTTGATCTGAGACAGGTGAACACCCCTACACTGCAATCAGTGATCCCTATGGTAGTTGGACTGAGCTATATACACCGGGAGAAGGAGGAAAGAGACATAACATATGCCAGACCACCCCCTAGGAAGCCACACATAAGCCTGGGACCCACAAACGAAATAAACATTATGGGGTGGAAGTAAAGGTGGGCTACTTGTTGTGCTCAACACATAGATATAGTTAAAATTACTCTGTCCCACTCGAACATTTTCAAAGCCTTGAACGCAAAAACTAGCTGTTGTGTTAACTACCGGCACTGGCATTGCTTCATCCGGAGTAATATTACGTATCTGAAAGAACCTAAAATATTCAGTGACATTAAAACCTTGGAAGTCCAACATTTCATTTTGGAGCCATGTTACATTTTTTTCGCTCTCATAAATGTTCATGCAGGCTGTTGGAGACAATGTATCAGGGGCCCCTCCCTCTCCTGGAGTAAACCCTTGGTGTACACGAATATATTCTAACACAGTATCGTAATCGGCATACGTCATATTCATGGCATCAGTATGGAAATGGATATACACCATGGTAAGCAGCTGGAACCAGGCCTCGCAGCTTCTCAGATATGAAAACGGTAAGGACAGCAATACATCATTTCTATGTGTCATGGAAGGAAGCAGGCCACAAATCCAGCAATTAGTAGCATTCGAGGTGTGATGCGCCTGGTGGAGCATCTGCAGAAAGACATTATCTACATATGTTTTTCGGTGTTCACCCTTGTGAGGGGCTAAAGTAACAAACATGTGCTCAGGGGGGACGGGCGTTGTACCAATCAAAGAATGCCCAGGATATTTTTCTTCAAGAAACCACGCTATTCCAAACATTGTTATCGAAAAGATCAAGATAATTACTACGAAGACTATTTTACTCTTAACAGACCAATTGGACCAACCAGGCCCATTCTGCTCGAAACGCGAGGCTGCAAATGGCTGTTCTTCCTTCCTAATGGGGCGACCAAATGGGTACATTCTTGAATCGGAGGAAAGGACATGCAATGGAGCAAACCATGATAAAGCAAAGAAAAGAGACAAAGTTCCCAGTGTCCGTCAGAGCTTCGCTGGCAGACTCCTATTGTTCATCTACGGTGGTACTATTGAGCACTTTCGGTGGAGCTGCGCGATCGCAGCCCTCTCTGAGGAAATCCCACGTCGTCCAGGGTAGTGTACCCCCCTTTTTCCTGGGGGAGCACGTCGAATTCACCCTGTCCAATGTCTGAACAAAGCACCAATCTCCCTTTCCCTAAACTACCGTTGGTACCACAGGCAAGGTACACCCTACTCTTTATCCTCGCAGTCCATCCCTACTAATCTGACTTCTCCTTTGGTGCACTGTTCTTCCGTCGGGGGCGCAGATTGTACCTAACTACGCCAGGCACAGAGGGGTCAGCAAAAAGGGGTTCAGACTCAGAGGGACCAATGGGCAGGGGCGTAAACACAGATGAGCCGGCAGGCTGGGGCTCAGTGGGCAGAGGCTCAAACACAGATGGGCCAACAAGCTGGGGCTCCTGGATGGCCTTAGTTGCAGGTGGCACCGCCTCATTCAACACTGCGCTGCTCTCCTCCTCGGTGGGTGCCCACGTCAGTCGTGCATCTGAGAAGGGAATGAAGCGCGGCACCTGCTCCGTTTCAGAGTCGCCGATTCCATCGAGGGTCCACTGGTCGTAGGGCAACGGTAGTGGCACCCTCCTGCAGTGGGTAGAATGGATCCAATTCTTCCGGCCGTCTACCTTCACTGCCATCCGGGTGGCGAGGAGGACCTGGAGAGGCCCCTTCCAGCGCGGCTCCAAACTGCCTTTCCTCTGATAGTTCCTCACCAGGATAAAATCACCGGGTCGGATATCGTGGCATGGCCCCTCGGGAGTTGGCGGTAAAGCTTCATGAATCTGTTGGTGAATAGAATGCAAGTTTTTAGTCAATTCATACAGATAGTCCACAAGTAAAGGGTATTCTATTTCGGAGAAATGACAAGGTCGCGGTACGCCCCAAACATTTGCCGGGCAGCCAAACACGACCTCGTACGGTGACAATCCTGTTCTAGAGTGAGCCGTAGCTCTTGTAGACAACAGAGCATCTGGCCATTGCAATCCTGTGCTTCCTTTGATCTTTGCCAGCTTCAGTTTGAGAGTACCATTGTACTTCTCAACCAAACCTGCCGATTGGGGATGGTTTGCAGCATGGAATTTCTACTTGATGTGCAAACCATCGCACACCAACTGGATAACCTTTGAGTTGAAGTGACTTCCGTTGTCACTCCAAATCAAGCGGGGCAAACCAAAACGCGGGAAGAACTCTTTTAAGAGTGCCTTCGCCGTCGCCATTGCTGTGTTCTCTTTAGTGGGGTAAGCTTCAATCCATTTACTGAATGCACAAACGACTACTAACACATATTTCAGATTGTTGACTCGTTCCATTTAGATGAAATCCATCTGGAGAACCTCGAAAGGGAAGGAAGGTGGAGCAAAGTTACTAGGAGGTGTAGGGGTACCTTTTCCAGGATTATACATCATGCATACCATACAGTACTTCACCGGGTGAGCAGCAACTTTAGGTATGTGCAGGCACATGCATCAACCATTTTTGCGAGCGCAAACGGTGCGATTCGCAAAAATTGGCCGTTTGCGCCCGCAAAAAGGGCATTTGCGATGCATCAAGGTTCAAGGCACTCGCAATTTGAGAATTCGCAATTAATTGCGATTTCTCAAATTGCGATTGCATTTAAGGAATCGCAATTTGCGATTCCTTAAATGCTATGCAAGAACCACTTTAGAATAGTGATTTCGCTACTAGGAGGCGCAAATCACCATCAAGTTGAACTTGATGGAAATTTGCAGAAACTTTGAAAAATGCACTAAAGTGCATTTTTCAAAGTTGTAGGTTACACACACACATGCCCTTGGGGCATGTGTGTGCGCAACATGTGTGCACAGAGCAATTTCAGGGGTGCAACAGGGTGTCCTTTTGACACGCTTGCACCCTTGAATAGACATGCGCAACTTGCGAGTACCTATTGGTACTCGCAAATTGCGCATGTAATCTTCCCATTCATTCCTATGGGCCTGTAGGCCCATAGGAATGAATGGGAAGGCATTCCTTAATTGCGACTCTCAATTTGCGAGTCGCAATTAAGGAATGTTTGGGAATCGCTACTTTTATAGCGATTCCTACATGCGTAGGCTTTTGCAATTCCTTAATTGCGATTCCTTAATAATCGCAATTAAGGAATCGCAAAAGCCTACATTGATGCATGTGCCCGGTGATCATTCTGTCATACAGGATCTAACACCTTACATATTTCCTTCGCACTAATGTGAGCTGGCCCGTGCACCATAGTGACCACAGGGAGGACATATGCATCCGGTAACATCCATCTCTGCTTCTCTGACTTATCCGTCCAGCACCCATCCTCATCCAAACGTGCCGTACTCTCCTGCCATACCGCTAACTCCTCAATCGTTGCCTCGCTCTGGATCTCTTTGACATTGTCCAGAGTGTCTTCAAACATGGTGGCCTCGGGTACCCACCTAGCAGGACCCGCTACAAACATTTTTTTCATCTTTGTTCGGGCTGTCTCCTTGGCTATCTGATCTGCAAATGCATTTCCCCTCCCCACATCATCAGTGATTGCCTTGTGGGCACTGCACTTCACTATAGCCAATTTCCTAGGGAGTGTCAGGGCAGACAAAAGCCTATGTATAAAGGGCCTGTTCTGAATGCGTGACCCATGGGACGTAAGGAACCCTCTCTCTGCCCAGAGCCGCCCAAAATTATGAGCGACCCTGAAGGCATACTGGCTGTCAGTGTAGATATTGACGGCCAGTCCCTCGCTTAGCTCACAGGCTCTAATGAGGGCGACTAACTCAGTTGCCTGGGCGGACTGATAAGGGACTCGTGATGTCTCAACTACCGTGTGCAATGTTGTGAGTGCATATGCCGCGGTGGTGGTGCCATCTGGTAATTTGAAACAAGAGCCATTGACATATAGTTCCCCTTGGGGGTCAGATAAGGGAACATCAGTCAAGTCTACCCGTCCCTTTGCCTCCTCCTCCGTCCGAAAAAGAGAATCATGTATGTCTATTTCCTCACTCTCCGAAGGGAGGGGTAGTAACGTGGCAGGGTTCAGAGTGGCACATCTTTTTATCGTAATATGCGGGGCGAAAAGAGTTGGCTCGTAACTGGTCAGACGTGCACTGGTAAGGTGCTGTGTCTTGGTCTTATTCAAAAGAGTGTCCACAGCATGGGGCACCATGACTGTGAGGTCAGTATCAAGTACGAGGCCAGCCGATTGCCTTATAGAGATGGCCACAGCCGCAACTGCTCTTAGATAGCTCGGGAGGGCTCTGGCGACGGGGTCAAGCAAAGAGGAGAAATAGGCACACGGCCGTTGCTTATCTCCAAAGGCCTGTGTTAAGACAGAAAGTGCACAACCAGCCGTCTTGTGTACATACAACATGAATGGCTTCACATAGTCAGGGGTGCCTAGTACAGGAGCAGAGCAAAGCACAATTTTTAGTTGCTCAAAAGACTGCTGGCATTCATGTATCCACGGCAGGGGCTCATGCACGTCTTTAGTGGTTAGTGCTAATAAACACTTTGTTAGTAATGAATAATTAGGGATCCATTGGCGACAGTAGGAAGTGATGCCAATGAAGGCGTGTACATCCCTTTGAGTTTTAGGGATGGGCATTTTTACAATGGCGCTAATGCGCTCAGGGGTCAATCTCCTACCCTCCTTCGACAGTAGGTGGCCTAAATAGGTGACCTCCTGTCAACAATATTGAAATTTAGAAAGGGACACTTTATGTCCATGGTGAGCCAAATGTAGCAACAACTTAACCGTACTGTCTTTGCATCCCTGTTCGGTGTCAGAAGCTATTAGTAGGTCATCCACATACTGAAGCAATACATTACCTGAGGGAAGTGTGAGGAAGTCCAATTGGGCTTTCAAGGCTTGGCTATATATACTAGGACTCTCAGTATAGCCCTGTGGAGCGCGACAGAATCTAAAGCTTCTGCCAGCTAGTGTAAAACCAAATAGGTGACAGCTATCAGGATGAATTGGGATACTGAAGAACGCATTTTTCAAATCAATGACAGAAAAGAACTGGGCAGAAGAAGGAATCATTCTGAGAAGGGCAGTAATGTCAGGGACCACTGGGAATTGAGGAACCATTAATTTGTTAACTGCCCGCAAATCAATCACAAAACGATAAACATCTGTATTGTCATCAGGGGAGGAGTCGGGGGACGTCTTCTTTAAGATAGGAAGAATAGGTCTGTTACACACATTCGATGCTGTCTCCTCAACTACCCCGGACTCGATCAGATCCTGTATAATGCGTAATAAAGCTCGCTCCCCCGCTTGTGGTATTTTGTACTGGGGAATACGAGGCAAAATGGCGGTGTTCTTAACCTTGATGGAAACTGGGGAAATTTGTAAGAGTCCCACATCCGTATCACCCATCGCCCACAAAGTGGATAGCACATCTTTAAACTCAGCAGGAAGGGGCGCATCTTTGGACAAACACTGCTTGGAATTCGCTACATTTGGTCCCATTGTCATATAGACACCATCCGGGGAACAAAAAATGGTCGCATGCAGCCTCTTCAACAAGTCCAAACCCATTAACTTTTCTCCACAATCGGATGTCAATAGAAAGGGTGAATCCACAGTACAGGGGCCAATAGTCAAAGTAAGTGGCTTGGAAATGGGGCTCACAATCAGTACACCTGAAAAGCCTACCGAAACATTATTTTGGCCAGACAGAGTTGCCCCAGGGACCAGCGAACGAAAAACAGAGCTATTCATTGCACCTGTGTCTACTAAGAATTTCTTAACTGAGCCTTGCAAATCTGCGGTGACATAAGGACCGCACTGATCTACAGGTATCTGAACTGGTCCCTCACCCTATCCCTGGCTGTCCTAGCTGTGAGACATCCCTGTCACCTTGTCCATATCATAATCATTGTGATAGTACTGTCTTCCTCGAGGGTCATCAAAATAGTTCTGATCAGAGTGACCCTGCAATGGCTTATCCTCCCTAGCTTTGTCCCGATCACCTACTCCACGACCCCGTCCACGAGAACCCTGTCCTCGAGGGGCCACAACTTTCTGCAATAACACTGGACACTAGCTACGCCAGTGCCCCTCCTCTTTGCAATACGCACACTGATTCGGCCCTATAGGCGCAGCATTCCTGCTAGTCAGAAAACTCCTCAAGACCTGGCTTTTCGAGCAGTAGCAGCATTCCCCACCCCAGCGCCTTGAGACCCTCACGGGTGAGTAGTGCGCTTTACAAATAATATGATTGATTGATTGATAGTACGGGGAAGCTGCCGGGCCGGACCAGCACCACGTCCCCTTCCATTTCCCCTAGACGCCTGCTGTAACAACACCTTCATTTCTAACTCCTTATGCTTCTTCTCCATCTTCTCCTTCTCCTCATTTTCCCTGTGCTCGTAATACTGTGCCATACTCAAAATCAGAGAAGGGGAGGATGTCGTCCAACTGCTCTCCGAAGCCTGCAACCGAGTCGCGATCTCTGGGAGGAGATTCGTAACAAATCTATTGACAAACAATCGAACACCCCCTTCTACGGACAAATCCTGTCCACTGAAATCCAAAAACACACCCTCAAACCGCGTGAAAAAATCAGACATACTCTCATCTTTCTTCTGATGACATGCCGCTAACTTGTCCCAATCTACCCTTCTTGGAGGAATAAGGGAGTGCATATACGTGATGATTCGGCCGGGTAAAGCTAGTATCCCGACCTTTGGCTTCTCTCCGGGCTTCCTTTCCTTGTCCCATGCTGGTCTGGTCCCATGTACCACCCAATTCTACAGCGTGATCCTGCATGTGCACCTGTCTCCAAATGTCGACGGGCACCAGTAACCCAAAAAACATCTCAATATCGGCAAGGGTCATGACTGTCGACGAAGCAGCTTCGGTCAATTCCTTATAATATGCAGTAGGATTTTTCCTAGGGTCAGGTAACTGAGTCTTAACCCCTTCCGTGCTCATGACGAGCTCAGCTCGTCATGCTGCGCGGTAGCACTGTGCGCATGACGAGCTGAGCTCGTCACGACCCCACCCGCGATCGGAATGTCCAGCATACGAGCGGAATTCCGATCGCGGTCAAGGGGTTAAGGGATAACACTTCACTCCTCTTCCATGGGGTATAGACCCACTGTTCTTGAAAGCGGGCCTCTACCTTTGGTCTAATGACAGCATCATGCTGATCTCGAAGCTCTGGCAACTCAGGGTGATATATGGGGTGGACTTCCCTCATTGGAAACTGGGATACCGTGGTCGGCTTTTCTCGAACAACCTACCACGGTAAGCTACCAATGTTGCGACATTTCCGAAAACCTCCTCAGGTGCCATGCCAGCTACATATACATTATCTCTGATATCATAAATATTCTGGGGCGCTATAGCATTGAAGCACTGTTCCCTCAATCCAATCAGTGTAGCCGACATGTGCTTAAGGGCATGCTGCTGCACAAACTGCTCATAATCTCTCATCACACTCCACACATCTTCAGTGCTATAGATGGGATGACGGGCCCACTGCGCAGCCTGATTTGCTACTGCCTTGTTTTCTTCCTCCCCCACATCAGATCGTATTAAAATTCGTCCCAACCATTCCCTAGCTGTCGCCCAGCTCCCATCCCCCAACCCACGAAAAGGCGTTCCACTACCAAATGCTGCCAGGGAAGAGGGAAGGAGTAGTAACCGAGTGGGTAGGCACCAATGTCGTCAATGGCTGGGTTGTGGGTGTAAGGGCCGGAGAAAGAGAAGACATGGACACAATAGGCACAGCAGATACACTAGCAGTTATCACAGGCGCGGAGGGCGAGGCCACAGAATGGACAGGAGGCACAGCTGTTAGAGCAACTGAATCAATGACAGAAGAAACAGAAACAGCAGGGGCAGAAGAGGCAGACGAGGCAGACAACTGGGGCTGTGGCACAGCAGGGTATATTTTCTGCGGGGCGTATGGAGGCGGAGGTCGAGTGTCTAACAGTTCCTCC
The DNA here is from genome assembly GCA_963921515.1 of Calotriton arnoldi. Lineage (NCBI taxonomy): Eukaryota > Metazoa > Chordata > Amphibia > Caudata > Salamandridae > Calotriton > Calotriton arnoldi. The sequence goes on from CAWUFW010003316.1 coordinate 1,582,052, forward strand.
ACAAATGTATAGCCTTCCTCTCGGGCAACATAGGATTTGTCACATTGCAATCGAAACTTTCTATCAGCACACTCTATACCTTTTTCTATTTTCTCTCTATCATACGCTACTGCTTTCTGCGTCACTGTCTGCATTCTCCCCTTTCGGGCCTCCTTTTCTGCCTTCATCCGCCTCTGCTTAGCTTTCTTCTGCCATACCTGAAGAGAATCAAACATCGACTGTCTACTTCGTTTTGCAAACAATTTATCCTGCAGGAAATTCAATTTTTGTTCATCAAAGGTACCTGTTAACGGCCACTGCAACTCGGCATTGTCCCTCGTATATTTGTGCCATAATGTACTAAACATAATAGGGCCAAGGCCGTGCTTGACGTACATGTCAAAGTTCGGGGTACCCTCTGGGGGCGCCGGCTGCCTTTCCTCCAATCGAGCATCAGTAGAACAACAATGACAACTCACACAACACAGTCGACTAAAACAAGGCATCTTGAGACAAAACGCGTTCACTAATAATGCCAAGCGAATGTTTTCAAATATCTTACCAAAATCAGTCCATAGACCTCACCAAAGCCAGATTAAAGTAACACCATGTTCACGAAGAATTCAAACAAATTCAAGCGTTTGTTCAAAAACGATCCTCAGACCGTACCAAACTCAAACAAAACAGTGCCATGGCCCAAACAAACTCACCTGGTGCACACAGGTCAAACAAAGTTATTCTCCACTGCTGACTCTTCGGACCAAACAGTCAGATCCAAGGGTTTTGCCATTCAGGACCCCAGCCGGGATGACCGCTGGCCGAGTCACCGCCCGGTCAGACAGACGGGGAGCTGCAAGTTCAAGACTCTATCGTGCAGGGATCCCCGATCCGCCCATCCGACCCGACGTGGCCCCGTCCTCCTCACCCGTCCGCGGGCGAGGATGGGTCAGCCCGATGGAGTCCTTGTTCTGGTGCCAACTGAAGAAAGTGACCCGATTAGGGCCACCCGGGTCACCCACGACCACCTCTCAGCCTTCCACACAAATGAAGAGTCGGTCAGACAGTAGGGAATACAAACCATAGTTATTTTATTAGTATTCGCTCGAGCGGAATCCAGTCTGACCAGCCTCCTAAGATAGCTGCCGAGGGACTGACCCCCATCCACAAGGTAAAGTTAGATATACATTTTCGACACCTCTAAGACACGCCCTGACTGGAATTTTCCAGCCTGGACACAGATGAACAAAGTAGGTACAGAAGGATGAGCTACCATCCTGAGACCGGGAACACACTATCTTAGCTTCAAGGTTACCTTGCCCATGCCCATCTCTCTGAGAGTGGTAGCGGGCTACATATGAGGAAAAGCATGCAAACACAAATGAGCTATTCATTAGTGCGACGAAGCACAACCTTGAATTAAAAGAAACAATCGAGGCTGCTTTTCTGCTGAGGCAGATAGTACGAGACAGAAGCTTCATTTCGATCATGACACAAAATGGCAGCTGAATATAAAATGGTGCGCAAATGCTATCTTAACTCGCACAATGCTAGGAGGAGTCAGCTTGGCATATTCTCAGCCCAACACTGGTCCCTGCAGGACTCCCGGAGGTCTTCGAACAGGTTGGAGTTGCAGGCAATTTGGCTGGCCCTGGTTCACTTTCAGGACTCTCTGAGGGGCCATTGGGTGTTGGTTCAGATGAACAATCTGGTGGCGAAGTCCTATGTCAACAGACAGGGGGGTCCAGGTCCAGGTCCTTGAACTTGATTGCCAGAGACATATTTCCGTGGGCACAGATCTGGGTGCTGGGTCTGCCTGCTCTCTACATTCGGGGGGTGGAAAATGTGCGGGCCGATCGCTTGAGCAGGGACATTCCCTCGTTGAAGGATTTCTCCCTCCTTCACAGTTTGTTCGACCGGTTGGTGGGTCGGTGGGGCCTCCCTGTGGTGGACCTATTTGCGGATCTGGAAAATGCCAAGGTGGGCCTGTTTTGTTCTCTGGGCTGGTGTCCCAGGGCTCTGGGAGTTGACTGCTTGACCTCTCCTTGGCCTCGGGGTCTTCTGTGCACCTTCCCCCCCTTTCCGCTGCTCCGGGCCTTTCTGGTTCGGGTCCGGAGGGACCATGCTCAAGTCGTGTTGGTTGCGCCCGCTGACCTCGGGTGAATTGGTTTCCTCTCCTGGCCTGGTTGTGTTGCGACCGGGAGTGGGTCCTTCCTGTGGTTCCGTCTCCTTTGGTGTTTCTGGCCCTTCCCCTGAGCTCCTTGAGGAGGTTACACTTGACGGCCTGGCGGTTGAGCGGCAGGGCTTAGCTGTTTTGGGGGTTCCTGACAATTTGACTGTTACTTTGCAGGCTTCTCGTAGGTCCTCCACTCTTCTGTCCTATGCTAGACATTGGAGGGCCTTTTCAGCCTGGTGTGGTGATAAGGAGGTTGATCCCACAGTGGGTAACCTCTTTTTGGTGATGCAGTTCCTTCAGGATGGGGCTCATCTGGGGTTGTCGGTGGCTTTTCTGCGGGTGCAGTGGGCGGCCATTCAGGCTTTCGGGGCTCCTGGCGTAATTTGAGGGATGATGGGGTCCTGATGCCTCATTTTTTTCAGGGTCTGTTGAATTTGTTTCCTCGCCCTGTCCGATCTTTTCCTTCTTGGAATTTGCAGTTGGTGTTGGATGTCCTGTCCGGTCCTCCCTTTGAGCCCCTTGAGGGTCTTGAGTTGAAACTCTTGACTTTTTAAACTTGTTTTTTGGTGGCCATTACCTTGGCGCCACGCTTGGGTGAGTTGGGGGCCTTGTCTTGTAAGTATTCCTTCTACAAGATCTTTTCGGATCGGGTGGTTTTGGTGCCAGTACCTTCCTTTGTCCCTAAGATCAATTTGGCGTTTCATCTCAGCCAGGAGGTGATTTTGCCTGAATTGTGTCCTGATCCTTCCTCGGCTGAGGAATCTCATTTGCTCTGTCTGGATGTGCGACGGGATTTGCTGTGGTTCCTGCAGGTTGTGGCGTCTTTCCGTAAGGGGACGCTTTGTTTGTTAACTTTGGTCCTGCTAAGAAGGGTGTGAAGCCTTCCACGGCTACGTTGAGTCGTTGGATTCGGTCCACTGTCTTGCTGGATTACAAGCTTCGAGGGGTGGTTCCTCCGGTTGGGGTTCAGGGCCGTTCTACTCGCAGTATGGCTGCTACGGTTGCTGAGTTGCAGGGTACCTCTGTGGTGGAGATCTGTAGGGCTGCGACCTGGTCTTCCCCTTCTACGTTTGTCCTTCAGTATCGGATTGCTGGTCTGGAATGTTTGGATAATGTTCTGGGCCACAGGGTCTTGTCCTCTATAAGGGACTAGGAATGTTGATCTGCTGTGTTTGGGGCACGTTATTAAATTTGGTGTTCTTTATCACGCAGTTGTCCGTCTCTGTTTTCTTCTGCTTGCTATGTCCTCATTTGTGCTGAAGGAAGGCGAGGGAGGGACGGGAGGTAATGCGTCCATTACTATTGATAATGGCATTACTCCTAGTCCTACTCCCTCGCCTTCCTTCTAGGACCCTGCCACCCTCCCGTGCGGTACATCTGAGTGCTAGCTTGGCTTGTTTACGTAGAGGTGGGGGCGGGCGGAGTTTTTATGGGCTGGGGGTGGGTCTAGAGGGAGGCAAGGCCTCACTTGTGTTGAAGGAAGCCGAGGGAGTAGGACTAGGAGTTATGCCATTATCAATAGTAATGGACGCATTATAAGTTGTGCAGAGCGCTAATTTTGCAAATTGTTTGTGGAATTACCACCCGTATGATTACAAATGTTATGGTCTGGGAATTGCACCTGTTATTATCCGTAGTAAAGCTGGTAGAATGTAGAAAAGTGCCCTGAATTTGGAAAAAACATTCAATAAAGCCGCTTAATTCATCGACCCATATCTTATTCCCCATTCCAGGCCTCAAACTTGTAATGGCTAGTAAATGGGACTGTAACATTACATGACAATGGTAATACAGGCCCCAAATTATCACCAAATATATCAGCCTATCTGTAAAGTGGCCCTCTGTAGCCCCTAAATGCTAATGCAATGTCTTGATAGGGGCAGGGCTCATCTGTATATTGTTTGAAAACTTCTGTTGTTTCACAGCTAAGCTATTTGATCGAAATCTGCTGCCTCGGTCCTGAAATAGGGAATCCGTGACTTCAAAAATTCTAGCGCTACAATGTAGCACCTCGCAGATATTTGTGCTGTTCAAATCTATCCAATAAAGTAAACAGAAACCCCAGACCCAAAATATTGCGCCACCACACAAAGTTTCACTATTTCAGTCACATGGCCTACAGAAGTCTGTTGTGGAAAAATGAAGCAAGCAGGGGACGAGGCTATAAATGTAAAAAAAACAGGATTTACAGCTCCCAGAGTGGAAGCAAACATCCGTTGACACCATCTGAAACATATTATTGAAGTCGAAGTAATACATCTTCTGCTGAGCTGTGTTTACTGCAGGCTGACTGTGGCTGTTGGAAGATCACGTGTGCGCACTCACGTGCCATTAAATTCAAACCTTTGACCCATGGAGGGATACGGGGTGGGTGTCTTGGGGGCTGGCGAGAGGGGCACATGAAAGGAATATAGGACCGTTTGTGTATATACACATTGTAGTCATATAATTTCTCTGAGGTTTCTGTCTAACATTAAATCTTGCTTTTAATTACAGATTACTATATTCCTCCAAAGTGATTTACAAAAAAGACATTCAAAGTTTTAATTTACTGGTTGACGTTCGAAAACTTTTGCATATGGGATGAAGTTTCTATGAAATGAGTTCTGTGAACTTCGGTACATCGTTTTATCTTAGTTGCTTGAGCCCACTTATTTGACATTTATCAAAGTGTAAAGAAGCTTTGTACAAAAAAAACTAAAAAACAAGCTCTGGCAAAGCCAAGAGGATTCGCCTCTGTGGAATCTAATGTTTTTGTCAATATTTTTTAGACATGTTGCACAGCAGCGCAAACTGCTGCACAACATGGCTTAAAGAAAAAAAAGCGCTATGACGCGGCCATCGCTGACTGCGTCATAGTGCTTTTTTTCTTTTAAAGCTTGTTGCCCAACAGCTTGTGCTGCTGTGCAATGTGTGTAAAAAAAAGCGCAGAGTAGGAGGTGGTTAAGCAGCACAAGAGCAGGGGGTGGCGGGGAACAAACCTGATGGGGTGGGGTGAAAACGGACAAGGGTGGGGGTGAAAGCACACAGTGAGGTGGGAATACAGGCGGCTAGGGTAAACGCACAATGGGGGTTGGGGAGACCATACAACGCCATGCACTCTTATACAGTCCTGCCAAGTATCACGCATTAGGCGTGAGACTAACGCATTTCAGTGTGGTGCTCCGCATCACCGCACTGAAATGCATTGTCACGCTTAATCTGTATAGTGGCTCAGCTGTCGCTGCCTAAAACTGATATGGACTAGTGTGGTAGCTGGCTGCGCGCCGTCGGTGGCATGCGCGCGCTGCTCCGGTAGGTCTGGGGCTCGTAGCTGAACTAAGGCTGCTGGGAGCAGGATCATTGCTACAATGTTTCATTTGTTGATTCTCACGGCGCTGTGCGTCTCTCAGGCAGCCTGACGTCACGCCGAGTTATTGCCCAATCATGGCTACTTACTACCTAGACATCCGGGACCAGTCCAGTTTTGTGAGACACATTGGCGCTGCGGGGGGATGTCACGTTCTGCAGAGCGGGAAGTTGTTGTGGGATTATAAGGCGGCTTGCTAGGGTTTGCGGTGGTGCTGCAAACATGGTGCTCGGCCCGCAAAGGAGAGCTTCAGCGCTGCCTACTGCTCGCACCGGCCCGGGCCTCCGTGTGCTGTTAGCAGTTTATGTTAAAAGTTTCTGACCCCGGGCCGTGCCCAATTAAATTATTGCCAAGAGAGACGTCACGAAGTCAGCAGTGTCCCAGTTGCAGCGGCCGCGGCGTGGGAGAGAGGCCCTGAAGTAATGATCCTGTATTTCAGACGGAAACATCACTGATACCATCCCCAGCGAAGGCTCTGCAGGTTAATTTTAAATTATTACCTTTTGAGGGGCATTATCGTACAGATTGTTATTGCGTGACAAACATTGTTCAGCCTCAAATGACTTTTCGAATTTTCGGCTGTAGATCAGTACTGGAAATACTTCCCATAGTTCCTTTTTAGCAATAACTCTTGAAAAGCTGCATTACCTTTGCAGCATATCGGCACGCACCCCACCCAGTGGTCCTCTCCGTTTTCGGAAAAGACTCTGGCATTTAGAAAATAAAAAGCTTTATTATCTGCTACTTAATGAGCGGTTTGACAAATGAAAGCATTTTTTAGCCAGAACTGCTTTCACGCTCCGCTTGTCTTTCGCCAACATAACAGACACTTGCTTCTGCTGCAGCCCTCCTGGTTTTCTTGAGTGGATGTTGTTACACGCTGCATGCCAGCCGTTTAACAGTCACTAGACTGAGTGACAATAGCATTCGAGCCTTTCTGATATAAACTTGCCGCACTCTCGGACCGAGGTTTGACAATCTTTTATTTAAATTACTCTTTTTTGGGGGTATAAATGAGGCCAATATTACCACAATAGTCGAGTGCATAAAATGAGACATAAAAGACAATGCGTTGCTTTTCCATGCTAAACCCTGGATAGTTCATGGTTTTTTTAAAGCACACAGTTTTATTGTTTCAATTCAGCACCTCTACATTAGCACATATTTTAAACACCTCGAGCAAGTGAGATAAATGCCACTTGACTCCAGTGATTGTTAACTTTTAGTTGGCTAGTATTCTAATAGACTGAGCCCTATTGCCTTTTACAAATACGTAAAAAAAAGTCTGTTTTCCCCATTTTATTACCCTCCCCACGGTTTTCGGTGTTGGCAGTAAATTGTTCTTTTATGTCAACGGGATTTGCTAGAGCACTATCGTTTCCAGCTGGTGGCATCCGCACATGTCCCAGCTGAGTTCAATGGTGAATAGGAGTGTCTTTAAAGCCCCGTGAACTTGACATGTTCATTCATTCTTTCATTTTCGTGGGAAGAGTTTCAGGCCATAGTAGTTAAGAGGGAATCTTTTTACCCCCGTAACACTGCAGGAATTTGTAAGCATTGCTTGAAGACGGGGCTTTCTGTTGTGATTGCACCATGCATATTTCTGCCCCAGGTGTGGAGTGCGATATAAGCTGGCAATAAAATTGTTTTAGAAGTAATTCTTCCAGCAAAGTGCTGCTAGTGGAGAAATGTAGTTTGTGTTTAAGCCATACGCTTAATCACATAGGCCATGCATGCCCCTTTTAGAGACCCCACTTTTTTCATCCCACTTAAAACCCTGATGTCAAGCTCTTCCATTTCTGATGCTTTGCAGCAGTTTTATGACGTTCTTAGAGTTTCCCGTTGCTCAAATGGGCGTAAGTTCTAATATTTATATGTTTCCCTCATCTTCATTGCTTGATTTCGCACGAGAGAAAGTGTCACTCATACTCGTTGAAATGTCACTCATAATTACACTGAAATTCTGAAAATGTCACACATAGCAATCTGAAACCATGGCAGCTATGCTTATAGAGTGCTTCGCCAAAACTAAAAAAAAGTACCTTTAGGGGAGCGAAGCCAGAGGAAGAACACTGGCCACAAACAGGAAGCTGTGTCCATACTCGCTCCAGGGCATGGACAGAAGCCTGGAGAAGACCACAGGAGGAGGTGAGCAGCCAGCAGGAAGCAGGCGGCGTGACCAGTAAGAAGCAAGTAAAAGAGAGTGAAGTGGACATCAACCAATGGTAAGTATTGGTAAGTAATGGGCTCTTAGCCTTTTTTTAAAGTTTAAAAAAAAAAATAACAATAGCTTTTGATGACTGCGCATGCACACTGTAGGCAAAACCTAAAAAGGGGCTACAAATAGGGTGACCAGACGTCCCGGTTTTCCCCGGCTGGTCCCTGTTTTCGGAGCAGTGTCCCCGTGTCCCGACACTTTGCTCCTAATTACAGAAATGTCCCGGTTTTTGTGCAGTGCCCGGGTTAAACGGAGAAATGTCCCGGTTTTTAAATAGTGTCTCGCACTGAAACACTATTTAAAAAACGGAACATTTCTCTGCTTACTTAGCACAGGTGCTGAGACGGGTCTCTATTGGGATGTCCATTTTTGCCCTCAGGATGAAAAAACAATCTTACTGCTGCAGCAATACCACCCTTCACTGCTTTCAAAGAGATCCGTTATAGTTCTTTCACAGTCTCATCATCCCAGAACTGAAGCATTTTCAATGTTATGTACAACGAAGCCCAAGTTTGTTGCTTATTTATCTTATGCAGCTAAGAACAACTGACAAAGCGAATAGTCCTGGCTTGTTGCAGGTGTAATGTTACATGCATAGCTGCCAAGGTTTCAGATTTCTATGTGTGACATTTTCATAATTTCAGAGTAATTATGAGTGACATTTTAACGACTGAGTGGCACTTTCTACCGAGCAAAATCAAGATATTAAAACGAGGGAAACTTATAAATATCAGATATGACACCCATTTGAGCAACTAGAAACTCTACGTTAGCTGCTGCAAAGCGTAATAAATAATGGTTAAACAACTTTCATTTATACTCATGTCTAAGTAAATATACTTAGAATCGTACAAATATCAGGAAACTCCCTTGCAACATATTAAATCAAGGCTCTCTCTGCACACTAAGTCAGGAGCTGTTTTTTATTTTTTTGTGGTTGTTTGTTTTTTGAGGCTTGTACCTTCAGCCTTTGCTGACTTATACTGGACCCTCTGGTTCCTCCCTCGTAATTAATGATGCTGCGCAGAGAGCATCACTCAGTCCAGGGCCTCTCTCCTAGGTGGGACCCAGCCCAAACAGGATGTGCGAGGCCCTGCTAACAACACTCTGGTGGCTACTGTTGTTGGATAGGCCAGCAGAGAAACAACATAAAGATTGCCAGCCTTTGTGGTGGCCCCCCTCCTTCCCTGGTAACTAAAGCCAGAAGAACATCAGGACTCGGGGCCACCCTCTGACGTCACATGAGTGACCCTGTGCCTCTCTCCAAGGTGGGACCCAGCCCAAACAGGATGTGTGAGGCCCTGCTAACAACACTCTGGTGGCTACTGTTGTTGGATAGGCCAGCAGAGAAACAACATAAAGATTGCCAGCCTTTGCGGTGCCCCCCTCCTTCCCAGCAAACTGAAGTCAGGAGAACATCAGGACTCGGGCCACTCTCTGACGTCATGTGAGTGACCTGGCCCAACAGGGAACCTATGTCAGAGAGGCCCCAACAACATAAAACACACTTCACAAGGCACCAGTCTTGCAACCCATTTCACCATTTTGAGTAACACCGCAGGCGCTGCAGCTGCCTGATTGCGCGCTGCTATTGGCACCCGGGCTTAAAACTTAAACTTACTTGGGCTGTAACACACTCTGCCAAGGCTGGCCAGGCTGCAGGCACTGGTAGGCTCAGGCCGCGAGCCACTGCGTGCCCCGGCAATTCGGGTTTGCTGCTCAATCCACGCCTCCAGGCCGTTTTGTCCAGGCTGTGCAGTGAGTCATACTTTGCAATCCACAGGGAGCCATGATTGTCACCAAGTAAGGATATCACACCGTGCAATTAGCGGGTCACCTGGGTGACGGTCACTGAAACCTCGACGTCTCTCTCGGCTAAGTCTGTGTCACACATATGATTTGTCTGTAATTCTTCATCTGTGGCTGTGGAGGTGGCTGTCATTTCAGTCCCTTTTCCATGTCTATGACAGCTGTCAAATAGTCCAACTTTTATGTCGACCGTTACTGCAAACTGTAGTCCTACTTCTATGTCTATGAACTGTCCCCGTTTTTTGTTTTGAGAATCTGGTCACCCTAGCTAAAAACTAAGCGAAAGCTCTACTTTTAAAACAATTGGATTTATTGTATCTGATCCAAATTTCATTAAAAGTGCTCACCGGATTACATGCCCCGCCTTCCTCTTTCTCTCCCCACATGCTCCCCTCACCCTCATTCCCGGACCATACCGGAGCACACACTTCTATTTGAAATTTGAGAAGTAGGAAGCATGTTAAAGACATACAATGGTAGAATCTAGGACAGAAGGCAGTCCAGCATTCCAAGCAGCATTTAACATCTCCCAGAAGGTAGATTTCGAGTCAAAATGGGAAAGATTGATGGCTATCATCTTTCACTAGCATACCATGAAGCCATGGTGTGTTTTACAAGGGTGTAAGTTCAAGAGTGACCACATTTATGTCATCTCTAAATAAGGGGCCGCCTACCAAGTTGGGAAAACCTCAGTAAATAAATGTGAATGAAATCTGGCAGAGCTGTAAAAGGCAGTATTAACATGAATGTGCAGTTGGCTGGCGCTGATCGTTTTCTAGCAATAGTCCCTACTTTCTAGGTTTCGCCTGTGCTGTGCTTGCAAAATCTCTTGTAAACAAAAACTTAAAAAGGGCTTAGAGTTATTGGTTGGCTTTGGTATGTAGAAATTTTAACAACAATATTTTGAGACAGAGAGTGATAGCATTGATATAGCGCCCACATCTCAGAGGGGTCTCTTTGAACTGGTATAAAAACTCACACAACAAAGCCTTCTACTTTTTCCTGAAGCTTTCTGAAGCTTTCCAGAGTGTGTATACACTTAATAGCTGCCGGTAAAGTATTTCAGGCAAGGGATTTTGAATCGAGAATTATGTGACAATTTTACCCTGAAGAAGCCCAACGGTATTGCATGCATGTCTCTCAGATAGCCACTTTTCTCTCAAAGAATCCCTCAGAGGAGGACATGCATCCTAATGGCCAAAGCTGCCGACTTTGGAACTGGGGAAACAGGTTCCAGTACAAGTGTCGGCTCAGCATCCTGAGATTTTGGGCAAATATTGATTCTGGACAAATCGCTTAATCTCCCAGTACCTGAAAAAAAATGAATCTGAGTTTGTGTAAGGTAATCTGGTGCTTATGTAAAATGCTCCAATGCATTGGGGCAGGGTTTGCGCTATATTTAAACTGCAAAAAACATATGTTTGAAATATGTTGATGCTACTCTAGAGGGAGAAAATATCAGCAGTATCTAGAGGACCATAAGGGTGTGACATCAGTTGAAGTGAAGATGAGCTAAAGTCTTCTGCGCCATATAGGTCAAAATGTGCTGACATCCCAACAACATGGCAACCAATAATCTGCATGCAAAAACAATGCACCTCTTCGAGCAAACAAGTTTTCATTCTGCCGAAGCCTGGATGCAAGTCCTTGTAAGCAAAGGGCCCCAGCCTGTCCAATGCTCGGAGTCCAAGCATGAGGACAGAACCTTCCCACGTGCGCCCCAAGCCTGAAGGACCTAGACCAGTGACTCTTAACCTTTTGACTTCTGTGTACCCCCACATAATCATTACTGGAACCCGGGGACTCCCTCTGAATCATTATTGGAATATAGAACCCCCACTGTGCCATTACTAGAAGCCGGGGACCCCAGCCTAAGCATTTTCAATGATTTTAAGCCAAAATAATGCACAGAACATACAGAAACATACATTCCTCAAACAAATGCAAAAATTATGAAATATTTTATTTAATTCACAAATATATTTAAAAAAATGTATTGCAATGAGAAGGTTGGAGGGTTCCTAAATTCAATTGAAGCCACTCATCGTCCATACTAAATTCGGTTTGATGCACTTGCACTGCTGCCACGAATCAATCAGAGGATACTAACTTAATTCCTTCACATACAGAGGTTTTTTCAAATCTCCAATTTTACATTTTGTTTTTCTATTTCTGTATACTTTGTGAGAAATTGGGTTATTGTTTGAGGGGGTGGAACCCTACTCAAGCAGCAGCGAATATCCTAGTCAGGGTGAGGCACAAGCAAACTCCAAATTAACTTGTGCTCAACCCTCTGGTAGCTTGGCACAGAGAAGTCAGGCCTAACTTAGAGGCAATGTGTAAAGTATTTATGCAGCACTTGGGAGTCAGGGGCTCACTCCAGCTGGAACTAGGTGCTGTTTCATGTGGTTTGTGGCCTGTTGTACCCATGTGGCTCTAAATAGCAGTTCAGCCCCTTGAGTCACTCTGGGAGTCCTGGGTTCAGGTGCAGGTCCAATCCCTCTGACTCAGGCAGGAGGGCAATAGGACAGCAATACAGCAAAGCAGCAGTGCAGCAAGGCAGTAGTTCAGCAGGTTAGCAGTCCAGTCGAGTGGCAGTCCTTTCAGCAGCATAGCAGTCCTTCTTCTTGGCAGTCTCCACAGGTCCAGAAGTGTATGGAAGAGTTGGTGTCTGAGGTCCAATATTTATGCCAGGTACCTCCTTTGAAGTGTGAGTAGCTTCTAGAGGTTTCCCTTTGAAGTGCACAGGTTTCCTAACTCCCCTGCTTTGGCTCCAGACTACAGGGGGTATAAGCCCTCTGTGTGGAGGCATTCAAATGTAAGTAGGGCTGTGCCATCCTGCCAGTGAGGGTCCATCCAGGCACACCTACATTCTCTATTGTGTGTGGCTATCTATTGGAATAATATACAACGCTGCGTATTGCAAAACTAGACAGATTACCTTTTACTGTGGCAGAATCACCGTCCACAGAGTGGTTGATCCATGGCCATATAACGTTACCGATCACAACTTCCAGTTTCAATATTGCCTAGAACAACAACAGGCGGGCAGATATGAAGAAATGGGTAGGGAATTCATCAAGGAATCTTGGGAATTACCGTATAGATTTCAATGCAGGAGTGGGGATCTAGAAGTGCTTCTAAGCGGTACAAACTGCAAGAACGCTTTAAGTGGATCTCTCATATGCCAGGATATTATGCTACACGGGGCCTGCAATGGTTCAGTAGCGAACCTATCCTGTCACTTGAGGGGTAACCCAGCAGCCATGATTACTCCTGTTTTCAGGCTACTTTCAAATGGGAATTACTTGATGCTGAATGATCAAGGTTGATGTGGGATGCTTCCGAGCATCGCATATCTAGTCACCGTGAGCTCCAGGGTTACTTGCTGTATGCAAGTATTGTTTCCACCAACACACACAGTCAGGGAGGCGCTGCTGTGGCCTTCGTTGAATGTTTCCTTTATACGGTTTGATACTCTGAGCAGAATGAAAGCCATGCTTCTACAGAAAACCGTGCCCTTAACCTCCGCCCGGGATACTTTTGATCTCCAGATCGCAAAGTCCTCGGCTGAGATACAGGCACTCATAAGTACGAACTGCCCCTGACATTTCACAGAAATGGTGAATCGTATCTTTAACATGTCTGATACGACGGATATAGTCCACCTATTTAAGACCATAGGGTCAGGACTGTTAAGCACCTTTCAGACGGTCCTTGGAGTTATACCAAACTTTATACACTCCGTATTCGGAAGCATTTTTGTTTGGAGGACTTCCGCTGATCCTGTTTCTAATAGCAGGTATCCTGATTGTAATTTTTCTGCTACGCAATGGACGTCCCAGTCACCAAGGAGATGGAAACAGTACTCCTGGAACGTAAATACTGTGATCGCATGGTACAATATCTGGGCACACCTCGCCAACGGGAACTAAGCGCCTCTTGGTTCCTGTCATTTAGACCAGTCTGGATGGACTTCATCCTACCTGTTCTCCGATGCCTGTTCTGCGGAGAAGAATGCGTGTTGGATCTCTGTCTGACACTTCCATCAGTTGCGCAACTGGACGTTGATGCTTTACTGGACCCAATAACGGCCCATGTTCTGCAGCGTCCCCAGCGTATTCCTATGTTGATGGCGGCATTCTTAGAGCCTCCACAGGAAGTCTCTGCTCCTGTTGGAATGGAATTCCTAAGTGTCAGCTGCACCAAGTCATGTGACTCAGAGGCAGGCTGCAGGCACTAAATGGCATAGGCAGGAAAATGGCAACTTTTTAAAAGTGGCTTTTCTAAAGTGTAATTTACAATTTGACTTTACCGCAAGAGAAGATTTTTCATTACAATTCCAAAGACACTAAACATGAACTGATTACTTGTTCCTATTTGGAAGTTACAGCCTATTAAATGTAATAAGGTAACTCCAATGTTATCTTATGGGAGAGGTAGGCCTTGTAGTAAGTTTAAGAGTTTTTGCACTACCAGGACATGTAAAACTTAAAAAGTACATGTCCAACTTCTTAAACACAGTGCACCCTACCCTCTGGGCTGTCCAGATAGTGGTGTGAAGTGTCCTAGAGTGGAGTGGAGGAGTAGAGTGTCCTAGACTGGATTTTTTGGAGTAGAGTGTCGTAGCGTGGAGTAGGGGGAGTAAAGTGTCGTAGAGTTGAGTAGAGGGGAGTAGAGTAAAGTCGCAGAGAGTGTCATAGAGTGCAGTGTCGTAGAGTGAGGTGTTGTAGAGTGAAGTGGGGTGGAATAGGGTGGTGTGGGTTGGAGAGGAATGAGGTAGTGAAGTGGATTGGACTGGAGTAGATTAGGGTGGATTGGATTGGGTTAGAGTGAGTTATATTGAGTTAGATTGAGTGGAGAGGGTGGACTGGATTGGGGTGGATTACAGTGGGTGGATTAGATTGTTTTGGGGTGGGGTGGATTGGATTAGAGTAGGGTGATTTGGAGTGAAGTGAATTAGAGTAGAGGATTGGAGTGGAGTGGAGTGGGGTGGATTGGATTGGACTGAGTGGGGTGGACTGAACTGGGGCGTGGTGGAATAGATTAGAGTGGGGTGCATTGGATTGGACTGCAGTGGAGTGGGGTGGACTGGATAGAGTGGATTAGATTGGAGTGGGGTGGGGTGGGGTGGGGTGGAATGAAATGGGGTGGGATGGATTAGATTGGATGGACTGGAGTGGGGTGGATTGGAGTGGGGTCTATTGGATTGGAGTGGGGTGGGGTGGACTGGAGCCAGGTGGACTAAAGTGGGGTGGACTGGAGTTGGATGGAATGGAGTGAGGTGGAATGGAGTGGGGCGGATTGGATTGGCATGGGGTGGGGCGGGGTGGATTAAAGTGGCATACATTTCATTGCAGATTGCATTGGGGTGGATTGGATTGAGGTGGATTAGATTTGAGTCAGGTGGATTGGAGTGAAGTAGATTGGATTTGGCTGGATTCAGGTGGATTGAATTGGATTGGAGTGAGGTATATTGGATTGGAGTGGGGTGGATTGGATTGGGGTGTGGTGAGGTGGATTGGATTGGGGTGAGGTGTATTGTATTGGAATGGAATGGGGTGGATTGGAGTGGGGCAGATTGTTTTAGATTAAAGTGGGGCAGATTATTTTGGATTGGAGTGGGGCAGATTGGAGTGGGGAAGATTGTTTTGGATTGGAGTAGGGCAGATTGTTTTGGATTTAAGTGGGGCAGATTTGTGTGAGGCAGCTTGGAGTGGGGCAGATTGTTTTTGATTGGAGTGGGCTGGATTGTAGTGGATTGGATTGGAGGGGGTGGATTGGATTGGGGTGAGGCGGATAGGATTGGAGTGGGGTAGATTGGATTGGTCTGGATTGGATTTGTATGGGGTGGATTGATTGGAGTGGGGTGGACTTGAGTGGGGTGAATTGGGATGGAGTGGGTGGATTGGGGTGAGGTGGATTGGATTGGAGTGGGGTGAATTGGAGTGGGGCGAATTGGAGTGAAGCAGATTGTAGTGGGGCAGATTGGAGTAGGGCAGATTATTATGGATTGGAGTGGGGCAGATTACTGTGGGCAGATTGTTTTGGATTGGAGTGGGGTAGATTGAAGTAGGGCGGATTACAGTGAGGCAGACTGTTTTGGATTAGAGTGAAGAGGACTTGAGTGGGGCAGAATGTAGTTGGGCAGATTGTTTTGGATTTGAGTGGGACAGATTGGAGTTGGGCAGATTGTTTTGGATTGGACTGGGGCAGATTGTTTTGGATTGGAGTGGGGTGGATTGAAGTAGGGCGGATTAGAGTGAGGCAGACTGTTTTGGATTAGAGTGGGGAGGACTGGAGTGGGACAGAATGTAGTTGGGCAGATTGTTTTGGATTGTAGTGGGGCAGATTGTTTTGGATTGGGGTGGTGCAGACTGGAGTGCATAATATTGGAGTGGGGCAGATTTTTTTGGATTGGATTGGAGCAGATTGTTTTGGATTGGAGTGGGGCAAAGTGGAGTGGTGCAGATTGGAATGGGGTGGGTTGGAGGATTGGAGTGTGGTGGATTGGAATAGATTGGATTGGGGTGAGTGGTGCAGATTGGAGTGAGGTGGACTGGTTTGTGACCTGGCCAATTCATTGCTCTGTGATGAAGGTATTAGTCCAGCACAGTGCAATGAGGCTAGTCAAAGTAAAAAAAGAACTTTATTCGGTTTGTGCAACAACCATAAAAGCAAAAACAAGGTTTAAAACCCACATATATAAAACATTCATTACATATAACAGTCCAATTAATTCTATTACAAAATACATTCCCTAGCAGCAAATTGGTTAAAATGTTCAATACGTAGAACAGTCCGGTTAATTGTCAAAAGTGATAGACTTCCTCGCAGCTATTGATTTTAAGATAAAGGAAGCCACATGGAAACATAAACCGGGATCGTTAAGAGTGACCAATATATTCATAGCAGCATGAAATCTTCTCACATTAAATTTTAAAAGAATAGGTTTCAGATAAAATGATTTTAAAAAAGAGTAAAACTTACAAAATAGCAGGAAGTGGCTAGTGCTCTGTTTTGATATCCCATCGCAGGGGCATAAAGTCAACGGACACATTTTCATGGTGGGGAACGCAACCAAGTGATGTACTATACCTAATCTCAAACGGGTCAGAACAAAGCGATGTGATGGCCTAGTTACTACTGTCAGATAATCTTGAAAGCCTCTTCTGACCTCCAACTGTTGGTAAAATACAAAAGTTGGTTGCCTCCCAGTCACTCTCCCGCGAACCTCTTTTTGGTGGGCTAAAAAGGTATTTTTAATCTCTTGTTTGGGTATATTTATCACACAGCCTGGATCACCCTGGATTGAAAGATTGAATAAATTATTAAACCAATCCCGAATATTTTTAAGCCAGGGGATACTGAAACTTTTATCCAACAGTAAACAATCCTTAATAATATTTTGAGTAAATTTAGTTTCCTCTTTAGCCCAGATAGATCTCCATAATAATAGAGGCCGCAGGGCAATGAGATCCGATAAATAATGAATGCCTACTTCACAATGTGTAATTTCGGTGGATGCTGATAAAGGTAAGCACAGTAGGCGTTTTAAGAAAGAGTTTTCTTCAAGTTGTAGTAACTGGGGTTGATTATGACCCCAGACCCCTGCACCATAAAGGGCTATGGTGACACATCTGGCCTTATATATGTCAACTATGTCCTTAATACGTCGATTGCCTAACTTAGCTGCAAAATGAAAAATCCCATGGGCACTCTTAGCCATCTTAGAGAGTACATTAACAAATTCGTTCGACCATTTCCCGTTTCCTGAGAAAGTTACACCCAGGTAACAGAAAGTATTAACCAGGTCCACAGGAGAATTCTCTATATAGAAATTTTTACTTTTCCTGGCTTTCTGGCCGCAGGCCATAACAAAGGTTTTTGTTTTGTTAATTAGCAATTTCCTGTTCTTTATAAAAAGGCTAAAACTATCCATTAGTCGTTGCAGGCCAACTGGGGTTCTAGACAACAACACTGCATCGTCGGCATAAAGTAGGATAGGTACAGGGTTGCCAGCTATTAGTGGTGCATCTGCCTGCACCAGCCTAAGGGTTTTATCTACTTCATTAATAAATAAAGAGAAAAGTAACGGTGCTAAGACGCAGCCCTGTCGAATGCCTCTTTTAACATCAAAGAGTTGTGTACATTCCCCCCGCTGACCATACCGCACCTTGCTGGAGAGTTTCTCATACAGCCTTGCTAAAAAGTAAATAATTTATTTAGGGGCACCTAAATTAAGCAAAGTAGGCCATAAAATTGAGTGGTCAACGAGATCGAACGCGGTGCTAAGATCTGCAAAACACAGATACAATCTTCCCTCTTTAGCGTGCATATATTTTCCTACCAGGAGTTCTAAATTAATGCACTGCTCAAGGGTACCCATCCCTTTTCTAAAACCATATTGGACTGGGGAGAGAATCTCATTATCTGTAACCCAGTTTTCAAGTCTCGCCAATAATATTCTGCTCATCACCTTGACTGAGGAGTCCAAAAGGGAAATAGGACGATAATTTTTAGCCTCAGTTTTAATACCCTTTTTAAATATAGGGATTATCACAGACTGGGCCCATAACGGCGGAATAGACTCTGTCACTGCTGAATTAAAAACTCTGGTTAAAATGGGGCTCCATAAAACTATTTCACTTTTATAAACATCAATAGGGACCCCATCAGAGCCTGGTGCTTTACCCCCCTTACTACTGGTCAATCCATCATATACTTCTTCTATAGTAATATCTAATGGTAACACGGGCCACTCGCTTCCCACTGCACTTGGCAAATTAAAAATATCACACTCGGGGTTAAAAATACTAGAAAAATGATTTACCCATGCATCACAATTAACATGCTATATTAATTCAGGGAATGAATCATTCTTTAAGAATGGGGAATTAACCGTATCCCAAAACAGCTTGCCATTCGCAGTATCAGCGGCCATTGATAACTTTTCCCATGCTGACTCTTGAAGCTTAGTTTTCCTTGCTTTAAGGACTAATTTATAATTAAGTCGCAATTTTTTGATGACCTCAGTATTTCTAGGTCTATGACCCAAGGCTTGTTTGAGTTGGTTTAAAGCCTGAGTACAGTTATGATCAAACCAACCTCTGTTATGGCTAATATTATCCCTAAAGGGTGCGGTGCATATCCCCTCAATTACAACATTAATTTTGTAAAAGTTGGCTAATAACAGGGAAGGATTAACATCCTCACTGAGGCAATAAGAGATCTCTGAGTCACATTTAATGAAAATGTCTTTTATAACTTTTAAGGGGGCCACACCAACCCATTTAATACGTGTCCCATTGGGCCTAATAGGGGTAATATTAGTTATAAGATCTTGATTAGCTATCATTTTAGAACCCCAACATAGGGTTGACATAGAGATACTATTATGGTCGCTCGATACCTGCTCAGTGATCCATGGGGTAGAACACAGATAACTGCTGCTAGTAGAAACAAGTATGTGATCGATAATAGAAGCAGCATTTCTACCAGTAAATGTAGGAATTTGAACCCCGTGGGTATCACATGTGCTTTGTAACAATTCAAGGTCATATTTGGCCATCAGCAAGTTAAGAGCTCCACCATAATCATTATGTACAAAATGCCTACTAATGTCATCCTCCCCATCAGTGTTCCCACAGACCTTGGTCATTGACAATGGACAGGCTTGAATGTTAAAATCCCCTACCCAGATTATAGCAATAGTTGTCCTAATTAAACTTAACAATTTGTCAAGCTCAAGGTCTAATTCAGAGACAGCATTACTCAGAGTTGAATCAAACACATTATTGTAATAATTTACCAAAACTATATCCCTACCCTTTTGGCAGTGTAACCATAAAATTTGAGAATGTATACCTAATGTAATAGTTCTTTTAACTGAAAAAACAGATAGCTTGTTTGAAATAAGGATCAGAAGCCCCCCTTTGGCTCTGCCTGCTAGCGAGGGCACGGCCTGGAGCCAGTGTGATGTAAACCGTTCTACATATATAGGATCTGTACTCCACGTCTCTTGCAGACATATTATATCATGGCCGCTAATAATAAAATCCTGCCAAGTTGGTAAATCCTGTTTGCCTTTAAATCCTGCAACGTTCCAAGTAGTAATAATGTAGCCATTCTCAGATATTTCCCCTGGGTTAGATTGAGTGTACTTTCCATTACTTCCATTGGCTATATTTACAAATGGAGCCTCTAAGGATATACCCCCTGTATTTACAATAACTGTAGGCTCAGTCTGATTCAATTCAATTAGGAGTGAGTTCCCTGCTTCTTTGTCAACCCATTCTTCGTTCGTGGGTAGCTCCAAACTAGAGTGATTGATACACTTATGTCAATCATTTACTTCAAGGGAGCTCAGGGCTTGATATCGACTAAAAACTAGTACATTTTGGTAGGATGGAGTTAATGGTAATTGATTCATACTCCGGGGGTATCTATTAGAGGCTACTGAATCTTGATAGGATTGGAGTGGCAAAGGTAAGTTCCTACTACATGAGGTTTGAACATCATCCTTAAACTTGCCTGGGCCTTAAGTGCCTATAAAAAAAAACAAGTGGTAATAGTGTCATAGTTGGGTCAGATTGAAGCAATAGGGGTGCTCTAGCTAGGGTATTTCGAGCCCAACTAGGGTTCTGAAAATTAATAATAATACAGTCTCCTTGAAGACACTTTTTTAAAGGGCCAATCCAGCCCACTCTTCGTGTTAGTAGAATCTGATTAGCTCCGGACACAGGGAAGTCACAGTTCTTATCCAGCCAGTGTACTGTTCTATACTTTAGAGTGTCGTAGTTCTCCAATTGTCCCGGTTGCAAAGGTGGTACATTCACCAGGACAACAACATATGGGCAACACTCTGGGGGCAAATTGATGGCAACGTCCACTCGCCTCTCTTGGGTTATATTGTGGTCTGACTTATTTAAGGTAACATTTGAATGATCTATGTCCCTCCCCTCCATCCTTGCCCCTCGAACGGATCAGCAGTGATTGGTCTGGGCATGCTGTCTTAAAGGATTAAGTGTTGTAAGTTCACTAGTTCTACCACTAATCCCTATATTTGATATAACATTTCGATCCCCAGGGGCTCGCTACCTGTTCCTATGTTTATTCTATTAGCACTGGGAGTAATTAACTTAGAAGAAGACTCATCTATCCCTCTCTTGAGTGCAACCCTTTTTGTCACATCACTACTATCCCTCAAAAGGTCACAGATCTTAGTCACCTCACTAGATAATTTATCCATTTTCTCATAGACTGGCCTGAGTAACTCCTCTAATTTAGATGAAATTTTGGCTATAATTAGTGTAATTTGTGAGTTAGCAATAGTGTCTTGGCCGTCTTGATTATCGTATATCCGGTTTTTAGGGGTCAACATCACACTTTTTTTGCCTTTCGAAGTACCCAACCCTGTATGTCTCTTCTTACAACCGTTCTTCCTCTTCGGAGATGGTGATCTATCCGGTATATGCATGATAGGAGAAACAGGTTGAGTGAACAAGACTTGTTCAGGGGGCCCTGATGTTCCGTGGGCTGCATTTGGGGCAGCTTCCGCAGCTAATATTAGCTCGCCCTGTTGAGATCCACTACTATTACCTAACGCTTCCCCCACCGGCATGTTGGGGCCCAGGGATAAACAACGTTCTGTCCTGTCAATTTCATCAGAGATTGCACTAACTGCTTGCACCAAAAATGAGTCTATAGTGGTACATGGCTTATCTATTGTAGCTTTAGTAATTTTACGTCTGGTCATGGTGACTTCTTAGACAGTATTTATGACAGGATATAAACTGATGTGATCTAAAGACTAAGGTCTAAACGTACCCAATTTCAATATAAAGTGCCAAGTGCAATACAAAGTGCTATGAACAGACAAAGTGCTAAGTGCTAGGGCCTTTATAAAATACACAGTACAATCTATGTGTGCAAAAGCGCAAAATTCAAAATCTAAAATCAGAGTACAAAATAAAACCCCTGAAACTATATAGGGGTGCTCACATATAATACACAACAGAATCCTTAAGATTGTAACTTGAAAATACTTTCATAAAAAGGCATAAAATATGTTTAAAAGGAAAAGGAAAGAAAGACGGGGCTAAACAAAAATTGTCACTCAGCTAGGTGTCGTTAGTAAAATCCGTATTACTCCATGGGTTAACCTCGATGTGGAAGGCGCTGGTAGTAACCCTCTCAAACGTGAAACCAAGGGGGGCGGCCCGGCCTCAAATGGCCGCGGACAGGCGCAGACGGGCCCACCCTTGGCGAGATGAATTTACGCGCCTCCGGGCGTGGGAAAGCTGCGACGGCGCCTCTTGGCACTTGGAATGCTGGGGCTTGCAGTCCCCCTGCTCTCCCTCTCCTCTCCGGTGGTGAGTGCTGGCGTTGGCGGCCCCCGCACTGCGGGTGCCGCAAGATGAATTTACGCGCCTCCGGGTGCGGGAAAGCTGCGACGGCGCCTCCTGGCACTTCGAATGCTGGGGCTTGCAGTCCCCCTGCTCTCCCTCTCCTCTCCAGTGGTGAGTGCTGGTGTTGGCGGGAGCCACGAGATGTATTTACGTGCCTCCTGGCGCTTGGAATGCTGGGGCTTGCAGTCCCCCTGCTCTCCCTCTCCTCTCCGGTGGTGAGTGCTGGCTAGTCACAGGGATTTGCAGAAATCATTCTTCTTCAGTATATATGAATGATATATCGTTATACAAATCCTTGAGTCCAGCTGCATCTGCAGGGATCTTGTCCAGCAAAAGAAAGCTTACATCGAACTCTCCACTTGCAGGGTTATCCTGAGAAGTTTGGGGACGCCAGCAATATGTAGGATTGTTGGCGTTCACAAACTCCTCACATTCACCTTTCCACCCTGGAAAGGGTCAGACTTTTACTCCAGCCAAGGGCTAGCTAAAATACCTTTTCATGATGGATAGGTGAATGGATTACCCCTAGATTTGTTGGGCATGGAAGGAAAGGGCATTCTACACGTTGAAAAAATCTTTTCCCTACAGATATATATTTTATTTAATTCTATTCCCTTTGTATGAAGTTTTCGCAAGGAGGATAAGATCTCAATGGGAATGCCACATGACCCTCCCAGGAATCTGCATGGAAACCTGTACCTGGTGGAGCTTTCTTTAAGGATTAAATGAATGTTTGTGAATCCCAGAAAGTTGTAAATCTCAACTTGCAAATATATGTAAATCTGTCAGTGTCGAGGCACTACTTTCTTTTTGAATTGTGATCGAAAAAAATACTTTTCTTGCTTCATCCCTCTGGATAATTCTGAAATCGTCTGATCACTGCAAAATTCTCAACAACATCTACATTCTTTGACAGTGAAAAACAACAAACCCCTTTTTGTTAAGAGAGAAAATGAATGTTGTCCTTTTGATCGAAGGGTATATATTTTCATAATGATAAGATTGTTTGGGTTGGTTTGTAGGGTACGTTTAGAGCTACAGCAGGGGCAAAGCTACAAATACAAGCAAAAATACTTTTTGGTGAAGAAATATGAAAACGCACAAGGATACGTGCAGGACTGTCTGGGTACAATTATCAGAGAGTCCCTGAGGTTTCTCGATAACATCAAGAGGGCAATGCCAGTTTAAAGAGCCTGGTCTTCAGCTGTTTCCTGGAAGCTCTCTTTGGTCCCTCAAGTAATGCATTCCAGACTTCCGGACCTTTCATCCAGTGGTTTCCATCCGTATTTGATTTGCTTGGAATTGATCTGCCATGTTGTAGCCTGATATCATCTTTGTGATTTGTTTACGGGCAGTGGAGGCAAGTCAGTGTGTCGCTGTCATTGGCCTTTTCTCAATAGTGCTTACACACACTCAGCCAATCAGCCAACCAAAGTGCTGGCAGGCAAGTAATATACCCCGCACGGAAAGCAATCTACCTTTTATTTTCCCTTTCTATTCCAGAGGGTAATTTGACAATGGGCGAGAGGGAACCTTTGCACCAGTGACATCTACAAATGCCCTTGGAGGACGAACCTCATTACCTCCAAGAGTTTGGGGGTAATATGTTTGGAACTAATCAATCAATCAATCACGGCATTTATAGAGCGCGCTACTCACCCGGGAGGGTCTCAAGGCGCTGGGGGAGGGGGTAAGTTACTGCTCGAACAGCCAGGTCTTGAGCTGCTTCCTGAAGGCGAGATGGTCCTGGGTTCGCCGAAGGTGAGTGGGGAGGGAGTTCCAGGTCTTGGCCGCCAGGTAGGAGAAGGATCTTCCTCCGGCGGTGGTTCTGCGGATGCGTGGTACGGTGGCGAGGGCGTGGCTGGTTGATCGTAGCTGGCGTGTGGGCGTGTAGAAGGACATGCGGTCGTTGAGGTACTTTGGGCCCAGGTCGTGGAGGGCCTTGTGTGCGTGGGTGAGGAGTCTGAACGTGATTCTCTTGCTGACGGGGAGCCAGTGCAGGTCTTTCAGGTGTACGGTGATGTGGCTGTGTCGGGGGATGTCCAGGATGAGTCGTGCGGAGGCGTTCTGGATGCGCTGGAGTCTCTTTTGAAGTTTGGCTGTGGTTCCGGCGTAGAGGGTGTTCCCATAGTCCAGTCGGCTGGTGACGAGTGCCTGGGTGACGGTCTTCCTGGTTTCAGTGGGGATCCATCTGAAGATCTTGCGGAGCATGCGCAGGGTGTTGAAGCATGAAGATGAGACGGCGTTGACTTGTTTGGTCATTGATAGGGAGGAGTCCAGGATGAAGCCCAGGTTGCGTGCGTGGTCCGTTGGCTTGGGTGCCCAAGGTCAAGTCAAGTAGCTGTGATCCAAGATACATGGGAGTGATAAGATACAATGAATAATCAAAGTGGTTCGTTCTTAGGCTTGTTAGGAAAGGAAAACAAATACATAGGAGGTGGTTTTTCAAATACGAAAAAGACCGCTGTGTGCACAGCATGAATTAAGTAGTTGGGATTTCCGGAGGTAGATACATTAACCAAAAGGAAAATTTTAGACTAAGAAATATATGGAATCAAAATTATTAGATTAGTCTACACAAAGCACCTTGAGAGATTTCCCCTCAGTGTAGATGGTGTTAATCAGTGCTTAATTTGAGCTGGTGGTATCCGGTGCTCAGCGCTGGCACTTAATCATCAACACCAGCGCTTTTATGAGCACTAGTTAAGGACACATTCATTTATGGGGAGTTTAAGTGATTTGCTCAGAATCACAGGATGTTGAGCCGATGGCAAGAGTCGAACCTGGTTCCCCAGCTCTGAACTAAGCAGCTCTGGCCATTATACCACTTCGTCTCCCCACTTTCATGGTTAGTAGTTGGTTCTGTTTTAGAAAGGCACTAACAGGAGAAATGGGCTGGTGCAAGCTGCCTCCTGACGAGTGCACCGGCACTTCTGTTTTTTACAAATTAACCACTGGTGTTAATCCTTCTTACTTGAGCCCAGTTTAGAGGTTAGTGCAGAAATTAGTTCAGCCTAAATCAGTAGGAGCACAAACACTGTGAGAGATTCCTATTCCACCATCTTCCCACATGATGAATTAATGGGTGGAATTTGCTAGGAGTACCGAAGAAGTCAAGATTTCCAGATTATGTTTGTACCAGAGAATGTATATGGCATCAGTTATTTCGCTGCACTGAGATGGAGGCAAGCAAATAAGATTGTTGAATTCAATCCAATATCAAATATACAAAAGACAATGGGAGGAATGCTTGCAATTTGTCTAAACATTGGCAGTTGCCAGGGTAGCATTCCAACCCATCCTTCTGGCAGGGTCTAATCTAAGGTCACATGGTGGGCATAAGAATAATGGTCTGGAATGCTGCACCAAGCGATTGTCAGTGGTTAGACTTGTTGAAAGCATCCCTTCCATCACCTTTTGATGTTTGATGTATTCAATCCAATAACCAGCTACTTCTCCTATCACTTGTTGATTTTATGCCTGCCTTTGACCCTCTACAGCACCCAACTGTTTTTTTTGGCTAGGTTTGTACGATACAAATACCACATATATAAGTGAGAACTTGTGTGTGAATACACAGAATGAGACCCTACACCATTTCAATCACAGAGAAACAAATGAAATGTGTATAAAAGTAAACACATTTTGGGCATGTTTTATATATAGAAAAAAGTTAGAAGAAAACTGGGGCGTCTTTTATTAGGGAAGTATGGCTTTAAGCAGGAATCTGAATATGACAAATAACTAATGTTTTTAAAAAATGAAATAATTATACATTTGGAAGTTTAAATGGTTTGATATCGTTATAATAAAAGGGAAATGGTATGTTGTCGTTCCAAGCATCATTTTCTTTGAAAGAGTTACTTTGCAACAATGGGGGCATATTTACAAGCCTCTAACGCCACCGGAGCATCACTTTTTCTGATGCTCTGGTGGCGTTGCTCCATACCCCATATTTACAAGGTGGCGTTAAGCCACTTAATATGGCTTAACGCCACCTTGTAAACATGCCCCTTTCCGCAGCAGTCCGCTGCGGCAAAGGGACGAGCAATAGGGGGTGCAGTGCGTGTTCCACCACAACACCCATTGCTTTTTAACACTGCCTCATATTTACAAGGATGGGGCTGCACCAAAAAATAAGGCCAGGTAAAACCTGATCTTAGGATGGCGATATGAGGAGAAATTATTAATTTCTCCTTGTATTTTGCTCTTTCTATGTGTGCTGCGTTTTGCAGCACACTTAGAAACAGCAAATCGCCTTCAAAGATTGGTTATGTGCAGGAAGGTGTCACTTCCTGCACATAAACAATCGCCCCTGCAGTGCAGGCATCCTTGCAACATGACGCAAGCATGCCTGTGCTGGTGCTAGACAGCTTTTTTAGCGCCAGCACAAGGGGAAACACAGGGGTGCGCTGTATTTTTGTAAATACGGCGCATGCCGGCGCTTTGAAATGACAGAATGCAGTGTTGCCAAATTTGGCGTTACACCGCGCTACGACATTTTCTTGTATATATCCCCCATAGTTTAATGTAGATTCGTGTTAGACAGATATTGACTTTTTATTGTTTGTTCGAAACCCATTATTGATTTCCATAAAACATCTAAAAGCCTTGGCATTTAGCCCTTCCCAAAATTCTGATATTTTTCAATTCACCTGAATCTGGCTGTTTTACCATCCGTCCTCAATGACATTGAAGCCTGGATAGAAGTTCTCTGGTGATACTGAGGAATACAGCTTCAGACTCTCCTGAAGAGCGACCCTTGACCTTGCCAGGTAGGTTGCTCCCCCACCACACAGCTCCGCCTGTGTTGTCCGCCCGCTGCTGCTGCTGGTAAGCTCGCCCCTCTGCTTGTGGCCTCGGTGCCCGTTTTCCTTCTGTTTCCCCTCGCTGCCCCCATTTCCCCTGTGTCCATTTTCCTTCTGTTTCCCCTCGCTGCCCCCATTTCCCCTGTGTCCATTTTCCTTCTGTTTCCCCTCGCTGCCCCCATTTCCCCTGTGTCCATTTTCCTTCTGTTTCCCCTCGCTGCCCCCATTTTCCCTGTGTCCATTTTGTCCATTGCGTCCATTTTCCTTCTGTACCCCTCGCTGCCCCCATTGAACTGTGTCCTTTTTTTCCTTCTGTACCCCTCGCTGCCCCCATTTTCCCTGTGTCCATTTTCCTTCTGTACCCCTCGCTGCCCCCATTTGAACTGTGTCCATTTTGTCCATTGTGTCCTTTTTCCTTCTGTACCCCTCGCTGCCCCCATTGAACTGTGTCCTTTTTTTCCTTCTGTACCCCTCGCTGCCCCCATTTTCCCTGTGTCCATTTTCCTTCTGTACCCCTCGCTGCCCCCATTTTCCCTGTGTCCATTTTCCTTCTGTACCACTCGCTGCCCCCATTTGAACTGTGTCCATCTTGTCCATTGTGTCCATTTTCCTTCTGTACCCCTCGCTGCCCCCATTTGAACTGTGTCCATTGTGTCCTTTTTCCTTCTGTACCCCTCGCTGCCCCCATTGAACTGTGTCCTTTTTCCTTCTGTACCCCTCGCTGCCTCTCTCCACTCCCGCCGCTGCGTCCCCTGCGGCCCCGCCCCCCTGACTGCCCATTCGCTGCCCCTGCCTCCCGCCTCCCAGCTGCTCCTCCCTCCCACCTCCCCATATATGGCGGCCGCTGCGCGGTGAGGAGAGCGACCCTTGACCTTGCCAGGTAGGTCGCTCCCCCACCACACAGCTCCGCCTGTGTTGTCCGCCCGTTGCTGCTGCTGGTAAGCTCGCCCCTCTGCTTGTGGCCTCGGTGCCCGTTTTCCTTCTGTTTCCCCTCGCTGCCCCCATTTCCCCTGTGTCCATTTTCCTTCCGTTTCCCCTCGCTGCCCCCATTTCCCCTGTGTCCATTTTCCTTCTGTTTCCCCTCGCTGCCCCCATTTCCCCTGTGTCCATTTTCCTTCTGTTTCCCCTCGCTGCCCCCATTTTCCCTGTGTCCATTTTGTCCATTGCGTCCATTTTCCTTCTGTACCCCTCGCTGCCCCCATTGAACTGTGTCCTTTTTTCCTTCTGTACCCCTCGCTGCCCCCATTTTCCCTGTGTCCATTTTCCTTCTGTACCCCTTGCTGCCCCCATTTGAACTGTGTCCATTTTGTCCATTGTGTCCTTTTTCCTTCTGTACCCCTCGCTGCCCCCATTGAACTGTGTCCTTTTTTTCCTTCTGTACCCCTCGCTGCCCCCATTTGAACAGTGTCCATTGTGTCCTTTTTCCTTCTGTACCCCTCGCTGCCCCCATTGAACTGTGTCCTTTTTCCTTCTGTACCCCTCGCTGCCTCTCTCCACTCCCGCCGCTGCGTCCCGTGCGGCCCCGCCCCCCTGACTGCCCATTCGCTGCCCCTGCCTCCCGCCTCCCAGCTGCTCCTCCCTCCCACCTCCCCATAAATGGCGGCCGCTGTGCGGCTGCGCCGCTGGCGCGCTGAAGGCGCGCCTAAGGCAAGCCCGTCTGCGCCCGTCCGCGCCTGGACCGCGCCCAGCGCCAGAACCCCTGGGCCGTGCGCCCCCCCGCACCAGCCTCGAGGACCGACGCCGATACGACGCCACCACACTCCACGCTCTCAACCCCGGACGGACGCACAACTGCTTCAAGGCCGCCCCGAAACGCACCCATGGTCCCTTCACCTGCCGGAACTGCAGCTACACCAGCCTCTGAGCCACCGAAGCGCCCGCCAAGAAGGACCTCAACCACCTCCGATGCATCCTACTGAACACCCGCTCCGCACGCAAACACGCCGTCGAGCTCTGGGACCTGCTCGACACATCACCAGACGTCGCCTTCCTGACAGAGACCTGGATGAACGACTCCTCCACCCCCGACATCGCCATAGCCATCCCAGACGGCTATAAGATCACCCGCAGAGACCGCGTCAACGCAGTAGGAGGAGGAATCGCCATCGTCCACAAGAACACCATCAGGGTCTCGACCAGCACCGACGACACTCTCAGCACCGCCGAACACATGCACTTCCAGATCCACACGGACCCCAACACCACCCTTAGAGGCACCCCGGTCTACAGACCCCCTGGGCCCCGACCCCAGTTCAGCGACTCCATCGCCGACTTCATCAGCACGCACGCCCTGACCTCTACCGACTACATCCTCCTCGGAGACCTGAACTTTCACCTGGAGAACAACAACGACAGCAACTCCACCACCCTGATCGACAACCTCGCCAACCTCGGTCTGAGCCAGCTCGTCACAACACCGACCCATTCCGCCGGCCACACGCTTGACCCCATCTTCTCCTCAAGCCCCCACGTCTCCTTCAGCCACACCACGGAACTCCTCTGGACCGACCACCGCTGCATCCATTTCACCTTCCAGAAACCCACCACACACCACCGCACCCAACAGATCCCACGCCGCTGCTGGAGCAAAGTCACCGAAGACCAACTACGGGCAACCCTCGCTCTCAGCCCTCCCTCCGACCCATCCAACACCAACGACGCCGCCTGCAGCCTCAGACGATGGATGGACGACTGTGCCAACACCCTCGCCCCGCTGAAAAAACTCACCTACAGTGACACCACCAAAAGAGCCAGCTGGTTCACCTCGGAACTCCTAGCTTTCAAGCGCACCTGCCGGAAACTAGAGAAGAAATGGCACAGTGATAAGACACCGGACAGCCACGCAGCCCACAAAGACGCCATCCGTAACCACCACCACCTCATCAAGTCCGCCAAGAGAATCTCCTTCAAAGACCGCCTCGACAACAACGCACACAACAGCAAGGAGCTCTTCAACATCGTGAAGGAACTCTCCAACCCCAGCTCCAACACCAACGACATCCCGCCGTCGCAACCCCTGTGCGATTCCCTCGCCACCTTCTTCCACCGCAAGATCGCCGACATCCACGACAGCTTCAACACCCAGACAGCCCCAACTAAGATCGATGCACCAGACCCGCCGCACACCATCGACCACGACCCCCTGCCAGCCTGGGCCAGCGTAAACATTGAGGACACCATCAAGACCATGAGCACAATACACTCCGGCTCCCCGTCAGACCCTTTCCCGCACCACATCTTCAACAAAGCCAGCAGCTCCATCGCACCCCACCTGTGCAACGTCATCAATCTCTCCTTCGAGACCGCGACCTTCCTAGAGAGCTGGAAACACGCAGAGATCAACGCCCTACTCAAAAAACCCAAGGCAGACCCGAGAGACCTCAAGAACTTCCGGCCCATCTCCCTGCTTCCGTTCCCAGCCAAGGTCATCGAGAAGATCGTCAACAAACAGCTAACCCGATACCTCGAAGAAAACAGCATCCTGGACCCATCCCAATCGGGGTTCCGCAGCAACCACAGCACTGAGACTGCCCTCATCGCCGCCACCGACGATATCAGGATCCTGCTTGACAACAGTGAGACAGCAGCCCTCATCCTGCTGGACCTCTCCGCCGCCTTCGACACTGTCTGCCACCGCACTCTACGCGCACGCCTCCACGACGCAGGGATCCGAGACAAGGCCCTGGAATGGGCCACCTCCTTCCTCACCGGCAGAACCCAGAGTCCGCCTCCCACCATTCCGATCCGAAGCCTCCGAGATCATCTGCGGCGTACCCCAGGGATCGTCCCTCAGCCCAACACTGTTCAACATCTACATGGCCCCGCTCGCACGCATCGCCAGACAGCACGACCTCAACATAATCTCCTACGCCGACGACACTCAACTGATCCTCTCCCTCACCAAGAACCCCCTCGCCGCCAAATCCAACCTCCATGAAGGAATGAAGGCCGTCGCCGATTGGATGAAGATCAGCCGACTAAAACTGAACACGGAGAAGACAGAGGTCCTCATCCTCGGCTCCAACCCCTCAGCCTGGGACGACTCCTGGTGGCCAACGACGCTGGGAGCAGCCCCGACACCCACCGACCACGCACGCAACCTGGGAGTCATCCTCGACTCAACGCTCTCCATGGCCAGGCAAGTCAACGCAGTCTCATCCTCCTGCTTCAACACCCTCTGCATGCTTCGCAAGATCTACAGGTGGATCCCGACAGACACAAGAAGAACAGTCACCCAGGCCCTCGTCAGTAGCAGACTTGACTATGGGAACGTCCTCTACGCGGGAGCCCCGGCCAAGCTCATCAAGCGACTGCAACGCATACAAAACGCCTCCGCACGCCTGATCCTCGATGTACCACGCCACAGCCACATCACCCCCACCTGAGGAACCTGCACTGGCTCCCCGTCGACAGGAGAATCTCCTTCAAACTCCTCATCCACGCACACAAGGCACTCCACAAGACTGGCCCAGCCTACCTCAACAGACGACTCCTCTTCTACGTCCCCAACCGCCAACTCCGCTCCGCCGACCTCTCCCTCGCCACCGTCCCTCGCATTCGAAGAACTACCACCGGCGGCAGATCCTTCTCCCACCTCGCCGCCAAGACCTGGAACACCCTTCCACTAAGCCTACGACAGACCCAAGACCTGCTGACCTTCAGGAGGCTACTCAAGACCTGGTTGTTCGACCAGTAGCAGCACCCCCCCCCCTTTTTTCTCCCCAGCGCCTTGAGACCCTCGCGGGTAAGTAGCGCGCTTTACAAATTCTGTGATTGATTGATTGATTGAAGAGAATTGAAAATGAATAGCTCAGCAGATATTTTTTAATATGCCCTTCCATAGTTACTTATGTATTCAGAGAAATCCCTGTAGACTGAGCATAGGGAATAATCTCTTGTGTAATTCCATCCAGCAAAATATGTTGTAACCAGACTTCCAGAGGTGAGAGTAGAAATATGGAGAATAAACAGCATAAACTGGTTTTCCTGTTTTTTTTTCCTGCTTCTACATTCTTGCCATGTTTGAACATCCAGTCTTGAATTTCAACGAGAGTGACACCAGTGGCGGTTGGCATATACCGATTGATGGGGCACAAACAAAAAATTAAAAAATGAATGTACCTTCCTTTCTTCGCAGCGTGACGTCCTTCTCCCTCAGGTGTCTTCAGGAAGGTCCCGATGCAGGAAACTGCAAAACCCAATCCTGGTGCTGCTTTCACAGCATGAAAGCGGCGCCAGGATTGGATAGAGCAGCCTCTTCCAGAGCTCCTAAGACCCTGGAGGTCTGCACTTTCTCTAGCTTAGCTGTCCCTGCTAGGTTAGAGAACTTTAAAATGCACGTCTGGCTGGCCATCACAAAATGTCCGGCCAAAGGGACATGCACATTTTAAAGTGCACAGCTCCCTGCTGCTGCCAGTCGGCAGCGCTGGGCCTGCCCCGTCCTGACACTTAGTTCAGGACGGGTTGCTGAAAAATAAAATGGTAATAAATAAACTTTACTGCCGTTTCCCACTCCAATCTAAACCAATTTGTGGAAGGTGTTGGACACTGAAGGGGTGACATTTACTATTCCCACTCCAATCTAAACCAATTTGGGCAAGGTGTTGGGCACTAAAGAGGTGACGGGTACTATTTACACTACAATCGTTTTATGTGGGGGGTGTGGTTGGCTCCTCGAAATGGCGGTCACAACTTAACCGCTGGGCGAGAGCTGATCCGCAGCTTTTAAGACAACCCGGCTGAAGTTGGTCAACCTGAGCGGGCCACCTAGTCCTGCAGTATCCCCGAGACCCACCGGGATCTGTTTGGGGAGCACTGCTTCCAGCAGAAGGCAAACAAATATACCCCGGGTATAAAACAGGGAGAGGCCTACAGGTACTGCAGAATGGAGCTGGGAAATGTGGCAGGGATGCCCGGAGCTTCGGCTCTGGCTGCAGGGCCCTCCCCATTGCCAAGTGGAACATGGGCGGCAGGCACACCCGACACCCAGAATACCCTAACCAGGGCCAAATGCCAGGGTCAGAGACCCGAAGAGGTCTCCTGTGACCATGGGGCCTGGCAGCATCCTGTAGCCTAAAGGTGACTTGAATGCCCATGAAGGAGGTGAGTGCCCGCAGCCAAGGACGGACGAGTGGAGCAGTGCTGCCCTATGAGCCCAGCACCCCACCCGCAGGCGTGGCAGCACTGGGCAGATGGTCCACCCAGATTTCGGGGACCCCCATCTGGAACCTGCAAAATAAGTGCGCAGAGGAGGTAGCGGTGTCCCCCCCACCTTCTCTCCCGCTGTCACTCACAACAGTCACTGGGGGTCAAAAGAACACCTGACCGGGGGTAATCAAGAACCAAGAACCACATTAAGGGAAGAACAAAGCTGGGCACTGCAGCACAGCTTAGCCCTATTGGCCCATCATGTGCAGCAACTCGCCGCCCCAGCAGTACACAGGCAACTGCTCCCCCAGCACAACACATGGGGCTGGAGACAATCCCACGAAACAAAGGTGAGCTACAGGGAGCGAAGTAGCCAAAGCCACAATATGACATGCTGTAGTAAGCTGGCTCTAAATATACTATACCAAAGTAAGGTATAGTGTGCACAGAGTCCAGTGGATCCACAGAGGCTTACAGAGGCTTAAGTATATAATACTAACAGCTCTATCTGTGGTAGTATGGTCGAGCAGTTAGGCTTATCGAAGGACTGTGTTAAGCATTTGTTGTACACACTCAGGCAAGAAATTATTACACACACTCAAAGACTGAATCCAAGACCAATTGTTTTGTATAAAAAGTTATTACTTTGTTATTTTAGAACCAAGAGGAACTCAGTTGCAGGTAAGTAACAGTTTCAAGAATAGCAATAATACTTTTCATGACGCAGTAGGAATTGTTTTGAAAAGCAGGAAAAATGCTTTACGTCAATCAGCAATTGTAAAACTTTAGCAATTGTAGGATCTAAACATTTGAATGCAATAGGAGAAATGCAATGCAATCCTATGGGAAGAAAACAGTTTTATGCATTAACAGGTAAGTACATGACTTACTCTTCCAGTCTTCGGGGGTTTAGACTAGCACTGGGCAAGGGTCAGATTGAGGTAGGTACTGCACCACCAGCGGCAATGGGGCAACCAGGTGCAGAGGTCACTGGGCCCAATTAAAGTCAATGGAGACTGGGGGCACCAAACAAGGTGCAGATTGCATGCAGGAACCCGCAATTTCAGGGCACTGGCCCCAGGGGTTAAAGCAAGCACAGGGGGGGCTACAAGGCAGCACCAACCTTATACCACCAGCGGCATAGGGGCAGCTGGGTGCAGGGTGCAATTCAGCATTGGGCGCTGAATGCTCTTCAATGGGGAATCTCGGTCACACAAAGAGACTGCAGGCTCGGTCCAGGAGGCTGGATAAAGGTGACAACTGATTGGGCAGATATGTTGGGGTGTAGAAGGAGGCTTGGGCACCATCGGCTGGCCTCCCCAAGGTGAGGGGGCTGAGGATGTAGGGAGCCTTTTTAGTATAGGATTTCATCGACTAGTCGTGGTCAGGGAGACCCTTCAAGATGAGGCTGCAGGTTTCTTCGTGGAGTCCAGGAGAGGTCAGCCAATGCTGGATTCGAGGTCAGGATCGCTCGAGAGACGTCGCTGGACAGGTGAGCCACTCAGACTCGAGTCGTAGGCGTCAGGTACAGAGTGGGCAGGAGTCGTGGATCTGCCTGGATCTGGAGTCTTTGAAGTTGGATTTTTCTGGACAGGGACTCTGGCCTCTGGCCTCTGAAGATCTGGTCTTTGTTGAAGCATGGGCAGGCTTCCTCTGGTTCTGGAAGTTGCTGGCTACAGGACAGGTGCCATCTTCTTTCGCAGGGCCTTTGAGCAGGAGACAGGCCGTTAGGGCTATGGCCAAATCAGTCGTCATTTTGCAGGCTCGGCTGCACGGCGTCTTTTTCGTCCTTTTCTTCTTAGGTTGCAAGAATCTGAGGATCAAGGTTCAGGGGTGCCCCTAATTACTGAATTTAGAGTGTTACAGGTACTGGCAGATGGTAGCCAATGAGCTACTTGCCTTTTAGGGTGACTATACTCTTAGTATGTCCCTTCCCTTTGGGGAGGGGGCATACCCTAACCTGATTAGCTACAATTCTTCCATTCAAGATGCAGGATTTTCTTAGGAGGGGGTCACCTTGGTCCAGGGAACCTTAGAGGTGGGCAGAGGGGGGTGGGCACACCTCTCCTGACTACTAATATTCCCGCTGACCTTGTCGTCAAAAGTAGTGCTTGGTCAGGGGGGGCGGGCATCTCCACTAGCTGAAGAGGCCCGGGCTAGCATATAAAAGGGCAGGAAGCATTTGAGGTTTCCTGCTTGGGGGTAGGTGAGAAGCACCCCCACCTCAAGCTGCCTTTGTCTCTGACCCACAAGAGCACAAAGGCTTCCATCTCAGGGGGGTCAGAAACATGTCTGTGTGTGGCAGGCTGGTGCAGACCAGTCAGCTGGACACAAGTAAGTTGGTCATTTTTCAGGGGGCATCTCTAAGACGCCCTCTGAGTGCATTTTGCAAAAAATCCAGTACTGGCATCAGTATGAGTTTATAGTGCTGAGAAGTTTGATAGCAAACTTCTTAGCATTCAGTAAAGCCATCATGGAGCTTTGGAGTTTGTAATGACAAACTCCCAGTCCATGTACTCAATATAGCTTCACTGCACTTACAATGTCTAAGAATGGACATAGACACTGTAGGTGCAGATTATCCATGCAGCTATGCCCTCACCTGTGGTATAGTGCAACCCTTTCTTAGGGCTGTGAGGCCTGCTTAGGATGACTTACCTATTCCACAGGCAGTGCTTGTGGGCATGACACATAGGGACATGTGCCATGGTGACTTTTAGGTTTTGTCTGCAGCAAAACACACAATCTGCAATGGCAGTGTGTATGTGTTAGGCAGGGGGTCTCTGAGGGTGGCACAATACATGCTGCAGCCCTTAGAGACCCTCTAAGGCCACAAAGCCCTTGGTACCAGTGGTACCTTTTACAAGGGACTTATATGATTGCCAGAGGTGTGCCAATTGTGGAAACAAAGGTACCATTTTGGGAAATAACACAGGTCCTGGGAACCTTATTGACAGGGACCCAGGGCGCATTCAGTCACAGCGCATCAGGAATCTGGCTAAAGGGGGGGGGATTACTGCAATAGAAACCCACCTTCCTACACACACTGAACAACAGGCACCACTGCACACCCCTGCATACACAAGGCGGTTAGATGTACCATTATATAGACTGAGGAATTCAAATGCCTAATCTTCCCCGGGGCAACCGATGGCGCAGCGGGATCAGGGCAATTTCTCCATCCCACTAAGGATAACATAACACAATCGTAAGCAGAGACCACATCTGGGACACAGTCTCCAGGGGCAGCTGTTACTGCAAATATGTCAACCCAGCGCTGAACAAGATCCCTCTCGCAAGCTACAATGATGGAGAAACTACAGATGAGCACCACCATCCAATGAACCAAGATAGATAAATACGCCACCTCAACTTCGAACGCACCCAGGAAGGTGGAGCCACCGACGGCTGCTACCCAGTTGCTGGTCACGCGCAAGCAAATCATACAAGCAATCTGTGAGATGCATACAACAATAGAAAGGCAAATTGAGGGTGTCAGGCTAAAACTGGTATTGCTTCGCCAGCACTTGCGCAAAGTTGTGGACAGTGTCACAGATGAGGAACAGCGAATATCCATGACAGAAGACACTGTCCACAAAATGTCCACAGACGTTGCCTGCCTTAAAGAAAAAGTGAGCTATCTCGAACACAGAGTGGAAGATGCGGAGGGGCACTCGAGAAAGAACAGCATGCGCACAGTCTGTATAATGGAAGGGGCGGAAGGCACACACCCAGAAATATTTCTTGCAACATGGCTCAAGACATGGGTACCCACAGAGGCACTCTCAGCATGTTTCATCATTGAGAGAGCGCATAGATCACTAGCGGCACAGCCGCCTCCGGGTGCCGCTAGTGATCCGATGGTCACCAGATTACTGTACTATGATTACTGTACTATGCAAACCTGGACTCTTTTCGATGACAAGTCAGACTCCAGACCCTTCTAACACTCGAGTCAGTGACAGTTTGCATATACCCAGATTGTACCCTGCAGGTCCTAAACCAACGCAAATCTTTCTCTAAAGTCAAACGAAAACTGAAAGACATGCATTTGAGATACTTGCTACTGTTTCCTGCCAAGCCAAAAATCATACACAGCAGAAAGACTCACTTCTTTGATTCACCAGAAGCGGTATGGGACTGGCTTGACATCTGGACACAGACACAGGACGCCCAAGCGGGGACCCAGCACTGCAGACCATTAAGCGAAATAGTTACCTCCCCGCAGTGAATGCCGAATCACACCGGGAGGCCTGCCTAGTCTGCATCAGCACTCTACCAGAAGGGACGAAGCTACCAATTGCCCCACCCTGTGAAATGGATGAAGGGGACAGTGACATGAGAGAGTTCCAGCTGTCTTTTTATGATCCTGAAGGGCCCCGGGTAGAGACTCCTGAACTGACGACAATTGCTTGGGGTCTCTATATCCTTTTTTGTCTTAAATGGTTCTTTGCATATAAGTGATGAGGTTGGTCTTGCGACGGTACAGATTGGTCTCAAGGGACCACCATGAGACAAAGCAACACATGGCTGGTGTGCCGGACAATCACTTATCATTATCCACGTGGTGGACCGGCCAATCCGAGAATCAAGCCACATACCTTAAGGTACATGTTCCTAAAGTAAAGAAGAGGTTACTGATACTTCACATTCAGAAGTGTAGGGTGGGAGGAAGGTGGGATGTTTAGCAGTTCTCTTAGTTCAGCTTTGTTATGTTTGAATTCACAACAAGCACATTGCAAAGCGAACACTCTCCAATTGATAACACACGCTACAAACCCAATATGGCCACAACGCTCGATACTTATCAAGTTCTTTCATGTCATGTAAACGGACTAAATAATAAGGTCAAAAGAGGCATGGTAGTCCAATACCTCAAACGGTATCGCCCACAAGTGGTACTATTTCTGGAAACCCATTTACTAGACAATAACTGCCCCTCCTGTCCAGAGGTGGCTATACTAAAATATACCACACTGGCTACACCACAACATCTAGAGGGACTGCCAACTACTGCATAAGCACTTCCCTATGCAAGTCACAAATATAACATACAACACCCTCGGCAGATTTACCATAATAGACGGCCACATAGGAGATGCACACTGGACTATTGCCTCCATTTATGCCCCTCCGGCTCTGGTAGGCAATACTCTACACAAGCTAGCAAATATACTGTTAAAATCTAGCTCTGGCCTCACAATTATGGGGGAGACTTTAGTGCAGTGATGACCCTAGAGATCAACACCGACTCCGCCCACACCCGTAGATATTAAAAACATGGGCCAACTCACTGAGACTTGCGGACACCTGGCGCTTGCTACATCCCCAAACAGCAGAATACACTTCCTACTTTCATTCCCATAGATCATCCTCATGTATAGATTATCTCTTCATGCTTTTGGCAGACACACTTATGCTAGCCTAAGCAAACATACTACCATGAGCTTTAACCGACCTCACACCAATAAAACATGTTAAGGATGTTGCTGGACACTAAAAATGTTATATACTCAATCGGTACTACATACTCAGACATATTTTTTGATCTATAAAATAAAAATTTAGCAATAACGCAAACTAAAAACCTATATATTTATACTAAAACATTAACATATAGAATCATCATCATCATCATCATCAAAATCTTTATTCGGCTATTAAAAACAAACAGCCATAAAAGCACACACAAAATAATACAGTTAATAAATGTTTTAGCACATTTAAAATACCAACATTAAGACCATTCATTCCTAGTTTATAGCACAATGCTTTTTCTTGCGTTAATCGATTTCAAGATGAGTATTATAGCACGTCAATAGATCCTCTAGAGAGTAATCAGAAATTCCATTGCAATTTTATGGGACCTAATGTTATGGGTAACAAACAGTAGCTTCAGATAAAAACATCTAAAATTACAATAAAATTTACAAAATAATAGAAAGTGCAGCGTGCTTTGTTTACTCTTATTGTCACACGGACATGGTATCGAGTCTGGGGGACGTGATTTCATTTTAGGAAAAGCAACACAGTAGTGTGCAATACCACATCTTATAGAATCATATATTTACCCCTATTAAGAATTAGTAATATTCCTAAACTATGAAGCATAACATTAAAAAAATCATACTCCTAAAATGAAAATCCTAAGTTAAAAAAACACATGAAACGAATTTTCAATTTAAATATTAAAAATATATTTTTTTCATTTAAATTAATACATTTTATCAAATATATTCCTAACAGAACCTATTCCAATAACAAACTTATTAAAAATTTCAATCAGGGTTATCTATAATCTTCTTAATTCATTGATGAAAGACGATATGGAGAAATGCTCTTAGAAGTGGCAAGAGAGGGCCGGGATCTGCGATTCATCGTTCTTCCACTCTTTTAGTTGGACCAAAATATTTTAATTCCTGCTCGACTGCAAGCACAGTATTAGAAGACTCGTTTTTAGGTCTCGCGCCTAGCGTTGCAGTGCGCAGCAATGCTCGCGCAGCGCGAGACCTCTTGTATGGGGTTTTGAAACTGACCTAGGAATTGCACACGCTCGTGCGTGTGCGATTCGTTTCCCCCCCGGCTATTGGGCTTTGCGTGCGTCTTTATAAGAAAGACAGCACGCAATTGGGCAAAGGCGGGTGCATGTCCCGCCTTTGCCGCGCCTATTCCCACCGGTGTCTAGCACGCGCAGCAGCGCGCGTTCGCCTCGCTGCCGCGCTCCCTTTCCCGCGCGCACCACTGGTTTTTATTATCTTCCGCAGATACGGCTGTAAAACTGCTCGTAAGTAATTGATTAAGTATTACATACCCCTATGCATAAGTCTCCAAGGAAGACGTTTAAATGTTTGCGGTCGGTCATACCGTTAAAATTAATAGACGTGACCAATTGTTTTTTTAGATAAGGCAAGTAACCCAATGAATCTTGAAAGCACTAACAACATAGCATATTGTGAGGGGGAAATTGATTCCACGTGGAGTGGTGCAGCACCTTAGTATACCCTACACTTGAAATCGAAGAGAAAACACACTGAAAAGGCTATGCATGAGAATGCATACATTGCGAGCAAGACAGCAACAATCTGCTCTGAGATCTGCTACTTCTTTTGTCTACGAAGAAGACAAGCAACCGGGAGATATACGAATTCCAGCAAAAACTTGGAAAAATCAACAAAACGGCTACGCGTCGGTTTTCAACAGACCAGACACGGTCCACCCCGTGCCCTGTGTGACCCTAAGGTAACTCATGGAGCGGCATCCGCAGCTGCGCTCTCAGCACAGAGTCGCAGCGTTTGCTGTCTAACCCAGCCCGTGACGTCATCTTTGCGAGCCGTTCCCGGAAGAGACGTGGCAGGGGCTGGTGAACGGTGGAATGCTGGTGTTTACGAAGTGCTGGTGGGAGTCAGCCCACCTCTGATCCCGGAATCAAACAGAGCAGCGCCCCGGTAAAAGGAGGAGCGGGCACTTTCGGGTCTGAGGTTAGTATTGCGTCCCTGTCTGACAGGGGAACAGTTGAGACAGAAGAGTCGGATTGGCAATTAATTGTACAGGAGTCTTTCACTATTGTGCCTGCTGGGTAAATAGTGGCTGTGTAATCCGGTGCCAATATTGATAAACCCTCAGGAAAATTTTGATAGGAAATGTAATTTCTTGATAGGATATATTTCCCGAAGTAAACACCCAGAACCAAGAATTTATTGCAAAAGAAGCAATCTCATTGGTATCGTTTGAGTACAGTGGAAGATGTCATAATACAGTAGTAATGAAAAGTATGCCCGGCAGAACCCTGCAAATGGGGAGGAGAGATAACATTCTTATGTAGTAATGTGACAACTAATAATACCACTGGCTTCTAGTATCAGGAAATGTAAGTGATGTTTCTGGAATGCAGGTCCTGGTGAAATGATGACCTATTGTTTACTTCCAGGTGAAATAATGCCAGCCAAAACACAGTTCCAGCTGTCTAAATGCATATCCTCTAAACGTTCTCTCCTCGGAATAGTGTTCGATATGTAATATTGCTACCCATAATTTAGTGCCAGGGAAAGTTAAGCCTTTGGGACGCAGAGTAAAGATAAAGAATGCATCTGAAATAATGAGTGGTTGCTGGCGGTGGGAAGTAGGGAAGTTTTACATGTACAGTTCTCTGCATTTAGAAATAATGCCCAAGAAAAACACATCTTGAGTGACAACCATCATTTTCATTTTAAAGGTCAGTTAGAAGTGAATGTAAACCACAATAAAAAAGAAAGCTGAACTTGAACTCAATCATGCAATATGTTAATAGTTAACACATTTTTGACCTACACAATATTAACTTAGTGCATACGGTCAATTTTATTGGATAACTAGATTCGAGTTTCCAACATGCCTCTCCATACGTGCATTCACATGGCTCTTAATGCCGTATTTCTACCTTTGCAGTATATTCCTGATGTTGATCATCCCAGAATTCTTACTGTACATTACAGGGTGCAGAGTTATGTCTTTTAAGGAAATATATCCCCATGTACTTATGTCACTTCTGTGCAAGATGTTCACTGTTGTGCATATCTTTGATCCTTGTACCTGCTCCCTGTAATTTGTCTCACTCTGTACCGTGTGTTTCTGAATTATCCTTATGTACTTTTGCTTCTGAATGATCTCTGAATTTCTGCTTCTGAACTGTGCTTCTCTGAATATTTGCTTCTCAAATTTCTGATTAGTTGCTTAGGAAGGGTGTTTATCTTAGTTGTGTTTTTGTGAACTCTACTACTCCTTTTAATTGTTTCGGTCAGAGTGCTGAAGTCACATCTGTATGTACATTTCACCCTAATTGTGTTTCTCTCGGTTTCCTAACTATGCTCACAGGACCTGCGCCTCTTTGAATTATTGCCTCTGATTTGCTTACTTGCTAGTTTTATCACATCATGTCCAGCATCTAATTCGGGAATATGTTCTATTGATATTTCTTTGTGTACCGCAGAATAGTGTTCATTTGGTAGTGCTCCTCTGAATTGAATAGAAATTAATTGAATCAGAATAGTTTGCATCATTCACTTGAGTTGTTGCTTCTGTAAATTCTGCTTCTCTGAATGGTTTCCCCAGCAATGTGTTCGTGTCTGATATGAGCCGACCTATACATCATAATTGTGTGTTCCCTATGTTGTTTTAACTTTCTACTCATGTAGACTGTGTTTCTCAGAATTGCCCTCCTCTGATTTGTGTATCTGTGAAATACTCCTAGCTCTTG
The DNA here is from genome assembly GCA_963921515.1 of Calotriton arnoldi. Taxonomy (NCBI): domain Eukaryota; kingdom Metazoa; phylum Chordata; class Amphibia; order Caudata; family Salamandridae; genus Calotriton; species Calotriton arnoldi. Next base: position 1,624,177 of record CAWUFW010003316.1, read on the forward strand.
AACTAGCATCATACCACAGTGGGTTTGCTCCTCCTACACGTGTTTCTCTGAATCCTCTCTTTCCAGATTATCTCTATCTTTATCACTTTCCAAGCCGAAGTGCCACTGCGTCACATTCCTTTATTTGGTTTCTCTGCGATTTTTCCAGAGAAATTCCTCTTCTTTGTCTGTTCTCTGCACTCACTAGTGTGGGTCTTAGAACCTTTCTCAACTCAAATTAAGGGCCTCTTGTGCTGGCACCTGTGCCATTTCCCAGGGATATTTCTGGACTCCACAAAATTCCAGACCGTTTCTGTGAATTGTGCAGACACAATTTATCCTTCAGGGGTGTGGAATTTTATAAAATATATACTTGTCCATGGGGCAGGTTGCTTCATAAATCTACTTGTCCTGTAACAAAATCCACTTGTGCCTTTTGTGCCATGTAATGCGGCAACACATTGACACAATCTCATTATATAAGAGCTCTGATATAGCCTCTCTGATTATTCCATGGCTCATACCATTGTAGGGTTTGAATGCTAGCAATATCCTTATTTTTCCACGTTTCCACAGATCTACATACTGGTGCTGAAGGTAGTGGTAAGCAATAATTCCATAGTTGGAATGCCCTTTTGAGTCTATGAAACCTACTAACTTGCATGTTTTAAGGGTTTTCACCAACTCTTCTCTAATTTTTTCCCATACTGAGAAGGTTGGAAATGTACTCCTGACAATGGCAGAGGTAAAACTTTTTCCAGGACAGGGAAAAAAGTGGCTGGAGGTAAAGTGAACTTGCAAACACTGAACAGATTTTCGCATGAGCAACTCTACACATTCATATTTGCTCATGCTAAAATGCAGTTCACAAATATTTTCTAAGAGTACTATTTCTTGTCCTACTTCTGTAAATTCTTGTGAATTCACGAAAGCTGTAAATCTGCACTTAATGCAAGGACATATACCTTGGGTGCACTTTTGAGACTTTCTTTAATAATTGTTCCCCTAATTAGGACTGGCGTTAACCATGACCTTTTGTGCTTATGACCTTTTGTGTTTATTAAAAATCTCTCTCTCTCTTTTTCTTGGCTGGCTTCACTGTGAGTAACAGTATTCTGCTCTTTCACAAGGAGCATAGCGGCACACAAAGTAGTTTTGTTCAGTGCCAGGAACTACTGTGACAATGTGTGCTTTTTGAGACGAAAAATAATTTTTGCTTTTGCCAATGTTTGTTATAATGGTGAGGGCCCGGCAGCTCCCACACCAATAGGATTTTACCAAAACCATGCCAAAACAAGACACGCATTGACAAAACCAAAAGGGTGACCACCAACTTCAGACTTATTGGCTTTGCCAATGCTTGCTTATTTTTATGTTTCCCATAATCTTATTGAAACTTGTTACACTGATTTTGCATCATGAATATTTTTGGGAAATACTAGAATGCATCACCGCATTTTACTAAATGATGCTGCAAAGAAATGGTACCTTAAATTTTATAGTAGTTTAGCAAAATGTTTTTTTTCCTACTTGAATTTTTTTGTGAACATTTTATTTTGAAAGCGAAGAATCCTCAATCTTGCTTTCAAGCTTCTGCAAAAATTTGCATCTAATCAGAGAGCATTCTTGAAGCATTATACATAGCTTCATATTGCTAAACTTTGAAAACGTGTGTACACATTTTTATACTGGAACCACTGTCAGTAGTGCAGTCTGAGCTTACAACATTTACCTAGATCGCTCACCCTAATAATTAAGGCTATGCATTTATGAACCATAAAACCAAGTTTGAACAGCATGTACACAAATATTACCTTAATTGCAGTTAATGCCATTCCCTGATCCATAATGTGGTACTGTAAACTGGCAGCCAAAGGGTTGGTGCTGTAGGGGGTTGGGTGTACTTGTCCCAAGGACAAAATACACATGAAAACGTGTTGCCCTTGACCCCACCCCAAACAATATGTCCTGGGTGTTGGGATATATATATATATATATATATATATATATATATATATATATATATTTTAACTTTGTTCAAACCAAAATTGACTTGTTTATTATTTTTATAGCACGGGCTTGAACGTAATTGCAATGCAATAGGTCTCGTATTTGCGAGAGTTTAAGCTATTGGCATTGTAAATGACTGTCATTTATTTATCTGTTTTAAAAACAACACATACATAGAAGGCATTGTCATCTACAATGCCAATAGCTCAAACTCTTGTAAATGCGAGACCTATTGCATTGCAAATGCTTGTTCCCTCTATTATACCCCTTATAAATTCCCTAAATGGGGGAATGGTAGAGGAACATATTGCCCTTGATGTGCATTGCACCGAGCAGATATTGTTCATATCTTTGCTTCCTGTAGTGTACTCACAACCCTGAAACAAGAAATTATTAAATTCCTCAGTGAGGCTTTGGATTTGGAATGTACCATTTCTCCTGCCACGATCTTGCTAGGAGTGGCAGGTGAAGAGGTAGATATAACTGGGTGAGATATGATCTTTATCACCATGGCTGTCCTGAGATGGTGTATCTCCTCAGCATGGCTGGACCCCAACTCACCGGGGTTTCAGCAGTGGTTGGCCTGGTTTCTGGAGGTTTATAACTTAGAGAAAGACGTCTATGTAAGTAAGGGGGTTCATGCCCGGCAGAAAGGCTTAAGAATGTAGGCTGACAGAAAGGGTTGAGAGGGATCGCAATATTGGTATGGGCAGATTGGACCGCTAATTGATTGCTGCTACTGCACAGGGCACTTTAGGGTAACATGGAGGAGCTTTTTCTCTTTTTTTTATTTCCAGAGGGCAAATGCCTGCTGCTTTTTTCTGTTTTCCACTTGAGAAGGTTTTATTGACCATATATAATGTATTGTACTGTATAAGAATCTGATCGGGCTTTTTTCTCTCTTTGTCTTTTAAGAATTAAGGGGCACATTACGATGGCGGGCGGAAGCACAACCGCCGTGCTGGCGGATGCAAAAACCACCAGTTACTGCCGGCACGCAGCAGTCCACACGCCCGCCCAATTACGATGCGAAAAGCAGGCCAAACACCGCCGGCAAGCCAGCAACACCGTCCGCCATCAAAGTGCGCCCGCACACGTAGCGGCGCAGCACAACTGACACACACCGTCCGACGAAACACGTCCCGCCCGGCGCATAAATTACGATGCCGCAAACAAACGGCTCCCACGGCAAAGAGACACCGCACGTGAAAGAGAGGCGGAAACACGGACGCAGAGCACGGACAACGAAGAAGCGGCACCCCGGGCATGAATCCAGCACTGCAGGCCCTTCCCATGCTTCTGCTGATGCACCACCAAGGACGCAACGTACCGCGGAGACGCAGGTAGGCACACACACAACAAGTGCACGCAAACAGCGCACACAGTGCAAGGGCGGATAAAGCGGACAACCCCCCACCAGCGCGTGCACACTACACATCCACCATTGCATCCACATATGACACACAGGCCAAATCCTAACATCGCGGAACACATGTGTACACACCACCTGGGACTAGGAACCAACCACCCCGTCACGGCCCCAAAGCGCCGATGACGCCGCCACACATGCGCACAACGCAGAGGCCAACCGCAGCGCCATGCATGCGTCGCACACAGACACAGGGACACAACCAAGCAGCACACACATCAGCCCCACCCCGAACGCACATGACAAGTGACAGGCCGGCCACAGACATGTCCCCAACGCCCAATTCACGGACAACACCCAACGCCACACAACCGACGCACACATGTCAGTGAAGACACGCAACTGCAGGACACACCCCAGTGTAACAAACATGGCGTAGCACACAGCGGCGGCAACACCAACTAGGAGAAGCAGGGCCCCTTCGGGAAGAGGAACGCCAGTACCACACTGAAAAACCCATACCACCCTGCACATATGAACAAGACATATGAAACGGAACACCAAAGAGCCCGGGGACCGACAACAGGTGGCCCAAGAATAACATCCACACACAAGGCCCAACGCAGAGCGGAAAGGCAGGCTGCCGCCCACACAAGGGAGAGCAGACAGCACTGAATGACCTTCCATTCCAACTCCGAAACCACAGCCCTACGACAGAAGCCGGTGAATACAGCCATTGTCCAAGAATAGACCAACACAGGCATGCCGAGGAGACCGACCACAGGGCAGATAGCGCATATCACAGAAGCACCCAACGGACGGGGAAGAAAGAAGAAAACACTCCCCCATGTCGGCCACATGCAACTTAATTGGAAGGAGTCACACAGCACTGACCTTGAACTGTCTGAGAAGCATGTGGGAAGAGGGCCCGTGTCCTCCAAACAAGCCAACAGAACACAAGTCCTGTCTCCCTACGACTACACAGAGCTCACAGCAACCCCGGAGCGTGCACATTGCAGACTGCACACACAGCCGGAGCACGCCATCTCAACGAACCGCTGCGAAATGGCAACCGCAACACACCTACCCAACTACGCCGAACAGCTCAAGCTGTACAAAACCAACACGATACATACATTGGGATGCGATCTCCTGTCCCTGCTGAACGTAAGTTACCGACTGACTTACCGCATCACATTGTTCAGCTGCGTCATGCCCGTCTTCTACTGTCGGAGGTGTCCCTACCAGCATCCCGTCGAGATATGCCTCTCCAACCCGGCATGTCTGAAGGCGGACCTGCTACCACTACTCCTCCCTCTGGACGCACACGACAGGGCCTGCTCTGCCTATGGGGGCATGGCGTATGTGGCCAACATCGCACCCGCACTGAAATGGGACCACTGTGCCTCCACACGACGGATCATCGAGAACAGCTACATCGAATGTCACCCAGCATGCCCCATCATGGTCCTCCAAGGGACAACCTACGAACAACACCTTGACAGCCACCATCCGCTTCATTGGCTGGCAAACATGTACACCACCAATGACATGGAAGCCCTGCTGGACGGCATCGCATACCTGACAACCTGTAAATACGTCGGACCACAACGCAGGTTCCCCGAGTGACCTATGAAGTCCAACCCCGCACCCATGCTCAGCTTCCTCACGGACTGGCCAGTCACCACCACAACAGCCATACCAAACGACCGGCAACTGTAACCACACCATCAACGACATCGCCATGACATCGGATATGACCGGGACATGCACACTGTTCCCCATCACATCCAGGAACACCGCATGCATCGTGGGAGGCAGTGGCATGGGCTCTGTGTATCGCACCCACATGGACGGAACTGCACGAACAACCAGGACACGACATGGATCCAGCGCACATGGACACACACACCGCTCAGTGGACATGAATAGGTCGCCTGGAGTCTGTGGGTGCTGCACCCCTCCCACCCCCGCCCCGGGAATCCCATACCAGGACCTTTGCATGGACGACAAGTGCATACAACAACAACACGACCCCAGTGACTGTGACATGTCCAGTAACCACCACAGTGCAACAACAAGTGGCACGCCGCTGCATGCACGCAAGCACATGCCCTGATGTCATCTCACATGCACGCGTGCATGAGGAACAACCGCAGCAAAACTGTCACATGGAACTGAGATGGACTGTGCCCATGATGCCGAGCGGTCTGGTAGGCTACATGTATACCGTCTGTGTCAAAGTCCGCAGCTCCGCAGCTATACGTAAATGTACATTAGCACAGCCTTGGCCAAGCAGATGTAACTCTGAAGCCCACATCCCACATGCAACAGCTAATCACATGTAACCCTACACCCTATCCCATTTGTAATCATGCTCAGTATATCCTCAACATGTATTCCGCTGCCAGTAGTGTCCACTATACTGCATCACAGAGGACAGAAGACTCAATATAATGTTTGAAACCAAAACTGTCTCCGCTGACTCATTTCACAAGTACGAATGAGAGAGGATGAGAGTATGTGAAGTACACGGCAGTCGTGACATGACCATGTAGTCCACTGGTATTGGATGTCAACGCAAATGAGTAGCACTACTGTGGAAGACACACATGTGTCGTGTGAAGTCGTATGGACGCAGTGCTCAGGTGGGTGGGTGCGACGGGTAGATGCGCACATGCCAAGTTGGAGCACGCCGTGTTGGGAGGGGTCATGAACAGTACACCACCGCTTCCCTGGGCATTGTGAGAGGACACCTGTCGGGGGGAGTGAACACGTGTGTGCACAGCAGCCGGGCACACGTACAAAGCGGTACCAGGCGCACCTCAGCCCACCCTCTGTGGACAAGCTGGATCCGGTTGTGCGCCCGCCATGCCCCTTGACAAGGCACACACAGCCCCAGTCGACCAGGTGTAACCCCAACATAGTCAATCCGCACAGGCGATACAGGGCACGGGATGGCAGTGGAGCATGGTGTGTGTGAGGTCTCCTCGCGCTCCTCCTGGTCATATCACGCAGGCAATAGAACCTCAACGTCTAGCATGGCACAAGTCAGATGGAAGTGTAGGGGGGACGCACCACAGCACGAGCAGCACTGACGTCACGGGAGGTGGCTCGCACCATCCCATCCATTGCCCAACATACCAACCATGACACATGCCATTGCGACTAAGTGCAAGCGCGTGCGCCACCACCCCCGAGCCCTCCCCAGAGAGGCCAAAGAGTGAATGTGTGGGCCAACAGCCACAGACGGACGCGGCCTGGCCGCAAGGGCAGCCACAGCCACTGGGTGTCGCAGGTGGCGGATCCGGAAGGCGAAGACTGTGATGCATAGTCCATGCAGGCCGGGTCTCCATTTGGGGCACCACGCAGGTGGACGGCGTCCCGCCACACATCATACCCTGAGACAGCCCACTCGTGCAACTGGACCCACACATACACTCCTTGCCCTCTCTGGTGCGAGCTTGGGGCTGCCTGTGCAAGCGCTAGCCTCGCAGGTGAGCATGCATATTGGGGGGCGAGGGGAGGACATGAGGGCTGGGGCGAAGATGACTGTATCACTGTCAGTTAGTACAAGGGATGACCCAGATGTGGAAAGGAAGAGACGTGTCCCGTGTGTACTGCAACTAGTCGCCAATCCAACTACCCCCCATGTCCGGAATGTAAGCCCGCACCTAGGCCCGCCCATCCGCCACATCGAACATACCACCAGCACGACAACCTTCCCATTCGAAACACTGACTGGGGGTGGCGACCAGTGAACAATCATGTGTAGCCTACCCACGCGTACATGTGGGCCCTCCATGATCCATGTCACCTGCGGCAAAGACATGACATGCGCAATGAGGGAAGTGAGGAGAGCTGTCCGCCCCACGCGCAGAAGGTGCATCAGCTCCACAGACCCAGCAGCGAGTCCAGCAGGGGTCACATGTGCAGGGGCAGCTGTGCCTGGTGTGAAGGCACATGCATATAGACAGCACATCGACCAATGTGTAGTCTGCTCACATCCACAGTCCATCATCATGCGGACATAGGAATTGAACACAGGGCAACACATCTTAGTTGGTGCACCCACCGTGACCAACAATGCGCAATCATCGACGTACCCGCCCTGTGCATGGCCCCCCACCCAACGGAGGCACATCCAGTGCCACCATCCCACACACACAAGCCTTCCACGGAACATGCTGTGTCCAATGGTCAGTACAGAGTCAGCGCCCATCTGGTGGATCCTGAACAGGAGACACATGCACACACATGCCAGCTCCCACTATGTACGTCTGCCACCTGGCACGTGCAATGTAACCTCTCACCTGTGACGTGTGACTGCAAGCACACAGCCGTCTTGGCATGGGGCTGTCAATGTGGACACCAGTCAATGTTTCGGGAGCTGTGATCCGTACAGTGCTGTACATAGGGTGCAGTGCTGACACCTACTACTGTCTCATATCCCCTCGTGCCACAGGTCCCACTTGTATTGGCCGCTCAGCCCGTGCCCACATCGTCGTCGTCGTGTGCCATACTCATCCAGCCTCGGAAGCAGTTCCATGCTCAGCAGACACTCATGTTGCCGTGGCGTTGCCGCTTGACGAATATGCAGTCAGTCCCCATCAGCACGCCCCGCAAGTCATTGGGGCCTAGATCCCCATGTGCATGCACATGGCAGTGGTATGTCTCACTTGCCATTGCCATTGTTGGGAGACCTGTGTAAGTGTATTGTGGCCGTGCCGTCCCAGCTTGACAGCTGGGCTGTGGCTCATGTGCTTGCTCAGTCATGTCAGTGATGTGTATGCGAAATTGCTATGTGCCGTGTTGCTTTGACATGTGTCCTCTGCCATTTAATCCAGGCGGAGACCGAACATTGACCGCCCATACCAATTGCTGGCGGACATGGACGATACAGAGGTAATCAGGAAGTTTCGGCTGGACAGGCCAACTCTGCATCGACTGTGTGCCATGTTAGAGCCCCATCTCCGTCCCCGCAGGGTGTATCCGACTGCTGTCACCCCCACGGCTAAGGTGATGGCCGCCATGCATTTCTTCGCCACTGGGTCATTCCAGCACACAGTGGGCAGTGGAGGAGGGATGTCCCAGCCCATGTTCAGCAAGGTGCTGAGGGATGTACTGGCAGCCATGATGCTGTACCGAAACAGGTACATCAGATTCCCCAGGGCTCGTGAATTGGCGGCAGTGAAGGGTGCATTCTATGCCCTTGGCAGAATCCCACACGTCGTGGGAGCCATTGACTGCACACATGTTGGCCTTGTTCCACCACAGGCCACTGAGCACCTGTACCGCAACAGGAAGCACACGCACTCCCTGAATGTGCAAGTGGTGTGCCTTGCGGACATGGTGATCACCCACGTGTGTGCCAAGTTTCCAGGCTCGGCACATGACGCACACATAATGCGCAACAGCATCTTGCCACGACTGATGGCCAATCTGCAACAGGATCGTGGCTGTATTGTCGGTGAGTATGTGGAGTGGTGTAGCGTGCTGGTTGTGCGATGCTGTCCCCTGTCCAGTTGGAATAGCAACGGTTCTCTGTGTCCCTCACACCCAGGTGACTCTGCGTATCCGAATGGGGCATGGCTGCTCAGTCCATTGAGGAATCCTCGCACCCCAGCAGACGATCGATACAATGAGGCACATGGGAGGACCAGACGTGTGGTCGAGCGTACCTTTGGCCTCCTCAAGTCCAGGTTCAGGTGCCTGGACCGCACCGGGGGTGCACTGGCGTACTCCCCACAGAAGGTGTGCCAGATAGTGGTGGCGTGCTGCATGCTGCACAATCTGGCCATTCGGAAGCAGATCCCCCTCATTGTGGATGACGGAGATCAACCAGGGCCCCAGCCCGCAGACCAGGACAGCTCGAGTGAGGTGGACAGCGGAGAGGAGGAAGCTGGGAATGTGCGCCAGCAGCTCATCGCCCGCTACTTCACTTGACGGTGAGTGTCCATGTACGACGGATGATGTGTCTGTATCTGTGCAGGTGTGTGTGTGCTGTGTCAGGGTGGCCGTATGTTCACTGCGTGCAGTGTGTCAACGCTCCATGGCCAGGGTAGTATGCCACTGTTGGTGGCTGTGGCATTGTGCCCTATTGCTCTGTGCGATGTGTGTACATTGCTTGTAGTTGTTGACATGTACTGTGTGATGGGTGTGTGACACACTCATTGAATGTGCTCCTGTTCTGTCTCCCACCCCTAGGTCCCTACAGGCCCTCCGGATTCCATTGCCATGCCACGCATCAGGTGCCTTTCCGCCCAAGGTGGCCGTTGTATTCCGTACAAATAAAACACAGGTCACAAACAGCAGTTAGTGAAAAAGGTGCATTTATTACAAACTGTGACATGTGATTGTGTGTAAGGTGATGACAAAAGTGGTGCGTGCAGTGACAATGAGCTGTCGGTCATGGCTGCGTGATGATCAGGGTGTACCCACTGGTTCTATGTCCATAGTCCAACACACACATGCCATCCAGATGGCTGTGTGGAGTGGGATCGTAGAGCAAGTCAATGCAGTGGCTGGTCAAGGAAGGCTGGCGGAAGGCTGGCTGGCTGCCTCACTTGCGACTGGAGCGTGCGAAGTCCTCCCGGGAGATCTGTTTCCTCTTCGGACGGCCCCTTCCACGTTTGGGAGGGGGTGTGTGGTGGCGACCTGCTGGTGGTGGGTGAGGTGTGCTCACTGGCTGTGGACGCAGGGGAAGTGGACACTGCTGCCCGACCCTGCGCCCTAGCAGGTGGTGGCGGAGGTGGTGTTGCTGGCCTTGCCTGTGACCCCACCGCCACCACCAGCTGGCCCATGAGGTCCACGAGTTGGTCCATACGGGACACGAATTGGCCCATATGGGCGTCCATGGACCTCAGCACCCCCAGCACCTCCCGCGTGTCAGTAGCAGACCTGGCCCATTGTCCTTGGGCCTCTTCATAGGCCCCAAGGACTCTGGCCATTTGAGGCAGGGCATGGCTCCCAGGGGAGGCTGGCGTTTCCCTGACCCTGCTCCGCCTACCAGTCCTGCTGCCACCGGCCTGCCCACTAGCCACATTGCACACCACGGTCCTCGCTGTGGCTCCCAGGGTGGATCCAGTCGGCCGGGCCACCACCTGCGCTGGGGCTGGTGCCAGCGAAGACGTGGTGGTGGTGGAGGCGGTGGTGGTCGGTGCGGCGATGGTGGCGGTTGCGGCAGTGGTAGTGGCCGCAATGACCGTGGGTGTGGCCGCAACGACAGTGGCAGCAGGGGACTGGGACTGTTCAGCATCCCTGGATGATGGGTTGGTGGGTAGGAGGGGTCCTGGGGAGCGGCTGGGCCCTGCCACGCCAGATGGGCCAGCTTGGTGGTCCGTGTCCGAAGAGGAGGACAGATCCTCCAGATCCGTGTGTCCTCGTTGGGGGCTTGTGGGCTGGCTGTGCTGGCTGCTGTCTCCATCCCCAGCATCCGGCAGTTCGTCACCTGTGGAGAGAATGAGATTTGTTATTGTGTTGCACCTGGCGAAGTATGTATTAGTCGTCTGACATTGGCAGTTCGTGCAATCTCGTACATGGGTTTCCCGGAGGCGAGTGTGTGGCTGTGGCATCTGTAGTTGTGTGTGCTAGGCAATGGGACTGTGTGCTGTGCACATGTGGCATGGGACGGATTGGCCATGCCGATGGGTGTGTTGCTGTGCCCCTACTCATTGTGACTCTGGTGTATGCGGGCTCCTGGCCCATCCTGGGTCTGGTTTGTACTTTGCTTTTAGAGTTCAAATGGAACGCTTAGGAACGCATATGGCTACATGGGGGCCATGCCCCAGATTCGCATTTGGGAGGGGATATGCTTTTGGGGTTCAAATGGAACGCTTAGGAACGCATATGGCAACATGGGGGCCATGCCCCAGATTCGCATTTGGGAGGGGATATGCTTTTGGGGTACATGCTGTGAGCCATGGGTGCCGAACGTGACATGTGTTGTGGCAGCATGACAGTGCATGGTCTGAGGTGTGTGCATGCCTGACATGCCCTGCATATTTGCTGTCTGTTGTGATTACTGGACATGGCATTGGACGCATCGTTATGAGTGAGTGATAGTTGTGTGCCAGCCAACGTATTGCAGTTGTCCCATCTCCTTGGTGTGCGTGCTGCCCTGTGCCATGTGCATCACTGCAGTGCTCGGGGGGTGTGGCCCATGTTGTGTGTTGTTGCTCACAGTGTGTCGTGCGCTTAATTGACTTCTGGCACATGGTTGGTCATGGGCATGTGTCTTAGCGTGACTGCTGTATGTGTGGCAGCTGTGCGGATGACATGCCTTTCATGAGACTGGGGCTGACGGATGGGATGGATGGTATGTTGTATGTGCATGGTGTGTCTGTGAGTTTGATGGGTTCAGTGGTGTTCGTGTGCATTTATGTTGTTCCGCTCTGTTGCGTCTAGTGTTGTTTGTCTTACATAGGCGTAGTTGTGGGGTGTGGGGTTGACAGGCAGTGGGGGCTACATGGCCAGGACTTCAATGGTGTTTCGGTTGTGTGTGATGAGTTGCACAGTGGCTGCCGTGTGGGACTATATTCAGTGTGGCTTGTGCATGCAGACGTGGCTCCTTGGGTGTTGCTATGTCTGTGATGGGTCATGTGGGGTGTGAGTCTGTTGTTCATGTCCGTGTGCACATTGTTCACTTGTTCGTGACGGTGGGCGGTGCTGCGTGTTCGTCTGCTACGTGACATGTCCCATGTGTTGGTGGTGTTATGGTCCTCATGCCTCCAGTAATCCAGCCCTGTCCAGTTTCCCACCTGCAAGTTGTTCGTGCGTGCACTGTACTGGATGCCACATGGCTCTAAGCGGGGGTGCTCCATGTTGCAGGTCTGTGGGGGTGGGGGGGTGTTGTGGGTCGTGGGGGTGGCTGTACACCCACTGACACCGATTGCTGTGGACCGTGATGTCTGCCTTTCGGCTGTCGTTGTGCACTGCGGTGGCTGACACGTGGCTGTGGGGTGTGGGGGATGCTCCTCCTTGCTGTGCTGTGGGACTGGGGCCTGGTGTGTGTTGTACTTGGGCTGTCCACCGTCCCACCCACTGCACTTTGTGTTCCTGCCACTTACCTGTTACTTGTCGGTTAGTGCAGCTGTGGCGGACACATGGGTGTGGTGGGTGCTCGTTGTGGCGCTTCTGGCATATTTGGGGACCTGTTGGTGGTTACGTGGCTGGCTTAGTGTACACATGTCCCCACGCATCTTACAGTTGTTCGGTTTGGGCTGTGTGTGGTAGTGTCTGTTGCATGTGTGTGTGATGTGTTGTGTATTGTGTGCTGGACATGGGGGTGTTTGTCCCTGGGAGCTGTGGCATGGTAGTTGCGCATGTGAGTACATAGCGGTGTGCTGGTATACATTAGTTTGTACTTACCAGCCTCCACTCCCCCTGCTATTCCGGCGAGGATCTCCGGATGGATTACGACTCGCACCTTCTCCTCCCACGCTTTGAAGGTCTTAAAGAGCGCGGGATTCCCTCCGCCAGTGACGGCAGCCAGCTCTCTGTTTTTGCCCTCCTTCTTCTTGACCAGGCTCTTTACGTCATTCCAACGTTTGTTAATCTCGACTCTGTTTCTGGGCAGGGTCCCGACTGCATTGACCTGGTCTACGATCCGGTTCCACATTCTGTTTCTGGTGGCTAGTGGTGTGTGCTGGACCATGTTCCCATAGATTTGTGGGTACACCTTGATGATCTCGTCGACCATGACCGTCAGCTCCATGGGCGTGAACTTGGGCATCCTTTGTGGTGCCATGGTGTTTGTGGTGCTGGTGCGGTGTGTGTTGTGTAATGTGCAGGGGGTTTGTGGTGCCGGGTGTGGTGGTGGTGGTGGTGGTGGTGGTGGTGGTGTGGTGGTGGTGGTGGTGGTGGTGGTGGATGTGTGCGTTTCTGTGGTGTGCTGCTGTCCTTGCTGTGTCACTGTGTCCTCTCCTCTCCTCTCTGGTTTGCAATGTAGCAAGGGGTTGTAGTCTGTGGGAGTGCTGCTTTTGTACTCACCTATGTGGGTGTGTCCTCATGGTCTGTTGTTTTCAGGTGTGTTGTGTCTGGGGTTCTGGCCTTTGTATTTTTTGTTTGTCCGGGGGGTGTTTTCGGGATGTGTACTGTGCTTGTGTATTTGTGCGTGCCTTGCTGTGTGGACTTGTTGGCCATGTTGTGTGATATTGGTTTTGTGTGCGGATGGTTTCTGTGCAGGTACGTTGGCGCCATGGCTTCTGCCGTGTCGATTCTCATCGGCGTTGTTTGCGCTGGCGGGCGGTATATTTGTGGTTTTTCCGCGCTCATGGCGGTGCGATCGTAATTTCACGTGCGGTGTGTCGGCCGTGTGGGCGGGCGGTTTTGTGTTGTCGTGCGTGTTTCCGTCCGTGGCGGGCGGTTTGACTCCGACTCGGACGATGGCGGGCGGTATTTTGTGTGATTTTTCCGCCGATGGCGGTTTTCGGTTTGTGTAATCATAATGGCGTGGTCGGTGTTCAGGCGGTGTGTGCGGGCGGATTTTTGCCGCTTCCATGCCTGGCGGATTTATTTACGCCGGGTATCGTAATGTGCCCCTTACTAGTTTTTTCTCTTATTAAATAATTGTAAACTATATGAAATGAAATAAAATAACATTGAACTAAAAAGTAAACACTATGACAAATTAACAAACTAATCTACACTTCAAACACACAACAGGATTTAAAAAATAAATTCCAAATCACTTATTCCACAAAACATTAATTTTTAAAACATACTAAATATACTCTGATTTAAAAAATATGTTACACCATTTACTATATATTTCAATAAAATAAATGAAGTTAAAGCACCAAACATCATTTCTAAAATTGGAAAAAGCTAAATTTATAGCTTCAGGGATGTAGTAAAAGATGATTCTGTGAAATATTCTATATCCAATTTGGCAAACTACAAATACATTTCACAAAAAATGCTTAAATGCAACCATCCCAAAAATTATAAATCCAGAGTAAAATACCATCCCAACTCCAGGGAAGCGCTCCAAAAACTGAAAAAATAATTTAAAAAAGAGCCTTATAAACTGAAAATTTGATGAAAGTGGTGTAAAAAAAGCTGGAATTTCCAAGCCATTTTCCTTACAAAAAATGTTAATGAAACACTAAATCCATGCAAAGGTCAATCTGGAACAATGACCTTAAGCACCTTAAGAGGTAAAGAAAATACAATCTCACCTGCACATACCATACAATTTACAAAAACTATAAATCATAAATATCACTAACAAACAAACAAATTATTAAAAGTAGAAAATAATATGGCTAGTCTTAATAACACTTGCTAATAAATTATTAACCCATACTATAAATCATTATTTGCATTCCCAATCCCCTACACTAACTTTAAAGAAGCCCCACATAACCCAAAACTATTGGATAGAAAGTAAATGTTAATTTTGCTACTTGAAACAGAGACCCACCACCCTTGCCAGCAGCTATTCAAAAAGAATGAAAAAAGACTATAAATCGAGTTAAGGGTAAAACAAAGTGGTGGCAAAATTAAAATAACAAGTATTAGCAAACCTAGCAGGTATTGTCTTTGGAACTTTTTGTCTTTGCTAATGAGTTTTTGCAATTCCCTATGCTATGCAGCAAAGAATACAAATAGGTGGTATGACACCCCTGCAGCATCATTTTGTAGGTGCACAACATGCATGTGCACGCTTACAAAATTATGCGTTTTTTTCTATTTACAGTAAGATCAGTGAATAAAAAAATACGTAGCACAAAAGCTTTTTTTTTTAAGTGCAAGTCGGGGAAACATCACGGAGGTTGTGATGGGGGAAGCGTCAGGAAGGACGCTGGTGGAGGAAGCAATGGAGTGTGTGGGAGTGTGTGGGCAGAGGCATAGAACACTAAAGTTGTAAGTGGTGAGAAGCAACACAGAGGGCACGGGTGTCGGGAATCAACACAGGGGGCATGGGTAGGGAGGGAAGCAACAGGGCAGGCACGAGTGGAAGGACATGAGGGCGAGTGCAGCATGGAGGGGACCGCGGAGAACATAGAGCAAGACAGTGTGCAGCCGGCAGAGGGAGACAGCTGGAAAACACATGCATGTTTGGGGGTATTTAAACCAAAATAAAAAGTAGTGCTTGAAAAGAAAGCATTGGAAGGACACAATCAGTGCATCAATGATCTAGGGGTGGGAGAAACACAAGAAGAGGAATGAAAGTCCACATACGCTAACAAATGAAAAGTAAGCAAATTAGACTGACAGTAAATCCTACCAATGGTAGGCAACAGTTGGGCAATAAGCCTCTTGGAAGCTGAGCTGAAAGTAGAAGTGTTTGCCAACAGGCAGGTTGCGCTTTCTGGTCGGGGAGACTCTAAAAAAGACTTACATTTCATGTAACACTATTTTAAAATTTTGCATATTTTTTATATGAAAAATCTGTTAAATCTATTATTTTAAAGTTGCTCTTATTTTCCTTTGCAGTCAAAGTCATTAAAAAAAATATAAGTTTTCCTCAAATATAGTATGAATATGGTATTGTCTTTATAAAATGTTCCTATACCTTATATTTTTTATTCATTCTACTGAATATTTTAATATTGTAAACAAACAATATAGTTTTATATAAAGAGAGAGAGACAGAGAGAGAACGACTCCATTATGCGGCCATGCTGGGGCTCAACTTCCTTCGGGGCAGAGGGAGGCCGCTCTGCCTCATAAATTAATCAACCGGCATTCCAGGTTTTAATGACTGGTGTGGTTTCTTTGTGACATGTTTTGGCGCAACCAGGGCCTTTGTCAAAGGCACTGGTTGCGTCAAAATACGTCATGACTAAACCACACCGGTGATTATAGATAGTTAGTTAGATAGATAGATAGATAGATAGATAGATAGATAGATAGATAGCTAGATAGATAGATAGATAGATAGATAGATAGGAAATGCCTTTCTTGTTTTGCTAATAACTTTGGCGCCGTTTGACGAATCTTCACAAAACTATTTTTTAAAAGTGCTACTTTTTGTCTAGCTTGCACATGAAACATTTCGGGGTGATCTAGCGGAGGCAAAGAAAACAAGCATTGGCATAGCCAATAGGTCTCGCTTTTGGGACCTTATAAGTATTTAGTTATGCAGCACAATATCCTTGGTGCAACAACATTAACTGTTGCATGGTTAAACACTTATAAGGTCCCAAAGGCGAGACCTATTGGCTATGCCAATGCTTGTTTTTCTTGGCATGGGGCTTTGACCAGGACAATGTTGGGCCTACCGGAGCATACCAGGGAGGCACAGTCAGGCACACGCATGCCCGCAGCACTGGTACCTAGAGCTAATGAGCAATGCTGCCCAATGAAGGCCTCTTCCTGGTCACGTGCGTCTGCAGTAGCCGGCTTCTCTTTCAGCGATACCGAGGCCGCCCCAAGAGGTGGCACACATGCGGTCGCTGCAGGAAGTAGTGGGAGATGCCACGCTTCTTCACTCCTTCGAGCGCCGGAGTGGACACTGCCGGGGGCAGTGCGTTGTCATTGGGGCCACTCACCAACAACAGGCCGTCACGCCACTTGGCAGGGCTTCTCCTGCCTGGACATGGACGTGGGGACAGCAGCACCGCCACTCACCACCAACAGGCCGTCACGCCACTTGGCAGGGCTTCTCCTGCCTGGACATGGGGACAGCAGCACCGCACCGCTCTCCACACGCTCTGCAGAGGTAAGCACTCTTACGCATGGAGTAGACACAGATCCTCGTCGCCAATATGACGATCGTATCGGGGGCAAGAGGGTATGCTTAGGCCACACACCGGGGGGCCCTCTGGCTGCATGCTTGCTACAATGTAGCGTAAAGGCTGGTGGCACTCTACAACGAAGATCGTAGACAGCAGCTGCCTGAGCTTGCAGTTAGCCTGGGCGCAGAGGGTGGCCTACAGAGAGAGAGTGGCACCGGGCGAAACACTGCTAGGTACATAAAGCAGCGACGGGTGGAGAAACGAGTCTTGATGCTGCAGGCACGGCACCATAACACTTACGAACGGCCCGGCAAGGTGAGGAAAGTAAGAGGGCGAGCAGCAATGGTGCAGCAATAGTGCAAAAGATGACGCTCAGCAAAATACAAAACGGACACAATAACTACCACAGCACAGGCCTGCATGTTCAGTCCTCAGCTCACAAACTGTAGATTGGTCGATGACCTAACACAAAGCTACACTAACAGTATTAAAAAGCGAACGGTAGCGCACAAAAGCCTAGCACAGTTTTATGTTCTCACCTTTACCCACAAAGCGACATCCTCTAGGTGACTTGGATATCTCACTGGTCATTTTTAACTGACTGGATTCATGCAAACCTTAATAACAAGGCAATCCGAGCATTGTAGAAAAAGGTTATCACTGCATCAGGAATTAGCGCCGGCACAGATCAGCGGGCAATTTAGCATGTGGTGAAACATGGGGAAGAGTGATCTCAAACAAAGCAAATTGGCCCTGGAATGGGAAAAAAGTATACAAGCCCAAGAAAAAGTCACAGAGAAAGTAGCTAGTATGGGGTCATATTTATTTCTCTAACTCCTGATAGATTATCAGGCAGTATCAGTGTTTAGAGTGCATTGAAAATTCGACTAGTTCCACGCGTGCGAGTCAGGGTGTGGGATTTTAAATGACTTAAATATGCACCTACTTACACAAAAACATTGTGAATCGAGTCCTCTGTACTTATGTGGGACCATCACCCAAATGTTTGGAGGATGGCTGGTTTGTTCAGGAGCATTCATGATGTAACATATTTTCTCAATACACTGTATTTGGAATAACAGAAGGGCAAGTCACTTGCTTAGGCCATAGTATGGAAGAGAGAAGAGAGCCATCCCTTGCTCTTCCAAGAATCTAGCAGTTGCTGTAAAACAGCCTTTATTACTTGACCTGTGGACTTCAGGGTTTTCCGATTTGCTTAACGAAGGGAACTCCTCATTTTATGGCATTTGTGCACACAAACTGCAGGAAAGCAGAAAGGCTCTTTAAATAGATCTAGAGTCGGGTTGAGTAATGATTAGCAGGTTAGTCATGCTGAAGATGGCTTTAGAAATGAGCATTCTGTTAGAGGCAGAGTTGTCTTTGTCAATCCTCAAAAATGCATTGAATGCTCTATTGCGTCATGATAATACAGTAACACATGCACTGAGGGGTTTATTCTTCTCTTTCAATCTTAAAACAATAGTTTCTGTGACTCTGTTGCGTCTGGAGTTTCAATAAGGATATTATCTGAGATCTTCTCATTCTGAAAGGAGAGATGGCTTGGGGACAGTTATTGGTTCCACAATGCAGGCTGGTCTGAAAGAGGAATTTAGTTTATTTAATTGTGAATCTTTCAGTTTACCTGGATAGCTGATTTACTATATCATCACCCTTGCAACACCAAACTAAACTTTGGACCAAATTTAAAGGCGGGCGGCAATGGGTCCTTTGCCATAAAAACAGACATCATGTGTTCTGACCTCAGTGTTCCTTCCAGCCCATTAAGAAAGTGGTGGAAACGGTGCTCCTGACACATGAGCTACCTCATGTTTTGGCATCGTGATAACCAATCGGACAGAGGGCACGCTTGTAGATTCAGCATTGGACCAGTTGCGCAATTTAGAATGGCCAATCCACCATGCTTTCCAGGGGTGCCACTTCTGCGCACGCCCACCTTGTGAACCACGGTGATCTTCCACAGAAAACCCTTGAAATATTTGTGACTGCTAGCAGAAAACACCTATTTGAGGCCACATTTTTGTAAGAGTTCATAGTTGTCACAGTAGTTCAAAACTGTTGTCGGGGCACGGTGGACCAACTGCCTTGGAGAGTTTTTCCTTTGGACGCATCTGCTGTGCCAGCGGGAGCCACTTCGATGCAAGAGCCACACCATGAATGCTTGATTACTACTTCTAAGGATTCTAGATTCACCTGCCAAAGGCTGAGTAGTCCCCTTAGCAATACCTCCTTAAAAAAAAAATGGAACATCATATGCTATCAAAAAAGGTAATTTATTCAGTGAATAAAGGTTTTGGCGTCAGATAGGTTATGCATATTAGCTTAGTCTTATTTACTGTTGCCAAGCAGAAGCACCAAACAATAATATTGTGATGTAATGAAGACACTGGCATTACAGGGCCTGAAAAACAGGTCCATTCACAAATCTCTGACTACAAAACTAACAGTGGGTTAGTTACTACGTAGATTTCTGACCACAGCATTCCACAGTCTGCTGAGGAAAGAAGCCTGTTCTGACCTGTTAGCAATGGGCTGCCACACCTCCGTAAATGATCTTTTGACTTCAAGACACACTGTTAAGTAGTGTGCAAACTTCACAAATTTTGCACACCCCTCGTATGGCTACATGTCAATAAAACGTGTGGCTGCTTGACATCCTTTCTACCCACCTAGTGTAAGACAGACCATTTTGAAACTTTCCAAAGAACTAAATCCCAAGGCAAACCGATAACCTATTTATTTTGCTTCTTATGCGTAACTAGCACTAAGGTAATGTGTACTTAAGTATTTATTGGATACGTCAGTACTGGAAAAACAGTTACCAAGCCGAGACGGACAGCAAATAACCAACACAAACTATTAAAGAATGGAAACATACAGGCTGAAAAGTGTGTTTGCAATGGCTGGTGAGATACCTTTACCCCATACCCGTCAACTCAACCGCATTCGGTGGGTGTTGCACTCTTTCTACTTTTGTTCATCTGTTATTCATCTGCCTGACAAACAAAATGCCTCTATAGACTTTAATGGAGTCTTCAGCTTTTCGTACCTCTATCACCCACCAAAAAAGTGTTCATTCCCCATTGACCTAAATGGGATCACCTCAAAATTTCTTGATGTCACCTTGATTTATGAGGCAAAGGATTGGTGCTTTGCTAACAGTCGCTTTCTGATTCTTTCTGAATGTTTATGCTGTCTGAAAATTTTGCACTTCTTTTCCAACTGCCTCTCGTTCGTTTGTAGTGCTCTCCCTACAAGACAGGTAAGGTTTACGAGATCAGGGCTTCCAAAATTAAGGGGGTTATCAGGATGGCGGAAGGACCGCCACCGCCAGCCGTGCGGTGGCGATCCGTTCGCCATCCAAAGTGGATTTTGCCCCCGTCACATTACGATGGCGGGGGAATCCAGACACGGACAGTGGCGGACGCAAAGACCGTCCGCCACTGAACCGCCGCAGGCAATCGGTACGATTGCCCGGCGGACGGCCCAATGAGTCCTAAATGGTGGCGGTGCCTAGCAGGTACCGTCCACCAAATTAGGATGCTGGCTGCAGACAGCATTTCCATGGCGGTGATGCCGCCATGGAAAGGCTGGTGGGGATTGGTGACGGGGGCCTGTTGCGGGCCCCCCTTGTGTTGGGGGGAGGTGAGGGTGCACTTGGGGGGTACCCATGGTACCCCCCTACATTTCACAGCACTACGTGGCAGGCACCGCATGGTGCCTGCCACATAGTGCTGTGAAATGCATGACATGCTGTTTTAGCATTGCGGCGGGTGCTGCTGTCAGCAGCACCTGCCGCAATGTTAAAAATCACAATCCGACCGCCATGGTGGCGGTCGCATCCTGATCGGGTGTGCGGGACCGCCGCATGCATGGCAGACGGTCCCGGTTTACACCAGGATGGCGGACGGACTCCAGTCCGTCCGCCATCCTAATGACCCCCTAAGTTTTAATTGGGCAGCCAGTCCAACACATGTTTTTGGTAGAGTCACAACTGCCTGATGGTGTTTCCCATGGTAAAGTGGATGGTCGCCCTGCCATCATGAATGCCATCCTTCTGGGTACTCCTTTTTTTTTTTTTAAACCTTTTTTTATTATTTTTGATCATGACATACATGTTCTTGTAATACTACGCAATGTTTTAAAAGAATGAAAAAAATCCAAATAATTTTATGTTCACAAATAGTTTATTAAAAATGAAATTCTCACAATCTATCGAGGATTGACGGATTTTTCAATATATTAAAATATATTTATATATACACATACGATACTTATATAAAATATAAAAATAGTTATTAACAGTATAAAATAAACACCAATAAGTTATGAATAAATAAAATTCGATATAAATAAACTTCAAATCAATTAAAGTATTGCACTTACATTATACTGAAGGCTACAAATCTTTTAACAACTGCTCAGGGAAAGCAGGCCAGATGTATTTAGCAAATCATTATTTGTATCAACAGTTTCCAATTAAGTAGGAGAGGAACGTTACAGAAAATACAGTGTTTGAAGTCCTACATTTTTTTGCGAAAGTGGTCGTAATGGAATATATGTTTACTTGACATTTGTCGGAATAAACTCTAAAATAAAATCAGTGGCAAAAATTTGAATGTTGATTTTGCACTAATTCTTCAGTAAGTAGAGAAACAAGCACGTTGTTTTAGATCGAGATTGTTCATTTGTTGACTGAATGTATGTGCCACTACTTTTTGTACGCAGGAAAAGGGAATAAAATGATAAATAACTTATCCTATTATATTTTTTAAAGGATTAAAACAATTTCCTTTTTAGGAAGTTATGAGTAACATCAAACCATAGATTTTACATTGACCTTCAGTTATGTTATTAGAAAATGACATGTTGCTCAGAAAAACAATCATATGAGCCATGAAATTGTCACATTAATGTACATATATTGCACACTGGCCTATTTAAAACTTGCCTTTGGTATATGTAATTTTCTAATATGTCTTAGGTTCTGTCTTGATACAGCGGAAAATTACTTGTTTAAAAAATGAACTTCACCAGTTCATAAAAGGTCACTCAGAGTGACTTCATGCAAGGAAAATCTGCCTTGTTTATAAATTAATGTTTTGTTCTATTGGTCTCATACTTTCATGAAAAAAAAACAGACACAGATGTAAACAGGACTTTCAGTTATTGAACTGCTCTGTCCCTTGATATTGCAACATGTCTATATGCAGCAATCTTCCAAATGCAGCTATTATAGAGAGGGTGGTTATGATTTGCATTTGCCTTTCATAAACCTCTATAAAAAAGGTGACCAAGGCAGCATTCATGAAATCTGACTAACAGATTATTTAATCAAACCTGTGCTGAAAGTTCATAATAGTCCTCATATTCGCCATGGAAAACTTTTATAAAAGGTTGTCCATGTTGTTTTCCCTTTCTATTTGTTGGTTATGAATATGAGGCCAATTTCATCTTACATTCTAAGTACAAAATCAAATCTATGTATTTCATAAGTGATGGGGTAGTGAATGATTGAATTTGAATCATTAAGTCATCATAGATAATCTTATTCAGTGCATTACGCAAAATTTCTAGTGCATGAATGTCTTTATCAAATAAAACAATCCCTGAAGAAGATATATCCATAAGGATGCTGCAATTAACACATTACGGATCCCCAGCTAATACTTCTTTAAACAGACTAAACCCTCTGCACTTTGTCCGATTTAGGAAGGTCCTGTAAAAGGGCACAAAGGCATGAGTGGTCTATGGAATGAGTGAAGGTGACATTTTTGTTCCAGTCCCCAACAGAATGGAAAGATAGCGTCAGATGAGTACAAGCAATATTCCGCATCTTGTTCTGTATCTTGGCAACAAAGTTTGAGAAGAATTACTCTGAAAATATTACTATGCACAGTGACACTTCCTAACAAGCATGTCCTCAAATGGTGTCAGAGTCAATTCTCCTGCGCTGTTGTAGTGCATGAGTACCAAGGGTTCATAGCTAGCAGGAACACAACAGGGGCCCGGAGTAGCGCCATTGGACAAGTGGTGCATCCGGGACTTGACCTGTGCATGCATACTTGCTGGCTTGTAGTTATGAGGGCAAGACCCATCACAAAAGAACATGGTATAGCTCTCTGGAGCAATGACCCAATCCGTCCAGCCAATCTCTTTAAAAGAGACATGTAAGGATTTGCGGCAACAATGCTTCTCATTTTTCTTGCAGTCCTCTTGATCTGGTTTTGGGAGCTCCCTGGTCTTTCTCGCCCTGGTTTTGCTAGCCTCCCGAGTTTCCACTTCCAATATCAAGGAGTCAGTCCACTTTCTGTATTGGTTAACATCCGAAACAAGTGGAAAATCAGAGACCAACATTAATTTCAGCTGCAAACGTTCTTCAGAGCTTGCGACCCACTGCTGGACAGCCTTCACAACGTTTAGATTTAAAGATCCAGTTTCAAAAGGCTTGGAATCAAGAAGTTTGAGCTCTGGTTCACCGTTTGCCTCGCTTGATTCTGTCACCTTATAAATATTCACCATTGGTGGCGGTCGGTAGTCTTTTCTGGCAACGCTTTGGGCAGAAAGAAAATGCTTCTGCAACTGAAGCTCGGCCCTCAAGACGCTCAGCCCTTGGTGGAGTGCCAGAGTTCTGGAAAATACAAGGTTGACCGCGTGACTGGGTTTTTCTTGCTTCTGACGCTTGTCTGTTGTCTTGATCTTTAGAGTCACTATAAGAAAGAATTAAAAGTTATAGAAAATCCACCTGTAAACACACATATACAATGCAGATTGGGAGAGGGCAAAGTACAACTGGCAATGATAAATACAAAAGACTCTGCCACTATTTTTTTAATCTCGGCTTGACTTTCACATGGTCTTAAAAAATGTTTTTTTGCTATAAACCCTAAATATGTAAAGGGCATTTAGGCTTTGTTACAGTTATACTATTGGCATCTATAGTGTGCATATGCAGAAGGATCCTAACACCAAAAGGCATAAGACAAAGCTATTTGTGTCCGGTCGCTGCAGCATTTGCTACTCTTTGTGGACTATATCAATAGGGTTCCTCAATGAACATTGTCATTGTTCTATAAGAAATATTTCCCAATGCACTTCATAAAATTTAGTCATTAAAATGTAGTTGTGCTGCAATTTGCAGCACCACCCGGCATATTTGTGAGAACTTTCAACAGGTTCAAAAATTAATATATCTCATAATGAGAGCCAAAACTAATACTTCCTTTCAGTTTGAATTCTTGAAACTGCCACTAACCAAACACAAGAAGGAAAAGGGTGAAAACTTATCTGCCTTCCAAAAGTGTCTAAAAAGAGCCAAGTCACTAAACTGTTTCTGTACTTCCACTCAAGAAGTCTGAACACCGAGTGATCCACATTTCACAAGAAAGAGGTATTTTGAAAATTGCCAGCACTCTGGTTACATAAGAACTTCCAAAATGGTGGCAAAATGAATGTGAGATTTCAAGTCTTTATAGCGAATAGGTTCTCTCACTACAGCATCAGTCTGAGTAATGGAATACCAAGATTGGATGTAAATAACATCCGTTCCCAGCCTGCTGGTCTAAATTCTGCCTTAATGCTGCACACCCATGGATTTTTCTTGCACAAATTTGTCCAGATATTACCTGAATGTATTGAAATGTGGAAAAGAGGTTGGTTACGAAAAAATATATTGGTTCCAAATTTTGCTCTTGGGCTGATTTACAGCCCGATTACGAGATTAATGGTCCGACCGCCGGACCGCCATTGTGGCGGTCAGGAGAACGCAGTCAAGCCTGCAACTTCCCGACCTCCGTATTCCAAGTTGACCGCCATGCTGGCGGTGTGCCGGCAGCGGTCTTGCGGTGGCAGCATATTTTGGCTCACAGAGTGAGCCTTAAGAAAATGCTGCTGCACTGTCGTGCGTGCACTTTTACCATGCAGCATGTCGTGCATGGCACACAGTGCACGCACGAGAGCGCAGCATAGGGGGGCACAATGCCCAATGGGTGAAAACGCATGGGGGCCCATTTAGGGCCCCCTCCTTGCCTTTCTGCCAACCTTTTCATGGTGGGATCCTCGACATGGATAGGTTGTCAGAAAGTCAACTCGTAATATGCACGGCGGTGCCGATATCGGCACTGCCTCCATTCCTTGCCGCTTTACACATTGTCGCGGGATCCAGGATCCTTGTGGTGGCGGCAGTCTTGTATCAGCCTTGTTGCAGCCCGACCGCCGCACTCGTAATCCAGCGGTCAGAACATCGAGGTTGCGGCAGTCGGACTGCCACCGCGAGTACAGCGGTCTTCGGACCGCATACTCGTAATCAGGCTCTTAGAGCTGAGGGTAAACTGAACAAATTTGCAGTCTGCATTTGCAGTTACTGGCAGCAATTCTCAGGGCCACACCAGTAAAAAGGCTAAAGTAACAGGCAAAACTGGGACAAATAACATCATGTTTCCACGTTGCACACCAAAGTACAAATCAAGCTCAAAACTTGAAAAACACTTGGGACAAAATATTTCTGCTGATTTGTTGTTGCTCCACGGTTTAGCACCGTTTTTGGAGTATATTTGCATGGTCATTTAGACGGCGGTGACAGTGCTAGAACAGGTGCAAATAACAGGTGCAAATAGCAATATTAGTCCAAAATACTTAGCTATTGTGAAAAGGCATTGAATCACCTCTCACCACAAACTTAATTTGAAAACTTAGGACAATTTTGTATAATTAATACGTGGATCAACGAGCAAAATTACCACAAAGGTGTGTTGGGGGAGGTGCATAATTTCTTGTCAGTCGTTAGGGACACTCAAATCAAACGACAAAGCAGTAGCTGGCGTACTTGGACACAACAACCAAAAGGTTAGCTGCTGGGCTGTCAGCTTTGGAATGACATTGCAAATCATTTGAGATCCGTTACTGACTTGAACACTTTGAAAAAACGACAGAACTTTAAAAAAAGGTTCTTCCGATTTTAAATGCTGTTTGTTTTCGTCTTTGCCCACCCAGAGGCCTTTGTGCCTCAGACCCTTGTCTTTTCTCTCTGTCCGTTTTCTCCTCCCTCATCTTAAGCCGCCACATCACTGTTGCAACACCCAGCAAGTTACAGGATTTAGGAGCTGGTGTAGTTTATTGCTCTGCTAAATAAACATAGAAATCAAGTCTGAATCTTGGCAACGAGTGAGTTCGACTTTTGTCTCAGACAAGTCACTCCGTCCATCATCCCCTTTGATTTTGCTATGTTCGCCCTAAATTGGCAGGGTATGCCCAGACGTGGGTCCCTTGCTCACTTTGCCACTGGATTCAAGATAGCCTGGCTGATGACGGCTGTAAGCCAGAAACCGGTCCCAGGATGCTTGATTCCGGTCCAGGGAAGACATGGCTTGGCAGTTCGGGCTGGACTGTTCCCATGAGGCACAGGGTCAAGACTGATTTGCATATGGCCATGTCTGAACTGGGGTGGCGGAGTGAGCTAAAGAATGATGATGGATTAAACCCAGATCAGTTGACTGGGGGTGAGTGCTTGCAATGTTCAACACTCCGTCCATCATCCCCTTTGATTTTGCTATGTTCGCCCTAAGTTGGCAGGGTATGCCCAGACGTGGGTCCCTTGCTCACTTTGCCACTGGATTCAAGATAGCCTGGCTGATGACGGCTGTAAGCCAGAAACCGGTCCCAGGATGCTTGATTCTGGTCCAGGGAAGACATGGCTTGGCAGTTCGGGCTGGACTGTTCCCATGAGGCACAGGGTCAGACTGATTTGCATATGGCCATGTCTGAACTGGGGTGGCGGAGTGAGCTAAAGAATGATGATGGATTAAACCCAGATCAGTTGACTGGGGGTGAGTGCTTGCAATGTTCAACACTCCGTTCATCATCCCCTTTGATTTTACTACTTCTGCTCCAGCTGCCACTAAATATGTTTAAATATGACATGATTCCATTTCTAGCCTTTTCATTACAGCAACCGTGGCAAATTTTATTTTTAAAGTATGTAAGCTTTGTATATTGCCAACTTCTCGAAACGTATGGTGATTTTGCTTCCTTGGTCAGGGAGCACACTCCCATTATCAACCTGTGAGGACCTGACCAACTTTTATCAGTGGAGAGCTGCGTCTACAACACTTTAATGAGATGCTGTGTGTGCCTGGTGTCAAGCACACAAAGTCACAACCTGGCACCTCTGCACCTTATCATGTCTGTGTCCACACCTGAGAGTTTCCTTACTAAAAAAAAAACACTGAAAAGCCAAAAGGGCTGACATAAATTTCTAGTTATATGCTATCCCTATTGGCTTTGGCAATGCTTGTTAGCTGGAAGGATGGGGTGGAGGCATAAAGCAGCTTAACAGCAGCACTGGTTCTTTGTAATCCTCCCCTGGACCAACAGAAGGTTATCACACCCAATGACAGTGTGAAAAGGAGTTGCCATGCGGCACGCCCAAAGTCTTGCGAGCTCCTCACGCCATTCATTTGTGGCTGAACTCAAGATTTCATCAGTCTGGAAGTCAGGCAATCTGATAGTCAGGCAATCTGATGTAGAAAGTGAGATGGAAGTGGAGCAGCCATTTTTAGGTCAGGCTCAGACTTGAGTCTAATGAAAGCAGCTGGAAAGTTATTGTTATCCAACTCAATGGCACTGATTTTATTGACCTCAGAAGGATGAAAGGCTGAGTGGACCCGCTGGGATATGAACCTGTGACACTGAAGTCGAACACAGGCCTCCAAAGTGGACGCATTAGTCCACTAAGCCACCAGTCCCAGAAAGATGTAAAATAGTCTCAGATGCATCCCAATGGAGACTAATGACACACCCAAACAGGCAACGGAAGGCCAACAGAAAGATGGAGAGACTTAACAGTCCTATGAGCTCATTCAGGATGTCCTTGCACACCATAACTCGAGCCCCTGCCATGTCCAGTTAGCCGATGGCATGTAAACATGAACAGTTCTCTACAAAGAAAGGATGAGCAATGGGGTGCATTTGTGCATGGCATACCGTAGTATATAATATAAGACCTACACAAACACTCGAGATATATATATATAGAGAGAGAGAGAGAGAGAGAGAGAGAGAGAGAGAGAGAGAGAGAGAGAGAGAGAGAGAGAGAGAGAGAGAGAGAGAGAGAGAGAGAGAGAGAGAGAGAGAGAGAGATATGTGGCGCCGGGGCGACTGACGCTGGAATCTGGGGCTCACGGTTCGATCCCCGGCGGCAGCCCAGCACCATGTGACTCTGGAATCTGAGGCTCACGGTTCGATCCCCGGCACCGGCGGCAGCCCAGCACCATGTGACTCTGGAATCTGGGGCTCACGGTTCGATCCCCGGCGGCAGGTCAGCCCAGCACCATGTGACTCTGGAATCTGGGGCTCACGGTTCGATCCCCGGTGCCGGCGGCAGGGCAGCCCAGCACCATGTGACTCTGGAATCTGGGGCTCACGGTTCGATCCCCGGCGGCAGGTCAGCCCAGCACCATGTGACTCTGGAATCTGGGGCTCACGGTTCGATCCCCGGCGGCAGGGCAGCCCAGCACCATGTGACTCTGGAATCTGGGGCTCACGGTTCGATCCCCGGCGGCAGGTCAGCCCAGCACCATGTGACTCTGGAATCTGGGGCTCGCGGTTCGATCCCCGGCGGCAGGGCAGCCCAGCACCATGTGACTCTGGAATCTGGGGCTCGCGGTTCGATCACCGGCGGCAGGGCAGCCCAGCACCATGTGACTCTGGAATCTGGGGCTCACGGTTCGATCCCCGGCGGCAGGTCAGCCCAGCACCATGTGACTCTGGAATCTGGGGCTCACGGTTCGATCACCGGCGGCAGGGCAGCCCAGCACCATGTGACTCTGGAATCTGGGGCTCACGGTTCGATCACCGGCGGCAGGGCAGCCCAGCACCATGTGACTCTGGAATCTGGGGCTCACGGTTCGATCCCCGGCAGGGCAGCCCAGCACCATGTGACTCTGGAATCTGGGGCTCGCGGTTCGATCCCCGGCGGCAGGGCAGCCCAGCACCATGTGACTCTGGAATCTGGGGCTCGCGGTTCGATCCCCGGCGGCAGGGCAGCCCAGCACCATGTGACTCTGGAATCTGGGGCTCACGGTTCGATCACCGGCGGCAGCCCAGCACCATGTGACTCTGGGCAATAGCTTGCTTAATCTTCCCGACGGCCCCCAGCGCCGGGATGCCTTCGTGTAGCTGTTCGCGCTTTACAAATACTGGATTTATTTATTATTATTTATACCAAACATTAAAAAATAGCTATTCTGTGTTTGTTTGAGGCCAATAAGGGAGATGTATTTGACAGTAGGAGCGATAATACGAACTAGAATTGCCAGAATCATTAGAAAGTAAATGTTAACCTGCTTTCTAATCCTGACAGCTCACATTATTAACTTGTGGGTAGAATCCACAGAAAACTTGATAGAAAAGGAGGAGGCAGCATTGGGTTGCATGGGGCGCGGTACATTGGTTATGCAGAACAAACTGACTACATTTGCATTTGTTCCAGAGGAAGCCGCTAGAGTGTCATGTGTACACAATGTATGACTTTGGTCATTCTGTGTATCCTTCGATGGCACATAAATCCAACCCTAATTTACATTATTTTTGTCTTTAAAACATGGACTTCTCCTTTACCATTTCTGACGTGCGTCCGTGATCTAGGGGTTGTTCCTGCATGTAACATTTGTGAAAATGGCAGTTTTTATGTGCTCTGTCGTTAGACCACGATTAATCAAGATATGTTTGATTTAAAATACGAAATCCGTTATTAATGTGCCCTAGCATCCTCAGGTTCAGGCACCAAGATGCTATTTATCATTTGGTGGATTTTGAACAAAAATTGTCAAAGTTATGAGCAAAAGAAAATCTTTCTTTTCTGTCTAGAAAGTGCAATATAACCTTAACAATACATTTATGGTTATTAATGTGACTTATATCAGCATTCATTCCATTTCTAAGCACTAGGTATTTCGGCAGAAACAGGAAAATAGAGCTGTTGGGGGTAATGTGCAGAGGATCACACACTAGTCAGCTAGAGAAGTTCAGGGTACGCCCCGTAGGTGGATGTTATATAGTCAAAAACATAGCCACGCGACCACAACACTTTTATTTGCCAACTTAATTGCGTGTACCTCCGGTTGATGAAAGGCTGAGTCCGCAGAACTGTAACTTGCAGAATAGCACAGATCTCTTCGCTGAGTGTGCGACTGACTGAGATGTCTCACTAGTATCCCATTATTAAAGGTATTCGGTTTTTTCAAGGTTCTCAGAGATAACAAGAAAAAGGCTGTGAGTGAACTGAAAACAGTATGAATGGAAAGCGGATTTTAATCACGGCTTCCTCTCTTAATCAACGTGATCGTCAGCAAAGAGTTTTATCTCCATCAGCGGACAAAATCGGAAGTGCTTAGAAACAGACTGAAACCCGACAATAAGTCACGTCGTAGAGTCGGTTATTCTTTAAAGTCTGTGAGCGCCAAGAGGCAATGCAGTTTGCAGTATTGCGCTATATACATATATCATCATCATGAATTCAACAAAAGTTTAAGAGGTCGGCAGACTTACATTTGGGAGTTAGGAGATGGACTCTCGTCTCTGTCGCTCTCAGCATGTTCTCTACTCGGCTGGAGTTGCCTTTCAGCTCCAGCAGCTTCTCCTCGTAAATCGTGTACATCCTCTGTAGCGCCTCCTTGTCCAGCCTCTGGGGGGTGGGCGGAGGTCTGTGGAGCCCCAAGCGCTCCAAGATGCCTCTCTTCACCGCCTCCAGCTGTATCCGCTTCTCCTGCTCCCCCAGCGGCCGCAGCTCCACCGCAGTGAGGAGGACGAGGAGGGCCAGGCAGGCCTCGGAGTAGTGCCTGGCGCCCTGGGCTGTGCGCCGCATGGTGCGGTGGGTGGGCACCCGGCAGCGCTGCGATGCAGGACTCCCCGAGCCAGGCGCTTTGCACGCCAGTGTAAGCGCCCCGGGAATGAATGAAAGCCTCCATTCTTGGCCTTATATTGAGCTGAACTTTGATTCGCCACCCGCCCACGCACACACACGTGAAGACGTCACTCACGGTGTGAAGAAGAAGAAAAACAATGCCAGGGCAGCAGCAGCCGTCCGTCCTCCCAGCCTGGCTGCTCCCCGAGCTCGGGGCTGTGTGCGGATCTTGTTTAACTTGAGTTCCCCCCAGGCGGAAAAGCCAACCGGGCGGCCCTCGCCAGTGAAGCACGGTTTCTTCACTGACTGCAGGAGCAGCAGAGCCCAAGCCTAGCATTCATACACCAGTCTCTCAACCCAAGAAAGGAAGAGAGAGAGCAGGGAAGCCGCAATCAAAGGATCAGGGGGGACTCGACCTGGGTGAAGCGTCCTCCCCATGCTCTGAATCTGAAAGTCAGGCATCCTGGGACCGGTTTAGGGGCATCACTCCTCATCAGCCAGGATAGCTTGAATCCAGTGGCACAGTGATCCCGGGACCCACTGGGCATATCCAGCGCATTTAGGGCGAGAAAGTAAAAGACACACAGATGATGGGCGGAATGCAGAGCAAATCAAACATTCATCCCCAGTCAAGAGATCTGGGTTAAGTCCATTGTTCTGTTGCTCACCATGCCACCCCAGTTCGGACACAGCCATATGCAAATCAGTTTTGACCCTGTGCCTTATGGAAACAGTCCAGCCAGAACTGCGGTCCTCCCTGGACCTGGCCTGGCAGTTTGGGCTGGACTGTTCCCAATGGGCGTAGGGTCAAGACTGATTTGCATATGGCTGGGTTCAAACTAGAATGGCATGGGGAGCAAAACAAAACGATGGATTTAGGCCCAGATCTCTGTACTGGGGTGAATGTATGACATTGTTCTGCATTCTGTCCATCAATTGTTCTTTTTGCATTTGTCACACCGAGTGGGACAGGTATGCCCAGACGTGGGTCCAGCGCTCTCCATGCCACTGGAGTCAAACTATCCAGGATGATGAGGGGTGAAACCCCGAAACCGGTCCTAGGATGCTTGTTTCCGGTCCAGGAAGGGCCTGGCTTGGCAGTTCGGGCTGGACTGTTCCCTTTGGGCGCAGGGTCAAGACTGATTTGCATATGGCTGGGTTCAAACTTGAATGGCATGGTGAGCAAATAAACGATGGATTTAGGCCCAGATCTCTGTACTGGGGTGAATGCATGACATTGTTCTGCATTCTGTCCATCAATTGTTATTTTTGCATTTGTCACTCCGAGTGGGACGGGTATGCCCAGACGTGGGTCCTGTGCTGTCCGTGCCACTAGAGTCAAACATTCTGGCTGATTAGGTCTGAAACCCCGAAACCGGTCCTAGCATGCTTGTTTCCAGTCCAGGGAGGACCTGGCCTGGCGGTTTGGGCTGGACTGTTCCCATTGGGCGAAGGGACAAGACTGATTTGCATATGGCTGGGTTCAAACTGGAATGGCACGGGGAGCAAACAAACAATGGATTTAGGCCCAGATCTCTGTACTGGGATGAATGTATGACATTGTTCTGCCTTCTGTCCATCAATTGTTCTTTCTGACTTCGACTTTGGCTGACAGGCAGTGACGTAACACAGGTCCCTGCAGGGCGGGGGGCCCCCGAGTTGCAGGGGGGCCCCCTCAGCACAGTACTCTGGCCCAAGAGCTCCTGATTAAAAACGGAGCAGGGCCCCTCCGTGCACCTTACAGGGGGGCCACCTCAAGTTTCGTTACGCCATTGCAGACAGGATTTACTCTGTGATGGAGTAAAGTACTCCGTCACCTCGCCAGAGTACATACCTGGCAAATTTAGAGATGTCCCATCCTGCATTGGCAAGAAGTGCTGTCTTTGTCAATGCACTGAAAGTTGGACAGATGGCTCTGTCACCATGACAGAGCTGGACAGTGGACTTTAAAGGCTTTTTTAGTGTGTGTGCTGGAAGTCCTGGCTAAAGAGAATGTGGCTGCACCTGCATCCTACTACGGGCCTTCTCCTCAGTGTCTCCCCATTGTAGGAGTGAGTAGAAAGAAGTTAACCACCATGTACTATCCTATAATACCCACTATCCTTTTCAATCCAACTAACAGACTAACATGTCCACAGCTCAAATTGATTTCATATCTCCCTATACTAATTCACCACTAATCTCTTTGGGTTCCGGAGTAGCGTGCTACTTGCCGAAAAATCTCTTTGATGCCTCATCAGGGGTAGTAAGCACTATATGAATGTAATTACAATTACCAAAGGGGAGGCTGAATTGTTGGCTGAGACCTGAAGCAGGGGTTGTGGGGCCTGTTTCTCCCTGAATCCCCCAACCTGAGTCCCAAACAAGTGTCACTAGTGTTTGGGTGCATTCAGGGCACAAGTCCTATAAAAAGAGGTGGGGGAACTGACCAGGTTAGGCAGTATGCAAGTGACATCATGACGCGTGCCATCACAGCACATGATGTCACAACGCGTGACATTCACGTGGCATCACAAGAAGTGACCTCACTGGAAGTGACATCACAAGAAGTGACATCAGCTACTAAAATCTCACACACATGCTTATCAGGTGTATCATGAGTACATTTAAGTGCATTATGATAATTAACAAATGAGATTTGGAGTCGGGGTTGTGCCAAAAAATTGGTGCAATCCTGGTCAAAATCTGGGCCACAAATAATAATTTTTTTAAAAAACCCTGCCACAAAGTAATTGGCTACAAGGAAAAGTATGGCAGTAGATCATTTCTGTTTAATTGGTTGCAAAGTCTGCATTTTAAAATATTTGAGTAGGTTAAGGCATCTGCTGCAGAGGTGGGCAGTATATCTCAGGGAATAATAATAATGGTGAGATAACTCTGGTGGTTAATGCATTTGTTGGAAAGATCTGTGTTTTGTGTAGTCCCGAATTTGAATCAAAGAAGTATAGAAGATTAATTTGTGTCCTGCAAAACATAATCACCCACTGTTCTTGGGGGCGGAGGGACAGGGCGTTTGGGGATTGTTGAACCTCTATTTTGTTGCTACCTTCTTCGGGTTTGTTATTCATGATATTGCAACACACATGGTGTGCATCTTATACAATGTTGTGAGCATAAATGTACCACTTAATTATGCACTAGTGCTCTGATATGTGTATGTTATAACATATGCCAACTGAAAATGCAATAAAATGTTTGTTTTTTAAAGTTGTCTCCTGCAAAGCACATCATGTGACATGCAGATCACAGATTTTTATTTCATGTAGATAGCTAAGTGGATTACTGCTTCGAACACAGAGATCCTTTTGTTACTTGCAGTTCATAAATTGTAATCTTTGTAGGAGACCACAGCGAGCTATGAAGGGCATTTTACTCCTACACCTTGTAACCCTGACTGTCTCATGTAACATCTTGAACATTGATTTGCACACGTACATGATTTATTTTGAATGGATAATGTGTATGTTATGTAAAGCGCTCTAACACTCTGTATTGGGATGAGTAGCGCTATCAAAGAAATAAATAGTGCTATTTAAATTGTTATTTGTGTAAATACTGGGGCAGACAAGCCCATCTGACGTTCATACAGGTCATGCACTTATATACAGGGACTGAACAAAGTAAAAAGCATGCATCTCTTAAGTACCAGTGAAGAGATAGCAAGCTGTGTGCTTTTGTTTCCTCTCCATTGCATTTGCATGTAAGTGTGAGGTTCCAGGACTCCTCCAGTCAGATACTCGAACAAAAGGAGGCCTGATGGCCCCTTAACTCATTCCTTTGTCTTTCACCCAGCTGGAGGTGAGAAAAAAGCCCCCGCCCGCAGTTGCTGCTGGGAATGAAAAGCCTACAACGTGCAGGAGCTGTTGAACGTGTTTCGGTGTCTGAAAATCACACTGGGATAAGTTCAGCATATTTCTGTGAGGCCCAACTTCTTGGCAGGGTGGACGGCGTCCACCCAGTGAAAATAGTGGGTGGACGCCGTGTACCCGTGTGCACCCCTGACTCGTGCCCCGGGTGCATTTGAATGTACCAGCTTGGATGTACCTGACCTGTCCCCCACATCCAGTTCTGTGAGATTCAAGACAGTTGGCTGGTAACTGTGATTCGTTTGTTTTTTCTTGTGTAAGAATGGCCTCCAATGGATGCTTTTGGTATAACACTAACTCTTCACTTTCTTTGTCTTGAAAATTATTTTCTTGCGTTTTCTATAAAAATGAATGTCTTCTGATTGCCTTATCCATTCCTCTTATTTTAACCATTGCATCCTTTGCTTTGTATGAAAGGAAACTGGTCTCAGAGAAGAAGAAGCCATGAGGATGTACAAAAGACAAAAAGGTGATGGTTGAAGTGCTTGCAAATTTTCTCAGCCACTGGCAATTGCTTGGAGCTGCATTCCAGTCGATTGTTTTTCACCAACTATGCGATGCCATAGACAAACTAAATGCAAATAAGTCTTGTTCCTGTGCCAAAAGGAATAGTCCAGCCCGACTGCCAAGCAGCAAGGTCCCCTTTGGAAAGGAATTCAATAATCCCAGCTTGGTTTCGGCTTACTTAGGCCTCATCAGTGAGGTACCTTTGAGTCCTGTGAACCAGTGAACACGACCAATGTCTGAGCATATGCATCAGCCTTAGGGCGTCACACTGAGGAAAACACTCAAGTGATCGGTGAAATGCTTGCAAATAGTCTCAGACTCAGTAGGTGCCGGCACAGATCGGGGGTGGTGGGGTGGGGGATGAGGGGTAAGGGGATTATACAAAAAAAAGAAAAAATGTTTACCTTATTGCCGCGTCTCTCCGTCGTCTCTCCTCTGGAATGGAACAGGAAGCAGGCAGCCATGCTCCCCTGATCAATCACAATGCTGCAATGCAGCGTTGTGATTGGTAAGCACCCAGGCTCCCCTGACCAATCATAATGCTGCAATGCAGCATTGTGATTGGTCTGAGTGCCGTGACAGCTCTCAGTCAGGGACTGGGAGCCTGGGCATGTTCTCCACGCAGACTGTAATGCATAGGATAGGGCCGGCCAAACAGTTATTACGCACTTAGGAGGGTGCTGCCACTCCTCCCCTGCCCTGCGAGCAGAGTGGCCCCGCCCCGTCTTGCAAAACTGCCGCAGCAGGACGAAATAAAATGATAATGACATTACGTTATCATTTTATTTTTCATTTCTTTAACTGCTTCAAAACAGTGGGACGACACTCCTCTGCCTTAGTGGAGGAGCCGCCACTGCTCAGACTCTCACACATCACCCACATTAAAAATAAATTAAAGGAAAACGGTATTTAAAGCAATCTGTGTAAGAACTATTCAAGGTCATCAGGGCAATACTCTGCAGAGCTGGCTGTATCAGTGGCCCCCTAAAAAGGCTGTGGCCCTGGGCCACAGCCCAAGTTGCCCATGCCTTAAAACATCTCTGACTCATTATAGTTCCCATACTTTTTTGTCCACTTCAGTAGACAGTGTCAGCTATGCTGCCAATACTTGCATATGTTGTAAAAGTGACAGGGTCAACAATACTCTCACTGTGTCCACAGACTCCATTCACAGCCGTTCACTCCTCGAGCTGCATAGCAAAACGCCTTTAGGAGATCGACAACACACCTTATCTTTCATTGAGGAGCAGGGCATCGGTTCGTGACTGACTGCGTGCCCACAAACAGCCACTGAAACAGGACGCCACTGGAAAAGGCGGGAAAGAGCGTGCAGCTGAGTAGACAGCCGCCTTGAAGGGCGATTGGAGGATTTAATGTTTACGTCATGGCTCTGGCAGGGAGGCGTGGCGACGTCGAGTGTAGAGCACGGGACAGGCCAGGGAGTTGCCCAGACGGACGCCTGGCGTCATAGGGGGACCTGATGATGCGTCACTACGCACGTGACGGACGGCTGCTAAAAAGCGCGGGATGTGCGGCTGTACTATGTCCGTCTTCGGGTATTTGTCCTGAGGAACATTTTAAAAAGTGTCAGTTGAAGCGGAAACAAGGATAGGACAGGTGAGCGTGAAAGCGATGAAACGGGCGTTTGTGAGACGAGTCATAAACAGGGAAGTGTTTTAATTTTGCACTTCTAGAGTATGTTATAAACGTGATTACGGAAAATAGGACTTGTAGTTTATTGCTGCACCACACAGACCTGAGGCTGAGCCCTCCCATGAAGGAAAATGTATTTAACTCTTTAGGCGAGGCCTAGTGCTAGATAGAACGTACATTATCATTCATGTTTTCCTGCCAAGTTACCAACTAAACCAAGCTGTTACAAGATATATGCACTAAAATAGTCCAGTTTTGGAAATAATGTACAGTAAGTTTGTTGTTACGGTTTCCCTGTATACCGTACACTTGTACACTCATAAGCTTCTGTCGCCTGGACCCCTTCTGCTTTCTCCTACACTGCGAAGGAAAAAGAAGTGTCTTTGGTCCTCGGGGGCATCCACCATTAAACTAGCTGCTGCCCAGAAAGCTACTACACATTGGCGGAGTACATTAGGTACATACACATGGCTCTGGCAGTTTCTTTGTACCCCCAGCACAGAGCTTAAAGTCATTGCTAGATGTAGATGCCACACCCTCGAGGTCTTGTACACAGCATAGCAGCTCTGATTGGCTGCTAGGGTCTACTCCACGTCATAGAACAGCCTCTGAGGTTCCCCTGGGCTTATTTGAATGTTTTCGCTGCACCTGGGCTGGGAATGACGCGCCGTTCTGGACAAAAAAATCTGTAGAAATGGAGGCAGTAGGACCTGAGCCCAGATGCAAAATTAGTAGGGTTGGCAAGCATGGAGCAGCAGGGGGCTAACCAGGCAGACATGTGCTTATCCTTCATGTAGGCAACTTATGGCCTGGGTTGAGCCTTCCTTTAACAAACTCCTGTATTCTGAGGTTTGCTGTTCTAGTTTCCCACTAATGGACAAACCAACATAATATCAGTACTTTATGCAAGGAAAGCTCAGAACTAGATGTCTAGGGTCCATTCTGGTTTCTAACTTTCTCAGAGAATAATACTGGGTGTCTGTTCTTGTTTTCAGATTCTAAGAGGGGGCTAAAGCTTTTACATGAACGCCCCTCTTTATTCACTTTTAACATGTAAGAAAACTAAAATACTGCTGAAGTGCATTACAAAAGGGAAAAGTAATGGTTGCACTGATAAAATAATGCTTGGCTGGGAATCCTATGTTCCCATTGCATGTAGTGTAAAGTTAACCTACTGAACAACTTCTTGCCAAACGGTTGTCAAAGACATCTGCTCAGATGCCTAGACAAACTGTGAAAATATTGGCAAAAGAACAGCGGTGGCTGGCACAAATCGGAGGTGGGGGGCGCGGAGGGGAGCCGGAAGAGGGTGTAGAGATTAGAATAGAAAAACCTACCTCCTCGCCGCGTCTTGCCACTCTCTCCATTATCGTCTCCAGAACAGAGCACCCCGGAAGCACCCAGGCTCCCCTGAACCAATCAAAACGCTGCAATGCAGCGTTGTGATTGGTAAGCACCCAGGCTCCTCTGAGCCAATCACAGCGCGGTAATGCAGCATTGTGATTGGTCTGAGCACCATAGTACAGCGCTCAGCCAGGGTATGGGGGCTTGGGCATGTTCTCCACTCAGGCTGGAATGCAGCCTGAGTGGAAAACATGCAAAGTGCGCATGGATGTTTGGCCGGCCAAACATTCATGCGCACTTTAGGGAGTGCAAACCACTCCTTTCCTGCCCTGCTCTGTCAGCAAAGCAGCCCCGCCCGCAAATCTGCTGCAACAAGGAAAAAATAAAATTATAATATTTAGAGTTATTATCATTTTATTTTTCCTTTAGTGACACTGCTTAAAAGCAGTGGGGCAACGCTCATCCCCCTTAACGGAGGAACCGCCACTGCATAAGAAAAATCAATCTGAATCACAGAAATGGGTGACAGGAAGGACCCACCGAGCCCCAGTACCTGTCGAGTAGAATGTTAAAATACACAAATGCAAATGATAAATGTATAGATTTTCATACACAGAGTTTCTATGGAGATCAAGTGTTCAAGAGCAAAACAAAGATGGCATTAGCATATGCAGAGACAGAACATTAAACCTTTGAAAAGATACAAAAACTGTAAACTTTTGGAGCCAAGCAACCGACTTGAGAATTTCCGCTTACAATGCCAGGTGTGAGAACAAGGCTGCACGTCTGAAGTAACACAGTTTGGTACCTTGTTTAATAGCAGCATGAAAATGTCAGCGACTCCTACAGTTATATTAAGGCAAATCAAAAATTTCACCCCGTGTTACCATCCATGGGGGTTGTCCTATCTCCATACAGGCAGGAGTATTCCATTCCTTGGTGCAATTGGAACATTTTTAACATGTCTTTCCCCCAATGTTTGTTTAGATGACATCTTTGTGCTTGTGATCTAAAACGGTTCTGACTCTGTCCTGGAAAAATAAGTTTGTCATGCATGCATCACTTCCTTCTAAAACAACTCTGATAACACATCAAAGTCAAAGACAAGGGCTGGCTTTTCTTAGATGTTAAGATTTATTGCTTGTTGTGTCTTTTGAATATTTATCTACTGACAGCAATATATTCACTCACACCATCACAAGGGACACCATGTACAATATTTATACAGTTTAGCGAAGATACTTTATACGCATTAGCCAACTAGCACAAAATACACACTGAATCATGTCGGGCAAGGCTGTGGTGAAACTCTAAACCGTGTCTCGTTAAGATCAGACTTTCCAAATATAAGCTGTTTGCACAGCATCCTGTATGTGTGCCCAGCTTCTGATGTGAGTAATAGCCTTGGTTTCTATCCCTATTGTAAATGTTAAGGAATATTATACATATTTTAGTTGTTTGTCACCACATTAGTGTCACACCTTTGCTGCACATTGATTTGTTGTGGTTCCAGTGTGCTTCTCCACAAGCTTAGTCAGTGAAAGGAAATCACAGTTTTGAAACATTATAAAACTAATATTTAGGTCTACATGTCACATTTGCGAAGAGCGTTTGCAGATATTCTGAGATCACAGCAAGTAAATTATTTAACTAGTGCTTTGTTTAGTTGAATAGACAGAACACTGTAATGCCCATCACGCTCTACTCTGTAAAGAGCAAGCATGAAAACTAGGGATTTTTGTCATCATGACAGAATGTATGCATGTTTCATGTAGTGCACTCCTAAGACGGCAAGATTGTCTGTGATTCAGGTGTGTATTAGTGTGCTGTGGGAAAAGCACATTGTGAATAATCATATTGTGTGTCAAGTGGCACAGTCAGTAGTTGCTTATGCTAAAAAATGATTAGGATGCTGCATAGATTATGACTTTTATAGATTATGCCTGGAGATGTCCCAATGAAAACGTGGACATTGACTGTTAATAGAAATGTAGAAATTTGCAAGTTGAGTAAGGCGCCACTAAGACTTATAGTGCTTTCCATCTGCCTGCAAATGTTTGTGAACAGGAAAAAATGTAAATCTTAACACGATTTTTTACGATTTTTCCTAAATTGCTCCTGAAGTATTTTTTTCAATGGTAAGTGCGCTTGCCAAGTGTCTAGTGGCTCTAGACTGGCTGCTTCAGCCCAATATCTTGCCACTTTAAAAGTACACTACATGTAAAGAACTTCATCTGTATGTACGACGTTCCTGCTTTTGTACTAAGTGATAGATTGAACGCAAACTGACCCTTGTAAAATGAGAAACCCTTTTCGTTCAACTAGTGCTTGAATTTCTGTTCTTTAATTGGTGTCATCGTGCCCAATGACAGTGTACATGTAATTTCTGTTAAAAAGGAATGCTGATCAGCTACCTTGACCAGAAACAGAAGTATTTTGCTTTAACAGAGCATAAAGAGACTGCCGGCTTGATTCACCCACACACTTCAGACATCAGGAGACTGTTCAGAATTCTTGAAGAGACCTCATTTACGCAGTACCAAGAGGCAGTGGTCCTCTCATTAGATTTAGAAAAATGTTACTTTGGGGACACCTGTGGGTGGTTATGAGGCGAATGCACATGGTGAAGGTTGGGGCAAATGGATTAACTTAATGTATTCTGACACCCAAGCCAGGATACAAAGTGGTAAATGCATACCAAAGCATACACAATATTCACCAGCAGCTGGCAGGGGTGTCACCTGTTGCTAATTGTATTTGCATTGGTGGTGGTACCCTTTGCTAACATTGTGAGGTTGGAAGGGAGAAGCGGGGCACCCCCCAAGAGAGATAGGGAGCACATCACCTTGCTTTATGCAGATGGCATGGTATTGTAACTTCAAGAGGCTAAGATGGAGTCACCCACCCGAGTGAGCGATTCCTGAAGGAAGAGGGGAAATTCTCTATCCTCAACAGTTACTGGGAGAAGACGTGCGTTCATGGCATCCCCCACAATGACCGAAGCCGCAACAGCGATGACCCTCTGGCAAAGATCATACAATGTCATTTCCTGTGTAGGGTGGCCAACTTTTCATTATTACTTCACAAGACACTTTGCTAGCTTGGAAACAGTTTGGACATGCGTGGCCATCAGAAGACGTTTGTTGGGGAGCGAGAGAACTGTGAGTTGTGGGGAAGCTGGGAAACTATGAGTCGCTGGGGAAATATGAGTCATGGAACGCATTGCAGGATTTCATTCCATATTCAGAACACTTGGCGCGCTGCTCAGGGAGCTGATCTGGGATGGAGAACGTCGGAGAGCATCCCTGCGTCTACTACAACACCCAGCTAGAGGGGGGTTTGGTAGGGCATTGATTATAATTTATACTTCCTAACTTCATAATTACTGTGACTACGTAGGTGGCGTGAGGGGTTGAGACGTGAGGAAGTAGGCACAGTTGGTGAACCGCAATGCCAGGGAGCACTGATAGCCATGTTGATGGGGACCCCTTTGAGGTTAGTGAGGAAACCTAAGCCTATCACAATGGTTCTCCGTAGTCAGAGTAGGGTGGTTAAGATGGAAACTTTACGCCCCGGCACTACCACTGTTGGCCCTACCCACCACAAGGGAAGAGTTTTTCATATCAAGGAGAATGACGGATTGGACGGAAGTAGGGATTCTCGATGCAAGTGACTCCTACAAAAAGGGCACACTTAGGAGCCTAGCCTCCATGGCTGTGGTGGATGGCCTATCAGAGGCTCAGTTCTTGGTCTATGGGGCAGTGGCACAGTTATTCAGGCATATTTAAAAAATACTGAATGAAGCAGTTGTGCAACGAGGACTGAGTGTGAGGTGGAAAGCAACGGGTAGTGGGTGGGATGGGTTACGCAAATCAAAAGGGAGTTGGTGGGAGATTGGAGGCATCAGGGAATGGGGGAAATTAAGTAAAAGCAAAGGCATGTGAGGGGACCCATACTTGGAATAAAGCAGATTCTCTTCACGAATCACACCTAGGGAGCCATTGTCTTTGCCGTTATACAGTGGTGCTGGAACAATTCTCAGAGAGGGGGTGCTGCCCTCAATGTTACATCACTGAAGTCACAAGGATTGTGAAAATCCCAAGGGTCACACACAAAGAACAAGGGTAGCAAGTATATTCAGGATAGTGCTAAGGGTGCAGTATGTAGCTGGTGGTGATGTTTGGAGCACACTGTTGCAAATAAAGTACTGTAGCATGGTGTGGTAACGCACCGTCATTTACAGGCAGCACATTTTCCATTGAAATGGCCACTACATTTGCTCATACATACAGTTTTTGGCTTATAAAAAGCAGATAAGCATGGCTGGAAATTGGGTTTCAGGAAAAAAGTGTGTATTGATTTATTTGTATCCTATTAAAATCTTTGTTTTCACCATACTTCAGAATTACAAAGAAACTGTGCTTCATTTGTGTTTTCCAAACTGTTGATAAAGTCTAAACCATTTATACAGGTATTTAAATTTCATTATGTGTTAGAAAAAATGACATCACCTGCACCCCTCCTTAGACTGCCAGATAGTTCACTGTACAGAATCA
The DNA here is from genome assembly GCA_963921515.1 of Calotriton arnoldi. Taxonomy (NCBI): domain Eukaryota; kingdom Metazoa; phylum Chordata; class Amphibia; order Caudata; family Salamandridae; genus Calotriton; species Calotriton arnoldi. The sequence goes on from CAWUFW010003316.1 coordinate 1,667,064, forward strand.
TCTCACTTTGCAGTTCATAAAAGTAAACACCAATGTCCATCCTAAAAGAATAAACAGCCATTTGCAAGAAAGTATTGCCTGACATTTGTCCTCTCTCTTTGAATCAGAGCAAATGTTACCCAATCAAAAGGACATTTAAAGGCATTTTTATCACCCGTTTACCTTCTGAACTCCAGTATGGTTATTTTGTGGGTGCTTGTTGCAGCACCCCCAGCACCCCAACTTCCAGCGTGTGTATGTGTGTGTGTGTTCTCTCTCTCTTGTTGGGATTTTGTTTAGGCTAGTCTCGTGTTTTGGCTTTCATTTAGTACACAACATTATTATTACAGATAGAAGAAATGTAAAATATGAATATTTATCTTTCTCTCACACACGCCGACACACACAGACACGCCGATACACACAGACACGCCGATACACACAGACACGCAGACATACACAGACACGCCGACACACACAGACACACACAGACACGCAGACATGCAGACACACGCAGACACGCAGACACACACAGACATGCAGACATACACAGACACGCCGACACACACAGACACGCAGACATACACAGACACTCCGACACACACAGACACACACAGACATGCAGACACACGCAGACACGCCAACACACACAGACACGCAGACATACACAGACACGCAGACACACACAGACACGCAGACATACACAGACACGCAGACACACACAGACACGCAGACACACACAGACACGCCGACACACACACACACGATTAAGACAAATTATCTAAGAGGTTCTGTTTGTGATAGAATGCACCAGATGCCCATTGGAAATGAGTAACTCAAGTTTTCAAATAAAGAGTATTTATTCCACTAAATGCTGAATATTTAGAGTTCAGATGGAAATAATTGTAGGAGTTCTTGTGAGACAGCGCTTTTCTATTTGTGTTTTCTCCACTGGTCTGTGTGTGTGTGCAAGGTCGTTGACTTTTTCTTTCCACTTTCAATAGATTGGGAGCCTGCAAAGGGTAGAGGGAAGCACAAAATGAGTCACCTCTTTGATATTCATAGTGATTACAGGTAAACTGCATTTGACTTTCAGGCTAGTTACAGGTTGTGATAAGCAAAACTGTGGAATTTATCTGTGTGTCCCGTCTCAGCTTGTAAAATGTATTCTCAAAATGGTTTACAGTAGCCAACTCATTAGAGGCACAACCCTTTTAACAACCCTTTTAACATTGTTTGTTTCTGCTTAGTCACAAAATACACAAAGTTCATGTGCAGCTGCATTTGTTTCAAAGACATAAACCTTTCAACGAGAGTACTAGCAAAAATAGATGTTCACAATGCAAGTGACTTTAAATATGCATGCCTGATTATCGCTATAATCCACCCCCCCCCCTCCAGCGCCCTGAGTCCCTCATGGGTGAGTGGTCGTGCTTTATAAGAAACTTGATTGATTGATTATAAAAGTGCCTGACATTGGCATCAGATCTGAAACTAGGCTCAGCTCCTCTTATGAAGGAGCCAAAAACACGTTAAACCCCAAATAAACAGAAAATATACTGAAAATTAGCCCAGTACAAGAACAAATCCTACCAAAGAAACTTAAAAGTAAAAATAAAACATACTTTAGCTGCATAAAAATGCGTATGTGTTTAAAAGTGTTTGTTTGTATACGAGGGATGGTGTGTTGGTGTTGGCATTGGTGTATGATGGTGGTTTATTGCCCATACCGCCGGTGTTCCTTTGTGTGCGTCCCTTGCTTCTATACCATTTGTCGTCCTGCAGATCCTTAGTGTGTTCCTGATACCCCCCCCAGCAGCCCCAGTGTGCGCCTGCACCACCCTTATTACCCTGTATGTGCCCCTCAGTCCCCTGCAGACACTCTGTGTTGCCCCTGGTTCCCTGCTGCCCCAATAGGCAAGCCCACCTCTCATCTATCCATCCCTCACGCCTTGCAGGCTTTCTGTGTGTCCGCTTTCGCCCATGTGTGCCACCCTGCTCTGCTCCTGCAGCCCCCCTCTGCTCCCCTCCCTGCTGACCTGGGTGTGCCAAGCTTCTCCAGCATGCCTTTGTTGTATTCCCCACCACCCTGCAGGCTTTATGCTTGCCACTGTCCCACCTGCAATCCTGGTGGGCCTTGCTACCATGCCCCTCCAGCCCCTGTGTGTGCCCCTTCGCTCTTTCTGGAGCCCCTTTGTGTGCTCGCACCTCACCTGTATCCACTGTTTGTGCCACCGGGCCCCCCAGCACCCTATGTGTGCACCTGCCCCCTCGGCAGACCCAAGGTGCAGCCCTTGTCCTTCTTACTGACCTTCCACCCTGCAGCCCCTCTGTGTGTCCCCTACCAGCCATGCAGCCTATGCGTGTGCGTCTCGACTCCTAATGGCTCTCTGCGCCCCCACATCTCTCCTATATGCCTCGAGTCTATTGGAGCCTCTCTGTGCCCCTTGCAGCCCCTGCTTGGCACACTACCACGGCAATCCAGCCACCTTGTATGCCCTCTTGCTGCCATACTGCCTCTCAGTATATTCCCACCACTTTTGCATCCCTGCCCTTCCTGTCCTGCTGACCCTTTTTGTGTTCCTCTGCCTTTTCAGCCCATCTGTCTGCCCCCTTACCTTCCCCGCAGGTACTCTGTTTGCTCCACCATCCCCCTATGTGTTCCTGGTCACGTGCTGTAGCTCTGTGTATCCCCGCCCCTGCAAACCCCGTGTGCTGCGACACGTTGCCCTTGTTTAGCCCCTGTGTGTCTCCATACGCTGCCCATGCGACTCCTCTGTCCACCCTTCTGCAGCTCAGGTATGTGACATCCAGCTCTGCCTGGCATAGCAACCCACACCCTCATGGGTCATGTTTGTGCTATATAAAACTTTATAAATAAATAAATAGATTTCTCTCCCTTCAGACTGGAACTGTGGCAGATCCAACTGGTTTGGCTTGTAACTTAAAATGCTAGACAGACCTGTTGGCTTTGCCATGTTTAAAAAAATTTTTTTTACTTATGTTTGTGAACACCAGAGAATATAAAAAAAGAATATTTAGCACAGGAATACACAGGTTTTTTTTCAACACACCCCAGTCCTTGGGCTTAGCTAATAAAACATCTTTCCCGATAATTCATGGGTGGATCTGCTTATTCCGTGAAAAAAATGGATGCGGTTTTACATTTTTGAGGCCAACATCTGCACCTCTTGTAGCCAGATCTTACTGAGCCACATCTACCCAAGGGTAAGTGAGAGTGCCGCTTAAAGTCTTTCAGATACCTATTTTCAGTAATCATCAAACGCCTTGCATCTTGTAATAGTGATTGCAAATGTATTATTGACAGAGGATTCGAAGATCTATATACGCAAATAATCTGCAGATTAACAGTTTAAGATATAAAATTGATTAACCTGTCTAAGGCTGCCTAAGACCTTTTTGGAATCCATATGTGAAAAAATACTGATTGGATTACCCAAGCTACACAAAGGCTCTCTTCTGGATAACGTTCTAGCTTAGTTAGAGGTTTGGTGTAATTCTGCTCAGCTTTTTTTGCTTTAGCAGTCAGCAAAATTCCTACTGCAGCTTGAATGGGGAATGCAAATTATATTTCCCCTTTTTCCTCTTCTGTAACACTAGACCCTCTCTCATAGATCATGTTTTCCAAAATATCACAGCATCTTCATAAAATTACACAGCATGTATGATTTTTTAATTAAGTTTTCCAGTATTGACTTTGTGTACATTCTGTTTTTGAATTAGAGAATTGTATTAAATATAAGATTACAATTTGATATTTAGAAATACCATGGCACGCTGAGTGTACAATTAGAATTTGAATTCTATTTAGAAGATATTTTTAATTATTTCGTGTTTTACAAAAAAGGTGTCGTTTTTGACTGATTGGATCTTTCAAAATGATAATGTTTGTATTTTTGAGGAACGTGAAGGCTCCCAGATGGCTTTGTATGTGAATAGATATTAATAGTTTGTGATATGTGTTTTGATTAACAATGGGTTGTTTTTATTAAGTGTTACACATGGTCAGTACTAGTAGTTTATGGTTCTGTATTTATAAAGGTATAAGCTAAAAGTATTATGCCTTTGTATTCCAGATACATTCATTATGGACATTACTGAAATGTCTACGATTGTATGAGATTGGTGTTGCTTACTCTTGAGAATCGAGGAGAAACTGGGAGGAGACTTAGACAAACATGTTATGTGATAAGGTTTCAGACTTCTTGCTGCTATAAATATTCGAATGTAAACCTTAATCTAAGATTCATCCCGTGAGTCTTTGTTCACTCAGAACTGCTGAATATGTGTAACTGAATAATGAACTTGATGCATTGTATTATAAAATGCTCAAGTGATGTATTGATTTGCTAGCTGGAGCTGCAGCGGTACTTAAATGACAGTAGATTTCCAAATGACAGTGAAGAAAGAGGTCAGAACAGTGTGGAGTCGGTGAATCACTGTACCACCAACAAACCTTAGAGTTCCGCCTCCTCTAAAGAAAGATCTAGAAGAATTTCGTGAGGTAAATTTGATGTCACAAAAGAATTAAATAACATTTTCTTATGGGTCATGGTTTTCTTGTAAACCTGAAAAATTGCAGATCTTTGACGTCACTGCTGAGAAGTGTTAACGAACGTCTGACTTTCTAATTTCGTTACATCATGTTTCTGCAGCCTCACTGAAGTAGAAAAATACTGTTGAGCTGCCAAAGCATTTGAACTTTGCAGGAATGTTTCTAGAGTGCAAGTGTGTCATGAAAACCGTCAGCAGATAAATAGTTTCCAGGCCTGGGCTTTTTCACCCCCATCACTTTTGGTCTGTACAGTACTCGGCTCTTGGGATGCCTCAGTTTGACTTGTTTCACAGTAGTGTGTGTTGTACTTGAGTTGATAGTCTGTCTTCATTTACGAGTCCACTTCTGTCCTGTGATGATTTTTCTCATGCCTGTTGCACGCGGATCCTTTTGGACTGTTGTCATGGCAGTGATGTGTTTGCACAGCATCTACCACATGACTGGTGCAGGTGCAATTCTCTACGCAAGGACTGATAGGAAAGCTGCCCCATCAGTATCCTCAGGAAAGGATTCCTTTTGTCATGCAGTCAAATGAGCTGCAAATGCAGAAACCGAGGCCTGCAAGTGACAGCTAACCTCCATCTATGCATTGGCATACGCAGTAAAAAGTGTCACCGTACCATATGCACAGTACAAGCTGTGCCTCGTAGACAGCTCAGGCAGCGTGAATGGTTACCAAGTGGTAAGAGAAGTCTGTAGCCTCTCGATGCTTTTTCACCATCAGAAAGGTTGCAAATCATTAATACGTCAAAGCAAAGAGGGTAACCCCTTAGAATGCAAGGAGACAGGGTTTACCCAACCACAAATTACCAATAGATTCCCCTTACAAGGCCTCAAAAAACAATCTTGTTACATCCAGTCTCCACACACAACCAAATATGCTACCACAGGACCTTTATGAAAACACATATACAGAATGGAATCAAAATGTTTAAGAAAACAACAATGCATAAAAATATTATGAAGAAACCCAACAGTTTACCTTCACATTCAACATAAATAGTACAATCAACAATACCTCTCATATAAATGACAATAATGAACAATACATCACGTATAAATAAAAACAATACATCAAGTGTAGTTAAAAGGCCAAGGGGAGTCAAAGTATCTGAAAAACTTCAATCAATTATTCAGAAAGAGTTACACTCCCGCTAAAAGTGTCATTGGGTATCATTGAATATGTTCAATTACATAACATACTTGCCCAAGCCCTGTGGGTCGTGTTTGTAAAATCCGTTGACACGTTTCGTGGTCTTTATTGGGATATACCACCTTCTTAAGGACAAATATTTCAATTCACTCCTCCCAAAATGAATATCTATAAAAACACATTAACACAACATTTAAAACATACATCTGTAAATCAAATCTTTAAATTTCATCAAAAGACACCAATAACACAAAACAATATCCAATACTTAAACATATTCACATATATGTGCAGACCCAATATCCAGTGGCATAAAATTATGGTTGTAGCACAAATACACCATCACATTCTTGACCAAAAAGGTGTTGGTCAACAAGGTGGCCAATCTCATCACAAAATGAGATTACATGTGGTTAGTTTTTTTTTAAAATGTAAAAATTATTCTTAATGGCCCATTTTGAGTGTGGTGATATAGATGGTTACATGCTGGTATGGAAGGGACACGGATGAATGGATGTTAGACTCTAACCATGACACTTGTTGGTGACCGATATCCCGACTGCCTTATTACAAGTGCATTAGAATATCATGCGCTTCTAATAAGACAGATCGGATAGCTGTCATATTTTTGACAGAGCACCCACCTGCGAATCTCTAAATCAGGCCCGAACTGTGCACTGGCTGATGGCCACAAGTCCTCCCCATGCCTCTAGCTGAGAAACACCCCGTTTCATAAATTTGCTTCAATTTGTTAGTCATATGATAATGGGGACCATCTGATTATGATAAATCACCTTAATAAAGGGTCCAGGGGACTGTAAGTGCCCTCCAAAGGGTGAATCGTAGCCCACAAACCAAACAACTCCAGAGAGCATCCCTCCCTGCTTTGCCAATTCTCTTCCACATACGTAATGATGCAAAACCAAGCATCTAGTATGTGCAATAGCCTTAAAACACATGGCCACATAACATGTGCCTTAAAATCTCTCCATTGGTTTCCGGTAAAACACAGAGTAAAGTTTGGATCACTGTAACCGTGGTCTTAAGGGCCAGTTGCCTGGCTATGTGTCCTTCACACCTGCTCCCTAGAAACTTCAGGTCCAGCCGTACTTCTGCATTCTTCCAGATCAAGTAAAAGTGAAAAAAATAAGAAGGAAGACCCTAGAGACGTTGAGGCTGATCCGATGGAAATCCCGAACACCCAATGGTGTAACCAAATCTAATTTGAAGAAGAAACCTGAAAAATGTCGGGACTAGTGATGCCGATTGTGAGTAAGAGTATGACTGAAGCCCAGGTCAGGTCCCACGGAAATTTAGCAGATTCTCTTTCACCGTGGTAAATATGTATCTCTGAGAACTCTTCAACCTTCGTCTACCTTATGCTAAATGTGACATACCTGCCCTACTTGGATTGGTTTGCTATTTGTTGTGCTTTGCATTTTGAATTTGTATTAATGCTGTAGAACGTTTACTATGTAAGGTTGGAGGGCAATGAATGTTAGGGAGATAGGTAAAGATGTGGTTAGGTTCTGGTTTGGTCATGCTGCATTTATTACATTAAAGCAGTTTGTGGATGAAGGGCTATCTTGCATCATTCCCCTGTTCTAAGAGCATGAGACACAGTTTTGTGACCTTGAGATTTCCAGGAACGTCTCCACTTCATAGTTGAGTTCATCCTTAGCAATGGCAGACAGTAGAGAACCTTCTGCAATAATTATCCTCTCTTCGGCATTACCTTCTTTCTGTCAGGATCTCACCTGAATTTCCACGGGAACGTCAAGGAACTGAAGAATAGTCCGCAACTTCTCCCAACCACCTATTGTGCTTGTCTAAGTCTAAGCAACAAAAGGTAATCCGGGGAAGAAGGGAAACAAAACAAGGAAAGAGGGGTAGACAAGACCTCGCCACCACCCTGGAACTGCAGGAGCGCTTCAAGTCGAAACACAAAACTGTAGGTAAGAGGGGACATACGTTAAGTACAAAAACATGACTAGCTACAGTCTTGTATTTTCTGCAGGTTTGGTCTTTTACCTAAATTTCCCTTCTTCAAGCTCAGGAAAAATAAAGGAGTGTAGTGATGTCCCAACATCTGTCACTGCTGTGAATAAATAAAGGAATATTTTAAAAGGGAGAAGGACTAATTAGGGGTCTGTAATCTTTCAGAGAAGGAATTTGCCCACCTAAATGACAAGGGCTGCTACACAACGTAACTATAGAAGGTGAGTAACTGCGTAACACATTTCAGGTTCCTCTCATATCCCCTTGTAGGACTGTCCGTACACTCGATCAGGCTAGGGATTCTGTACCACTATGAAGTCCCATGTCAGGAGAACGAGAGGATATGGATAAACAAACAAAGGTAAAGTAAAGAGCAGCGCAACCGCGCTGTTAGCGTAACCACGGTCTGATTCTCAATCCGGCGTTTCTTTGTCTTTTATGCAGGTCTTCCTGGAACCAGGCGAGCAAGGAGTTGAGCTCTGGACGACCCGACGGAGGACTCGAACGCTGCGCGACGCGGAAGTGAAGGGCCGCGACGCACCGGAAGTGACACAGGAAAGAGAGCGTAGGCTAGAACGCGAAGCGCAGTCATACGGGAGAGGCATGGCTTTAACGCGCCCGACCTATCCCTGCGCATGCGCGCCTGCAACCGGCCGCCATGCTTGTAGTCCGCTTGCTTCCACGCCTGCAATCGTGACAGTACACCCCCCCACAACCCCCCTACCGGCTTGGGTTTAGTAGGGTGCTGTCTATGAAAACTCCGCAACAAGCGAGGGGCATGCACATGACCAGCTGGTTCCCAAGTGCGTTCCTCGATACCATAACCCTTCCAGTGTATAAGATATTGAAGCCTGTTTCTCACCCTCCTTGAGTCGATAATGGCTTCGACTTCGTATTCAGGTTCATCACTGATGAAGACTGGACTGGGAACAGCAGGAATACGTGTACCCGGGTCCACAGGCTTCAAAAGGGATACATGAAACACCGGATGACATTTCAAAGAGGCAGGCAGGTCCAACTTCATCGCTACCGGGTGTAATTCTCCTGTATTACGATCTGCTTGAGAAAGTACTCCCCCAACTGCCACTTGGGAAGCGTCCGCCTCTACCACGTAAGGACAAGAAGGGTCGGGATGGCGTAATATAGGGGCTTGTGTAAAAGCTTTCTTTAGTTTGTTAAATGCTTCTTCTGCCTCAGGAGTCCATTGAAAAACCTTCCCTTTTTTCAGCAGTTTGGTGATTGGAGAGGCTAGATCGGAAAAACTGCATATAAATCTCCTATAAAAATTGGCAAAGCCAAGAAAACTCTGTGTTTCCTTTACATTCTGTGGGGCTTGCCAACGACAAATAGCTTCGACCTTTTGGGGATCCATACTGAGTCCCTGTGGGGAGATCACGAATCCCAGGAAGCCGACTTGTTGTGCATGGAACTGACATTTCTCTAATTTGCAGTATAGATGATTCTCCTATAGTCTTTCTAGTACTCTCTGTACATGAGTTTCGTGTTCCTGCAAGGAAGGGGAGAAAATCAAAAGGTCGTCTATATAGGCTATGACGAATCTATCAAGCATGTCCTTCAGAACCTCATTTATAAAAAACTGGAACGCTGAAGGGGCGTTACAGAGCCCAAAGGGCATCACTAAATACTTGTATAACCCATATTTGGTACAAAAGGCTGTCTTCCACTCATCTCCCTCTTTAATGCGCACGAGATGGTATGCACCACGTAGATCTAATTTAGTGAACACGCACGCGTCTTTGATCTGATCAAGAAGGGAGGAAATGAGTGGCAACGGGTATCTGTTTTTAATGGTAATCGCATTAAGTGCCCTATAATCTATACAGCATCTGAGACCCCCCTCTCTCTTCGGTATAAAAAAAAGAGAGGATGACGCAGGGGACCTGGAAGGACGGATGAACCCTATTCTCAACATTTCATCCAGATAATCGCGCAAATATACGTTCTCCTTCTCTGTTAAAGAGTAAACTCGACTACAGGGTATACGAGCTCCTGGTTGCAAATCAATCCTGCAGTCATAGACCCTGTGTGGGGGAAGACCAGTGGCTTGTTCTACATGAAATACATTCTTGTACATCTGATAGACAGCGGGTAGTGTGCCTTCGTCAGTACCAGCGAAGGAAACACTGTTCACAGGGTTAGCAGTGGCAAGAGGCAAATGATCGCTACAAAAGTCGTGATGGAAGGTAAGTGTCATTGATTTCCAATCTATGGAAGGACTATGCTGACATAACCATGGTATCCCCAATATGGCAGAGAACTGAGGGGACTGTATTAAATCAAAGGATATGCTTTCTTGGTGTTTCTGTTCGATACACAAGGACAGCTCAATAGTGGTGTGTGTGACGGGTCCGGATTTCAAAGCACTACCATCAATAGTTGTGACTTCTTCCCAGGCAGTTTTAGACACTCGGGGGATCGCCCACTTCTGTGCCCACTGTGCGTCCATAAAATTTCCCGTAGCACCCAAATCTATCATCACCTGTACTTCCACTACATTATGTTCCCATAGTAAACGAGAAGAAAGAAGGAGATGGCGTGGCTGACTTAACATGATGTCTAAGGATGAGACAATTAGTCCTGAAGTACCCGAAGTCCTTGTCTCTGGAGACTTCGGGCTTGCTAGTTTTCCGGACACCTCTGTTTAGGTTTTATGGGACACTCCCTAAGAAAGTGTCCCTGCTTGCCACAGTATAAGCACAGCTTCTTGTCCCGCCTTCTTTGTCGTTCTTCTTCACTAAGGGGCCCTCTTACGCTCCCTATTTGCATGGGTTCAGGTTCTTCTATCGCTTTATCAGGCTCTGGTTTCTTATCACGATAGGCTACCCATCTGTATTCTGACCTGCCTCTTTCTCTCCTACGTTCGTTGATTCTGTGGTCCAATTTAACCACTAAGTCAATTAGAGCAGTGCAGGATTCGGGAGGGTCTACCACCTGGGACAATGCATCCTTTAAGTCATCTCTTAAACCCTTGTAGAACAAGGCACTACGCTTTTCCTCGGGCCACCCTGCTTCTGCTACTAACCTATGGAATGTGGAAAGTAAGTGGTTAAATCCTTCGTCCCTTGCTTCAGTGTCAGTAGTTCGGTGTCTGCGGAGTGCGTGAAAGTGTGTCTATCAAAAAGCTTTCTGAATTCCTGCTTAAAAGCGTTATAATTCTGCAGCAAGGGATCGTTTCTTTCTATCAGGGGTATGGTCCAATTGGCTGCAGACCCCCAAGATAAGAAATGACAAAAGCCACCTTAGCTTGATCAGTAGGGAAACAACTGGCTTTACACATGAAATGGAGCTGGCACTGGCTAATGAAGACGGCAAACTTGGAAGTGTCCCCTAAAAAACGTTCAGGGGGTGCCAAAGGAATGGACTGAGGGGCTGTCACTTGTATTACGGGACTATGTGTGCTAGGACCTGGAGTCCCTACACTGGCATTGGTTCTCCTTTCCTGCTGTAAGGCATCCACCCTAACGGATAGGGATTGGGTTTCAGCCTGCAGATTCTCCAACATGTGGGCTAAATCGGCTAGAGTTACCTCACTGAGTTCCATGACGTTCAGGTAGAAAGAAAGGCTATTTCTTTTTGGGCTTCGCGTTCTGTCAGGATCTCACCTGAATTTCCACGGGAACGTCAAGGAACTGAAGAATAGTCTGCAACTTCTCCCAACCACCTATTGTGCTTGTCTAAGTCTAAGCAACAAAAGGTAATCCGGGGAAGAAGGGAAACAAAACAAGGAAAGAGGGGGAGACAAGTCCTCGCCACCACCCTGGAACTGCAGGAGCGCTTCAAGTCGAAACACAAAACTGTAGGTAAGAGGGGACATACGTTAAGTACAAAAACATGACTAGCTACATTCTTGTATTTTCTGCAGGTTTGGTCTTTTACCTAAATTTCCCTTCTTCAAGCTCAGGAAAAATAAAGGAGTGTAGTGATGTCCCAACATCTGTCACTGCTGTGAATAAATAAAGGAATATTTTAAAAGGGAGAAGGACTAATTAGGGGTCTGTAATCTTTCAGAGAAGGAATTTGCCCACCTAAATGACAAGGGCTGCTACACAACGTAACTATAGAAGGTGAGTAACTGCGTAACACATTTCAGGTTCCTCTCATATCCCTTTGTAGGACTGTCCGTACACTCGATCAGGCTAGGGATTCTGTACCACTATGAAGTCCCATGTCAGGAGAACGAGAGGATATGGATAAACAAACAAAGGTAAAGTAAAGAGCAGCGCAACCGCGCTGTTACCGTAACCACGGTCTGATTCTCAATCCGGCGTTTCTTTGTCTTTTATGCAGGTCTTCCTGGAACCAGGCGAGCAAGGAGTTGAGCTCTGGACGACCCGACGGAGGACTCGAACGCTGCGCGACGCGGAAGTGAAGGGCCGCGACGCACCGGAAGTGACACAGGAAAGAGAGCGTAGGCTAGAACGCGAAGCGCAGTCATACGGGAGAGGCATGGCTTTAACGCGCCAGACCTATCCCTGCGCATGCGCGTCTGCAACCGGCCGCCATGCTTGTAGTCCGCTTGCTTCCACGCCTGCAATCGTGACACTTTCAAGATCATGTGATGAGGGAAACCAACCACTTTTAATGGCGTCAGCACATTTGAGCTACTCAGAACTTAGAAGAAGAAGAAGAATTTCTTTATTCAGTTAAATAAATAACCATAAAAAATATAAAACACAATAAAACAAATGTGGAAAGAGACACAGATATAGGAGATGAAACAAACTATGAGTAAATACCATATTACATTACACCATGCATAAAAAACAAGGCAGTGTCTCCTCAGGTGCCGGTTAGTCCAGTGTGAACAAGATACATTATGGCCAGGCGGCTCGCAACTTTTTACACAGCTTAAAAAGTGCCCCATGCAAATACATGAATGTACGTTGCACAGCATAGCAAGAAAAAGCATGGCCAGCCTCACTTGGGTTAACTTGGCCTCCCTCAAGAGCGGAATCAGGTACTTTTTCCTAGGCAAGGTATAAAAATGACAAAACATGACAACATGCAACAGGGACTGCCCTGAAAAACCATTGCACTCACTGGGGCCCAAAAGGTCACCCGCCCGCCCAGCCTTTGCGGAAACTTACCAGTGGGAAAAATGCATTCAACCTAAATCTGGATAGAAGATGTCAATGGCAAATATTGGTCACCCAGGTTAAATATGGCTCCAATTAATTAACTGTATTAAAAAGTAAGCTCGTAATAAAGGTTTGCATGTCACGGTATCCTCGCGACTGGCCGACCAACGCATAAGAAAATTTTGTTTAATTGTTTAATTTGTTTAACTGGTAATCCTCTTTATTAATGTCTTCCGGCTGTGAAAAAAGGCTGGGACGACCCAGAGCTAAAAATGCAGACTTTATATAATTTAGTGATGGGGTAACCTTGTGGTTATCTAGGGAAAGGCAGTCTTGAATAATCATTCTGTTAAGAAAAGGCTCACTATTGAGCCAAATCGAGATCCAGCTTAATAAAGGTCTGAGTTTGTTGAGGTCCGATATTTAACTTGATACCAAGTTCCTCATGCACCGCGAGGGTGGAGGTTCCTGGTGGGACACCCAGGAGCTGACTGAGGAACATGTTTTCTTTCCGCTGCATCAAATCACAATCCCGATACCCCCAGAGGTCGCTGCCATAAGTAATTGCTGATACATATTTAACCTTATACACTTGGATCAAGGCTTTCTCAGGTTTCATGCCCACCTGTGAGCTAAAATCCATAACTGCTCCACACAATCTGGCAAGAGCCAACTTCTTCTAGAGAAAAGAGGGTCCCCAAAAGGATTTGTCATCAAACAGAATGCCCAGGTAGTTAAAAGAACCGACCTGGACAATTCTGACTCTCTGACAAAAAAGACTTCTTGGTTTAGCAGGCTTGACCCCCACCCCCATCGTGAATGATTTTGCAGAATTTAAGGACAGGTCCAGGCTCTCCATAAAAGATACATAAGAGTCCAAAAGAACGTTGGAGACCTAATAGACATAAGGACGGCATTGTCTGCGTATAGGAAGACTCGAATTGCTTGTGATCTTACCCTAGGAGGGTCTCCCTGGACTTCAGATAATGCCACTTCCACACCAGTAATATAGATGGTGAACACAAATAGGGCCAGGATACATCCCTGTTTCACTCCACGAGTGATGGGAAAACTCTCAGTGCAAGCACCCTTATTTGAACCTCTAACCAAGCCCGACATATCCATATGAAGATCTGCAATAAAAGAAACTAAGGCTGGCTCTACCCCCAAGGACAATAAAAGTGACCACAGCTTTGATTGGTTTACCTGATCAAAAGCTGTGGAAAAGTCTATTAAACCCAAAAAGAGAGTTCCCTTCTTTGCCACCCTGTATTTCTGGATCAAAAGATGAAGATTCAAGTATTGCCCGGTGGAGCTTAACCCGGATCTGAACCCGTACTGATAGTTGGAAATTATATTTTGCTTGTCCGCCCAGTCTGTCAGTCTTTTTAAAACCACCTAACCTAAGACCTTCACTGTGGTGTCAATAAGTGAGATCAGTCTATAACATGTTGGATCCCCTTGATCCCCTTTCCTAAAGACTGTAACTATGATAGACTGGGACCAAGAGGCCAAAGGGCCAAAAGAGGCAGCGGCGTTTAAGATATTTGTCAATAAGGGGGCCTAGATGGTACTGTCTCCCTTGAAAAGATCTGCAGGAACTCCGTCTGGTCCAGGAGCTTTGTGACGAGACAGACGGCTGATGGCACCAGTAACTTCTAAGATAGAAAAAGAAAGACAGGACGGATTACCCTCCTCTGGGCCACCATTAGATATTAACAAATGTTGAGTGTCATCCAATGAATAAATAGACGAAAATTGGGCAAACCATTGGGTTGCTGATATAACTGGTGCCAGCCCGGGTAGAGTCTACCGCCATAAAGGGACGGTTCGAGATTTTCCATAATACAGCTGTATCGTTGCTATCACTAGGGTGTACCAGCTCCTCCCAAATGTCACTCTTTATGAACTCCTTTCTATCTTTCAGTACCTTCTTATATACTCGGAACTTAGAGAAAGTGCTCGCAGCCCTTATTTTGAAGTACAAAACCACACACACTTGCCCACAAGGGTGGGGAGGAGAGGAACTCTAAAAGGGACTGGAAGAACAGCAAATGCATGATACACAAAAACCATATTAGAAAGATAGACGTTTGACACCCCAAGCTGTCGTCCTAGAGGGGTACATTTTTTATGGGCACTATTTAAAATGCTTGTCTGAAATGTTGGAATTTATGACGTCTTCGTATGGCTGATACAAACTCTGATTGTGGTGGAGTTAATGGGAGTGAGGTTAGTTTACTTTAGATAGTTACACGTATCACATATAAGTGGAAACCTGCGACCAGATGGCTGATGTGGGAAAACCGAGACCAGCTGGCTGATCTTACAGTTGTGACAAAGTCCTTCAGCAGGGTCGGCTTGCTATTAATTGCCATAACTGGGAGGAAGGTGCAGTTCATCACAAAAAAGAACAGAAGTACTTGGCAGAAAAACACAGGCCTCAATCCTTAGTGCGAATGCAAGTAAAAAAACCAAAAACAAAACCAGGGTACAATCAATCAAAAAAGTCTGGGGGTCCACACTTGGCAGAAGTAGTTCTTCACACCAACAGAGCAGAGTTGCTATAAGGATTGTTCAGCACATGAATTGCGTTCATCCAAGCGTGATTCGCCTCGCCCTCCTGAGGTGTCTCTCCCAGAGCTTGTTTTCAATGCAATGAAGTCACCATAGAAAAGTGGAGTTACATGGCATCATTACACTGCGGCATGTTGAGTATGCTGGTCGCATGGCTCCCTCATATACACTTCCTTTTGAGTTTATGGTAAAAATAAAATTTTGCTAACACAGACATAAAAATGTCCCCCAACATTTTTAATTAATAGAAAGTAAGTGAGACTCACTAGGTTTAGATCAAGGAGTTCTAATTTGTAAATGCTTGCGTGCTAATTTCGTAGATGTAAATTATGAGCACTTAGATGCTTCATTAGGATAAGTTGATAATTGGCGCAAATATACAACTTAGTATCTTTTTTGCTCATCTGTGTCCAGGGAAAAATGATGGCACTATAGATTTGTAGGTGGAAACACTTCTGTACCCTGTTATATACTATGTGCCCTGTGATTGGATCACAGGCTCTCAGCCAACCAGGTGGGGAGGAGGGCGGAGTTAGTTACACTCCGAATTAGCGAAATTGATGGCCGCAGCGCGGACGCGCACTTTGGAAATACCGCACCGAACAGTCCGGTCGGCAGTGAGCTTTTGCCTGAGACTCTATTTTGAATCTTGTTAGTTGAAGTACTTTTAACAATTGCGCCGCTTTTTAAAAGCATAACTGTATTGAATTTGTCTGTGACCGTTACCTGCATCTCTGCTCTCCCGCTGGTTCAGCCGCTTAGCAACAGCCCACACTGTGATTGGATCACGGGCTCTCAGCCAACCAGGTGGGGAGGGGGGCGGAGTTAATTACAATCCGAAATAGTGAAATTGATGGCCGCAGCGCGGACGCGCACTTTGGAAACACCGCATCGAACAGTACGGTCGGCAGTGAGCTTTTTCCTGAGACTGTTTTTAATCTTTTTAGTTGAAGTACTTTTAACAATTGCGCCGCATTTTAAAAGCATAACTGTATTGAATTTGTCTGTGACAGTTACTTGCATCTCTGCTCTCCCGCCGGTTCAGCTACTTAGCAACAGCCCGCACTATGATTGGATCACGGGCTCTCAGCCAACCAGGTGGGGAGGGGGGCGGAGTTAGTTACACTCCGAAATAGTGAAATTGATGGCCGCAGCGCGGACGAGCCACTGACGCACCGAAGGCACACCTAAGGCAAGCCCGCCTGCACCCGTCCGCACGGGGCCAGGGGCTCGCCATTATGCCCAAAAACTCGTTTACACGCCATTAGAACTCAAAGATTTGGTCCCGCAAGATAGGCAACTGCATGACCTGTCTATCCAACACAAATTAGATGAACTTGGTCTCTTTTATCCAGGCCAGTTGCCAAACCTCTGTAAGTACAGGGACACTTGCCAGGCCTCGTGTCAAATGACTTTTTTCACCCCCTTAAAAACTAAACAAGGGGGCGTGGCCAAGTCCTCAATGGAGTAGGACGTGTGAAGCTCGCGCTCCGTCCTCCGGGGGTCGAATAGGCCGTTTTCTAGCTATCAGAAGCGCGGGGGGGTCATCGGAGCCCCTTACCTGATATGTTGGTGCCGGCGGCTGGACGTGGGGGCTCGGGGGCCTGGGTCTCCTCCGAGATGATGACTCCGGAGCACTGACGGAGTCCTGGCCGCCATCTTGTTGAGGTCCGGACCGGGCCTTCTTGCGGCGGGCCTGGGCCCCTGGCGGTGAAAGCGGTGAAGGCGAGGAAACCGCGGAGGTGAGAGGCCCACCCCCGCTGTGCGTGGCGAGAGACGAGCTCCCCTGCTGAGTGAGGAGGGCCCGGGGGGCTTGGAGGGAGCCCCGGCGAGGAGGCCTTCGCGCTGCCCGGGGAGAAGCATCAGCCTGCGGCCCAGAGGTAAGCCCCGGTCGCCCACCGGATCGGGTGGGGGGGCGGCAGCAGTGATAGGGGGAGAGCGGCGAAACCCCGGGGGGGGGGAGAGGCGGTAATCCAGTGGGGGCGTCCTGAGGGGAGTGTCCACCCCTGCAGAGACTGCTCGTGAAGCCGGGACCCCCCCGACTCCGCATCCCCCGGAGCCGGTTGGCGCCAAGTCAAGAAGCCCTCCCCTGGAGCTCGGAGGAGGCACAGAAGCCGTAGAGGACCGCCACTGGCACGAGAGTCTGGCTGGCTATTCCTTAGGGCGGTGGCGGAGCGACGCATTGCGAAAGGAGAGGAGCTGGAGGCCTGATCTCTGTGGACTGCTTGGGGCCCCTTGGCTCGGAGGTTTACCAGGCGCACTGTTGCTGACTCTCCCGACTCGTCTGGCTCTGGCGCCCCCGGAGCCGAGGCTGGGAGCGAGTGGGCGGGCTGGGCCCTGAGTTGGGGGGGACTATGCTGATGTGGACCCCTGGTGTGTAGGTGGCCCCCTACCCCGGAAGAGTATCACTGCTGCAAGACGCTGCCTGGGCCCTGAGGGAATCGAGTTTGGATCGCCGGGGTCCGCTGGGGTGTGGCCCTGGTGAATGCCGGAGTCCAATTGTTGGCGGCGGGGCTGGGTGCCCTCATCCGGCTGCGAGGATCGACCGCGGCTGGACAGCCGGGCCCGGCGTTGCGCCGCGGCGGGCCCTGATAGCCCCGGGGGTGACTGCCGGGCCTGGACATCCCGCCGGGGCCCCGGCTTGCTCACGGGCCGAGTCACGCCTGCAAAGGGTGCCTTCGTCAAAGGCTACAGTCGGAGCGCTGGACTGAGCGGCAGGGGGGAGCTGGGACTCGTGGACAGCGAGGAGGTGCGGTTCTGCTGAGAGGCGAGAAGTCTTGAAGAGTCTGAGACGTGTGTAATCTTGGGCCTTACGTGCATCTGCACGGACTCCACCTGCCTCTCGAGCGGCCCGGG
Source organism: Calotriton arnoldi (assembly GCA_963921515.1). Taxonomy (NCBI): domain Eukaryota; kingdom Metazoa; phylum Chordata; class Amphibia; order Caudata; family Salamandridae; genus Calotriton; species Calotriton arnoldi. The sequence goes on from CAWUFW010003316.1 coordinate 1,685,302, forward strand.
CGAGACACAGGAGAGACTGAGGAGCCTGCGTGGCGGCCTCGGAGTGCCAGAGCGGCGGATCCCCTGGGGTGGACAGTGCAAGGGGCGAGTTAGTGACGCAAACCCATTCGTGGAAAACCCCAACGTCTGTAGCGCTAAAAGCATGACCAGGCCCAGGGCGGGGAAACCGACGACGCAGAGCACCGCCAAAGAAGCTTCAGTTAAGGAGCTGTGGAGCAAGCAGACCCCGACACCTCTATCAGAGGCCACTGAGATGGCTTCCGGAACAGACTCCTCCGGGTCGGCCATCATATCCCAGTCCTTCCTGGTCACCTTCCTTCAGGAGATCAAGTCCGAAATCTCCTCCCTCAAGACAGAGGTCAAGACCTACCTGTCAGATGTGCGCAGGGACATCACTGAACTTGGAAACCGAGTGGACGACATGGAGCGTACAATTGACAATAGGACGGAGGACCAAGAGGATCTGCGGCGCAGGGTCATGGCACTCGAAGAACAAAATGTGAAGCTCCAACTCAAGCAGGAGGACCTTGAAAACCGGAGCCGCCGCAATAATCTCCGTATACGGGGCGTGCCGCGGGGAGCGGAGGGTGCGGATATAGTCTCCTACGTTGCGGACCTCCTCCACGCTGTTCGGGGTGACGATGACACTTCCCCCCCAACGTTGGACCGCGCACACCGGGTCGCTCCCCCTCGGGGTAACCCCAACCTAATCCCCGACATCCTGACCAGGATACACTTCTACACGCAGAAAGAGGCCATTCTTCGGGCATCTAGGACGACCGCAAAGTTAGAATATGAAGGCCACGCCATCAAGATTTTTCAGGACCTTTCTCCGCTCACCCTGCGTCGCAGACGAGACTTTCAACCGATAACGGCCAAACTGAGGGCATCCAATGTCAAGTATCAATGGGGGCACCCCTTCGCCTTGATCTTCCAATGGGAGGGGCGGCGACACTCATTGCGTTCCCTGCGAGAGGCACTCCGGCTACTCCACATCTCGCCGGGGTCTCGTCCTCAGTCCCCCTCGCCTGCGGACTCGGCATCTCAGATCTCTCTGAGGCCTGAATGGGCAAAGGTGAAGCGCCAGGGCTCGGACTCTTCAGGGACCAACACGACCTCCAACCAAGCCAAGCAGGACATCATACGCCACCTGAAGGCACTGGCGGGGCCTCCGCTATCACCGGGAAATGACCCGCCACCTGACCCCACCATACCATCAGGACTTAGCACTGGAGACTGACCATGGGTCGTACGAACCTGAATTTACAAGGGGTCACTGCACGAAGCCGGACCATCATCTAATGAAGACATAACTGGGTGGGACGACCCACTGCCGATGTTGGACGGTGCTCGAATGCTCACCTCTCGATGGTGCGGATGCCCTTTGTTGACCTGGGCCCCCTGGGGAGAGGATCCTGGACCCGGGGGGCCCCGGGTGCCGCCTGGACAGACCTCCCCTGGCAAGCAGCTCCATCTGCGATATCTCCTGTCCCCTCTTTTATTGTTATGGTGCAACATGTTTATCACTTGTTCGAATGTTCTTGCCCCATCCCATTAGGATTACCAGGACCTATGGGCACGTTTATCAGACTTCACTGGAGGGACCCTCCCAGCTGGCACCTGCCTTAGCTTTACCCCTAGAGTGTTTCTCTCCCGCCAGCACTCAATAATAGTAACGCCCCCGCGGAACAGCTTTACCACACCGATCTTCTTAAATCCTCTGAAAACTGCCCTAGTGAACGCCTTCCCGCTGTGCGCCCGCGCGCGCTCCGGGCCTTGGACCTGGGGGGAAGTAGCCGTCTTAACATGGCAGCCCATGTCGCGATTAGGCATGGGTAGATTTACTGCCCCTACACTTGGCTGTAGGTCCCGGGCTCACCCTGCCCACTTCCTCCCCGGTTTTACTCTTGATTGTCTGTGGTGCGGGGCTGGAGAACGCGCCAGACACGGACGCCCCCCCCCCATATTTGACTGGCTGGCTCGCCCCCGGAGGGCGGTGGCGAACCCTTTTGTCCAATCCCGAGGTTCAACCCCCACCATTTCCTTAGTCCCCAAGAGGAGTGACTCCCTCAGAGCCGCCCTGGTTCTCACCATCGGGCCGCTCCTGGACTGGAATGGTTTGCCATGGCCCGGTTGGCCACTTCGAAGTTTGTTACTTTCTACTCTCTCAGACTTCCCTCTTTTCTTCCTCTTTCATCTCTCTTTCCCTACCTTTGTCTGGTATAGTGAGGAGAGGACTCTTACACGGGACGCAGCCATGGATCACTGGCCAGATCCCTGGGGTTTCAATGGGGCGAGGCATGTCTTTTGGCTGGGAAACGCGCGCGTGCATCGTTCCTACTCTCTGGCGGCGATTTCGTCGGGGTGGTGGGAGCTGCTGCAGGGAGTCTGGGAGAAGGGGATGATGCCCGGCTAATGCATGCTCTACCCTGCTTGACCAATGGCCCACCTTAAATTACTCTCTCTTAATGTTCGAGGCCTAAATGCTCCGAACAAAAGGCGGCAAATCTGGAGATATCTCCTCTTAAACGATCCTGATGTTATCTTCCTCCAGGAAACCCACCTTTTGCGCGCGGACATTACTCGTATGGCTCACCCGAAATTTCCCTTACAGGTATGGGCTTCTGCTCACACTAAGACTGCAGGGGTGGCTATTTTTTTCAAAACGGGACTCCCGGTGCAGGTTGTCCGCACCACACGAGATGGGGAGGGTCGCTACCTTAAATTAGAGATCCAGCTGCAGGGAAAACCCTTCGTATTATTTAATGTATATGCCCCTAACCAAGCACAAGACGGCTTCCTTAAGGACCTCCTTCGGGCCCAACTCTCTCAGGTCACTGATCTGGTCATTCTTGGTGGAGATTTCAACTTGGTGTGGGATCCAGGTCTAGATCGCACCTCTTCTCTTTTCCAAGGGACTGGGGCTATGTCGGCAGCGCTTAAGCACGATATCACGGCTTTGGGCTTACTAGACGCTTGGCGCTACTGGGAGCCTGACACGCGTGACTATACTTTCTTCTCCCATGTTCACCGCTCTTACTCCCGTATCGATTACTTTTTTATCTCCCAAACGCTCGCCCGATCTCTGACATCTGCAGCTATCTCGGAAATATCCATCTCGGATCACGCGCATCTGGAGCTCACCTTGTCCGGGATGGGCAGGCCGCCAGGATATCTCCCTTGATGGAGACTTCCTCCCCAAGTCTTACGTGACCCGGTTGACATAGATGACATCAAAAAGGCCATACAATCTTATTTCGACAACAATGACCTTCCTGAAACCCCGATCCACATCTTATGGGACGCCTTCAAGGCTACGATTCGGGGCACTATTACTTCCATTTCTATAGCTCGCAGGCGAGAGTCCCGCCTGGTGGAGGACAACCTCGCCCGAGACATCAAAACCCTTGAACGACAGACTCTCATGACGCCCAGCCCTGTTAACCGAAAGAAGCTTGCGTCATTAAAGGGCCAACTCAGAGCCATTCGAGTAAACAAGGCGGAAAGCTCCCTACTTGCTTTGAAGCAGAGATTTTATGGTGGAGGCAACAAGGTCGGTTCTGTGCTGGCGCGGCGGCTCCGCAGTCGGACACTTCGCAGCCATATTTCTAAGATTGCCCTGCCGGGGGGTGGCTGGGCCATCGCGGAAGCGGACAAACAGGCGGAATTCAGGCACTTTTTCTCCACCTTATATAGGGCGGGAGACGTCTGTGAGGATCAAATAGAGCCTTTTTGACCAATTGCCCCTGGACGCCATTAAATCCCTCTGATAGGGATCGCCTTGAAGAACAGATCACAGCAGCCGAACTTTCGCAGGCCTTGAAGAGCATACCGTTGGGGAAATCACCTGGCCCTGATGGTCTGACGTTGGCATTCTACCGGCTTTTCTTTCCAGAACTCAAAGATCATCTTCTGCGCCTTTTTAACTCTTTCACAATAGACGGCGCGGTGACGCCAACGATGGCCGAAGCGGAGATAGTACTCATTCCGAAACCCGGAAAGGATCTTACCGCGTGTGCATCGTTCCGGCCGATATCCCTCCTAAATGTGGATGCTAAGCTCTATACCAAAATCTTGGCTCGGCGTCTGGCGCCCTTTCTCCCGGGACTGATCGAGCCTGACCAAGTGGGTTTCATTCAGGAAAGGCAGGGAGCGGACAGCCTCCGCCGCTTGGCTCATCTGCTACAGAAGGTTCGCCATCGCGACATACCTGCCTTCCTCCTATCCCTGGACGCGGAGAAGGCCTTCGACCGGGTAGACTGGTCCTTCCTCCGGGCAGTTCTTCGGCGCATTGGCCTTGGCCCTCACATGATCAGTCGCATCATGGCTCCATATGCACATCCTTCTGCGCGCATCCGCGTCAATGGCCTCCTTACCCCCTCGTTCACCATCCATAGAGGCACCCGCCAGGGCTGCCCGCTTTCCCCGTTACTCTTTGCGCTGGCGGTGGAACCCTTGGCGATTGCTATCCGGCAGTCAGAAGATATTCGGGGCCTCCGCATGGGAGGGACAGATCATAAGATTGCCTTATTCGCGGACGACCTCCTCCTGACGCTCACGGAGCCTACAACATCTCTCCCAGCGCTTTTAAATACCCTTTCAAGCTTTGAATTGGTATCATGCCTTAAGATCAACCTCCACAAATCCCGCGCGCTCAACCTTACTCTTCTCCCTCAACAACTGGAGGAATTGCAGGCCATCAACCCCTTTCGGTGGGCCCAGACAGCCATCCGGTATCTTGGCATTGACATTACAGCGGATCTAGGTACGTGGACTCAGACTAATTGGCCTGCCTGTAGAGCAGCCATACGAACAGACCTCCGCCACTGGAAATCTCTTCCCCTGTCTTGGCTCGGTCGCCTCAATGCGATCAAGATGTCCATCCTCCCGAAGGTACTCTACCTGTTTCAGGCTCTCCCCACGTCGATCCCACAAAAAGACATTCAGAATCTCCAAAGAGAGTTAATTGCCTTTATCTGGGGCGGAAAGAGACCACGTCTCTCCACCAGAGTTTTAATGCTGCCACGGGAGAGAGGGGGCCTGGCTTGCCCTGACCTCCTGGCCTATTATTGGGCTTCGCATTTACGATATATATCGGAGTGGTCTGTGCGAGCCAGTGAAAAGCATTGGTTTCACATGGACCGGGCCGCGGCTTGTCGCCCGCTGTGGGATTTAGCCTGGCTGGCGAGAAAGGCTAGACACCCTAGTGCATACATTGCCACTCCCGTGCGAACGGTGCTGGAGATATGGGACAGAGTTGCAGTGCCCCGAGGACTCACAGTATTTCCCTCCCCTCTTACGCCTGTGGCACTTAACGCGGACTTTCCTGCAGCCTCTCACCATCTATCTTTTTCGGCGTGGGCAACGGGGGAATGCCGGGTCACAGAACAGCTATTCGAGAAGGGAATCTTCAAGTCATTTGAGCAGTGTAGGAGAGACTTTAATCTCCCGAAGACCGCGCGTTTAGAGTACTTCCAAATCCGCCACTGGCTCCGGGCTCCATCCTATACGGAGGGCGCCACGCGTAAACCGACACGGTTTGAACTCTTGGTCAGGTCCTTTAATGGGACCCGGGGACTGATATCCAGGACCTATAAAGCCCTCCAGCAGTCACAGGTGGTACCACCTCACACTTACCAGCGCCAATGGCAGCGGGACGTCGCGGCGGACATCCTTCCTGATCAGTGGGCACAGCTATGGAGAGATATCAAACGCTTTTTTAAGAGCACTGCACAACAGGAGTCAGCGTATAAACTTATGACGCGATGGTACTATACCCCCCTCCGCCTTCAGAGGATGTACCCCGGGCTCGTTCCGCTCTGTTGGCGCTGTTTGGCAGCGCAGGGCTCTTTCCTCCATATCTGGTGGTCCTGTCCCCTTATCCTTCCGTTTTGGGAGGAGATTTTAGACCACATTAAAGCAGTGGTGGGGTTTCCTTTGCCTAGCGACCCGGTAGTCATTATTTTGGGCCTTCGCCCCACATCTCTTCAAGCCATGATGCACACGGACTGGCGCCTAATCTTTCATATGCTTACTGCTGCTAAGCAGGTTATCGCATTGCACTGGAAAAAGGCAGGTACGCCTCCATCCACCACATGGTTCACGCGTCTGTGGCATGTTATGGCGATGGAACTACTCTCCCATAGATTGGCTCATACAGACGCCAAGTTCCAGCGCACTTGGCAACCCTTGGTCCAGTTATTGACGCGGTTGGAGCATGTGCGGTCTGTCCCTCCCCGCCTGCGCGCCCTCCAACTCTTCGACGACCCATTGCTACCCGGAGGGGATACGTATGATGCCGGAACCGCCTGAAGTAGTGCTGCGCCACATGGTTCCCGACATTATCCACACCTCAACCAGATATAGCCTAGGGGCACCATCGCTCCCCTCCTCTCTGGTTGATCTGCCTAGATGCCCGTGGGCCCGAGTCCATCCCTCGGCCAGGGAAAAGACAAATTGAGACCTCTCCTCGCTGTATCTATCTCTTTTATTCCCTTCTCTGCACCCCACTTCCTACTTTGGACTTCCTTTTCTTGATCAGGACTTTCTCATGATAATTCACTACCAACAGTCACAAAGCGTCCCACAAAACCTCCTCGAGGGCCGCATAAGCGCTTGATAACCACGACAGGTCTAGACCAAACAAGACAGAAATTTGTATCTGAGCTCAATATAGCAACCATGCATGACTCCTATACCCTCACCTACGAGACTGGGGGAGAGGGATTGTGGGCGACTGACCGTTTCTCCCGAGCCCGAAAGGTAGATATTGGACTACACCTCCTTAGAGCCATCGGGGCGGGGGGTAATAATAGAACCTGCCCTTATTGTGGGATTTCGTACAACGCATTGGTTGGTACATATCTCCCTGATCTCTTCTACCCTTCCGCAGCTACGCCCTGACGTTCATTACACCGCATCCCCAAAGATGAAGATTGAAATAACTGTAGAAGCAGGCCTCTCCTCTCTAACTAGTAGATGTTTGTCAATATGTGTCCAATGAGGCTCGGTTTCCTCCTAGTTCATCATCTTACTTAACGCGGCCGGCCCGAAGGGGTTGTAGGCGACATGCTCTGTGCCCCCCCCTCCTTACTTAGAAATCTCACGCTATCATAGAACGCACTGTCGGCCCTGCAGGGATGTAGGCAGCAGGCTGTGGAAGAACTTCTTTTTTTTTTCATCTTAATAAAGGTTTTGAAAATCAAAAAAAAAAAAAAAAAAAAAAAAACTAAACAACTTGTAAAGGAATTAAACATAATGTACCTAAATACTCGTTCCATGGTCAAACACCAATTGGAACTATTTAACCTTCTAGACACTGACTCTCCTGACATGTTGTTCTTAACCGAAACTTGTCTGACAGAGGAATCCACCCCAGATATCCTAGCTGCACTCCCAGATAATTATTACCTCCTACAAACTAATAGATCAACCGGAAGGAAAGGGGGTGGGGTGGCAGTCGCCATCAAAAAAGGACTATCATTCGTTGCCTTCTCTCCATTAGAGATAACACTAGTAGACAACCTAGTTATCAAACTTGACTTCCCAAATTGCACTGTAGTCTGTGTACTTCTGTATAGGCCGCCCACCTCTATGCCGGATTTCCCTAAAGCATTTGCAATCTGTATGGCATCCCTGATAGTGGACTATGATAAAGTTCTGATCATTGGTGACATTAACTACTGGGCTAATGAGGCGGATGGGGGAAAGAGCGCCATGGAACTGACCAATGCTCTTCAAAGTTTGAACCTCACACAACACATTAAAGGTCATACACTTGACCAAGCCTGGTCTATCAACCTCAACCTGCAGAATTTAGTAATCCAACCCTGCTTTTGGTCTGATCACTACACAGTTAGTTTTACTGTGTGTGATATCACTCTGCCCAATACTACGTCCCTTCAAAAGCATCTATCCAGGAATTGGAATCGTGTCAACTTAGAATGCTTATGCGAGACCCTGAACCATAAATTGCCAGCAAGCCGGGACAATATAGATAAATTGGAGAAAGAAATCACCAACTGGCAATTGAACGCTATTAACACTCATGCTCCTCTACAGAGCCAAACCTCTCGCGTCAGGCGGCATGAAACATCCAAATGGTTCACTGCTGACCTAAAATCAGCCAAACTTAGAACACAACAGGCAGAAAGGAAATGGCGAAACTCCTATTCGATAGAATCCAGAGAACATTAAACACAAATCTTATGGCCTACAAAAAAGCCATCTTGGAGGCAAAAAAGCTGTTTTTCTCCAACAAAGTACTAAACTCTAACAACAAAACAAAATATATCTTCAACACAGTAAGGGAGCTATCTAACCCCGATCGCGTGACCCCCTCCATTCCTGCCACACAGAAACTATGTAATGTTCTGAATTCTTTTTTCTCAGATAAAATTAAGAAAATTCAGGATTCTATAGACTCCAACAACAGGGACGTGATTGAACCGCCTGGAATCACTAACACCCTCTCCATGGCTACTCTCTCATGCCTGAGCAGTGAACTTTTCCTGGAACTTCTTAACAAAGTAAAATCAGGCTCCCCTAATGATGCCTGTCCCCCTCACATACAAAAAGCCATATTCTCAGTATTTCCAGAGACTATCCTCTCCCTACTGAACCTATCCCTTAGCCAAGGGACGGTTCCACAAGCCTTCAAAGAAGCAGTGATTATTCCTCTACAGAAAAAACAAGGTGTCGACCCGCAGAGGTTGGAAAACTATAGGCCCATTTCACTTCTGCCACTCCTGGCCAAGGAATTAGAGACACACGTAGCAAAACTCTTTAGCACCTTTATAGAAGACACTCATTTTTTAGACCCACATCAGGCAGGTTTCCGCTCATCCCACTCTACTGAATCTATCATTCTATCCGTCATGTATGATCTAAAAGAAAAGGTTGATGTCAACTGCACTCAAGCCCTGATCCTCCTGGACCTGTCTGCGGCGTTCGACACCGTCAATCATGACATCTTCATGGAACGCATTGCTGCAGCAGGTCTCAGAGGGGCTGCTCTAAAGTGGTTTCAATCCTTCTTAGTAGACCGGAGACAATCAGTGTGGCTCTCGCCTTAGAAATCCGGCACAAGCAACCTCAATTGCAGGGTTCATCATTGTCTCCGCACCTTTTCAACGTATATATCCGGCCCCTCATATTCACGCTCCGTCAGATGTGCGCACAGATTTATAACTATGCTGACGAACTGCAGCTGATTTTCTCCATAGATGATTCCATAAATTCCAAGGAGTTCCTTAGGAATACTATGCTGTTTATCAGAAATTGGATGAATAAAAATCAGCTAAAATTAAGGAGCATATTAGCAAGACCCACGTTAAAATTATCGCCGTTTTAGCGGCAGGAAACTGCCGCTAAAACGGCGATAATGGGCTTGCTAATATGCGTTCTAGAATTCCAATAGAAGCCCAGGTTAGATGTGCAGGACATCTAACCTGGGCTTCTATTGGAATTCCATAACGCATATTAGCAAGCCCATTATCGCCGCTTTAGCGACAGTTTCCTGCCGCTAAAACGGCGATAATTTTAACGTGGGTCTTGCTAATATGCCCCAAAATTCCGACAAAACTGAAATCATTATCCCTAACAATAAACTTCAGCATTGGACCCCTACTCATTAGCCCGCAGAACTAGGACCTGCACCTGCCTCTAAGAACTCGATTAAGAGCCTAGGCATTCATATTGACTCTGAGCTCACCATGAACTCGCAGATTGGGGCAGTTACTTCAGCCTGTTTCTTCCAACTTAGGAACCTGCGCAAAATCAGAAGGTTTTTCAGCAGGGAGGCCAGCATTCAAATCATCATTGCCTTGATCCTATCTAAAATAGACTAAGCCAATGCAATCTACCTAGGCCTCCAGCGCAACCAGATACACCGTCTGCAGCTGATTCAAAATCAGGCAGCAAGAATTATCTATCAACAAGGCAGACGCTGTCACGTTAAACCGCTGCTGAAGGAGCTGCACTGGCTTCCAGTGGAGCAGCGTTCCATGTTTAAAACAGGATGCATCCTGTTTAAAGCCATTCATGGTACTTGCCCTAAGTACATTTCCTCAAAAATTCACAGGTACTCCCCAACGTGCACTTTAAGATCCATGCACATGAATCTACTGGTGGTACCGGGTTTCAGACGTAAATGCACGGGAGGATCGCGCTTCTCAATTCTGGGACCCAAGTTCTGGAACGCCCTGCCCACGTCATTGAGGCTAGAAACTGACCATCTGAGCTTCAGGAAAAAGCTGAAGATCTGGCTTTTCTCGCAATTTTACAGTTAGACTTGGACTTCTCTTAGCGGTGTCTCCAAGGATGAAATAAGAAAATATATCAGCGCCAAGAAACCTGTTGGTAAACGTGCGCTCTACAAATTTTCAGTAACATAATATAACATGTGTACAATATTGACCATTGTGGAAATAACATGGTTTATTTTTCATTGTATTAATAAAGCCACCAGTGCCCTGCTTCCAGTTGTGACAAGGCTGCGCATTTACCTGAGACAGGTCCGCACATTTGATAAATCACTTTTTGGAGGAAACATTCAGTAGGACGCGCTTCCAATCTAGTGACATGAGAATGTTTCCGGCATATCTAAGGTTCACCCTTTCTGTCTGCTCTCCTTCCCAATATCATAGCTCACACATAGCACTGCTGGCGCTGAGGCAGTCAATACATTTGGCGCCTACGGCAAGCTTGTATAGACCCAGGGAAGCAAAAGTAGACATTTTTCGTCACTAAAACAGATATTCACTGAGCATTCCATGGCAGGAAAGGCATGTTGAGCACGCCTTGCTGGGCTCTTATTACAGCGACATCAGTCATTGGATTGGCTCTCACTTGATTGAGTAAGGAGGGAAGCATCTTTCTATATCTATTGGTGAGGCTGATATCAGTGTCTCACCAACTAGAAAACTACGAGGCGAGGAGAAACTGAGCTGGCTAATCTTACTACCACCTGCTGCATCACATTTGGGTGCTCTAATAGCCCCACCTGGGTCCTTGTTCAGTTATTAATAATCCAGCTTGACCAATGAATTGCACTTTTAATTAAAATGAAAACTAGCCCTTGAATGACTATTTTAGCAGTTTCCTGTAAAACGTTATTGATTAAAGTTTATAATCAGTATTTTGACGTTTCTGGGGATTCCAGCCATAGGCTTGTTTGTAAAAATATCTTTTCAAGGGTAGTCACTGCAGGACCATGCCAACTTTGATTTTGCAAATGTTTTTAAATATCATACACCCTAGCTTGTGGGTGGCACAGTGTACTTAGGGTTGGCGTATTCATATTTAAAAGCAGGGTTTTCTGCCTGTCATGAAGGGTTATTTTGACAGGTTTGACACCACGTTTTTAGGCTGGTGCATTAGGTTACCCGGAGTAGGCCTGAAGCAATGTTTTAAAGACCCATCCTGTAGATGTCACAATAGGTGAAGCAGTCCACAGGTGGCATTTAATGTATAGGCCCTGGTTGTATTTCCTACACCATATACTAGGGACTTATAGCAAGTTGAATATTTTAATTAGGGGTCACCCAATTTAACAATATTTAAAGGCACTTTACTCATGTTTAGCAGAAATGAAGCATGCAGAGTCCAGAAAATGAAAAAACATCTGGAGTGCCCATGCAGAAAAAGCTGATTTTTGTGCACTAGAATACTGTATTATCAGGCTTCTTAAAAGCCATTTTTGAGAAAAGGCAAGGCTTTAGAAAGTAGAGACGCTGTGAAATCTATACCTTTCACCAAATAAGACTGCCACATCTATTAAGCTGTGGTGGGCAAAGTTGCAATAGGTTCTTTTCGTGAAAGTAGCTTCATCTGATTGATAAAGGTCCAACAGATTGTGGTTTTGAAAAACAATTGCGGTAAAAAATAAGTCCCGCAAAAGGAGGTTTTGTGGTGAACATTCTGCAAAAAGCCACTTGTATTTGAGAGAATTCACTCGTAGAAAAATATATTTACTATCAAATGCTCTGCCATAGGCAATGCTTTGCAAGGTTAACAAACTGTAAGAACTTTACTAGGTGTGAGGGTTGTCAGCGTCTAACAAAACCTGGGTGGTGCAATTTACATTTTCAATACTACAAGCTAATTTAAGTGAGTGAGCAGTAACAAATATATTGCTTGCTATTTGGTACAGAGCGAGAGGATTTCCAAAATTTGCTCAAAGCATTCAAACAAGTATAGATGAAATGAAACTCTTATGAAAGTATTTCCAAGGATATGGCGCTTTTTCAAAAAAATGTTCATAACCACCTCAGTCTGCTGTTGTTTCAAACTCCGGAAACGCTACAGGACATGCTGTAACCTAACAATAAGAAACTTTGAAGGTGCAGTCTGGGGATAAAAGAAGCACAAAAGAAAGTTTGGTGAAGGTATGCTGAACAAGTTAGGTGTTGTTAAATCTGCCTCTGAAGGAGACGCCCCTTTGTTGATTCAGAAAAGAGTTAACTCAAACATTTCCCAAACAGAAGGTACATTTACCTTCAGCTACAAGTAGAAATCAATCAGAACTGAAAGAAACCAGACCTGGGTTTTGAAATGTGCATATTAGCAAACACCTGAATCATCGCGCGTGACTTCCTTGACAAAGGTCATTTGAGATTCCATCTCTGATATTCATAATGTGCGATTTACACAGTCCAAAACCATTAACTTGTCTCTAGGGAACCCTATTTTCAACACCTGGAACCTTTTTTTCAAACACTAGGGTATCAAAGGAAGGCCTACAACCTCATTTTGTCGTGTGCAATCGGCCCATTCCCACAAGAGAAGTGAAACCATCATTGGCAGAATTACCACCGAGGCATTGACATCACAATATTGTATAGTGGCAGTTGTAATACCTCTGGCGGTCATCCCACTGAGGGTGGATTTAGCTCGTCCGCAAGTAATCAGCAGGTTTTTCATAACTATCCATCCCCAGATCAGGTCTTACACAAAGGGGCCACTATGGTGCCATTACGCTTTTGAAAAATTTCCAAATATAGAAATATTAATAAAAAAAGAGGCAATGCTAATGAATGTCATGAATGTAGCAAATGTCCCCTGTCTCATTTAAAGTGCCGGGGAATGTATATCGAACCCGATGCTGAACCCCTCTCTAGGGGCGGGGGGGATTGGACACCACTCCCGTTTTTGTTGAAGGAGGCCGATTTTGTAGCACTGCTGCAAAACCGACCCCCAGTGACACAAGCATTGGCATAGCCAATAGGTCTCGCATTTGGGGCCTTATAAGTGTTTAGGCAGAGCTATTGACTTTGCCAATGTGTTTAAGCTGTGCTGTAGAGAAGTGTGGCTGCTGTGCAGCATGCTGAAAAGTTGTAATAAAAAAGTGCCAGAAGCATTTTTGTTACCTTATATATGACCAAGAAGGCATTATGTCCAACAGAACGACCATATTAAAAAATGTATGTACAATAAAAAATGTCCTCATTTTTCTTTTGTTCTTGCAATGCTTGTTAAAGTTTTTTTTTGAGGGGGCATAAACAATTGGAGGTTGAAGGTTGTGAACTAGTACCTGTATTATAACACTAGCAGCGGCCAGACGCTAGGGGAGAATCAACAGATGGCAGATTCCGAGAGCAGGCTGAGGTGGTGTTGAGTGATGTTGAGGTGGTAGTGGTGGTGGTGGTGGTGACTGGTGCTGAGACGATGCTGAGGTGATGCTGAATGATACTTAGGTCTTGCTGAGTGATGATGATGTGGTGGGGTACTATTGCAAAGGCGATGCTGAGTGATACTGATGTGGTGTTGAGTGATGTTGTGGTGGTGCTGAGTGATGCTGTGGTGGTGCTGAGTGATGATGTGGTGGCACTGAGTGATATTGTTGTGGCCCTGAGTGATGCTGTGGTGGTGCTGAGTGATGCTGTGGTGGCCCTGAGTGATGCTGTGGTGAACCTGAGTGATGCTGTGGTGGCCCTGAGTGATGCTGTGGAGGCGCTGAGTGATGCTGTGGTGGTGCTGAGTGATGCTGTGCTGGCCCTGAGTAATGCTGTGCTGGCCCTGAGTGATGCTGTGGTGACCCTGAGTGATGCTGTGGTGACCCTGAGTGATGCTGTGGTAGTGCTGAGTGATGCTGTGGTGATGCTGAGTGATGCTGTGGTGATGCTGAGTGATGCTGTGGTGGTGCTGAGTGATGCTGTGGTGGTGCTGACTGATGCTGTGGTTGTGCTGAGTGATGCTGTGGTTGTGCTGAGTGATGCTGTGGTTGTGCTGAGTGATGCTGTGGTGGTGCTGAGTGATGCTGTGGTGGTGCTGAGTGATGCTGTGGTGGCGCTGAGTGATATTGTTGTGGCCCTGAGTGATGCTGTGGTGGTGCTGAGAGATGCTGTGGTGGTGCTGAGTGATGCTGTGGTGGTGAGTGATGCTGTGTTGGCCCTGAGTGATGCTGTGGTGTCGCTGAGTGATGCTGTGGTGGTGCTGAGTGATGCTGTGGTGGTGAGTGATGCTGTGTTGGCCCTGAGTGATGCTGTGGTGTCCCTGAGTGATGCTGTGGTGGCGCTGAGTGATGCTGTGCTGGCCCTGAGTGATGCTGTGCTGGCCCTGAGTGATGCTGTGCTGGCCCTGAGTGATGCTGTGCTGGCCCTGAGTGATGCTGTGCTGGCCCTGAGTGATGCTGTGGTGGCCCTGAGTGATGCTGTGGTGGTGCTGAGTGATGCTGTGGTGGTGCTGAGTGATGCTGTGCTGGCCCTGAGTGATGCTGTGGTGGCCCTGAGTGATGCTGTGGTGGTGCTGAGTGATGCTGTGGTGGTGCTGAGCGATGCTGTGGTTGTGCTGAGTTATGCTGTGGTGGTGCTGAGTGATGCTGTGGTGGTGCTGACTGATGCTGTGGTTGTGCTGAGTGATGCTGTGGTGGTGCTGAGTGATGCTTTGGTGGTGCTGAGTGATGCTGTGGTGGTGCTGAGTGATGCTGTGGTGGTGCTGAGTGATGCTGTGGTGGTGAGTGATGCTGTGTTGGCCCTGAGTGATGCTGTGGGGTCGCTGAGTGATGCTGTTGTGGTGCTGAGTGATGCTGTGGTGGTGCTGAGTGTTGCTGTGGTGGTGCAGAGTGATGCTGTGGTTGTGCTGAGTGATGCTGTTGTGGTGCAGAGTGATGCAGTGGTGATGCTGAGTGATGCAGTGGTGATGCTGAGTGATGCTGTGGTGGCACTGAGTGATGCTGTGGTGGTGCTGAGTGATACTGTGGTGGCGCTGAGTGATGCTGTGGTGGCGCTGAGTGATGCTGTGGTGGCGCTGAGTGATGCTGTGGTGGTGCTGAGTGATGCTGCCGTGACACAGTGTCTTTGCTAGTTACAGTGGGTAGAAGAGGGGTAGAGGGGTAGAAGAGGGGTAGAAGAGGGGTTGAGAGGTAGAAGAGGGGTAGAGGGGTAGAAGAGGGGTAGAGGGGTAGAAGGGGGTAGAGGGGTAGAGGGGGGTAGAGGGGTAGAAGGCGGTAGAAGGGGTTAGAAGGAGGTAGAAGGGGGTAGAAGAGGGATAGAGGGGTAGTAGAGGGGTAGAGGGGTAGAAGGGTAGAAGAGGGGTAGAGGGGTAGAAGAGGGGTAGAAGGGGGGTAGAAGAGGGGTAGAAGAGGGGTAGAAGGGTAGTAGAGGGGTAGAAGAGGGGTAGAGGGGTAGAAGAGTAGAGGGGTAGTAGAGGGGTAGAGGGGTAGAAGGGGGGTAGAAGGGTAGAAGAGGGATAGAGGGGTAGAGGGGAAGAAGAGGGGTAGAGGGGTAGAAGAGGGGTAGAAGAGGGGTAGAGGGGTAGAAGAGGGGTAGAAGGGTAGTAGAGGGGTAGAAGAGGGGTAGAGGGGTAGAAGAGGGGTAGAGGGGTAGAAAAGGGGTAGAGGGGTAGAAGAGTAGAGGGGTAGAGGGGTAGTAGAGGTGTAGAGGGGTAGAAGAGGGGTAGTGGGGTAGAAGAGGGGTAGAGGGGTAGACGAGGGGTAGAAGGGGGTAGAAGAGGGGTAGAGTTGTAGAAGGGTAGTAGAGGGGTAGAAGAGGGGTAGAGGGGTAGAAGAGGGGAGTGAGAGAGTGTCTGAGAGTGTCTGTGAGAGTGTCTGAGAGTGTCTGAGAGTGTCTGTGAGTGTCTGAGTGTCTGTGAGAGTCTGTGAGAGAGTGTCTGTGAGAGAGTGTCTGTGAGAGAGTGTCTGTGAGAGAGTGTCTGTGAGAGAGTGCCTGTGAGTGTCTGTGAGAGAGTGTCTGTGAGAGAGTGTCTGTGAGAGTGTCTGTGAGAGTGTCTGTGAGAGAGTGTCTGTGAGAGAGTGTCTGTGAGTGTCTGTGAGAGAGTGTCTGTGAGAGAGTGTCTGTGAGACAGTGTCTGTGAGAGTCTGTGAGAGTGTCTGTGAGAGAGTGTCTGTGAGAGAGTGTCTGTGAGAGTGTCTGTGAGAGAGTCTGTGAGAGAGTGTCTGTGAGAGAGTGTCTGTGAGAGAGTGTCTGTGAGAGTCTGTGAGAGAGTGTCTGTGAGAGTCTGTGAGAGAGTGTCTGTGAGAGAGTGTCTGTGAGACAGTGTCTGTGAGAGTCTGTGAGAGTGTCTGTGAGAGAGTGTCTGTCTGTGAGAGTGTCTGTGAGAGTGTCTGTGAGAGAGTGTCTGTGAGAGAGTCTGTGAGAGAGTGTCTGTGAGAGAGTGTCTGTGAGTGAGTGTCTGTGAGAGAGTGTCTGTGAGAGTGTCTGTGAGAGTCTGTGAGAGAGTGTCTGTGAGAGAGTGTCTGTGTGAGAGTCTGTGAGAGAGTGTCTGTGAGAGTGTCTGTGAGAGAGTGTCTGTGAGTCTGAGAGAGTGTCTGTGAGTCTGAGAGAGTGTCTGTGAGTCTGAGAGAGTGTCTGTGAGAGTCTGTGAGAGAGAGTCTGTGAGAGAGTGTCTGTGAGAGAGTGTCTGTGAGAGTGTCTGTGAGAGAGTGTCTGTGAGAGAGTGTCTGTGATAGAGTGTCTGTGAGAGAGTGTCTGTGAGAGTGTGTCTGTGAGAGAGTGTCTGTGAGAGTATCTGTGAGAGAGTGTCTGTGAGAGTGTCTGTGAGAGTGTCTGTGAGAGAGAGTCTGTGAGAGAGTGTCTGTGAGAGAGTGTCTGTGAGAGAGTGTCTGTGAGAGTCTGTGAGAGAGTGTCTGTGAGAGTCTGTGAGAGAGTGTCTGAGAGTCTGTGAGAGTGTGAGAGAGTGTCTGTGAGAGAGTGTCTGTGAGAGAGTGTCTGTGATAGTCTGTGAGAGAGTGGGGTAGAGGTAGAGGGGTAGAAGAGAGGTAGAGGGGTAGAAGAGAGGTAGAGTAGAGGTAGAGGGGTAGAAGAGAGGTAGGGATATATAGGCAAATGAAAAGGAAGCTATCGACTTCAGGAATGTGAAAGAAAGCTCTCCTATCTTGAAAGCTGATTACAAGCGCGAAACTTTCAAACCACGGAGTCGTTTGAAAGTTTCACCGCGGTTCTCAGGAGATGCTTGTAAACACCAATAACCTGATTCATTTAATTTAACAGTTGGCTCCGCCCAGGATTGCTTAGTAGCAAATGACAAGGAAGCTATCGACTTCAGGAATGTGAAAGAAAGCTCTCGTATCTTGAAAGCTGATGACCCATGACGAGAGAGGAAAGTGGTAACGCGATCTGTGGTGGGGGAGGGGGAGGGAATTGAAGCGCAAGCAAGGCGGAGAGAGGCACGCAAGGCTTAATGAGCCATGACAGAAACCCACATGGCGGCTGCGCGTGTGCACGCTCGCGTGAACGCAAGCTTGAGGCCAGGAAAAGCCTCTGGTAGCACTTTGAAAACCCCCTTACTAAATGTCTCGCAGAGCAGCGCATGCGCTGGCTCAGCGAGACCTAAAAAACGGCCTCCGGCCCACCGGGGAAATGCCCGGTGCTCTTTATGTATATCATCAAAGAGTTGCCCCCAAACACCATCAATCCAATGTTACTCAACTTGAAAAAACCAACATATTGTTTTTACAGACGTCAGTGACTTGACTTGTTCTTACTTAAATAATTCTCCAATGCTGTACACTAAAATAGATCACGCCAATAGAATTGACCTTAACAGTGATCCTATGATTAATAAATGGGAACAAACAAGGAGTCCTGCTTCTTAATTCATTGCTTTTTTGAGCCATTTGTAAACTGAACAAACATTTTACCTGTAATGGTTTACACACCTTACAATGGTATACACCTGTAACCACAGAAAATTAAAACAAAACATATATAGACCATAAACAATACATTACATTAAGCATTGGACATACAAGAAGGATTAATCATGTGACATAAACAAAGAAATGGACAGATTTAAGTGTCTGGTGTCCTACACTGTCAGATTACTGGGGCATGTCTCAATTTTCACCCTCTTATTTGCAGTCAAAAACAGTACTGCTGGGCAAAGCGTAAAATATTGAACAGATGAAATCATAAATTTCAACACTGGTAGTACACAACTAAGTGCACAAGTTATGCATCCCAGCCCCCATTGTCCTCAACTGGATCACTCTCCTTTATGATACACACAGTGCCCTCCATGGCCAGTCCGGCCCTGGTCTTCAGTTTCTAAATGCTGGCATTTCCTTCTTGGAATCTTTTTTTTGAAAAAAGAACTCCTAATTTTTAGCATATACTAAGGGTTGTGACAACACCTTATTTTAATCCAACTAGGCCTCCAACATTCCTTTTAGGATTTCATAAATTTAGTTGCAGATGTTCCCCAACTTCCTAGGATGTAAGGGATTGCATCATGAGATGAAAAGGATCTGTGGGCATGCATCACACTATACTCAGAATCTGGGAGCATGCATCCTAGAAAGCGCAGGATGCGAGGTGCAAGGGCATTTATCCTGGTATCTAATGAATCTGAGGGCATGTGTCCTGATGGGCATATTAACTGTGGTCATGCACCCTGGAATAAAAGTCTTTGCTCTGGAATGCCTGCTAACCTCCAGTTTTATAGGTGGGCTACCTGGAGGCACTTAGGGACCCTCAGATGGACATTGGGCCTGATTTAGATCTCAGCGGACAGGTTACTCGGTCACAACGGTTACAGATATCCCGTCTGCTGGGATATTTAAATCTTATTATATCCTATGGGATTTATATTTTGGCGGACGGAATAACTCATCCGCCGAGGTCTAAATGTGGCCATTTGTCTTTGGTTCTCCTGCTCAGCGTAAAGCCTGGAGCATGGCCACCTGCAAGCACTTAAAAGCTGCTAGCATAGCAAGGATTACATCAAACCTTTACAAGTGTGAGGGTTCAATGGCAGCAATTGTGCAGAGCCCTAAGGTTTATTGAATTAGTATTGCAGACAGTGCTAGGGCGGCATTTTTATTAGTTTACTACCTCCTCCCAGAGCTGTGCTGCTGAGCAGACGTGACTATCCCATTGTCTTCCAAGTAACTGGCCTCGAGGTCACTGTCTAGATGCAAGAATCAGTTGCAACCTGGCAATTGAGGAAAGATGGATATGCAAATTTATCTCAAGATAAAGACTAATTTGACTAGTCAGAATATCTGAGGAAGTTTACAGCTACTTGTTGGTTTACCATCTTGGCCTATGCGGAAGCAACGTGGCGTCCCCTGATGTGCAAATAGTACATATTTCAGAGAAGTGTCACAATAATACAGGAAGGAAGTGCGCTTTGGAAAGGTGACAGCATAGCAGAGGAGCCTTTAGTTCAACAATTTCATTATATCCCTTGGGAGTGTTGTAATACTGTGGTTGTTCATGCAGCTGTTAGTGTTAAATAGAAGTTTCGTAGAGTCCACTTTTGTGACTACATGCTTAGGGGTTATATGCTTTTTTTAAAAAATAGCTATAAAATCCTAATATTCCTCGGTAGGGTTATACCAAACTAAAATTACGGACCTCATTTACAGTTCGGTGGAAATGGAGCTCTACTTTAAATTGGCAGGGCTCCCACTTCACCAACTTGCTGATCCCCCACCCCATTGAGATGCGGAAGGAGCACAAGCTTTTCCAAATCGGACGGTCAGCTGACTCTGCCATTGGCATACTTTTACCTGCCAGCCTTCCCACTACAGGGTAGCCAGGTCACAGTGGTTGTCGCCCTATCTCATTTAAGAAGCAACGACTGGCACTGATTTTATCTGCCTGGCTGCACTATGCGAGGCATGGTGGTCCCCGGCAGGGAAAACAAACAATTGTACTGAATTGCAGGGAGAAACTTCCCTGTGCTTCAGGGCCAATTATTTTTTTTCTTTATTGATGTTTGTTTCAGGAAAGCAAAACATTTTTTAGAGCGGGCCAAAACAACATGGCACTACTCAGCAAACGTCTGTGACTTCCATACATTCATTGCACCGACAGGATCTCCCGTTAAGGCAGGAGGTCCTCACCAAAAAAAGGCAAAGTAGAGCCGCCTTGACACGTTGGGCGGCAAACTTAGGGGTGTGCCAATTTTATAATTTTGCTGACAATCCTTTGCACACAAACTGAAAATTCTCATTTAAAAAAAGCTTTTGCATATTGATTACACTAAGTTGCACACCTGATGTTCCCTACTAAGTATAGCGTAAGCGATCGATCTTTTATTTACCTATTAAAAGTGGTTGAGGGGAGGAAACAACTCAGACAGATATCAGCAAAGTCGTCAAGCCTGAAAAGATCACCAACTCCAAAGTGCAGTTTGAATATTTATTATAAGGCCAAAAACAATTGGACGTAAATACATCTCAATAGCAAAGTATAGAGGTACAGAAAAATTAATACAGAGCCAATTTTACGAATATAAGTAATTCGGCCCAAAAGACAGATGATTATAAATTCCAAAATCACAACTCAACACAGAATAGATGCGATATTCAGTTCTCGGCTCATTGAAAGAAATCAAAATCTTTCCCTACACTGCTCTATATGAGGGCCCTTCCTGTCTCTCTTCTATCATTCCCCAAAGGTGTCAGCACGTGTTGACTTCCTAAGAAGTACTCACGTCAAATGGGTCGGTTTAGCTTATGGCTATGGAGCTTGCTCTAAGATGCTCCTTCTCCTCCGAAAGCTAGCAGAAGTCTGAAGTCTCTGTCCCTGCACATCATACAAAAGATGGGATTCCACCCACAATAAGTCCTTCCTCTTAAAACTTTCCATTGCACCTCTATGTAGTAGCCTTTTCCTTTCGTGATACAAATTTAATTAGCGATATCTTCTTTCCAGTGGCCTTGGCTTTCAGACAGACCAGACACGCAAGGCTTCCTCCCTTCTCGCTTCCCAGCCATCTTCAAAGACATTCCGGGTCTCTCCTTAACTCTGAAAATAACGATGTGTATTCTTTCACCTGCAGTAGGATGAGAACATTCTAGTTTCGAACACAACAACATTTAATTATTTATTTCTCAAGAGCAAGGAGAATCGAAACTTGGGACTTTGGGCCTATAATTCAGGCAACTTAAACTAACCACAATTACGGTGTATAGAAATAATATCGTCCTGCACATTATGCATGAAGGAATCGTAATACATACAAAGTTCTACTTAAATGCATTCACTAGTTTCAACATCAAATGAATCAAATAAATGTTTCTTAATAATCATAAAACACTGCAAACAATACGAATACATGAGAGTGCGTTTAAACCATGAGTATAGTGCACTCATACAAAATAGAGTGCTATCAGCGCTCTATCAATATTAACTTTCCACCATCGTTTTTATATTACATTCTGTTGCTAAAAATTGATATTTCTTGTTATTTCTCACCAACCCGTATTTTGTAGATTTTTTTCTACAAAACCTACTTCATGAAGTTTACAATTTTATGCCTAAACATCTCATCAGAACAAAATGTCACCATTTAATTTCCTTTACAGAAACACGAAACATCCAACATTTTTGGAGTGCTCTGGAATGCAGAGTTCAGCTTGGATCCCCATTCTGGCTCTGTAGTCCAGTCTTTCTTGCTTCGGCTACAGCTACTATGATACTTAAATTGTGAGATATTAATATAAAGTAGTAGCTGGAGCTTTGATTAATGTCGTGTTAAACTATATGAAGGGCTTCACGCATATGAGCTTGTCATCCTGCATTTCTTACACGATGTAAAGGCTAACCCGGTTCCTGCAATCAGAGCATTTGATTGGATTCCTCAAGGTGAATGTTCATTGCACTTCGGTTATTAAGAGTTACTTTTAGCTGGGTTTTAAATGTCTTGACGCCATGTGTTTCACAAAGAAAGTATTGCCTTATGGTTCCACATGGGCGCTTTGAGAGCTAGCAACAAAGACCTTCATAAGATCTCCAAGACAAATTTGAATGAAGAGGAGATCGCGCGTTCGGCGCCCCAGACTGTGGATTATTCTTCTCCCACAAATCAGACTAGTTAGCAATCTGTTAACTACATAATTCATTCACCTTTTGGATATAGTCTTTATCTGTCATCCCCTGGAGATCCCCATCCTCTGGACAAATAGATTGACACCACTAATCTAGTATTTTCTTCATTTATTATATATTCCTCCCCTTTCCTCTTTCTTCAGACAACTTCACGTTTGGATAGTTCATCACCTCGATTCGCCTGACTTAAATATTGAAAGTTGTCTCTGAAACGTCCAGGCTCTCCAGGAGACTTTTTACAGTTTTTGATTGATGTAACCCATTTTTATATCTGACAGAATTCTCGTCATTTACACAAAAAATAAAATACAGAGGGGTTTGGAACAGCCCTCTCCAGCTGTAGCTTGTGAATGTTGCCTTGTACTGTGCCACTACAGCCAAAGTGTGATGAAATACGTTGAGTTTTATTGATGTCCCTTTGAAAGGCTTTAACTGCTTTTGAGTTTCTCTTTATTTCTTAAGAGGACTTGGAGACGCTGGAAGCATGTAATAGTTTTTAATCCCTTTATCACTCCCTGTTGAAGGTGTTTGTGGCATGTGTAAACATAAACAATAAAACATTAACAAGTTCGTTCAGTAGGTTGAAGAGGAAACTGAACTGTTTGAGTTTATTGTCATCAACTCCGGTGACAGTGGGTCAACAATCATGGTCCAGGTGTCCACATCTGCTGAGATGAAAGCCAGGGCAGCAGCCTCGGCGCTCCGTCGTAGCTGGGCAGTTTTAGTCTCGTGCTAGGGCCAAACCTCCAATTATTTCGAGATCAAAAGTATTGTTTGTGGCTGATGTGTGCTTGCCCTGGGCTTGGTGACGTTTTTCTCCAGAACCTTACTCACAATGAAGAAACTCGCAATGGTTTTATAACTGACGGGATCAATCGAATCCAAGTTGCCATTTCTCAAAAGAGGGTTTGTGATTGCTTGTTCTCACGGGGGAAGGATCACATCTCGATGAATGAAGCTTTAATGATGGAGTTGACAGAGTGCTAGTGAGATGCAGGAGCCTTCCTGGAGCAGGGCAGTGTCCTGAAGGCATCTGAGATAAAACCAGACATTTTCCTCTTAGGTGGAAACAAAGAAGAAACCTGACGAGTAGATGCCTTTGTGTCATAACAGAGAATGGTTAATCACTAACCTTAAAGCCAGATACAGCGGGAGCGATGGAAGATGCCAAACCCCCCTTACCCCATGTGCGGAAGAACATGCGAGTATGGTTGTACACTCACTACACAGGCTACACCGCAGTAGGAGAAAGGGAAAAAAGGGACAAATGAAACAAAAAGAAGTGCGGCTGCGACAACACTCGACAAGCTCTGGAGTTGTAGGCTTCACTCCTATGGTAGCTCCGTGCGCCCTGTATATGAGACACAACACAACACTCATGAAGACATTCCCCTGATACACCATGCAATAGAGTGAGCAGTATGTGATGCACTTACATTAATGCAGCCGCCTATATCCAAACAACAACAATGCACAAAAGGTAAAAATAAAGTAAGAAAAAGATTGCAGTCACATTGTCACCATAGTATCCATGAATAAGTACTCCATAAAACCAAGAACACTGCTAGACTTCAGCAATATCACAGAAGAGTTACTTATCTCCAAACAGATAATCCTCTGGCAGCGGTGTGTTTACAAGCACTATGATTCCTAGGCAATTCTTCTGCGAAGGCACGCGATTCCAACGTGCGTGTAAACCATAATTCAAACAAAACAATAAAACAAAAGAAAACAAGGCGTATAGCCCTGCGAGCTTCTCACGGCTCTCTGGCGGTTGGTTTCCTCCAAGAATAGGGAAGAGCTCTCCCAGGAGTGTACCCGCGCTGGATTTGGTGGGTTCAGTGAGGCATGCTGGACGAAAGGCGAGTCTCAACAACAAACTCAAGGAAATCAAGAAAAGCGGCAACAGCGGTTACGCTCCAGCGCGCATATGAACCGCCGCTGCTACCGCAGGAGTCCTCCGAGTTAGAATGAGTCGGAAGGCAAGCAGGTACCGAGCGCGCCTCAGCGCGAGTCTCAGAATTCGGACCGGCAATCCCTGGGGCGGCTTGAATATCTCCACAATAGAAGTCTGGCGAGGTGCTTGGCAGGAGTCCTGGGGAATTAGCCTTCCATGCAAGGCGTAGGTCGTCAGGTGACAAGCACCGGGTTGTTTGAGGGTGGAGCTTATATAGAAAAGGAGAGAGAGAGGGGATAGGACAAGGAAGCACTCCCTCAGCATTATGGGAGATGTAGTCAGCCTGAATCATGCGTCTCATACCTCGTACATTCATCATAGATGTAGTGTAGTGCCCATCCCCCTATTCCTACCGGTGTCTAACCGTGACACTTTGCATGCTATGAGGTTGGTATAACAAGTAACGTTAGCTGGAGGGTTACAAAAGGAAAACAGCTGTTTTGTCCAGCATTAGTTTAACAGAACAGTTGCCTTAATATTTTGTGATTAGCCGCCAGACACTTACCCCATACTTAGCACTCCTCCTTGTGGACTTCGAGAAGGCTTTCAACACTGTTGACTGGATTTACCTTGAGGACGTGCTCTTAACGATGGGCATGGGTCAACAGTTTCGGCGATTAGTCCACGTCCTATACTCCAACCCCAGAGCCAGAGTACTTATCAACGGGACCCTCTCTGAGATATTTCCAATCCGAAGAGGTACGAGGCAGGGCTGCCCCCTCTCCCCTCTCCTGTTCGCGCTAGCAATGGAACCCCTGGCGTGTCTTATCCGCGCAGATTACCTGATCCAGGGCTGGGCGTGGGGGGGTCATCACATTGACAAAATCGCCCTATATGCGGACGATGTCCTGCTTTTCTTGGCGGACCCGGCCTGCTCCGGCCCCAGGTGTCTCCAGTCCCTCCAGGCCTTTGAAAGGGTCTCCGGCTTAACCCGACCAAATCGACTCTCGTACCTCTCCATCTCTCTAGGGAATGCTTTGACTGGCAGACTGATATCCCCATTAGACGGCAATCCTTTAAATACTTAGGTATATGGGTCGCTTTACTCCCTGAATTAGAATGGGCGCTGAACATTACTCCGATCGTCAAGAAGGCTAAGGAAGACCTCCGACGTTGGCAAACCCTGAATTGAGACCTTAACGCGGATTTTACACCGCAATACAATCACAATGCCATTACTACGCAAGTCATTACATCGACTTGCAGTAGATGGCGCCGTAACATTAGAAATGTATAATTTACTATTCCAACTCCAGCCTACGTAACAGTAGGGAAGGCGTTGGAATAGTAAACTATACTATTCCTTATGTTAGAGCGCCATCTACTGCAAGCCGATGTAATGACTTGCGTAGTAATGGCACTGCGTTGTAACAACGTGGTCGTTGTAACGACCGCGTTGTGATTGCATTGCGGTGTAAAATCCGCAATGTAAAGGTTGTTTCCCGCAAACCCTACCACTTAATCCGCTCGGAAGGGTGGCACTATTTAAGATGATGATCCTCCCTCGATTCCTGTACATCATCCAAAATACCCCCTTCCACTACCCCCGGAGCAGGTTCAAAGAGATGGATGCCGTGATTACTCCGTTTCTGTGGGGAGGTTGGAGGCCACGTAAGGCCCTCGCCCGATGCCGTATTCCGTCCTTTGACGGAGGCATGGGCATGACGGACCTATACCTCTATTACTTAGGCACCCGACTACTTGTTCTTCACGACTGGTTTACCGGTGGATGGTCCGAACCAGCCTACAGAACTGAACTGCGAAACATGGGCTTCCCCCAAATCCAGGACATCCTGTATGGATGCCCCATCCCTAACACGCCCCCAACAGTGACTCGGGCGGTCTTCCTGGCCTGGCGCTCGGCTCTGCGGCACACGCAATGGGACTCCAAACTAACCCAACAAACGCCGCTGTGGCAGGGTGTGTGGTTGGCTGAAGTGGCGGCGTTACAAGCCGTTATAGCGCCGAGACACCTACGGGTATTTGTGCGCTTTACAAGTTGTTAAAATAAAATAAATAAGGCTTTAAACAATGGGACCACATTGGTATTTCCCAGCTGGGAGACGTATGGGTGGGAGATCACATAAGGACCTTCCAAGACTTGCAGAAACGCTTTACTCAACACACCTCACAATTCTACTGATACCTACAGATGCGACATGCCCTCAACACGCACATATACACAGGCACCACACTCCCCGAGTTCAGTCCGTTGAAAGCGCAAGTCATGATGGGAAATCTGGGGAAGGGGGGAATATCGCATATATACCGTACCCTCACTAACAACAGCCCCACAACACTTGACTCGCTTAAACTCCGGTGGGAGGGATGGCTGGGTCCCCTTCAGGACGAGGATTGGCGGGACGCCCTTATGGCCCCTAGGACTGTCACGGTCTCTGCCAGGCTTCGCCTCATCCAAATCTACTACCTTCACACTGCATATCTTACCCCGGAGCGAATATATAGAGAGGGGCTGCGTGCCTCGCCCAATTGCGCCCGCTTCGGGCAACAACCGGCGGATTTCTACCACATGGTTTGGTCTTGCCCCCGCCTTTTAAAATACTGGGACAAGATAGAATCCGAACTCACAAACATCCTGGGTTGGCACGTACATCATGACCCCTTGCACCTCCTCCTGGGCGTCATGGACGGTCTAGACAGGTCCCGAGCAGATAAAGTATTCTTTGGGACGGCCATTATGGTGGCCAAACGCGATATCGCCATGGCCTGGATGCAACCTGACCCCCCCAACAATAGCTCAATGGTGCAGAGTCGTTGATTGGTGTGCCACTCAAGAGAAGCCCTTGTTTGAAGCCAGGGGCTGCCCGGCCAGATACCAAAAGATATGGGGTAAATTGACGGATCAACTAGGATAATGGGACCCGTACTATTAGCTCTTTACTTCTGATGGTCTGCCAGATTTACCAAGTGATGTGCTCGATCGCTGTGCATATTGTGTACTGTTATTCTCTGCCTGCTAGCAATGTCATGTATACACAGACCTGTGCGCTGTGCTGTTATGGCTCATTTCCTTTCGTTCTCTCAAAATCAATAAAGTTGACTATCAAAAAAAAAAAAAAAATTGTGATTGCCGGATAGTATCAATGCAATTGGGGCTTGACGTGTACAAAAGTTTTGTGGGGACATCTCCTAAGTATCTTTACTTTACCACTGCTGCTCAGTCTAGATATCCCCCCTCTACATTTCCTTATGTAACCAAAGCAAGCCGGGTGCACCAGAGTGTTAAAGACCACGCTGTCCGCTCTCCCTCGGTATCATAACAGTTGTATTGTGCACGGTGCGCCCTCTTATTCTGTTGCTCCCCTACCTAACAGCTGTGAAGCAGTCTGAGTATGAGCACTCATTAAATGAACTTGAATAACAACAAACAAAATAAATATTACTAGTGGAGAGCCCAAGCAAGCAGACCCAGTGTCTATCTTAGAGGTCCTAGGGTAAGAATGTCTGCTTTGTATTATTCAACCAACATAATCCGCTGCCTTCAATCCTGACTTTTCAAACGGAAGTTGCAAATATAGCAAAGTGTAAAAAAAAACTAGTGGTGGAAAAACCCGTTTGTGAAACAAAAATTATATAGAAAACTTATTTTTGTAAGAACCTTTTCTTGGAACAACATCTCTTTGCTGAAACCTCACCACAAAGTTGGGAAACTCGGTAAACGCCGTAGACTTCAGAGATGCAAATGATGCCAACTGAGCTCAACTAACTTGGAGTGTGCAGAGTTTAATACCTCTCCCCTAAACGGTATTAAGTATGTGAGGTCTTTGTAGATTGCCAACACTGAGTTTGCTCTTAGTATGACAGTGAGCTGGTGTGATTCAGCCCCTGCCTACATCCGCCATCACTGCCAAGCGTAATATTTGTTAGTAAAACAGTGTAGATGGAACCTTGTGCATCTGACACTTCACCTTTTTCGTGGGATAATTGCTTGTTTAATTTGAACTTAAAACACCTTTTCTTCCAACAACCCAAGAATGTTTTTATGTCTGTGTCATGCACTGTGCAGTCTTGTTGCTTGGCTGTGGAGAGGCTCTGAAGACTGGCCCTGCAGGAGGATGGAGGTTTGTGATGCACTTGGAGGTGCTGAAGAGACTGAGATCATGGGACTTATTGTGCTGTCTTGTGCGCGGCATTAGTGCGGCAGCATAGAAGAAAGGGCACCTTGTTCTCCCTGGGGGAGAGCATCCATGCAAGTGATAGACTCAGGAATAGCAGCAAGGACCACAGAGATGGGCAATAATAGCCCCTATTTAAGCACCAATTTATCTATTTGTTAAGGGGTTTTATAGAGCTTTAATGGCTGTCTTATAACTTCAAGGAGCTAAGGAAAGATGCTGCAGAGATGAGGAGATGGGCAATAATAGCCCCTATTTAAGCACCAATTTATCTATTTGTTAAGGGGTTTTATAGAGCTTTAATGGCTGTCTTATAACTTCAAGGAGCTAAGGAAAGATGCTGCAGAGATGAGGAGTATGAAATTGATGTGTAGGTGCCATGGTTTTGGCTCTAAAATGATTGACGGGGATACAGAAATAATTCAGGAGAAGGCCAGAGACTAGATGCCCGGTTGTGGCCAGTGGCACTAGGGTTGCAGAAGAGTATCTGCTCTGAGTAATTGTTTCCACCTCAGTGCAAAGCAGTAAAAGAGATAGGAGCAGCACTGTATAAATATTTAAATTCCTTGAAGTGAATCTCTCATTTGAGACGGATACAGGAATGGGATTTGGCTGTGACTTGCTGCGAGTTTGCTCCCCCCCACCTCCCCACTTGATGACTTGAGCTCAACACTTGATGTGCCTTAGAATGAATCAGAAGCCAGCAATCCCAGACTGTAAAAATATCGCTTCAAGTACCGTAGTCACAAGAATAGTTCTGTAAACATTACAGATGGAGAAATCCAAGCAAAGCAATAACTCGTGCAGAGAGGCTTTCGCCAATAACCATCTTCCCGCTGGTCTTCGCAAGGCCGGTTATGCAGTGATGGAACTATGCTCGCCAGGCAATACCTCCGTCTCTGGAATGTGAGTCAAGAGATCCCTGGAGCATCTTTCCTGCAGGCACCATAATCAACATTTATAACTCTATAAGGGTATAAGCTGGACTTGCATGTCACTGTATTTGTTGTTATTTCTCAGTTCTTAATTTTTACCAATAAAATAATTGATACACAAAAAAAGAGATCCCAAAAGCAACAGCACCAGCCTGGATTGCCAAAGTGCTCTGTGCTGGTTACAGATCAGTGACAACGGTCCCTTTCAAGAAAAATACATAACCATTACCACAAAACTACAATCAGGGTTGGGTATATTACTGTCCAAATGGAAGGTATTTCAATTTATTTACATATTCGATAAACACGAAAAACATACAGTACCATGAAGTGGGCAGGAAGTGACGGGGTTCTGGAAATCAGCAGATTTCCTGACGTCAGGCATATAACTGTAAGGCGACTTTGTGGTGATACAAAAATAACAGTAGTCACAATTAAAAGAACATCTTGTACTCCAAATAAAGCATGAATAACAGTTGGAGTTAAGATGTGGTTGTCGACGACGTTTCGATCCCCAACAATGGTTATGGGATCATCATCAGGATTAGTGAATCAGAATGCCTGAGAGGTTGCCTTAGTAAGGCAGGGAGTTGGGGTAGGAGAGTAGAAGGAGGGAGTAGGAAAAAACGGGAGGGGTTGGAGGAAAAAGAAGAAGACGAGAGGTTAGGAGTCCTCTCATGTCTCAAGGTTAAAAAACATATTGTGGGCGATAGGTGGTACATCACATGCTGGGGACCCATGGTGGTCAGCTCCACTGAACTGAGACTGGGCTAGTGTGCAGGGGTGAAGTCATGCTGGTAGTGGAATTTAAATTGCAGGAATGGCGTGCATGCAGGTCCAGGAAGTGACAACTTATATTGTGCTAACTGGTAAAGCAATGCAGTGGGGGATGCCGGACTTACTTTGGGTCCCGGGTGTGGACCACAAGATAGAGTGTGTGCGAAGGGAACGATGTCCGCCCGTGGCAGCGTGGCAGCCCGGGAACGCGCAGGCTCTGAAGAATTACTAAAAAACATAAGCAATACATGAGGGCCAACAGTAATAGGATGCAGGAAACTGTGGCGGAGACCGTGGTCTCGATGTGACGCTTACCGAAGGTAGGTTACGGGGGAGATCAATGCCTCATCCCCAGCGTGTTTCTCGAGTTGCTCCGGAACGAGCGAAGAGAGGCCTGAAATGAGGAGAGTGTTACGGTGAGACGCTGGTGCGTCGATCTGCTGTGAGGGGGCAAGGGAGCTTGTGCGTGAGCTTACCTCATAACAGCTGCGGTGAGCTAGGTCCGAGGGTGCCTGAACGCCGTGTGCGTATGCCGGTCGATGGGTTCGATTCAACAAACAACAAAACATTGTAGGATTCTCTGACACATCCGCCGAGTCATCTGAAAACTCAGACTCAGGCGAAGGCCCCAGCACCTCTAGGAACAAGAACACTACCATCAATTTTTTAGACAAAGATCAGGGACGCCAAACCAACCGCGGCACGACTCGCCCTCCCAGATGGTACAGTGCACCAGGAGACAGACAGACGAGACAAAGGTATTACCAGTGGTGAATATGGTCACTCCACCCACACATACAGACATAATCCGTGCTACCAACATGTGCAACATGTCTGACCAGAAGACTATTCCGATCTTCAATCTCTCCAATTACCAACTCTCTGGAAAGGAAATTGCATTGCTCAGCAAAGGTCTGTCCTTCGTCCCAACTGTAAAACCCAACTTCCTGGAATTACAGATCGAACTACTACGCTTTTTCAGAAAGGTTCACCTACAAGCCTTCTTCCTTGACAAACCATATGCACCACATGCAGCATACAAATCTTTTCGCCCACCTTCAACGTTCTCCCCACAGAACAGCATACCCACAGAGATACAGACCTTCGAGAAACCTGTCCTAAAAGAGATCATGGGCTTAGAACAAGAACATAGGTTCATCCCATACAATCTCCCCCTACTAGAGAAAAATGCCTTATTGAGTTCAAAACAGAATGAAAAAGTGGTTATCAAACCTGCTGACAAGGGAGGTGGAATTGTACTCCAAGACGTAGAGACACACAAAGCAGAAATCCAGAGACAATTGTCCAGCACTGACCACTATGTAAGGCTCACATCTGATCCCACAAGAGAGATACAGACCCTTATTCACGGCATTACAGAAGAAGGCAAGTCAAAGGGGTTTCTTAGTAAAAACGAATTTCTATACTTAAACACAAAATCGCCTAGAACACCTGTGATTTATACCCTCCTTAAGGTACACAAAAATGCTGAGGGCCAACAGTAATAGGATTCAGGAAACTGTGGCGGAGACCGTGGTCTCAATGTGACGCTTACCGAAGGTAGGTTACGGGGGAGATCAATGCCTCATCCCTGGCGTGTTTCTCGAGTTGCCCTGGATCGAGCGAAGAGAGGCCTGAAATGAGGAGAGTGTTACGGTGAGACGCTGGTGCGTCGATCCGCTGTGAGGGGGCAAGGGAGCCTGTGCGTGAGCTTACCTCATAAAAGCCACGGTGAGCTAGGTCCGAGGGTGCCTGAACGCCGTGTGCGTATGCCGGTCGATGGGGTCGATTCAACAAACAACAAAACATTGTAGGATTCTCTCACACATCCGCCGAGTCATCTGAAAACTCAGACTCGGGCGAAGGCCCCAGCACCTCTAGGAACAAGAACACTAACATCAATTTTTTAGACAAAGATCAGGGACGCCAAACCAACCAAGGCACGACCCGCCTTCCCAGATGGTACAGTGCACCAGGAGACAGACAGACGAGACAAAGGTATTACCAGTGGTGAATATGGTCACTCCACCCACACATAATACAGACATAATCCTTGCTACCAACATGTGCAACATGTCTGACCAGAAGACTATTCCGATCTTCAATCTCTCCAATTACCAACTCTCTGAAAAGGAAATTGCATTGCTCAGCAAAGGTCTGTCCTTCGTCCAAACTGTAAAACCCAACTTCCTGGAATTACAGATCGAACTACTACGCTTTTTCAGAAAGGTGCACCTACAAGCCTTCTTCCTTGACAAACCATATGCACCACATGCGGAATACACATCTTTTCGCCCACCTTCAACGTTCTCATCAACACAGAACAGCATACCCACAGAGAAACAGACCTTCGAGAAACTTGTCCTAAAAGAGATCATGGGATTAGAACAAGAACATAGGTTCATCCCATACAATCTCCCCCTACTAGAGAAAAATGCCTTATTGAGTTTAAAACAGAATGAAAAAGTGGTTATCAAACCTGCAGACAAGGGAGGTGGAATTTTACTCCAAGACGTAGAGACATACAAAGCAGAAATCCAGAGACAATTGTCCAGCCCTGACCACTATGTAAGGCTCACATGTGATCCCACAAGAGAGATACAGACCCTTATTCACGACATTACAGAAGAAGGCAAGTCAAAGGGGTTTCTTAGTAAAAACGAATTTCTATACTTAAACACAAAATCGCCTAGAACACCTGTGATTTATACCCTCCCGAAGGTACACAAAAATGCTGTGACCCCACCTGGCCGTCCAATTGTATCTGGATGTGGCTCTATCTTAGAGCCCCTTGGCAGGTACGTAGATTACTTTATAAAAGACTTCGTCCCCAACACACAGTGCTATATAAAAGACACCATGGCCAAGATCAATTTGGTTGAGAAACTTTCATTTGACCCTGGACAATGCATACTCTGCACCCTGGATGTGGAGTCATTATAGACCAATATTCCGCAGGATGAGGGGATTATGTTATCCAAAACATTCTTAACTCAAGACCCCGCCCACATTCGGTTCCCACTTCATTTTTTTTACATCTTCTCAAAATTTGTCTGTCCCGCAATTTCTTTGCATTCGATGGCACTTTTTACCAACAAATTAAAGGGACTTCCATGGGCGCGGTTTTTGCGCCCAACTTTGCCATCCTATACATGGACTTACTGGAAACCAACAAGATTTTGTCCACATTCAACCCATTTGCCCCTAACGTATTGGAATGGAAAAGATATATAGATGATATTTTTATGATCTGGAAGGGACCTGAAGAAACCCTTCTTCGATTCCAGGAATGGCTCAATGCCTATTGCAATGGCTTTAAATTTACCTTGACACATAGCAAAAAACAGGTGGCCTATACTAATTATATCGGATGAAGGTAGGCTTTACACTACCCTCTTTCGCAAGCCCACTGAGAAAAACACCTTACTTGCTTACAACAGTCATCACCCACGTGCCCTGCGAGATTCCGTACCCTTCTCGCAATTCCTCCGCATTAGACGGAATTGTTTTCTCAAAAAGGACTATTTCAGGGAAGCACAAACCCTCTCGAAGAAGCTGATGAGTAGAGGCTACCCCCGTAAACTTGTCAAGAACTCACTCAAGCGAGCTTGGTATTGTCCTAGAGAGACACTCCTGACTCCTAATTCAAAAAAACATTGATGAGAAGATGGTATGTGTTACAACATTCTCTCCAATTTCAAATTTAGTTAAGAAATGTATTCTAAAACACTGGCCTATACTCAATGCCGGAAAACTGACACTAGAACGGCCCTTATTTGCTTTTAAGAAAAATAAGAACATAAAGGATCACTTAGTCAGGGCAGCTTTAATCCCCAAAAAAACCACACAAACACTTACTGAGATATGGGGCCTCCCGCCCACACGGGGCCACTATCGTTGCGGAGGATGTAGTGTTTGCCATCTGACCATTGACACTAAGAAATTTGTTTATGCAAGCATTGATGTAACCTTAACACATTTCTCCAATTGTAATACCCAGAATGTTATGTATGCAATTACATGCCCATGCAATTTAATCTATATTGGGCAAACCACACAGAAAATCAGGATCCGAATATGCCAACCCTGGAGCCGACTGAGATGCCAAATGCCGAATGCGCCACTGGTGGAACATTTCACTAGCCAAGGGCATACGGAAGATGACCTACAATGGCAAGTAATTAACGTGATCCAACCACCACCTCGGAACTCTGACATCAGTGGTATCCTCAACAAGGAGGAACTTAAATGGATCTTACGTACTAATAGTCTCCATACTGGACTGAACCGTATGGAGGACTGGACTAACTTGATCTG
Source organism: Calotriton arnoldi (assembly GCA_963921515.1). NCBI lineage: Eukaryota > Metazoa > Chordata > Amphibia > Caudata > Salamandridae > Calotriton > Calotriton arnoldi. The sequence goes on from CAWUFW010003316.1 coordinate 1,719,719, forward strand.
ATTAATAGGACTCTTTTCCTACCATTAATGTACTCCGGCAACAGTACTTTGCTCAAGCGCCTACTCTGTTTTCTCACTGATGTATAATGTGGCCACAACCTAATAATATGACAATGAATAAGTTGACCATTATGATACTATGTTAACTGTGCATTATTCAAGCACCAACGCTGTTTTTTCACCGTTGCACAATGTTACCACAAACTGGTGTATTTGTGATGTCTGCTGGACTTTTAAATCCAACAATACTATGGCATGACGTGCTACCTTGTAATCCATGATGATACTCGTATATTTACCATCTTTTACTTCTCCTTACCCGCCCCTCACTTCCGTACCAATTCCCGTAATGCATGTCTCCCATCATGGCGCCTACCGATCCCTATAACCTAGTCACTTGCGCTCTAGTCGTCGCTTGGTGCACGCATGCGCACCATCACTCCTTCCGGATTTATTGGATGACCGGCATACGCACACGACATTCAGGCACCCTCGGACCTAGCTCACCGCGGCTGTTATGAGGTAAGCTCACGCACAAGCTCCCTTGCCCCCTCACAGCGGATCGATGGACCAGCGTCTCACCGTAACACTCTCCTCATTTCAGGCCTCTCTTCGCTCGATCCGGAGAAACTCGAGAAACACGCCGGAGATGAGGCATTGATCTCCCCCGTAACCTACCTTCGGTAAGCATCACATCGAGACCACGGTCTCCGCCACAGTTTCCTGCATCCTATTACTGTTGGCCCTCATGTATTGCTTATGTTTTTAAGTAATTCTTCCGAGTCTGCGCGTTCCCATGCTGCCACGCTGCCACGGGGCGGACATAGTTCCCTTCGCACACTCTACCTTGTGGTCCACACCCGGGACCCAAAGTAAGTCCGGCATCCCCCACCGCATTGCTTTAACATTTAGCACAATATAAGTTGTCACTTCCTGGACCTGCATGCACGCCATTCCTGCAATTTAAATTCCACTACCAGCATGACTTCACCCCTGCACACTAGCCCAGTCTCAGTTCAGTGTGGTGACCACCATGGGTCCCCAGCATGTGATGTACCACCTATCGCCCACAATATGTTTTTTAACCTTGAGACATGAGAGGACTCCTAACCTCTCGTCTTCTTCTTTTTCCTCCAACCCCTCCCGTTTTTTCCTACTCCCTCCTTCTACTCTCCTACCCCACCTCCCTGCCTTACCAAGGCAACCTCTCAGGCATTCTGATTCACTAGTGCTGATGATGATCCCATAACCGTTGTTGGGGATCGAAACGTCGTCGACAACCACATCTTAACTCCAACTGTTATTCATGATTTATGTGGAGTACAAGATGTTCTTTTAATTGTGACTACTGTTATTTTTGTATCACCACAAAGTCACCTTACAGTTATATGCCTGAGGTCAGGAAATCTGCTGATTTCCAGAACCCCGTCACTTCCTGCCCACTTCATGATACTGTATGTTTTTTGTGTTTATCGAACATGTAAATAAATTGAAATACCTTCCATTTGGACAGTAATATACCCAACCCTGATTGTAGTTTTGTGGTAATGGTTATGTATTTTTCTTGAAAGGGACCGTTGTCTCTAATAACATACTGCTACCCTTGTTCCCTTCTGACTTATAGGGTTCCCTTGTCCTTTGTTTACACACACATGTTACAGATCAGTGCCAGAGATGCGTAGAGGTTTGAAGCGCCCAATATTCTTTGGTAAAAGGATAGAACCCTTTCAAATTTAATTTAATTACACAAAAATGTGCTTTGAACAGACTGAGGTGAATGTAATCATCCTTGACTTCGCGTATGCCATATAACTTCTTAGGAGAAATTTAGCATCGTTGACATTGAGCCTCCAGTGTGGGAGGTGGGTATCACCGGTCCTACTTACAAAGTTTGTGTTATCCTTGGCAGAGTATCTGTTCTGGAGTATGTCCCCTGCTGACTGGTTTGCTCCTTATGTAAGCATTAATTCTGATGGTATGTCTCCTGGGGGTATCTTTTCTTGTAATCGTATCTCTCTTTCTGAAGATATTGCTCCAACTGAGGAACTCAAGGTATCTCTCCTTCTGAGGGCATCAATATTCCTAGGCATTTCTCTTCTTCTGCACGTATCTTTGCTTCTGATGTATCACACCTTCTAGGGGTATCTTTTTTTAAAGGGTATTTAAAAAATACTTTTTTGCTCCTTCTGTGGATCTTACTCTTGTTGGAGTATCTCTCATTCTGAAAGTATCCTTTCTTCAAGGGTCTCGCGCTTTCTGAGATTCTCTCTCCTTCTGAGAGTATTGCTCCTGCTGCAATGCTCCTTTTGTGGGATTGCTCCTCTACAGATAATCTTTCCTTCTGAGGTACCTGCTTCTTTTGCAGGTATCGCTCCTTCTGACAGTACCAGTCAATGTATAGTCTCTGTACTTAAGTTATCAGTCCGGTGGGGGGGGGCTCTCCTTCTTAGCTTAGCTTCGTTTATTGCTCTGAAGGCCCTATACTGTGGATTTTGGTGCAGGGATATCGGAGGCTGGAAGCCTTAATTCCAGGCAGAATGGACAAAACCACATGGACCGAGATACGAGGTCCTTTTCAGTGTGATTTGCCGAATACCAGGAAGAAAACCGCAGACATTTTCTGCCTGCTCTCTGAAGATGGAAAATGTCAGGGAAATGGCCAGTGAAGGTTGGGGGTTGGGGTGGTGAATCTGGCCAGGCTTCCTTTTGCCTGACTGGGTGGATCATTGTCTGATGCCCCCTATTGGTCCAAGAGTTTGAGGAAAAGGCTGTGCTGCTGCCCGTGGCCTATGTCCCTGCAGCCTGGAAAATTACCTGCTGTCTCCGGGCCTGGAATTATTGGGTCTGGAGTCTTGCGGAATGGATAGTCCAGGCCCGGAGTCTCTTGGAATAGTGGACGGTAATATTTAACACAGAGCTATCACTCAGGGTGAAATTATGCCACTCCACTTGAAGGTCATTACTCCTTCTGGGGTACTTTTATTTGGGTATCTCTCCATCTTCGGTTCATCAAAGGCTATCTTTCCTGTGGGTATAGTTTCTTTTTGGGGGGTACCTCTGTTCCTGAGGCTATATTCTCATCTGATGGCATCACTCCCACTGATAGGATTTCTCTTCCCGAGGTATTGCTCCTTACCCAGGTATTAATCCATCTGGGGTACCTCAAGTTCTGTAAGTATCTTTATTTCTGAAGGTTTCTTTCCTGATGGTATCACTTCTTTTGACGGGTCTTGCTCCTTCTAGGGATGTCTCTGCTTCTGAGGGTTTCTCCTTGTATTAGATGACATGTACTTTTATAGCACAATTCTAGCTTGGAAGCAGTGGAGTGCTTCTCTTTTTGAGAGGATCGCTCTTTCTGAGAAAATCTCTCTCCTTTGGAAGGTATAGTTCCTGGCGATGTCTCCATTTGAGAGTACCTGTTCACCGAATCCTTTGTCTCCTCAGTGAACACATAAGTAAACTGCAGAGTACTTCAATGTTTCAGCTTTCTTTTCTTTCCTTCTGACCAACAGTGGTGTAGAAAGGCTCTGTGTATGACATACTTTTCGGTAAGGGAAGCCTACTGAAATTTAGTACGATTGATTTATTAAAAAACTGCTGCAAACAAAGTCAAATTATCGTAATCATCTTTGACTTTCTGGTGAAATTGTAAAATGACTCGACTATGAAATGTTCTGATTGCCCTGTTTTCTTAGAAAGCAAGCCCATTCTGAACCATGTCAATTTCTCCTGTCTTCTCCACATCTAGACTTCCTATTTACCAATGTCTGTGTGCGCTGCCTGATTGTTTCTCTTCATCTCGGAATATTTCTTTTTCTGAAGTCTTTGTTCCCCTGGGGGTATTGCTTGTGAGCGTATCTCCTTTTTCTGTATACTGCTCCTTCTGAGATTTTGCTCCTTCTCTTGGTATTGCCTTATAAGAGGGTCAGGTCACTGTCCCACTGCATGACCCGATTCCTCTGAAGATAACTGTGACTTCTAAGGATATCTCTTCAAAGATTATCTTACCTTCTGGGGACTTGTCTCTCTTTCGGAGAATGTCTCTCCTTCCGGGAATATCTCTCCTGGGGATATTATTTCTTCCGTGGCTGTCTTACCATGAGTATCTTACCATATGCTGCTCTCTCTCCTTCAGAGAGTCTCTCTTCTTTTTGCAGACTTCATTTATTCTGCAGGCATCTCTACTTCTGAATGTATCTCTTCTGAGAATATTTATCTTTCTCAGGCTAACTTTCCTTTCGAGGAACTCTCTCCAAGAATCTCTCCTTGGGGTTCTATTCCTTAATAACAGTATCTCTTCCGTTTCTCTAAAAAAATCTCTTGGCTTCACGATATGTACACTCTCAATTCATGGAGTAGTAAACTGTCGACTTACTGCATGTTTCTCCTTTGTTTTCCTAGAATGATGTAAACTTGCTATTTGCTTCCTGATTTCCAAGCTATCAACACCCAGCCAATGGCTCTATCTCACATGGGTGAGGTAAACACTTTTCTCACTCTGCCTTCCTTAAATCTTAGGTTCTTCTTCTAAAATATGTACTGCATTCTACAGATTGTCTGATCTCAGTGAGTTGAGCATTTAATCAAATTTTTCTGAATAAAACAGATACGTATATCCAGAAAACAGTCACACCCGCAAGCGCAGTCCTCAGCTTACAGCACACAAATTGGAAACAACTCAACCAGCCAACTACTTTCAGTATGTGCGTAAGCTAAGAAGATCTGACCTATTGTTCGCCGTGGCAATATATAGTTATGTACATGCAAATATAAAAATTATGGCCCACAATAATACTAAAACCATAATACGCAGCAGTCAGCAGAAAATTGTAACTTATACCTCTAAAATTGACATAAGACATATCTGCTATGAGTGTGGTCCATTATCAGCGCTGTACAGCCAAAAAAAAACAAATATCCCCGTATGAACAGGCATGGAATAACTGAAGACATCTGCCACACATTGCTGGACTTTAATTTAGTCTACCATTGCAAGTCCCAAATATCTATACAATCTGACTGCTTCTTTACATTTCACAAAGACATTCAGATATGGGATGAAAATAAAAATACCCTCTCCACGTCTCTCTCCCTCCAACCATTCCAACTCAGGACCGCAACTATACACAAAATCTGATTGGACAACCCAGTACAGTAACCACCTAAGCAGAATACATCACAATAAATATCACAAAGGGACCCGCAGAGCTGTTAAAAGCTACCAGCATACTGAAAACCCTAAAACTGTGTGTCTATCTCTAACACTTCATCATCCACCACTCTGCTATGGACTGCGTCCCATAACATGATACCGCACCTCGATGCTCATCAGGCACAACATGGAAACCTTTCCCACATAGGATCAAAACAAATAGAACATTCTTCCAACCACATTTCCTACATATTTAAAGACAGGAAAAAGGCAGTAAGGCTATGCAACAGTCGCTCTCGTATTCATCAGTATTGTTAATAACAAAATCTAAACGCTCAACTGTTTGTGATCTTACCGCCCAGGAATCACCACATAGAGGAACTTGTTAGCACATATAAAGCAGGAGCGTCTATTATCTGGACCTATATTATCCTTGATAGTAAAGTACTGTATCATAGTAACCATCATCAGTTTTATACCCAATGTTTCCATCTTTAACAATATCCAAACATGATAACTTGTATCAACAAGGTATATAGTTCATCCACTCAAATCAACGGGAGTAAGCACTAGTGATACACAGGAGTCACATAGTCTTGATGAAAAAGTCTTGATTTATTTCTATTCTTTTGTGGATACAGACAAACAATCGGCCCAGCCCACGCGTTTCGTCCTTGCGGACTTCATCAGGGCTGAAAAAATTAAAACATATACAAACAATTGATAAGATACTTATTAGATAAATACATATTTAAAATCAAATTCATCCACATCTTATTCATACCTAAATACCAAAAGACCGTGACTCAACCTACAAAAATAAGTCCTATATACATTTGTACAAGATCCAATACCTATATTATACAATTCCTTGAGACAGTAATACATATCCAAATTGAGATTTTATGGCATGACACGGAGGCCAACATTATGCAAATCTCCTTTATTGCCACAGCTCAACAGTAACAATGAAGAGAATATAGAACTTCAAACAACATTCCAATATACTATATAGTCCATGAGCATGCAGCCATCTTCCTTCTTTGTTGCTGCTGCTCACTGAGATAAGTACCCTCATTTCATTCGTGCCTATTATTGTATGTATGTTTGATCGTTTGTATTTATTTATATATCGCATGACTGGGTCCTAGTTAAGCCTGGGTGGTGAACTACGCTCCGCTCGCGGAGTTTGCAGAGTTTTCTGCACTCCGCGTTCCGTGGATCTCGCGGAGTGCAGAAAAAATCAGACATTTTTGCTCGCTCGCGTTCCTCAGCGTCAAGTTGGCGACCGCGAGCGAGCAAAATCAACTTCCCGGCGAGATTTTTCCTCGTTCGCGATCGGCAACATCAAGTTGGCGAGCGCGAGCATGGAAAATAAACCTCCCGGTGAGATTTCTCAATGCGGGGGGGTCAGGTTTCTCATTGCGAGTGGTCGCGTATGCTCGCGACCGCTCGCGATGAGAAACTGCCCATTTGCGTTGAGAAAGCTGCCGCTCGAGTAAAAATCTACTCGAGCGGCAGAAAACGACCGCTTGCACTGTGCATGATGCCGTTTGCAATGATTGCACAGTACGGACAAGCATCCGGCACTGTGCAATCACCGCAAACAGCATTTTCCTATCGCACTACGCTGCTAGCGTAGCTCCGCGTAGTGCGCGGAGTTTTTTTTACCGCGTAGCGTAACTCCGCGAACTACGCCCAGGGTTAGTCCTATTGACTCTACCATGCGTTTACCCTACCAAGCGTTTACTTCTTATTGAGAATTCTTCCTCTTCTCTATCTATTTCGACCTATAACATTTAGCTCCTTTACGCTTTAGCCTGATGCTTAATATCCTCCGATACCGTGTTTTAAAAGGATCAAGCGCAGTGCGCTCCCAAAACTTGCCTCCGATCACCCTGGCACATATATTTAATTCGTCTTCCCCCCTCGCATTGTTTAAACGCGACTCGCATTCCCGTTGCCTAGCAGTGCTCTCAGCGCGAGGGAGGCATACGGAAATGCGACCGCGTACCTCACCGTTTTTCTTCCTTTGAGGCTACCGGCTCTTGCCTGGTTTTAAACAGCTTATGAGGTCCTCCGGTCACTCTCTTCAATCGGCATTTCCACAATTGATCCCTCCTCTCCCACCGCGGTACGCTTTTCGTATGCGTGCCGCGGAAGGGAGAAGGAGTTAAAGGAAAGACCATCAGGTGCCGCCACGCACGCTAAAGACGTGCGTGGTTGCCAAGTTACAGCTAGCAACATTTTGGCAGTTGCAGCTGTTTCATCGCTTACTTTCCTTCGCGGACAGTAATTGACCACCGACACGCCCTCACCTTTAATCTACAAGAGAAATTGGAATACTTTACTAACGCTCGTAACTCCTTATTAACTTTTTAATTAAAATAATACCTGGAACAACTATTAAAAAAAAAAAAAGAGAGAAAAAGGAAAGAGACGTTTTACATTCGATATTTAGCAATGTTCAAGAGAAGAGAAAAGGGGGAATATAATTTTAATATAATTTGAATATTATTTTAATATATTTATTACCCTTTTCCCGTAATGTCTGTTAATCCTGAACTCAATCTGGAAGGTAAGATTGAGTCATTGGTCACTAAGGCCATGAACAAAGTTGTGGACTCACTTAATGAGACCATTAGTAAAAAAAATTGAATCCCTGTCAAGGGCATGGCCCTCTAATAGTACCGCGCATACTTTTGGCGCAAAAGAAGGGGCAGTTAAGGCCCCAAAGAAAAGAGCTGCACCAGAACACCCTGTTAAGAGTGCTAAAAAGACAAAGAAAACAGGAAAAGCAGCTCATTCACGCTTCTCAGGCGGTGACCAGAACGATGCCCTGGGCATCACACAAGGGCAACAAACAGGCCCGAGCTACCTATACACATTGACAGTGACGAACCAGATGAAGCAGAGATAGATCTCTCCTGCTCATCAGGTTTTGACACGGACATTGAGCATCTGGGAGACAAAACTTTGCGAAGCACTGAAGAGGCAAGCAAGGCCTCAGGCTCAAAAATGGGCATTACTGACCCCTTCGGGGACGATATGTTTGACCCCCTTTTAATTAAACATCCCCTTTCTCCCGAATGGCTACCTTCCCAACATGTAGCAGACTACATTAGTTTCTGGCTGAGAAGGGAGATTCCCAATGAAGTCAGAACTAGACTGCCCTCGCCCATCTCTTCCAGACAAGATTGTAATGACTCCTGAACTTGACCCTAAGGTCGTTGCTTTCATAGCAAAGGGTGTAAAAGACCCTACAAAAGGGATAGACAAGAGCCTAAGGTCATTTCAAGACCGTCTCCTCGACACCATTCGACCCCTAACCAAAATATTCGACTTGGCTGAAAGCGCCTACATTGATGGAACACCTATTGTCCCTAAGGAGCTACGTGAGTGGGTCCAACGACCCTTCTGCCTCCTTGGCAATGCAAACACTGCCATTTCTAATGAACGCAGGAAGGGCGTACTCCTCAAAATTGACCCTAAAGTCATAGAATTGGCAAACAAGGAGGGAGGAGCCACCTCACAGGGGCTCCTCTTTGGAGAGGATTTCATTCGCGACATGGCCAAGTATGTCGGGCCTTTAGCTCGATTGAAAAGTCGCAGCGTAACATTAAGAAAGTCTTCCAAGACAACATTTTTGGAAGGGCCGGGAGAATGCGGGGTCAGTTCCCTGGCCGTGGCCAGTCTACCTCAAGACCCTTTCTGGGACGAGGATCAAAGTTCCAGCAATCATCCTTCTGTGGAAACCAGCCGTTCTCCCCTCAAAGGCAAAGAAACAGGGGAAGACCATTCCGAGGCGAGAGAAGAAACAGAGGATTCTCCCCAGGTAGGACTATTGAAAGACCATTCAGACACCCCTATAAAGGTGTGAGGGAGACTAGTCCTTTACTCTGGGAACTGGATCTTGGTAACTAACTCAAGACCCGTGGGTTCCAGAAACTGTCAAGGGTTACAAAATAGAATTTACGGATACCCCCTTTCAATCAAAGAGACCTCGCGAGATAACCTTCTCTCAAGAACAGAGAAAACTAGTATCTCAGGAAGTAAGGGACTTGCTAGTGATGGAGCAGGGTTTCGCAAAAATTAAACCTGCTCGGATCTGATACCCCCATAACACGTACTAACAGTAATTAGTTGTTGAAAAAAAACGAATGTACACCCAACACGAACATAAGGGAAATTGCTTTACGCATGTTTGAATTAACATGTAAACAAAATAATATTGTAATAATAATTGTGATTAAAGAAAAACAAGAAGCGCTGGATAAATAGGCCGCATATGCTCCAGTAATCTGCATGTTGTATTCTGTTTTGAACTAATAAACAATACTAATTTGGCACAAAGCTTATGCTAGGTAACATTAATGGGGAACAGTACAAGGTGGGTGGTAAACAGTGAAGGTTTCATTATCATATAATTAATAAATGTTCATTTCCGTTTGTTTTAGTGTACTAGTTGGAGCAGCCATTTTTCTAAAGTTGGCTAAAAAAGGGAGGGGGAAAACACGAGGAGTGAGTTCGCTCTGTCAGAAGCAAGGCAGACGCGCAGTACACTGCAGATGACATGAGGATGGTGAAGGCCAGAATGTCGAACGACTGCCAAAACCAGTGCCCAAGCGTGGGACCGGAGAAACAGACTGCGGATGATGTTAAAGGAATGAATGAAATTGATACATTTTGTATTATATGTAATAAAGTGAGAACAAGCTGAGAATCATACCCTGGGAATGAAAATAAACAAAAGGATAGTTGAAAGAAGGGTGAAGTCACAGTGGTGTGACAACGCCACCTCCCAAACCCACCAATCCCTTTGCGAGATGTAAAAATATTTGCAACAATTGTGGGATGGACATGTTAGTTTAAGGGTATAATTGGGGTGCCTTTAGGGGTGTGGTTAGAGCTTAGGCTGGCAGGAGAGAAAGAGGGGGAACGCGTCGCTGTTCGTCGGTTTGCAGAGAGGCCTAGCTGTTCCTGACCTGTCCCGATCCTGTTTCTTCTTATCCCTTGTTTCCTGATCCTATGTCGGGGAACCCCTATCATCCCCTAGGTTGCGGGGTTGGTTTTCTTACAGACCAATAGGTTTGTATTTAGTTTAATTGGTTCTCAGAATTTATCTTATGAATGTATTTTGTCGCTGAAACTTTTGTCTCTCCACCTATCCACTCCGTCAATGATATGTATTTTTAGATGAAACTATTGTCTCTTCATCTATCCCCTCCGTTAGGTATATGATGTTTTGCATATATATTTTTGCTGAAACTGTTGTCTCTTACTCTATCCACTCCTTCATTGCATAACGTCATTGCTGTGTTTAGATGGATTTACGTTTCCAATTGTACTGCATAGGTAAAAATTTCTCCTCGTGTGAGATTCAGTATTTGTATTGTGTAACCAAACGCAGTTGAGCATAATCTTTAATTTCATGAGATAAAATTCATTATTAACTTCACCGAGAGTCTGTGATCATTTTATATTTATTAAATGGTTGGTAAGTTAGATGTTAATCATTGCCATCAACTATTCAACTAATTGGTCCATCGACCAAGTGGAAGGAAAGTTGATGATAGAAGTTAGTTGTGATGTCATAATTATCCCACGAGAAAAGGAAAGGAATTGATCGTAGCATAAAAATTTACCCCAGCGCATCAGGGATTCTGGGGGAATGTGTATGGGCCATTGTATCATGATGTATTGAGTATTGATCCCTGATAAATATTGGATTTGCGCTGGATCAGTTTCCTGGTAGCAGAAGACGGTTTAATTATTGATTAGTTTGGTAATGATTATTGATTATTGATTGTAATTACTTAACATGAAAAGTTAGTGTCATGTCCTATGTTGTTTAGAAGTTCAGGTACGGAGATACCTGAGGAATCCTGGGAATGGAATTAGCCTGAAGTAGGCAGAAGAAGAGTGTGGTAAAGAAGCCACACTGCAGAAGTACTTTGTCTGTTGTAATAATACCTAAAAACTATGGAGGGCTGTAGGTGTTATGTTTAGGGAAATTTCGTATGTGAGTAGAGTGTCTGAAATAGTGAAGGGTCCACTTCCAAAACTCTAGCCTTATCCCCAGGGGAGTACCAAGACCTCTTTTCACACCAAAAAGTCCTCTTGCGAAACTTTGGCCTTATCCCTAGAAGAGTAATAGGTCCACCCGGAGCTTGTTTGAAGAGTAAAATAGTGCTGGACGTTATTAGGACTCGTAGTGAGAAAACCTCTTGGAAAAAGCGAAAACTATCTCTTTATTTAGTGGAACAGACAAGGTAGCATTGTTTTATGTTGTTATAATTGAATTTTTGATTAAGGGTGCTTAGAAAAATATTGTCGTATTATTTTGTAAAGGGAGGGTTAGTAGAAGGAGTAATATTGACGTCAGAAAAACCGCGCTGGCATTGGACAAACAGCGGGCGTGTACTGAGCTGTGATTGGTTGGTTGGTGTGAGCCGCGCAAGTATTGGTTGAGACTGTGTTTACGTAGTGGTGTTCTGATTGGTTGGTTGGTGTGTGTCGCGCTGGTATAGGATAAGAGCTGACGAATAGAATAAGTAGAATTACGGAAAAGTTTCCTTGTTTGTTTTGTTGAATACGTTAGTGTAAAATGAAGTTGATACAGAAAATAAAGAATTTCTTTAAAAAGGACAAACCAATTGTGACTAGAGAGGGAATTCCAATTCCTCCTCCAAAAACGCCTGCTTCCTTTATGATGTTGGAGCAAGGTTATCATACGTGTATGTGGTTGGAAAATTGGGTGGAGTATACAAAGGATGATGGTGTTCTAGCTTTTCCTGAGTATGGTACATTTAATGTAAGGATATTGCAGAATTTGAGAAATCGAATGGATTCACTAGAACCGAACCCTAGGTTGACCCAGTACGAAGCGTTGGAAGAATGGGAAGTTGAGGCATTTGAGAGAGAAAAATATAGAATGGGTAACAGAGGTCACAGGAATATGATGTTCAGATATCCTTTCGAGAATAGGGAAGAGAAGCTAAAACGATGGAGGAGAGCTGTGGTGACGGAAGGGTTATACCCAGTTTTAACAGTTGATGAGCAAACAGGAAGTAAATGTAGAGAGAAAAAGAAGAATATAGAAACCTTAAGTGCAAGAGATGGTGTAAATGATTCTGATGATGAATTAATAGAAGATATTATGATTAAAAGACCTCCGCCATATCAAGAAAATTCAGTTGAGGTGACTCCGAATGCTCCTTTAGTGGGAAATCCATTGATCCCACAGATTGCAGACATGGCTAGGATAATGAGAGAAGAGGAGTTTGAAATGCTAAACAAGGCAAATGTAGAGCAGATTCAGAAAATAAACCAGTTAAGTTTAAATGCAGAGGCGTTGACGGTACCGGTCACAATAGGTCCTGTAGTTCCTTTGTTTGGAGAAAACCCGAATACACCTAAAGTACATGCATTAGCAGTTCCAATGGGTAATGTCAGGAGCGGATTGGAGACGATAATCAATGAGAAAAGACGGGCTGACACGAATGTTACACTATTGGATCTCCCAGTTTGCGAAATGATAACAGAAACCCCTAGAAGGGACATACAAATAAGTCCAAGAAGAATAGAGACAAATGTCACTCCAATGACAGGAAGTTCAGCAGGTCTTTCATCAGAAGAATTGAATGATTGGATAAAGGAAAGGATAAAGAAAGAAAATCAAAAGAGTATAAATGTGAGCCAATTGAGGGTAGATTTGGAAGAAATGATTATTGGTACGATTAGTCCAAACAGGTTAGGGACTTATCGGGATGATGAATTGTTGTTCTTGTGTAAAAGCATTACTTGGAGAGCGAAGAATCTTCATGAGAAAATATCTCAAGCTGCTAGTGAGTATGGAATAGACAAAGAAAAGTCAAAAGTATTGCAGAAATCATACAGATTGGAATTTACTGAAAAAGATTAGGAAAGTTAGAATGCATCTGGAAAAAGGTTACAGATAAAAGAGCTGATGAACCTTTTGAAGAAATGGGGAGATGTAGATCGATGGAGAAATAGATGGGTAAGAAAGAAGGAAGAAGCGGCAAGTAAAGGAGTGTCTATGTTCCCGTTAAAGGAAACAGAACAGGTTGAAAGGGCGTGTCCGATGAGAGAAGTACCAGGTGGCGGATATGTTCATGTTCCATGGTCAAGACAGGATATATTATCATTTACAAATGATTTCCCTAGATTAAGAGAAAAACCTGTAGAATGGTACAAACAGGTAGAAAGGTTTGTGAAGGTCTCGAAGGTTTTGTTAAAAGATTTAGATGGGTTGTTCAAAATTGTTGTTCCGGCAGACTTATGGACTGTGTAAGATCACAGTTGATTGGCCAAAGGATGAATATCCTAGGATGCTAAAACAGGTGCACCATCAGAGGAGGTGATGAAAAAGTACAATCAGGTAATCACATTTCTGAAGGGAAAAATTTCCCCAAAGGAAACAGAATGGGTTAAAATTGACAGGACCACACAGGAACCAAAAGAATCAGTGCATGCCTATTATGAAAGGTTGTTGCAGGTATTCAAACAGTATAGTGGATTTGAAAATATTGGAGACAAAGATATGGGACATTTCGTGTATCGTTTTGTGTTCGGATTAAAACCAGATATTAGTAATATGATTCAACAGCATTTAATTTGCTGGCAGAGCAAAACGATAGATGAAATTTTGAGATATGCAAAGTATTGTAGTGACAACATTGAATCAAGACATAAAAAGTTAAAGGAGAAAATGATGTGGGCACAGGTGAAAGTGGCAGAACAACAAGAAGTAAATAATAATCCTCAAACCAGTAATCAGATGAGTGGTCAGAATCAAAATGGACAGAATTTCAGTGGAGGCAAAGGTAGGGGAAAAATGAATAAAGAAGAAGCTATGAAAAAATGTCCTTGTCATGCGTGCGGAAAGCTTGGACATTGGAAGAATGAGTGTAGATCCGCTAAAAAGATTAATGGGGGAAATAAAAATTTGATTCCAAAGATGCAGAATGAGGTGGGGGTAAATCAATAGCAGCAGCAGCAGATAGTTACTCACCAGTTACAGGTGCCGCAAGCTCCCATGCCAAATAATGTGAATGCTCAAGTGCAGAGGTACAGTGTGAACACTAGATATCACGGAGGTGACCAGGTTGGTAAGAATCAAGGTGTGATTCCGCAGTATTGGGTGCAGTGCAGTGGGAGTGATTCAGACTCATCTCAATGACGGTGCCTGAGGGGGGAGGAAGAGTGCGTGCTTGGCGCATCTTTGGCGGTAGATCAGTCAGGTCCATTTGTTGACGGAAAGGTGGAAGGTAATGACATTACATTTTTAGTGGACACTGGTGCTACCCGTTCTACTGTGAGAGCAGCAGAAATTCCAAACCTACCCCTCTCGGGAGAAACTATCCAAGTTGTAGGAGTCTCAAATAAGCACATTAGAACACCTGTTACAAATCCAATCAAAGTTCACATTGGTAACTTCAAAGATATGCATCGGTTTGTGGTATGTGACTCAAGCCCAATAAATCTCTTGGGAAGAGATTTGCTATGCAAAATGAATTGCACCATCTATTGTACACCCGATGGAATTGCATTTCAGACCCCTGATGAGGATGTTGAATTTAAAATGATGTTAGCAAAGCAAGGAACAGAAGTGGATGAATTATATTCACTTCTCACAGAAGTAAGTTTACCTAAAGAGTTAAAAGGTACTGTGAAATCTGATGTGTGGGATTTTTCAGGAAAAGAGATTGGCCTAATGACAAAAATAGACCCAATACAGATTACAGTAAAGGATGGTGCTATATATCCAAACACACCACAGTATAAAATGAGTCCAGAGGTGATTGCAGGAGTCACTCCTGTGATTGACCAAATGATTGAACCAGGAATTTTAAAAGAGATAATGAGCAGTCCTTGTAATTCACCTATCATAGGTATCAAAAAGCTCAGTGGGAAATACCGGATAGTACAGGATTTGCGAAAAATTAATAAAATTGTTGTACCCTGTTGTCCAGTAGTACCAAATCCGGCTGCAATCCTTTATCAGATCCCATGTGAGGCTGAATGGTACACAGTTATTGATTTGTGCCAAGCCTTTTTCTCAATTCCTTTGCATCTGGAAAGCCAATATTTGTTTGCATTCCGGTTCGGAGACCGTGTTGTGGCATGGTGCCGAGTTCCTCAAGGGTATACAGAATGCCCCTCAATTTTTAATCAGATTTTGAAAAAATGTCTGGAGACTCTAGTCATGCCAGGTAATTTGGTTTTGGTTTAATATATTGATGACCTATTAGTGGCATCAAAGACAAAAGAGGCATGTGTGACAGACACAATTGCTTTATTGAACCATTTGGCAGAAAAAGGACACAAAGTGACCCCAGCAAAATTGCAATTTTGTAAACAGGAAGTACAGTACCTTGGACACAAAATAGAAAAGGGAGTCAGAAAGGTAACTTCAGAAAGAATCAGCGTGATCAAACAAATGAGTCCACCTAAAACACAAAAAGAAGTGCGAATGTTCTTGGGAATGGTTGGATACTGTCGTCAGTGGATTTGTGGTTTCTCAATGATTGCAAAACCTCTACAGAGGTTAACACGAAAAGATGTGAAGGATCCAATTGTCTTGGATGATGAAAGTATGGAAGCCTTTGTAAAATTGAGAAGTAGTCTGTCATGCACCTGCATTAGGAATGCCAGATTATGCTAAAGAGTTTGCATTATACTGTTGTGAGAGAGAGATGGGTGTGCACTCTCAGTCTTAACACAGAAACATGGAATGGCACGACGGCCAGTAGCATATTTGTCGGCTACGTTGGATTCAGTGGCTGCAGCATTGCCAGGATGCTTAAAAGCAGTAGCAGCTACTTGTATGAGTCTGGAGCAGAGTGAACCAATTGGGATGGGATATCCAGTAAAAGTGTATGTGCCACACTCTGTTGAGATTCTTTTGATCCGAACCAGGACACAGTATTTGACATCTAGTCGGCTGACTAAATACGAGAGAGTGATTCTGGGTGCTGAAAACGTGACTGTGGTAAGGTGCACGACTATGAATCCAGCATTTTTGTTGCCAAATTCTCGGTGTGAGGAAGTGAGAGAGGAAGCTGATCATAATTGTTTGGATGTGACTGAATTTTGCACCAAACCTAGGCCAGACATAGAAGATTGTCCCTTGGAGGAATCAGATTGTGAAATGTTTGTTGATGGATCTTGTTTGAGAAATGAAAAGGGTGAATTATGCACTGGCTATTCTGTTTGCACCATAGAAGGGGTTCTTGAAGCATCCTATTTGAGGGGAGTAAACTCCGCCCAAATAGCTGAGCTGATAGCTCTGATTAGAGCATGTAAAATTGCCAAAAGCCTAAAAGTAACAATATTTACAGACAGCCAATACGGATTCGGAATTGTTCATGATTTTGGCCAGCTATGGATGCAAAGGGGATTCCTGACCTCTTCAGGTTCCCCCATTAGAAATGGTAAAACTGTAAAAGAACTGTTGGATGCTTTGCAATTGCCCAAAAGAATTGCAGTAGTCAAATCTGCTGCACATAAATCAGGAGATGATTATGTGACGAAGGGCAATAGATATGCCAACCAAATAGCACGTTACTGTGCACGAAATACAATGGCTTTGAACAGGTCAATTGATAGGGGAAATACCGAATGCCATCTTTTGTTTACAATCACATTTGAAACATGGGAAGAAGTTAGACAGATGCAGGAAGAAGCAAGTGATGAGGAAAAGGAAAGATGGAACAAGACAGGATGTAGCAAAAGAACAGAGGATGACCTATGGGTTTATCTTGATGGGAGACCAGTGTTACCAGATTCCTTACTTTTCCATACGGCCAGAGTTTACCATGGAATTGCACATGTTGGAAGAGATGCAATGATCAGACTCTTCAAGCAGTCATGGTATAATCCAAAGTTCAGGGTCATTGCAGAAAGCCTTTGCCAGAGGTGCGTGATCTGTGAGCAGCAACACCCAGGCAGAAAGACAGTTGTGAGTTGGGGACGCATTGGGAGAGCAGGAAGTCCATTTACCCGGTTTCAGCTTGATTTCATTGAGCTTCCCCTTGTAATGGGCTGAGATACGTATTGGTCATTGTTTGTCTGTTCTCTCGCTGGGTGGAAGCCTATCCCACGAAAAGGAACAATAGTCTAACAGTGGCTAAATTACTTTTGAGAGAGCTGATCCCTAAATTTGGAATTCCAGTTACTTTGGAGACAGATAGAGGAACACACTTCAATAATGAGATAATTTGGCTAATTTGTGCAGCATTTAACATTGAGCAGAAGCTGCATTGTACCTCTCGACCTGAAACCTCTGGAGTAGTTGAGCAATTGATAGGCACTATAAAATCGAGATTAGGGAAAGTGTGTGCATCCACATCACTGAAACGGCCTGACGCTTTACCCCTTGTACTGATGAGTCTAAGAAGTATTCCTGACAAAAAGACTGGATTAGGTTCTCATGAAATCCTCATGGGAAGAGCAATGAGACAAGCATATATACCAGCAAACAAACTGATGAGTATATCTGATGATCTAGTGCTTGACTATTGCAGAGGATTGGCTGAACTGGTATGTTCTCTGTCTCACCAGGTGGGAGAAGAAGCCACAACGATACATCGAAATCAAGCCCATGATCTGAATCCTGGTGAATGGGTTTTTATCAAGAAGCACGCAAGAAAATCGTGTTTGGAACCCAGGTGGCACGGACCTTATCAAATCATACTGGTGACAACAACGGCAGTGAAGTGTGCTGGCTTGCCAAAGTAGATTCATGCAAGCCATACCAAACGAACCCTAGATCCACTTGAAAGACCAAAGGAGCAACAACAAGTGAAGGAAAAACAAAGACCAGTGCTTGAAGTGTGTGAAGCTGATGAATCTAGAGTGATAGATTCTGACGAACAACCAGATAGTGAACAGCCGAGCACAAGTCAAGTAAAGTGGGCGCAAGATTCCAGGGTTCGATAGACTGCCTTTGAGCCAGAAAGAAGTGAGTTTACTGTTGATCCAGAAGAAAGTGAAATCCCAGCAGCAGAACTTGAAACAGATGAGATTGTTCTTGATCTAGAAGGAAGTGAGTTTACAGTTGAAAGAGAAATTATTACCGAATCGGAAGAACCACAAGAGACTGAAACTCAGGAAGAAGAACAATCAGAAATAAGAGCAAATAAAAGAATTTGTGAAACAAATGCAGAAAATGACCAAGTGATCAAAGCAAAGAAACCCAGAAAGGATGAAAAGTGGCCAAGTGGAGTGAAAAGACTAAAATACACTCTTATGAAAAGAAGGTTAAGAAAAAGACCAGAACAAAGCAATGAGGTCTCAAGTCAGACAGAACAAGAAGAGTCAGGAAAAGAATTAGTACGAAAAACAAGAAGAGTGAGAATACCCAACAGGAAGTTCAGAGCACCTGAATGGACCTACGTTATTCTAGAAGAAATTGAAAGTTGAGGTCCAAGTGAAGAGAAAGATAAATCTGACACTGAGTAAGTTGATGAAAGCAAACTAAGACCTCCTTAAGGAACTGAGACAAAAACTAAGGTGCAATCTTGCTGATTAAAAGAAAACCGAAACAAAGACTCAGAGAAAACTGAAGAAAAGAACAAAAGAAGGGGGTAAAGACAAAAGCCTTGAAGTGTAGGATTACACTACTATTTTTTAGGATTTTTTAAAAATAGCTTAGAATTTATAGGATTAGATAGATTTCTTTAATTTTGTTTTTAGAACAAAATGGCTGAAGCAGAAGTGACTGAACTTCCAAAATCTAGTTTAAAACGTAGATGTATTAAAGCTTGCTTCTGTAGTGTCTTGATGTTAACATTCATATGGTTAATATTAACTGTCCTTGTGCCTATTCTAATGATAACTAATAATGGAAACAATACTAATAATGTAACAAAAGAAAGAATGAATGATGTCACTAATGAGAATCCTAATACTAACTTAGAACCGTTGGATGGAATATTCTCCATCATGATAAATCAATTAGTGATTTCTCGTTAAATGCCTTTACAAAATTACTTTCCGAGTATCTTAACACAATGAATGTAAGTGATTGTTATGTGTGCATGCAATTACCTTCATCTGTCTCAGAGGGGGTGACTTGTCATCACCTTCTGTTAACCTATGGTGTGTCTTGCAGTATACTCACAAGCCTGTTTTACATGACGGGAAAGCTCGAATACTATTTTTCCAATATAGATTTAGTATTTTCTGAAATTCCTATTATTAAAGAACTAAATAAGGGTTTGAGTGCTAAAAATGCTCGATATATGGGGGAATCTTTCCATATCACTAAAACTTTAGACATAGAATATGCTTATAAGAATAACTTAACTTGTAATTTATGGGTAAAAGAGAAGATTTTCATAGAAATGGTAGAAAATAGAAGAAAAAGTTTTAAAAGGAAAGCTGCTGAACAGAAGTCATGGGTACCACCATGGGATTTTAGGGAAGGAAATTATGAGAAAGGCGAAGAGTAAGCTGCAATGTCCCTGGACTGGTCACAGAAGGGAAATATTTGTTTGCTTAGAATGAAAACTAACTCTAATAATTATTTTATTGGTTCTAGTGAATGTGGGCATATTTTTCAAATCACTGGAGGTTGGGGATTGAAAGGTGGAACTGATCCTGTTTTTCCAGGGATTTATTATGTGTGTGGTAAGAAAGCCTATTATAGGTTGCCTGCACATTGGTATGGTAGTTGTTATTTTGCTATTGTCTTCCCCAAGGTCTATCACATGGATCGAAACAGTCATAAACTGAACGAAGTAAAGCAAGGACTAACACGTAACAAAAGAAATAGTAGGAGATATTTTTGGTGCACTGATACCTTCAGTTGGAGTCGTTCTGAATTCACATAGAATTAGAAAATTGTCTACACTGGTTGATCGGTTATCTACCTATACCCAAGGTGGGTTCTTGATGATTGACACGGAAATAGTTGCAATCAGGTCAATGGTTTTGCAAAATCGACTTGCCCTCGATATATTATTGGCAAAAGAGGGTGGAGTCTGTGGAATGTTGAAAGTCCAAGATTGCTGCACATATATTCCTGATAAAAGCAAAGGAATCGAGGGATATATAAAGAATATTACAAAATGACATGAAGATTTGACCCAACTGGAGGTTGATGGTGTTTGGGAGAAACTGGGCAAAAGTTTTTCCACTATAAGTAAATGGTTTTCTATCTTTGGAAGTACTATATTAGGAAGAATAATAATACCAATGGTTTCAGTAGTATTAATAATCTTAGTAATAATAACAACATATAAGTGATGTAAGAGTAAGAACAAAACAAAAAAAATGATAGAATCAAAAAATAAATGAAGAGCAAGAAAGAGAAAAAGAGAAGAAATAGAATTGAAAGAAATGCGAAGGGAGTACTATGACTTGATGAAAGCTTTGGATGAGGGTGCCATAAAAAGAGAGAAGAATACAGAGATAAAAATTATTAAAGATGGCACTCGGTATGGTAGGTATTTTATGATGGCTTCTTTAAGCCATCAGAGGGGGGAATTGATGGAGCAGGGTTTCGCAAAAATGAAACCTGCTCGGATCTGATACCCCCATAACACGTAATAACAGTAATTAGTTGTTGGAAAAAAAAAAAATAATGTACACCCAACACGAACATAAGGGAAATTGCTTTGCGCATGTTTGAATTAACATGTAAACAAAATAATAATGTAATAATAATTGTGATTAAAGAAAAACAAGAAGCGCTGGATAAATAGGCCGCATATGCTCCAGTAATCTGCATGTTGTATTCTGTTTTGAACTAATAAACAATTCTAATTTGGCACAAAGCTTATGCTAGGTAACATTAATGGGGAACAGTACAAGGTGGGTGGTAAACAGTGAAGGTTTCATTATCATATGATTAATAAATGTTCATTTTTGTTTCTTTTAATGTGCTAGTTGGAGCAGCCATCTTTCTAAAGTTGGCTAAAAAAGGGAGGGGGAAAACACGAGGAGGGAGTTCGCTCTGTCAGAAGCAAGGCAGACGCGCAGTACATTGCAGATGACATGAGGATGGTGAAGGCCAGAATGTCGAACGACTGCCAAAACCAGTGCCCAAGCGTGGGACCGGAGAAACAGACTGCGGATGATGTTAAAGAAATGAATGAAATTGATAAATTTTTTATTATATGTAATAAAGTGAGAACAAGCTGAGAATCATACCCTGGGAATGAAAATAAACAAAAGGATAGTTGAAAGAAGGGTGAAGTCACAGTGGTGTGACAACGCCACCTCCCAAACCCACCAATCCCTTTGCGAGATGTAAAAATATTTGCAACAATTGTGGGATGGACATGTTAGTTTAAAGGTATAATTGGGGTGCCTTTAGGGGTGTGGTTAGAGCTTAGGCTGGCAGGAAAGAAAGAGGGGGAACGCGTCGCTGTTCGTCGGTTAGCAGAGAGGTCTAGCTGTTCCTGACCTGTCCCAATCCTGTTTCTTCTTATCCCTTGTTTCCTGATCCTATGTCGGGGAACCCCTATCATCCCCTAGGTTGCGGGGTTGGTTTTCTTACAGACCAATAGGTTTGTATTTAGTTTAATTGGTTCTCAGAATTTATCTTATGAATGTATTTTGTCGCTGAAACTTTTGTCTCTCCACCTATCCACTCCGTCAATGATATGTATTTTTAGATGAAACTATTGTCTCTTCATCTAACCCCTCTGTTAAGTATATGATGTTTCGCATATATATATTTTTGCTGAAACTGTTGTCTCTTACTCTATCCACTCCTTCATTGCATAAAGTCATTGCTGTTTAGATGGATTTACGTTTCCAATTGTACTGCATAGGTAAAAATTTCTCCTCGTGTGAGATTCAGTGTTTGTATTGTGTAACCAAACGCAGTTGAGTTTAATCTTTAATTTCATGAGATAAAATTCATTATTAACTTCACTGAGAGTCTGAGATCATTTTAGATTTATGAAATGGTTGGTAAGTTAGAAGTTAATCATTGCCATCAACTATTCAACTAATTGGTCCATTGACCAAGTGGAAGGAAAGTTGATGATAGAAGTTAGTTGTGATGTCATAATTATCCCACGAGAAAAGGAAAGGAATTGATCGTAGCATAAAAAGTGACCCCAGCGCATCAGGGATTCTGGGTGAATGTGTATGGGCCATTGTATCATGATGTATTGAGTATTGATCCCTGATAAATATTGGATTTGCGCTGGATCACTAAGCAAAAGGGGCTATAATGAAGAGCTCAGAAACAGGTTTCATCAGCAACATATTCTTAGTAGAAAAGAAAGACAAGGGACCGAGACCTGTCATAAACTTAAAAAATCTAAATGGGTGGGTATCTTACCACCACTTCAAGATGGAGGGAATACACCTCCTAAGGGGCGTCTTGAGAAAGGGAGACTGGTTAACACGTCTAGACCTAAAGGACGCCTACTTGACCATCCCAATTTGGCCCCCTCACAGAAAATTCCTCCAGTTCACTTGGGAGGGAAAACTTTGGGAATTTTGCACTCTCCCCTTCGGTCTATCATCAGCCCCTTGGAGCTTCACCAAGGTCTTACGTTCGGTAGTAGCATGGCTAAGGGAAAGGGGTGTAAGGCTAATAATATATCTGGACGATATTCTTATCATGGGTCAGTCCAAGGCGACAGTATCTCACTATACAGATCTTACTATCCGCCTTCTGGAACATTTAGGCTTTGTCATAAACGCCAAAACATCATGCACTACACCAAGCCAGGAAACTCAATTTCTGGGCTTCATGGTGAACACAGTGTCTGCAGAACTGAAATTACCAAGGGAAAAGTTAAAGAAACTCTGCAAAGAACTCAGGAAGATGCTATCTTTGGAGGTCTTTCCCTTGAGACTCTTAGCCAGGATCCTGGGTCTCCTCTCCTCAACCATCCAGGTGATCTTTCCGGGTCCTTTACACTACAGGGCCCTCCAGAGACTCAAAGCGAAAGCTCTGAAGTCGACTCTATCTTACACTCAGATGACTTGCTTGGATGAAGACTCGAGGAAAGAACTATCTTGGTGGCTAAAGAATGCAGAAGCTTGGAATGGCAGAGCCATCTTTGGGGAAGCCCCAGAATTGATAATAGAATCAGATGTGAGTCTAAAAGGTTGGGGTGCCACTTGTGGCGACTCTTCGACAGGAGGTCGTTGGACACGCGAGGAGAAGGAACTACATATCAACTGCCTGGAACATCAAGCAGGTTCCTTTGCGGTTCGAAGCTTCACCCAGAATTCAATTAAATGCTGTATAATGCTGCGCATGGACAATGTCTCTGCAGTGAAATACGTCAACAAGATGGGGGGACCACATTCAAAGGGTCTTACCGAAATAGTGAAAGGTTTCTGGGGCTATTGTTTGAACAGGGGACTGTCCGTCACAGCGGAACACATCCCTGGTTTGAACAATGGGGTAGCGGACTGGTTCTCCAGGAATTTCAAGGATTCCAGCCACTGGAAGTTAAACAGAGGGATATTCATGATAATCCAAGACAAATGGGGTCCTTTCGGGACAGACCTTTTCGCAGACAGACTGAACACTCAGATGGTGAATTTCTTCAGTTGGAAGCCGGACCCTCAAGCAACAGGGGTGGATGCCTTCCTCCAGGACTGGCAGGGCTTAAAGCCATATGCCTTCCCGCCCTTTGTCATGCTTCTACGTCTTCTTTTACACGCTCGCCGGTACCTTCAGAGCTTGGTGGTGATAACCCCCCTTTGGAGGTCTCCGGCATGGTTTCCTGTCATCTTGGAGATGACCATGGACTTCCCACTTCTAATACCACTTTTCAGGCAACTACTCCTGGGTCCTCAGGGCGAATCACATCCTCTCATAGACCAAGGTCTATTGGTTCTGACGGCCTGGAAGATTTCAGGCGACAATGGCAAATCCCTGGCCTTTCGCAGGATGCTTTCCAACTCATATCGGAGTCTTGGGCATCTGGAACAAGGAAGGCATATCGACTGGCTTTGAATAAATGGGTTCGCTGGTGTCTTCAACGACACTACGATCCCGTTTCAACTGATTTAGTACACGTAGTAAACTTCCTATCGGAACTCTTCGCTTCTGGTCTAAGTTATAGAACTGTTAATGTCTATAGGTCAGCAATAGCTGCAGGACATTCTTTAGTTAATGGTGTCTCAGTAGGACAAAACCTTTTAACAAAAAAGATTATGAGAAGCATGCGAGTTCTTAATCCTCCAACTCTGAAATATTCAGCTTTATGGGACGTAAGAAACGTATTACAACTTATTTCTTCTTGGGGAGATAATGTTAACCTCTCTCTCAAGCGTATTTCCTATAAGCTTACTGTGTTACTTTGCTTGGTCTCTTTCAGGTGAACCTCAGATGTTAAGGCATTAGACGTTACTAACCGGGCTTACCAGCCTGAGGGAGTTTGTTTTTACCTTAAGAAAAGAACCAAAACTATGTCTTCCTCTATTTTCAATCCTTTCTTTCCACTTAATGAAAGTCTATGTGTTGTCAAATGCCTTAAAGAGTATGAAAGAAGGACGGTAGGTCTGAGAGGAGTTGGAACTCAACTGTTGATTTCTCACAGATCCCCTCATAAAGCAGTTTCTTCTCCCACGCTTGCTAGATGGGTGAAAGAAGTGATGAGTGAGAGTGGTGTTGATGTTTCTATTTTTGGTGCACACCCTCAGAGGCGCATCTGCTTCTAAAGCTTTTATGTTAGGTGGAGGGCTCCAGGGTATTCTTAGAGCCGCTGACTGGTCAAATGAGAGCATGTTTAAAAAATGTTATTTTAGACCAATCAATAATGTGATTGACAATGTACTTGGTTCACTTTAAACTTGCATAATGTTGGCCTCCGTGTCATGCCATAACATTTAGATTTTTCACAGCCTGGTGGGCAGAAAATCTGGATTTTGTTAAGGACACGGAGGCCAAGAATATCCCTCCACTTACTAACCCTCCCTAGGGATTTTACCTTTTGACCTATTGTGTCTTTGTTCTTCCAGAATAAGACGTCTGCGGATTGCTAAGGAAAGCAGTTATTCGTTCCACATCAAGTTTGAAGTCATGTTTTTTTCTGAGTTTATTTCTTGTTCTCAGCACTTGACAAAGCAGGAACATGGCTGCATGCTCATGGACTATATAGTATATTGAATGTTATTTGAAGTTCTATATTCTCTTCATTGTTATTGCTGAGCTGTGGCAATAAAGGAGATTTGCATAATCTTGGCCTCCGTGTCCTTAACAAAATCCAGATTTTCTGCACACCAGGCTGTGAAAAATCTACATTTGGATGAAATTTATACATTGAGGTTTGGCTAAAACATTTGATTATATTTGATGCATATCCTAGATTGAGACTTAGACAGATTTATTACATTCAGATTTATAAGAAACCTTAAATTCATACACACAAACATAAGATAAGATGGCCGTGCCATCTTTTCCACCCAGCAAGTATCTATACATAACAAACTAAGGACTTGAATAAATTCAATTTGTTCAAATTCAAATAAGACATTCAATTTTGTACAAGCAAACCCAGCCAGTGGTGAATGAGTCACCATAGTCCAAAAATATTACCATTCTTCACAACACTCCCTTGTGAATTAATCGCCAAAATCCTGGTGTGTCTTCTCTAAAATGTGTCTTGCGTTGTCTATGAATGGATCTTAGACGGTAGTCTGTGTAGAATATGAATCATAATTTCCAAGAATCACTACATTATTTCTTAAGAAGTGCCGAAACAATGTAAGCACATAGCCAAGCTACTTACATCAAAATAAATAATCAAGTAATATGAATTCAGCTCCAATATGTTTGATCTAGCCCTCCTTTATCCGCTGGGGATAAGAAATCCTTTCATGCATCTAAATAAAAGTATAGAATGGAAAGTTACCTATATGCAACTACTATTGGTTTGTATCACTTGTGGCCCGAAACTAGTATAAACCCAAATAGGTGGGTATTCGCCATCCCCATTCAGAAGAATAGAGTTGTAATTAGCGGCGGGCGGAAAACTCGGTTCCGCCTGCGGAGTGTGCGGAGATTTGCCTACTCCGCGTTCCGCAGAGACCGCGTATAAGGCAAATCTCTGCACACTCGGCAGCGGAGCGGAGTTGGCCAGCCCCCGCCTCCACCCCCCCATTAACAATTAATTCGACATTAATTAAAAGTAAATTAAAAACCACTTACCTGTACTGCGGCGTCCCCGGGCTGCCCTCCTCCTCTTCCTCGCCGTCTCTGGTAATCCTTGCGAAAACTGCGCATGCGTGCGCACCAGCGCATGCGCATTTCTCGCAAGAAATGCGCATGAGCGGGCACATGCACAGTTTTCTCAAGGATCACCAGAGACGCCGAGGAAGAGGAGGATGGCAGCCCAGGGATGCCGCAGTACAGGTAAGTGGTTTTTAATTTACTTTTAATTAATGTAGAATTCATTGTTAATGGGGGGGTGGAGGCGGGTGGCGGAGCGGAGTTTGTTCGCAACTCCGTGGACCTCTGCGTAGCCCCGCTACGCCAACTACGCCCAGCGTTAGTTCTAATATTCTGTTTAGAAATTCCATTCATTATATCCCTTCAGGCCAATAATCGACATACACCCAAAAAAAGCCACCATTCCCCTCCCCATTTATGGGAATAGAAGACCGTCTTTGGACAAATCCTGTACCCAGTTATCTCACTCGCTAAGGCAAGACAAATACTGCCTCTGACAGTGTTTGTCTTGCCTTAGCGAGTGAGATAACAGTTTATTGGCCTGAAGGGATATAATTAATGGAATTTATAAACAGAATATCTTATGAATTGTTTGTATATGTTTTAATTTTTTCAGCCTTGATGAAGTCCGCAAGGACGAAACGTGTTGGCTGAGCTAATTGTTTGTCTGTATCCACAAAAGAATAGAAATAAATCAAGACTTTTTCATCAAGACTACGTGACTCCTGTGTATCACTAGTGCTTACTCCAGTTGATTTGGGTGGATGAACTATATACCTTGTTGATACAAGTTATCATGTTTGGATATTGTTAAAGTTGGAAACATTGTCTATGAAACTGATGATGGTTACTATGATATAGTACTTTACTATCAAGGATAACATATGTCCAGATAATAGACGCTCCTGCTTTATATGTGCTAACATTTCCTACATAGTGAGCGTGCTACCCTTGTAGGCAAGTGCTTCAGCTCCCCACATAGGGGTAATAAGTGCTATATAAATGCTGCAATACAATACAATATAATGTGTAGTAAAACTGTGGTTGCACGGTGGTCGCATTTTGTGTATTGACTTTATGCAACCACTCAATCGTTTTGCGAACCAACCATTGCCACCACAATTTGCAAAAGGGCAAACTGTCCCCAGAGGTCCCCTTCCCCTCTGCGAATGAGTTACCACCTTAAGTGTGGAGTCTGTAACTTCTCAATAATTTAAGACCCTTTGTTACATATGGTACTGATTCGGTATTTGGAAGGGACACCCAAAGCTCACACCTTCCAAATACTGAATTGGTAACCATTTCTAAATCTATTTTGTGCTTCGGAAAAACGTTTCTGAAATGTAAAATGAGTGTAGTCTGTATTTACAAACGTTTTTGTGTTTGCAAACCCTGATTTCAATGATTGGGGGGGATTGCGACCCCAAAACCCTTAGTACAGGTGGTCCTATCTTCCCTGTACATACCCAATCACTGTGGCTTGGCGAGCAGTTACAAAAAGTATAGCATGCATTGTAACGCACTCTCATTAAAACATTTTATGGGTTTTACACCTCACTGTTTGTTCATCAGATTGCAACATAACCCTTTAACGAATCAAACACTTACTATCTGCAAACACAGAGTGAGGTGCATACCTTAGCAAGGTCAGTTTCCTGTGATTAAATACAACAAATACATAAAATATGCCTCAGTCATAAATGATTGCAGAACATTTTTAAGAACATTGAAAATAACATAATAGTTAATCATTGATAACCAATGATTCAAATTGTGTCAGCCTGTTTTGGTAGCTCCTTTGACCTGGCTTCTTCGTGCTGTATGCTTGCAATGTAGAACAGGATGGGTTTCAGCGTTGCTGAACAACTCGGTTGGATGGCAGCGCCACCTAGTGATTTTGACAGAAGCTGGCAACTTTTTCACTGTAAGTTGTTCAACTCTAAACCTTTAAAAATCCAGTAATATAAACTGAACGGATATAGTTATTCTCATGCGGGGAAAACTCTGAACCTAGTAAGCTATTACCTGTTCCATCTTAAAAATAGCAGACTGCATTGAAGAACCAACCAGTTCTCTAGATCGGGGGTTCCCAACCTGGGGTGCCTGCACCCTCAGGGGGGTGCGTGATGTCATTTCACCGGGTGTGACAAAGAGGGAAAGTATGTACTGTATGCATAATAGGAATACGGTGAGACTTTTGTAGGGGTGCGAACATTAATCAAACATTTCCTAGGGGTCTGGGGCATAGAAAAGTTTGGGAACCCCTGCTCTAGATCCTTTAGCACCGGAAGACAAGCTATGCAAAAGCAGCGTAATGTTGTATTCTGGTACAATGTTTTGTGTATCGCTTTGTCAAAGGTCTTCAGAAGACAGGTGATAAATTGACCCTTACTGGAGGATGCACCCACTGGGGGCTCGCAAACCTCAGCCTCATCATCTGCTTGTGTATTTGTCCTCTCAGTTGAATTGTGTTGTCGGATCCCAGTGTCTTTTAAACTTAGTGTGTAACATCCTTGCTCCACTTTCATTATGTGGCAGTGTTCTCGCTGGCATAATCCGGGTGCTGTTGGTCCACCTGACCGCTAACCTATGATAGATGGGTCTGGTGGCTTAGTGGACTAATGTGTCCACTGTACGGGCCTGTGTTCCACCTCCTGGTCACAGGCTCAAATCCCGGGGAGGAGGAGGGGGGGGGGCACAATCAGCCTTTCATCCTTCTGAGGTCAAGAAAATGAGTACCATTGAGTTGGGTAACAATAAACATCTGTTATTCAGCGCCAAGATACCCTTGGGTGAATATGCGCTTTATAAATACACATTATGTTAAGTAGTGGTTATTACCACTAAGATCTTGTAACTTTCTGACAACCTGTTAGAGTATTTAAAGGATGGATGCTTCCTGTGCCATTAACTTATATTTGTAGCGTAGTGGCTGAGTCCTTGTCTTGAGATTCCTAGATCATGCATGCTTATCTTTCTGGGAGGGATCATTTATGGTAGACTTAAAAAAGTGAAAAGTGCCTCCCACTAAGAGATGGCCTTGACAATTCATTAAGGAAATATGTAATTGCTGAAGAGAGCTAGAATCGTCTTCGATTGGCTTGTAATAACTATCCACTGTATAGTTGGTGTGTGGATTAAAACAGTAACCAAGAGCCAACAATGCTCTAGATCAGATTAGGTTTGCAGAATTTCAAAGTGAATGGAACGATTAAGAAAGATTGCATCTCCCTGAGCAGAAGTGAGCTGAACTGACGACACTCATTGTGTGCCCCAGACCTAAATAGTTTTAGATTTTTTAGAGTGAGTCACCTGAAAAAAATATTTTCAGGCTCAAGATCCTTTACCCACCTCAGTAATGCCTCGCAATTTATTGATATTGTTGACACCATTAGCATTGCAAGATTCTAACTTAATTGTAGTCCCTTTAAGTTTCTGTGCTTCAAAAGCTGCCTCATAAAAACATTAGCTTTCTAGCCCCCTTTTTGCTTAGACACCGCCTTGGTCAACCCCCAACCATACTGTGAGCCTGCCTACTGCTACTCCGTAAGGCCTTGCCTGCCCAAGAGCCAGAGTCGCTGCCTCCTGGTCATAATGATACCATGAATTAGGACCGGCAGCTTCACATTGTTTGCTCATCTCCGAGCCACATCCCACCAGGAATATCTAATAACTTAGCAATGTTACAATTATTTCTGGGAAATTTGTTCGAAAGAATATCTTTTATTTTGGTAAACCTGGGATTTTCACTTATGTGAAATTCTCATTTTCCACAGCTCGGGTGGGTAGAAAATCATGATTTTATGGCAAGGCACGGAGGCCAATATTATGCAGTCCTCTTTAATTGCAAACTCGCAGCAACAACATCACAATGAACAGAACTTAGAACAAGAATCCTTTAACGTTCTAGTCACTTTATAGATCCCTGTGTGGCAGCCAACTCCCTTCTTTGTTGCTGCTCACAGCGTAGATAAGTCATATTTTAGAGCTCTTATGTTTTTTTTTTTTAACAACAAATGTTATTGAGTTATTCGTCGAGAGGATGGGCCATAGCCCTACAATGACCGGTAGGAGAGAAAGGATGACGTTCATACAAATATCCACATTTCTGCCATTAATCCACACCTGCCAAACATGGAGGTGAATCAATAAAAACAATATGCAGACAGTTCTCGATCTCCAAACTGATACATACGGCATAGTGGTATCAATATTCATATACAAACGGAGCAACATAGTACTGTCAAGGTGAAGTGGAAAGTAATGAATAATCAAGATCAAGGGGGCACCATTCAGGGGTCCGCATCTGGCAGGGGGGGAAGTTCGATTCCTCGATATGTCGCCCATCGGGTCCAGATCTTCCGATGCTTTGCAGGGCATCCCCGGGCAAGGAACACTGCTCTTGGCCCCCATACACCTATCTAACTTGGTCTTCCATTTACCCAAGGTCGGGGAAGATGTTGCTTTCCATAGTTGTGCAATGTCCCTCTTGGCAATAGTAAGAGCCAGGAACAATAAGTGCTGCTTGTACCTATTCCCCCCCCAATGTAGTCAGTGCTATGTAAGAGGAAGAGTCGTGGGTCAAGTGGGAGCTCCCACGATAATACCTCGTTCAGGCAGGACAGAATCCTGCACCAAAAGGGTTGCAACGCCGTGCAACTCCATACCGTGTGCAGGAATGTACCCTCCTCCTGGTCACACCTCAGACATGTGGGGGACTGAATAACTCCCATTCGCCAAAGTCGAGTCCGGGTATAATACGCCCGGTGTAGGTATTTGAACTGTATTAGACCGTATCGCACAGAGACCGCCGAACCCCTTGGGCTAGCGATGGCTTCAGCCCAGTCCTCATCAGTCAGGTCTGGGATGTCGGCCTGCCACGCAAGTCGTGTCTTGTCAAGGGTAGTCGGTGTGTGAGTCGTCAAAGTCTGATATATTTGCCTAATCTTGTGGAGGCCAAGGTCGCCCATCAGCAGGCGGCCCTCCAGGGGGTGGAATTCCGGGATGGCCTCCAGCGTGCAAATCAGGGGGGTGAGTGCATGTCGAAGTTGAAGAAATTTGTAGAATTGTGTTCTATGGAGGTCGAAATCGGCCTGTAGTTGTTGAAAGGATTTCAAGGTGGTGCCCCGCAGCACATCTCCGAGGGTCGAGATCCCCACTAGGTCCCACCCCCGGAACCCCTTCAGAGCGGCCACTGGGTGGAGGTACGTACCCTGCCAGAGGGGGGTTTTCTGGGTGAGTTTCCCATTCCAACCCACCTGTCGGACCTTAGCCCTCCACAACTGTATCACCACTCTAACGGCAGGCGGCACGAACTCTAGGTGTGTGGCACTGTATAAAAGATGAAGGAGGGGAACCTGCTCCATCGCTGCGTGTTCTATCGCATATGCCGGATCTGTGGGGGAGCTCTTATGTTTTTTACCTTTATTTGTGTTCTATGTCTGTGTGGCTTTGGGCTTGGTTGGTAAATGATGAATGTATGAAGATTGCTCTATGCGCTGGTTTGGTTTGCTATGGGACACGTTAGATTTACGATTTTATGAAGTGAGCGCTTTTTAAGTAAAAGCGTTTTGTTGAATGCGCTCGTTGAAAAGCTGAGCCCTTCAGGACTCAAATATGTTGCACGCGTGTAATAGGCGCTTTGCGACCCCTTCCCCTAAAGCTTTTTTATGTAAAAATGACCGAGCTCAAGGCAACGGTCTCCTTCAAGCACGAGATGCGCACGCGTCGAATTTCCCACCACCCTGATCCTGATGACCGGAGCGGTTACATGAGCCTGATCCTCATAATTTGAAGTTATCCGAAGTATTACTTTACTACGCTTAACACTCCGCTGGAAGTGGAGTCTTAATTGGAGAATAGTTTCGGGCACGAGGCACGCGCGCGTCCAACTTCCCTTCCGCATTTAAATACAAATAATAGCCGCAGCGTTGCCCCGTTACTCCGTCTTCATGGAGTACTCAGGGAATTTACTAATTTAAGGAAATATATAATTTAAAGCAGGAGTGGTCCCTTACCTTCTCCTCGCGCTGTTTATTTTTGTGAACTCCAAGATATTTTGGAGCTCCTGGCTTGCCGTACTAGCATCAGGTGACGCGACGGCAATTTTGAATTGGGCTAAGGCAATTGAATTGCCTTATCTCTCCGGCGGCTATCTTTTGGGGTCAAAATTGATCGTTTTTTACCTCAGACATCATCAGTCTGAGGAGACAGTTGGTGTTTGTAGTCCATTGCTGGATAGTTATATTTTAGAGCTCTTGTGAGAAGAACTAATTTGGAAAGCTGCTTAAGGGTCCTTTTTGTGAGGAGGTAGGATCTTGAATTTAGTATATTCTGTTTAGTATGGACAGGTTGAAGAATGGAAAATTCAGAGATGGTAGAGAGAAATGTAGACAAGGTTCAGGACTGTGTCAACAAGGCTGTTTCTGCTTTTGCTTCACAACTGGGCAGGAGGATGGATGACTGCATGGGGAAAATTGAAGGAAGACTCTTGGATTAGAATAGTGAAGAACAATTTTGGTCAGTGGAAGAGGTAGCAGGCGGCATTGTGCCTACTAGAAGTGGCCGGAAGGTGGCCCAAAATCGGAAACATGTCCGTAAAGAGAAAATGAATAAGAATAAAGGGGCCTTTAATCAGAAAGGCGAGAGAAGGGCAACTGTGAAAGAGTTGGATGGGAAGGCTATAAAAGCCACGAAGGAACACAGATAGATTATCTGTGATGAATCCTCCAGTAGTGGGGACATCGTGATTTCTTGCTCATCCGATATGGATGAATCAGAGGAGGAAGAGTCGGAGAGGAAAAGATTTAAAAAAGAGAAAGGACAGAAGGATGAAATGGATCAAGTTAAAGACCCCATAGGGGATTTCATGTTTGATCCGCATACAATCCAACATCCGCTCGCCCCTCAGTGGGTCCCTGCTAAGCATGTCGCGGAATACGTTGAATGCTGGATTAGGTGGGAAATGCCTACGGAGGTGAGAACCAGGCTCCGTTCTGAATGCCCAAGACCTTCTTTAGCTAACAAGGTGGCTTATACCCCAGAGCTGGATGCCAAAATGATAGCCTTTTTGAATAAGTCTGGGAGGGATCCCAGGTGTGGTCTAGATAAAGGGTTAAAAGGGTGCCAAGATCGACTGCTCAATGTCTTTAGACCATTGACAAAGATTTTTGACTTATGCGAGGAGGCATACCTGCAGGAAACAGCGGTAGATGTTCATGAGTTGAGACAATGGGTCCAAAGGGCAGTGTGCCCGTTAGGTAATTCGAATGCAGCTTTGTGTGCACAGCGCAGGAAAAGTCTGCTGAGGAAAATAGACCCTAAGTTGGCCGAGCTGGCATGCAAAGAATCGGGCCAAGAGGCCAATGGTCTCCTTTTTGGAGAGGAATTCTTTAAAGAGATGGCCAGTTATGCTGGGGCATTCAACTCCATTCAGAAGGTCCAGAAGGACATTAGAAAGGTTTTTGGAGGGACCGGGAGAATGCGGGGTCGATTCCCCGGCCGTGCATTGGGGATCACGAGAAGCTCCTTCTCTTGTGGCTATAGACCCAGTGGTTACCAGAACTACAAATTTAGTTCCAATACCGGCTTCTTCCCCCAGAGGCAGAGGGGAAGAGGGAGGTACAGAGGAGAAAAGAGGACAAGGCAACAAGGTTTGTTTGGAAAAAGACCCTTTATGTATTGTTAAAAAATTGTGTGGCAGACTCGCCCATTTTTTTAGACAGGTGGAAAGGGATAACCTCAGATCCTTGGGTTTTACAAACAGTAAGGGGATACGGATAGATTTTATAGAGAAACCAGACAGGTAAGGCATCCAAGGGTGTTACTTTTTTCAAAAAAGGAGGAAAATATGGTAGATACAGAGGTACAAGAGTTGGAAAAGAAAGGAGCAATAGAGAGAGCGGAGAGTGCCTCAGTGGGATTCATAAGCAACCTCTTTCTTGTAGAGAAAAAGGACATGGGTATGAGACCGGTAATAAACCTGAAAGAGTTGAATGGATGGGTGCGGTACAATCACTTCAAGATGGAAGGGATCCATATGTTGAGAGATCTGTTGAGGAAAGGAAACTGGCTGACACGTCTGGACCTGAAGGACGCTTATCTTACAGTCCCAGTGTGTTCAGATCAGAGGAATTACTTAAAGTTCTTTTTGGAAAGGAGTTATGTGGAGATTCAAGAGTCTGCCCTTTGGTCTCACTTCGGCTCCTTGGTGTTTCACAAAGATGATGAGACCTATAGCTGCTTGGTTACGTTCCAGAGGTGTGCGTCTGATTGTGTATCTGGACAATATTTTAATTATGTCTCAGAGTCAAGAATTGGCAGAGGAACATACGATGCTGGCCGTACGTGTGATAGAGGATCTAGGGTTTGTGATAAACCGAAAGAAATCATGTCGAAGCCCACACAGGAAACTGTGTTTTTGGGTTTTCAGATCCGGACGTTGGATTGTACATTGAGTTGCCAATGGAAAAGGTAAAGAAGATACGCAGAGAGATTCGTATTATGTTGGTATGCGAGTTCATGAGTTTGAGACAAATGGCGAGGGTCTTAGGACTACTGTCAGCCTCCATTCAGGCAGTATTCTCAGCTGCACTCCATTACCGCGCACAACAGAGACTGGAAACAAGGTTCTTACACAGGGGGGTGACTTACTCTCAGGAGTTACAGTTAGATCTGGAAACGAGAGAGGAACTAGGTTGGTGGTTGGAAATTTGGAAGCATGGAATGGAAGGGCGATTTTTGGGCCAGTTCCGGATGGAATAGTAGAATCGGATGCCAGTCTACAGGGCTCGGGTGCAAGATGTGGCTCGTTGACGACAGGGGGAAAGTGGACAGATCAGGAGAAGAAGATGCACATAAATTACCTAGAGTTGTTGGCAGGAATTGAATGACTTGTTGTCTACTCTTAAAGATGGACAACATCTCTGCAGTGCGTTATGTCAACAAGTTAGAAGGCCCTCGCTCCAAGGCCTTGGCAGATCTAGCAAGGGATTTTTGGCACTTTTGTCTAAGCAGGGATATCACAATTCAGGCTCAGTACATTCCAGGAATGAACAATACGATAGCAGAATGGAATTCGAGGGAGTTGAAAGATTTCAGAGATTGGAAACGGTGCAAGGAAGTGTTCGATTTGATAGACATGAGATGGGGTTCGTTCGTGGTAGACCTGTGTGCAAACAGAGTGAATGCCCAACTTAGACGGTTTTACAGTTGGAGACCGGACCCGGAAGCGGAGGCAGTAGATGCGTTCCTGCAGAATTGGAGCAAAATTCGAGGATATGCCTTCCCTCCATTTGCTTTGATTCAGAGAGTACTATGGAAGGTAAAAAGGGACAAGGCGGAAATGGTGTTGGTTGCCCCCTTTTGGGCATCTCAGGTGTGGTATCCAGATGTGATGGAATTGTTGATAGCACACCCAGTACTTCTTCGGAGTTTCCCAGATCTATTAGTGAATACAGCAGAGGACAGACACGAGTTAGTCCTTCAGGGTCAAATGCGACTGATGGCTTGGTTAATTTCGGGAGAGCATGGCAGGTGTCAGGATTATCGTTGGAGGCTTCAAAACCCATTAAGGAGTCCTGGGCACCAGGAACCTCAAAGGCATATAGATTGGCTTGGAAAAGATGGGTTTGTTGGTGTGTTTCGAGGAGTCTGGATCCCATATCAGCACCTGCGGTAGAAGTGGTAAACTTTTTAACTGAGGTTTTCTTGCTTGGAGGGTCCTACAGTTCAGTAAATATTTGTAGGTCAGCAATTTCGGCTGGTCATGAATGTGTAGATAGTATTCCAATAGGACAACTGCAGGTAGTGAAGAGACTATTAAGGCGTATAAGATTAAGGGTCCCACCAGGAGCTAAATATTCATCTTTGTGGGATGTGGATGTTGTACTGCAGGAATTGGCATCTTGGTCTGAGAATGAGTTCCTAGATTTAAAAAGTCTTTCTCTGAAGCTGGTGATGCTTCTTTGCCTGATATCTTTTAGGAGGGTCTCGGATGTTAAGGCCCTGGAGGTCATGGAACGTAGATATCTCCCAGAAGGCGTATGTTTTAACCTTAATAAGAGAACGAAGACTATGTCACACACTATTTTTTACCCGAATTTGGATGAATGTAGGAAGCTGTGTGTGGTAAGATGTTTGAGAGAATATGAAAGAAGGACAGAGAGTTTAAGAGATGTGACAAACTCGCAACTAATAATTTCTTTCAGGAAACCATTCAAAGCAGTGTCTACACCCACTTTAGCTAGATGGGTAAGAGAGATAATGAAGAGGTCAGGAATAGATATCTCTAAGTTTGGGGCGTATTCTGCTAAGGGTGTTATGGTTTCCAAAGTTTATTTGTTAGGAGGAGGCTTGACTGGAATTTTAGCGGCTGCAGATTGGTCATCCGAGTCCATATTTAAGAAATATTATTTTAAACCTGTGGAGTGTGCTGTGAGGAATATTATGGCAAGGATTTAAACATGCATAATATTGGCCTCCCTGCCTTGCCATAAAATTTGTTTTAAGTTGGACATTTAAGGTTGTTTGCAGCAATAGAAGGAAGATTGCTGCCACACAGGGAACTATAAAGTGACTAGAACGTTAAAGGATTCTTGTTCTAAGTTCTGTTCATTGTGATGTTGCTGCTGTGAGTTTCTAATTAAAGAGGAATGCATAATATCAGCCTCCCTGTCTTTAATAAAATCATGATTTTCTACCCACCCTAGCTGTGGAAAATCTGAATTTCACATAAGTGAAAATCTCATGTTTACCAATATAAAATATATTTTTTTCGAACAAATTTCCCAGAAATAATTGTAACATTGCTAAGTTAGTAGATATTCCTGGGGGGATGTGGCTCAGAGATAAGCAAACAATGTGAAGCTGCCGGTCCTAATTCATGGTATCATTATGACCAGGAGGCAGCGACTCTGGCTCTTGGGCAGGCAAGGCCTTACGGAGTAGCAGTAGGCAGGCTCACAGTATGGTGGGGGGTTGACCAAGGTGGGGTCTAAGCAAAAAGGGGGCTAGAAAGCTAATGTTTTTATGAGGCAGCTTTTGAAGCACAGAAACTTAAAAGGACTACAATTAAGTTAGAATCTTGCAATGCCAATGGTGTCAACAATATCAATAAATTACGAGGTAAAACGTATAATTTTGCTTGCTAAATGACAGAGGCTTGAGCTCCAACTGATTTTAGAAATAGAAATCTTGCTCTTAAACTCTTTTCGAAGTCACACTCTGACTAGAGTCATATCAGAGAAAATTGGAACTTCAAACTCACTTTTCACTGAAAAAGACGGTTTTAGTAATGCTCTTAGAAAAATCTGTTCTTTGATTGTATATTCTGTGAAATTAACTAGAATCATTTTAGGATACTTTGTGTGATAATGTGTGAAGGAACTCTATGTGCCCCAATAATTGAAAGATTAAAAGTTGGGTAAGATGGTCTTTGATCAGACTTTCAATTAAAGCCAATACACCAACTTTATGTCTTTTTTACAGTCTGGAATTCCATTAAAACACAAATTGGAGTGTTGTAAATGATTTCCAATTCCTCTTGTTTACTTTTCAACTGTATCCTTCTTATACTGCGTAGAGTGTTCCTGGAGCTTCCGATGAACATCTTCGCAGTTAGAAACACAGTGTTTTCAAATATTCAATTCACTTTATTTGATCTAATTTAAACATAGATCATAAAAGTACAGTACAGCTTTAGACTTCAGTTTCGTAAAGTGTCAGTGCATACTACGGTGATATTAACAACGTTACAGGAGCCAGGAAGATAGACATCAGGCATAAAAATAAAGACTTGAGCGACAATATTAAAAAAGTCAGTGAATGATGCAAGTTAATTACATGAATGCTAAAACCTCACTCAAGGGTCCACCAAGCACTCCAGTTAACTTATTGTAACATAACAGTAGAGCTTTCATTCTTTATTTATTAAATACTTTCTATAAGAGAATTTCATAATAATGTGCCTGAGCAGAATTAAAAAGTATAACCACTGTTGTCTATTGTATTATAGATACACTATAGTAAAAGATTAAAAAAGCATGCAAACCGTTTAAAACCTTAAAATTCCCATCAACATGACAAACTTCTAGTCACTATTGACAAACATAAATAAGACACTAAGCAGTAGTACACAAGGTGATCAGACAACATTTGTAAAAAATAAATTGCTGGGCAACACTGCCTGAATTTGTGTTTCCGCATGAGGGGGAGGATAAATATTTTGCACTGCGCCACGTAAAATTTACAAAAGAAGATACTCCATCGCACGGACAAGCCGGCACAGCTTGTGGGGAGAAAATTCCTGTGGGGTGGCATAGCATGCATGGTATAAGGTTTAAACGAAATCTTACTAATACATATCGATGTTGAGGATTAGTCACAAACGACAGGTATGAACTTACATCATGAGGGATGGCGGGTGCCTTCAGATATATTATCACCATGGATTTGTTATGGTTAATTTTGTATCTATCACTATCCATTTTAGTTAAGAAGAAACTTTTAATTAGGGCTTTAGGGGTTGTCAGGCAATTAGCTAAGTTCGTAAACAGAGGCTGCAGACCCAAGGAAGTCAGTGTGTTTTTAACATATTGGATTCAGGTAACCTTATGTACGTGGTCAAGGGTTAAGCAGTCCCTAATAATATTTTGTGTCAAATTAACAGTTTCCCTTCTCCACTGTGAATGTCATAATGGAATCGAGGCGAACCACATCTGATATATAGGGGACGTCCAGCTCAGAGTAGGTGTTGAAGTTGGAACAACTTCTGGGAAAGGCTAAAAGTTTTTTTGTGAAGGTATCTTCGATGCTTTGATGGGCATCTACATTTGCCAGACCCCACACCCCTGCCCCGTATGTGGTTACGGAGATGGCTTTTGCTGGATTGATCTTTTTGATTGCCTCCAACAGCTTAGACCCTAGTTTTTTAATAAAAGAAAAAATAGCCATAATACTTTTTTTACAGCAGGAGACATCTGTTAGCTACCATATTTGTCAACATGGTTGTTCTGTCAAACAAGGCCCCCAGATTTGAGAAGGTTTTTGCTGTTCCGCTATGTGAAAGGATGGCGATTTTTTTATGCCGTTTCCCTGACACCAAGATAAAGGTTTTTGATTCATTGGCTTGGAGATCTACCATTGTCATCAATAAGACATATACTCCTCTATGAGTTTCTGCAGTGCCGCTCCAGTCCGGGATATTAGCACTGCATCATCTGCATAGAGTAGAATCGGGGTACGGCTTGGTTCACCATGGGACATCTGATGTAGAGTCTAAGAGGGCTGCTTCCACACCATTCGTGTATATAGAAAATAGGAAGGGGGCGAGGACGCACCCCTGTCTGACTCCCCTAGTAATGGAAATCTGCCTTGTACATTCCCCATGGCTTCCATACCGAACGCACGCCGAAGCTTGGGAGTACAGCTGACGTATAAATAGGATTATTGGCTCATCTATGCCCATCTCCTTCATAATTCTCTATAGATGGGAATGGGAGATGCAGTCAAAGGCTGCTGATAGGTCCATAAATGCCATATAGATCTTACCCTTTTTGGCTACGGTGTATTTGGCTATAATCAAACTCAGGTTTAGACATTGGTCCAATGTCCCTTTCTTAAAGCCATACTGTACTGGAATTAGGATATTTTTTGCTGTGCCCCACTCCTATAATCTGTTCAGTAATAAGCAGCTCATTAGTTTGACTGTGCCATCCAGTAAAGAAATGGGCCTGTAATTTTTAGGCAAGGATTTATCTCCTTTTTTGTGAATGGGAATAATAATTGTCTTTTTCCAAGATCCTGGCGGCCCCACCACCGCAATAGCGTTAAAGAAGTTGGTTAACAAAGGTACCCAAAGGTTGGAGTTTTCAAAAAAGAAGTCTATAGGGGATCCATCGGGGCCAGGGGCCTTAGCAGTGCTGCACTGCAGCAATCATATCTGACCTCTGGCAAGGTAAATGTTATGGAAGGTGAGGGGTCAGCTATGTTATAGTTAGGGGGGAGTCCCCTATCATCGTGAGGAAGCCCGAAAGTTTTGAGGAAGTGTTCCACCCAGGTGTCTTTGTCCACATGGACTTCTAGGTTAGGGTCTGTACCCTGTTTCACGAATGGGGCATTGATTACAGCCCAGAAGTCCCTTGCGTTTTTTGTGGATGCTGCCTGTAGGAGGTTTTCCCATGCCTCCTCCTTCAAGGTTCGCAGTCTAGCCTTCCTGGTTTCTTTGTATAGGTGTCGCAAACACCTGACTAAATCCTTGTCTCTTGGATTTCTTCTAAGGGCCATATAGAGGTTATTTAAAGTCTTAGTGTACTCTGCATCGAACCAACAAGGTTCAGAGGAGTTAAAGGGTGACACTGGGCATGTTAAGTTACTTCTTACTTCGCCCAGAATTATCTTGAAGGCTAGCACTACTCTGCTGGGTTCTATATATGGGTCAAGGCAGGCCATTATCTCCTTCTGGCTGTTGGCTACAATCAGGGGACTCAATTCGTCCTTGTTGATCTTGTCCCATTTGAGGACTATACCGTTCTTTCTCGCTATATGGGGTTTGGAAATTCTCCTCGACGAAGGACTGTGTCTTTCTTTCCATTTTAGTTGGGAGGTTATCGCAGCATGATCTCCAAAAGATGTGGATTTTGGTATTACTAAAAAGGGTTTTTTGGGGGACCGGTACAACCAGATAGTCAATGGTAGAACCCTGTCAAGTGATGCTGAATGTTTTCTCTAGGTGGCCTGAGATTGTATTAACTGGGTTAATAATTTCTAAGTTTCTTATGGTAAGGAGTCTGTTTAACGAGTTACCATAGGCGTTGTGTGAGAAGTGTGGGGTTACCTCCCCCTCCTCATCGATTAAACCACACATTGGCTTTACCATTCTGCCACAACTGTGTGAGTTAAACTCTCCCATCCATAAAATGTTGAGAGTTGTATGGTGGTATATGAGAGTTGCTTCTCAAGTGAGTCGGCCACCCATGATATCTCACCCTCGAAGTTGTTATTATAATAGTTAATTAGCAGCATGTTGCTTCCTCCAAAGCCTTGACCCACCAGAAGATGATAATATGGGGACTCATTATAAAAGCCTAAAACTTTTAGACCTAAGGTGTTTCTTATCAAGGTTAGAATGCCCCCTCTTGCTCTAACTGCTCTCGAAGGAATCGCTGGAGTATAGAAAGAGCCGAATCCATCTATATGGGATGGCCCAATTTCCCAGGTTTCGTGTAGACATATTAGGTCGAAGCAAGTTATATACCTGACCCATTTAGGATCTTCCAATCTCGACCTTAGCCCTGCTTTATTCCAGGTTATTATTTTTATTGAGTCGTTACCAGTGTCCTTTATGGGAGGATTCTTCGGGGGTTAACTGTAGAGCATGTGGGTGTTTTTTGGGCCACCCTATCCCCCTGTCAATCGCATGCTTCAAGGCCTTCCGAGGCAGCAAAGTGATTGCTCGTGTGTATTGGGAAGGTTTCTTGAGTCTTGTGTGGATGAAAAGAAAAGGGGGGGCAGAAAATACTTCTGTGTCCTTGTTCCCTTATATTTTGGCCTAAAGCTCTACAGAAAAAGCCTAGCTGGAGTCCGTAAATTTGTGTATCAGGAGAAGGTTGGTTAGGTAGAATATTCAACAAGTGCCTCACCAAATGATAGTCATTGAAGTTAACTATTATGCAGTCCCATAAGTGTTTTGATGGAGTTGCCCACCCACGGGACTCTCCTAGCCATGATATGATTGGAAAGGTTGTGTCCCCCTTTCACATGCTTCGACATCCAGTGTAAGGCTTTAAACATCAATTGCTGTGTTGACTCTGTATGTGTGGTTCAGCTCAGGGGTGTTTGCCAGGATGACAACATAAGGGCAGACTGCTGGGGGCAGATCTAATGTTGTATGGGTCTTCAACCATTTGCTCCCCTCCCATCTTTCCACTGATCCCGGCCGCCCCCTCAGGGTCATGACACCCGATCTGGATAGTGTGGTGGCCTTCTGCCGCTCGCGCCACTGGGGGGACTTGTGAAGCGAGACCGCTGCTATGTGGAAAAGAGGGACTTTGGGTGGTATGGGGAAATCGGCTGAGTGTTGGTATGGATCTTACGGGTTTTCTAGACATTGGATGAAGATTAGGGTTAATTAGTCCATTCAGCACTTATATGCGCGTGTATTGTCATGAGGGATGTTGGGGATTGTAGTTTCCCCCAGCGTTGGTGATAAAGTAATCCAGTTATGCACGGCTTCTCCCCCTCTGCTGCGGTCAGGCAATGCGGGCACAGCTGCCACGGGTCGGTGTCGTGCTTATATGCGCTTGGTTCGTCTTGAGGGATGTTGGAGATTGTAGTTTCCCCAGCGGTGGCAAAAAATTAATCCAGTTATGCATGGCTTCTCCCCCTCTGCTGCTGTCGGGCAATGCGGGCACAGTGATTTAATTCTTCTACATTGAGTTTCTTAGCTAAAACATACAGATCATCTTTTAACTGTGAGGCAATGTCATTTTGAAACTGCTTTATTTTTTTAATTTCTGTAAGAATTGTTTCCAAAATCATTATATATTTCATTTGATTAACTTCCAAATGAACTGCAGAAATAGATACATGTGGTTTTTGTACTTTTTCGTTTGAGGAATCCAAGCCTCCCATCATCGTGACGCTTGGATTACCTCCTGAATAGGCCTGGGCAGAGATCACGGAGTTCCGCTACACAGAACTCCAAGAAGTGACAAAAAAACACCACCAAGCTACGTGGAGTTCCGCGAGCAGCAGAGTGTGTTACCTCGTGCTGTTCGCACTGATTTTTAGCACCGGGTGTTTCACCTGCGCTGTGAAATCAGCACGAACTGCATCACGCGCAGTACAAGAGGGTGCTGCTTCTTTCTGCCACTCGAGTAGAAGTTCTACTCGAGCTGCAGCTTCCTCAACGCGAACAGAAGATTTCTCAACGAGAGCGGTAGCGACCATTGGTGACCACCCAAGTTGAGAAATCTCACTGGAAAGTGGACTAACATTGGATTTTCCTCGCTCGCGAACTTACCGTTGGCAAGCGCGAGCGAGGAAAAAGCTCTTTTTCGGAACTCTGCAAGCTCCGGGAACGGAGCAGAGTTCCCAGGCCTGCTCCTGACTTAATAAGTTTTGATTTAGAGTAAATCCTGATTTATTGAATCAAGGGCTAGTGGGTCACTTTGATATGAGCCATTGGCACTAGCAGTCTCAGGTGTAGAGATAATGGGTTGGACAATTTTACTCATTTTCACAGTATGTCCACTGTTAGATGTACTTACTACTGAGCCATCCCTATGAAATAATTCCGAAGTAACCGTCTAAACCAGATTGTACTTACAAAACGTAATGCTCTGTCAGATTTTGTGTGTGACTTCGCCAAATCAATGCTTTTGTGCTGGATATTGAGATGGAGACATCTTGTGATTGCCTAAGGCTGAATCCGTCAGTTCCAAGGTCTGGGCTATGTCGAATGTCTATAGTTACAGGACCAATAGCAGCCAGCTCAGGGGTGTTGTCAAAGTTCAAAGGCTGAGCATGTGTCTGCAGACAATTTTCATTTAAGTCTGCCTTCATCTATTGTCCCCCAAGTCTAGAAGGATGTGGCCTTTTTATAAGTACGATGATCACTAACAGGCCTGTGTAAGCCAGAAGCAGTGTGGGGGTGCTTATGTTGTACCGTTGAGAGGGCCTGGTCTGGAAATTTGGGCTGGACTATTAATTTTCGAACAGTACTAAGTCTTATTTGCATATAGCTAATTTTCTGTCTACAGTGGCATAATAGGCTGCATTCCAGTACATCATTTTTCCCGAGTAGTCGGTGGCGGAGCTTAATTCAAGCATTCCTTCTAGCACCTTGTTTTTTTTTCTTCTTTTTTTTGCAGTACTCACTCTAGGTGAAACAGGTATGCCCAAACAAGGGACACTTACTCCTTGGCCATAGGACTCAATCTATAGCTCATCAGCGTGGCCCGCTTGGGCCAAAACCAGTCTTTAATTGCTTGTCTTGACCTTTGGAGGGGTCTTGC
Source organism: Calotriton arnoldi (assembly GCA_963921515.1). Taxonomy (NCBI): domain Eukaryota; kingdom Metazoa; phylum Chordata; class Amphibia; order Caudata; family Salamandridae; genus Calotriton; species Calotriton arnoldi. The sequence continues at coordinate 1,764,063 of CAWUFW010003316.1, forward strand.
TCTGGCCGATTGGGCTCGACTGTTACCATTTGAGCAGGACTAGTTTGCAATGGGATGAACGCTATCAGAATGTAGTAGTGGGTTAAAAATAATGAACTGAAATGGAGCCCTAGCATGGCTGAGATGAATTCAAGCATGCCTTATATCACCTTGTCGTTTCTTGCAGTAGATGCCTTAAGTGCGATGAGTATGCCGCGATTGAGTCCATGCTGATTGTGATGCACGACCCAAGCTATACCTCATTGTCAAGACCTAAGTACGCCAAATCCAGTGTGGAGTTGTTTGTGTTCCTGCCAGGAGAGGGTCTGGCATTTTCGGCTGGGCTATTCCTATTGGACCAAGACCAATCTGTCTAAAGTGGTATAGTAGGTACAATATGATAGACTGGGACAGAGCCTGAGCAATCGCCAGCGGCTGAGATTAATTCAAGAACTCCTCTTGTCACTTCATTTCTGCAGAAGACACATGGATGGCATTGTCAGACCCTGCAGTACACAGAGGAATGGATACCTAAGCCTAATGTCTCGGAGGCCCTTCCCAAATTTATACTAGTGCTGCGCAGCTCGTAGCACCCAAACAAGTAATTCACTAACAGTCAACGATTCTACTTACCATGGAAGATTAACATCTAATTTGTTGGGTGGTAGGACATTATACTTTATGATTTAGCATGAAGTGAAGTTGTACAACCTGGTGTTAGGTGGTGTGACGTTTTGGGTAGGTAAAGTTTAGAACTGCATGACGTTGTATAGTATGATGCAATCTAGTGTGGTGTAGGTGATCTGGCTAGGTTGGTGTGGTGTTTGAGATTTGATGTTGTATAATATGCTGGAAGTGTTGCATGAAACAGCGTAATGTGCCATGTGGTGTGGTATGATACTACGTGATGTAGGTGGACAGTGTTGTGTCATGCCCTGGGGGTGTAATGTTGCAGACTACAGTGCTGTGTAGTGTACTGTGCTTTGGTCTTATGCGGCTAGATGTGCTCTTTGTACAGTGTGGTGTTGTATGGTTTGATATGGTATGGAGTTGTTTGGATTTATATTGTCTCCTAATGTGCCATGATTTGAGAAGGTGTAATGTTATAGTGTGGTGTGACATGGAGAATCGCGTGGTGTGATATGGTGTGTTGTGGAAATGTAGGAACAGTTTTTCCCCTCCTACAGTAGTGTTCTATCAAAGTGTCCCATATGTGGTAGAGTTGCACTGTGTAGGATAGTGTTATGTGGTGTTTGACATGATGAACTGTGTATGGTGCTGTATATAGTGACGTGGTGCAATGTTCACGTGTTATACACAACTTTCTGGTCAGAAATAGAGATATTCATTTGAGAGGAGGCACCTCTACCAATTACATAAATACAGTCTGGTTAGGCTAAAACACAGTTCTAACACAATCTGTGCTCAACCCTTGGTAGGTGTGGCACAAGCAACAGAAAATTCCCCAAATATACGTGTGTTAAGCTCATGCAATATGTACAATCTTATTGTCAAGAAAACAACACAATAAAATTACCAAACCAGTTTAGAACTATTGAGAAAAACGTCATTGGCAAACAAAATCGGAGAAGGGGAACAGGAGAAGAAAAAGGCACCTAGAAAATGTAAAGTGCCAACTTAAAGTATCACTTTATGGTTGACTAGGTCTTAGGGTCCATTTCGGGCCAACCCTGATAGAGCAGATGTCAGCTACACTAGGTGGGCTGCACCAGTCAAAATGTACGACATGCTTTTAGAGCTCAAAGCTTTCCAATATGGCAAGTTGGACACTGCGGTCATGGAGGGCCCACCATCGGCAGATATGTCGTCATCAAGCTCCCTCTGAAGCGTTTTATGTTGGCACTAACAAAGGTTGTTTTGCATCAGGGATGCTGTACGCTATGGCTAAAACCCAATGGCAGAGCCACAAGGCCCCGAAGGAGAGATTTATTGGCATTGCCATTGCTCGTTAGATTATACATGTATGGTGCTTGGTCAAAATCCTGCTGCTTCTTTTGCTCCAGATCTTTAGCTGTTGGCTACGGGCGCTGTTAATCATATCAGGGATCAGTGATGAGGAGTATTTTAGTCTTAGCTTTTTTCAGTTCAATGTTTGGGTGTTTCTTATTGCCTCAATTGGAAAGCACAAAGGGCTCTTTTGTGTCAGAAAATGCTACCAGGAGCACTGAAGAGTGAACCCTGATAAAAGCATCTAAAAATAGTTTTGATACAGAAAAAAAGCATTGGCAAAGTAAGTAGGTCTTGTCCTTTCGACCTAATTGGCAATGCTTTTTTACTAATCCGATGCATCGTTTAAAAAACACAACAAAAAAAACACAATGACATGTACGCACCCATATGCACCAGGATGCTCTTGCAACCTCGCTTGATGACAAATGCATCACCACACATGTGAACACATAGTGCATGATGTGGCCACCATTTTGTTACGTTTTTAGGTTTCGCCTGCACACCACTTGCACTGTGCTTGTGAAATTTCTTGTATGTAATATATCTTGAAAGGGGACTGTTATCAGTTCTTGTGCCGAATTGCTGTCTTCATTCGTTGTTGTGTGGAACTTTTTGTTGTTTGTTACTTGCCCTGGCTGCACACTTTGTTACAGTCCTGATCTTTTCATTGTGACAAAGTATTCACTTGATCTCACTCTACATTTTATGTGGGCTTAAGTTCTTGAACTCCATTTTGTGACTTTGTTTTGGGCAGTTATATTAGTGTGCTTGCACAGGCCCATGTGAGGATCTCACGTCACTCTCTCCCCATATTGGAAGAACATTAACACCACTGCCATCTACGGGATATTTTGTTAATTAAATATAAAAATTGCTCTTGCATACATTTTCTCTTCAGGTTTATGTTGCTCGAGTACTGAACCGAGAACCGGTAGTCAACTCGAATATCTGTGTTTTTAGGTTACAGCATATTAATCACATAGGCAAAACCTAATGCATTTACCAATGCTTGTTTTATTTACTGCACCAATATGGCAGACACTACTTAATAAACACCGCCTCAAAAAAGAAAATATTTAAATGTTTACAAGTCAGTTAAAAAACAGAGCATCCTGGCAGCATCTATGCCATCCAAACGATTCTAAATTGAAAGAAAAATTTCAAAAAATGATTTTTTAGGCACTGCAGTAGGAGGGATGGATGGTGAGCAACGAAAGGGTGGGTAGGGGAGAAGTCTAGTGGGGGGACAGCAATGGAGTGTAGACATGGGAGCAGTGAGAAAGGAAAAAAGCCTAAAGACAAAGTGGGAGAAGCAATGGGCAAGCTGAGTAAGACTTGTGGTAGGAGGGAGCAACAGAGCACGTGAGGAGCAGTATTTAAGTGTGGAAGCAGCACACGAGGAAAAGAGCAAGAAAACATGTTAACTCATGGAATGCTGAAAGAGCAAAAAGTATTTCACTGAATGTGAGCAGTGGAAGAACACAAGCCATCCATTCAAAAGGATTGTAAAGCAGCATTACTCCTGGGGAGGGACAAACACAAGAAGAGGGAGATTAGCCTTGAATAAGAACAAGCAAAGGAGGCTGACAAGAAAGTCAACCAATAGAAGGCATTGGGCAGGCTTTACCCCCACTGTAACCTTTTGGTATGATCCACAAGAGGTCTTTCCACAACAGACAGGTAAAAGCTGTCTGTAGACAAGAACTAAAACATGGATTGCTTTATTCTCTGTAGCATAAACCTGTCTGTTTTCTCAATGCTCACATGCAGTGTTGCTGAGCCACTTGGTGATATAAACCTGGCAGACACCTTGGACAGCGGTGGCTCCTCCGCTAAGGTGGAGGAGTGTCGCCCCACAAGAAAAATAAAATGATACGTTTTATTTTTCATTATTGGCTATGCAAGCCGGTGCGGGCGGGGCTGCCCTTCCCGCAGAGCAGGGGAAGGAGTGGTGGCACTCTCCTAAGTGCACATGAGGGGTTTAGCCGGCCATCTCGGGCCGACCAAACCCCTCATGCGCACTTGGCATGTTCTCCACCGGGCTGTATTGTACAGCCCGATGGAGAACATGCCCAGCCTCCCATTCCCTGGCGGAGCGCCGAACCACGGCACTCAGACTAATCACAACGGCTGCTGCACTGCAGCATTTTGATTGGTCAGGGGAAATCAGGAGCCTGGGTGCTTCCTGGTTCATCGACCTGAAGAGGACGAGAACGGAAGAAAGTGTTCTGAATCCTAAATTATTTTACCATTCCAAGATACCATCACATTTTATAATCACTCGGCGAGAGGCCTGGCAGGACTGAAGCATGAGCGCTGACAAATGCTTCTGTTAAATGTATGCTATACAAAAGAACACAAGTCTTTTTTAGGTCTCGCATACAGACAGCTTGTAGCTTTATGTTTGCAAGCTACTAGCTGTATGTTTGCAAAAGACCTCTAGTGGCCCATACCAAAAACTTACAATGGGTTTAGTGCCCGCCCATAGTTTATTTAATATTGTTTACCTTTATATTGGTTGAAAATGCAAAAAAAAATATTAAAAATAAATAAATAAATAAAAAACAATTGTTTACCTTTACTGCCACTTTCATTGCTTGCTTTTAATTCGATGGCTTGCCTTCCTCTTTTTATTTGTATCCCTCCCACATCCTTCCCCTGCTCACATTTATGCCACTACCTTTTTATTTTGGCACTCCATGAGCGTGCACGTTTTTTCCAGCTGTCTTCCTCGTGTGCTGCGTCCTAACCCCACAAATACGGGCCCAACTGTGGTTCGTGTTGCTCCCTCCCACACCCCCAAATGCTCTCTCACTTGTGTGCTGCCTTTCCTGTTCAATACTCACCCCACCCCCTGCGCTTCAGAGTCTTCTCTTCTTCCCATATAATAACTTTTTAAAAAATGTAATCCCTACCCCGCACCATGGTGTATAGCTTGTCCGTTGGATTCTATTAGTTCTGCCCACCTGCTCCTTCTTTGCTTCCCCATCCATTTCAGTACATAAAATACTTCATTTTTAAAAAACATTTTTTCATTTGCTGCCGGTCACTCGCCCTTCACAAATGTGCTTTTGTGCAAATGAAAATGCCTTTTTTTCAATTTATGGCTCCAAATTGCCATCTTGGATTGGTAAATAAAAAAATAAATAAAATGGCATCAGCATCATTCAGTAGGAATGCACATGTGTGGTGACGCATGAACACTCCTACTAAAGGACATGGTCACATGACATCATGATGCGTATATGCTCAAGTAATTATGTCTTTTTTCTTTTGCTGTACAGCCTTGGCAGAAATCATTTTGCTTAAAACACGGCGACAAAGTCAATAGGTCACAAAAGCTTTGCCAATGCTGGTTTCTGTGGCATCAATTTTTCAGAAGCTTGTGAGTTCACTCTCCAGTAAACAAACAAGCAGACCAACCTAAAAAACATTTGTGCAAAATCAGGTGCTTACAAGTGTTAATTTTCAACGTCTCTAATCAATACAGAAACAAGTACTTGACAGACAAATGCTTAAAGTATCTATTGACTAGACATTTCATAACTCCTTGTGTTGATACTAGACATGTTTTGTTTATTAAAATATAATTCCTGAGCACTGTCAAGTTCTTCGGTGTTATGCCAAATCATAACGTGCTTCCGAATTGTACATCAATCTCATCGCCATATCCAAAAAGCAAAAGGCAGTTGTGATCATATAGTCACCCAAAACAGATTGACAATTGATTTAATGCATTTTCTGCAAAGGGCATTCCTTTAAAATGTTTAGTGACAGGTAGTCATTGCAGTTAGAAATATGATTTGGTTGTCTTCAAGATACTACCCATTCTCCAATACAGTTTACATCGTTTCCTTGTAAAAAAAATCATCATGTATGACTCACAAAACTTTCTTAACTGCTATAAGATAGCATTTTTACATTACATTTAGCAAAACTCTTTTCAGCAACAAGCCGGATAAATATAGACATTTTCTTCTCCGGTTTCGTCTTTTTGTTATCCGCAGCTCTCCTCGCGATGCAATTAACTTCAATTAAACAGTTCTGGAAGGGTAGGAACCCAGGCGGAAAAGGCCTCCAATTCCCTGTCGCTCTAGAGAGTCACACAGTGCTGAAGCTGTTGGGGATTTTTTTTTAATCAATTCTTTGAGAAACCAGGTCACAGATTTTTTTGTCTGTAAAATTAAGATTAATTTGTCATTTTATTTTCTGTCTCTTAAGGGGCATTTCATTTTGCAGCAAGAAATATTCTAGAAATGCTAAATTAAGAGCACTTTGTCCAGTTTTAGTATTCACGGCAGCAGTTGATTTTATTCTCCGATTGCTCTAGAACATTGATCATCTCTTCAATGATGGCTTGCAGAGCCCGGCCTAGCTGCACCGCAGAGTAAGGTTTCCCTAATGGAGGCACATGCACGAATGCCGAACGGCCGTGGCTTTGATATAAGGATGTATAGTATGTAAAATCACACAGGTACCTGGAAAGAAAAAAAAAAAAAAGGAGAAAATAGGATAAGTTGGCCATTTCAACAGCCGAGATCATGAGCACTTAAGCTCCTTCGAAATGATGTTAAATAATGTGAACAAAGTCAGTTGTCGTGTATCGCTGGCTCTAGCAGCTCTGAAAGTGGCAAATAAGCGTGAGTAAGTATAAGGTACTTGAGAGTTGCTGTTATTTTCCTAATCGGTCCTTACATATTCAAAATGAGTTCTTTGTCCAACAATAAGACATATCCAGAAACACTCAGACACAAATTCCACCATGCCTCCAAACATTTTGCAAAGGCTGCAAAGAAGGGCGTATTTTACGGACTATATTCTCCTAAATTCACTTGGCAGTTAAGTTATTTGCTTAGACACCTTAAGGGCATAAGTGCATTTCCAATGCTCTATCAATAACCAAAAATGCTCCTACGACAGGCCCGCGGTTAAAACTCATTTGTGATTATGGCTTTTGATCTAAAGTGATTCAGGTCAGATGGTCGCTCTACCTTCAGAAGCTAATACAGTTTATGTAAGGTCTTATGAAGCGCAATTTCCACACAAGAAATCAGTCTCTAGGATGTCCTGGAGCATATTTCAAATCCACCGTCAGCACCAATAATGACAAAAGCCCCCCGCTACCCAGTGGGTTAGTAAACTATTAAGGAGCCTTTCAGTGAAAGAAGCACTTAACAAATTGTGTTACTTAATAGGGCAAAACAGACACCTCCCACCACTCTTCAAATATGCATTTCAATTGTCAATATCAGATTCACAAAGGTTCATGGTAACTGCAATGCAATAGGTGTTTACGAGGTGCCTTGAAGGATGCAATTTCAAGGGCGAGGACTATCAGACTCGAACTTTGCATATTAACATGATCTGGACCCAACAGGAATGACCCTCTTGCACTAGCCAACTTGACCTATTTCAGCCTCAAACAGTGAAAAAACAGTTTTAAATGAAAAAAGCATTAAGAATTCCTTCAATAAAAGCAGCAGAGTATTGTTTCCTTGCTCGACGAGTGGAAAACAGCACATTCAAGAATCTTCCGAGAAGCTGGAACAGTTTTCCACTTTATAAAGATAAAGGATAGGAGTACCATTTGATGTTTTCTCTTTTAAAAACACATTGTTTGTTCCAGTGGGGAATGAATCAAAAGTACTATTGGGTGATTGGCTGTCACAAAAGACAGAAAATGTTGCCTCATATGGACAGATTTGCTTGTTGGAGTTGCTTTCAATTTGAAAATATTTTTTTCAAGGTTTCTAGCACGTTGCATATGCAGAGAAATATTCTTCTTTTATGAATTAAGAGAGCAGGCCAACGATGGAAGCTAGGATTGTAAGCAAATAATTTCCCCTCCCTACCAGTCTGAAAACAATTTGACCTGATCCTGCCTCATACCTGCCAGCGTCTTTTGATATCGAAACGGCAACCTCTGGCTCAGAAGCTGTGACGCGTTTACAAACTGTTTCCAGGTCAAGGACGGAGTCTATGCATTCTGGTCCACCTTCCACGCAACAGCGGGAGCCTGGGCAGAAATGACAGTTGTCCAAACCGCTGTAGCCCACATTATGTCCACATTTTTCCAGAGTGACGGTTGTAGCCATGCTGGATACGCCTACATGAACGACCAACTATGAAGAAATAAGACATTGATTACGCAAGGGTAACAATTGCTGAAAATGTGATATTGTAGGTGGAATTAAGTGCAGTAATTGTGGAAAGCATTGCTGTAAATTGACTACTCAATGGAAGTCATGCCTATGGTGTGTGGCTATCAAGTTTGAAAATAACTGCAGGTTTGACCCAAATACGCCGTGCCAAGTTGCTACTCACCTTTATAATAACTATACTTGACTGCAAACCCACATGATCATCAGCACTTTGGAACATTGTCATGGCATGTCCAATAAGGACCTACTGATACTTTATTCAAAGGAAGAAGAGGGAAGGCAGGAAATGTATGCACACCTCACCGATTCATCCCAGTCAGAAGTTCAGAGTTCATATACAGGTTTTCTTACCTTCGCTCAGTTCCTTTACAAATTCCACCCAGGACTACCAAAGCTGATGTGGAAGTATGCAACAAGCAATTAAGCATTATCACTTTACTTTTATATTGTTATTGTTGCTTAGCACTTGTATATAGCACCATCTGCCATTAGTGTGGCATCGCAGCATCTTATCCAGCGACCACCACTCCGAAAAGATCCTAAGCTTCCCAAGCAAGAAGGCAGTAGGCGTAGGTGACAGCGCAAACCAGACAAACTTCGGGGAAGAGGTTTACAATAGCCCCTGCCCAAGCTGGGGATCTGCAGTACTGAGTGTACTTAGCCTAGTACTTGCATAAGGCCAGCAGTGTAGCGCTCTAAGAACACTTGACGACAGTCAGCTTACGGAAGACTGAGATGGAATAAGCTTTTCTGGAACACAAAAAGGAATATTTTAGCTAAGGTGTAACGAGCAAGGAAGCCTTCGAAAAGAAAAACCTTTTAGATGGGAAAGGATTAAAATATTTCTGAAATATAGTTCAATCAGGAAGGCAAGTCTGTCTTCCAGAGGCGTGCCTTTCAGAGATGAAAAAGCAACTAGGCGAATTTATGATACCTTTAGTGAATTCAAAGTAGAATTTTAAAGCTCATCAAAGTTCGTATTGTATGGTGATGTGTCAGCAACGGAGCCACGGGCGCTGTGAAAACTGGCAGGAAGAGATTACAAACACGGATAGTGATGGTACCCGTGCCCTTTCTTTCTCACCTTTTCTTGCACATAGAGATACACAAGGTGAAAGAACAGCAACAGGTATTAACTTCACATATGAGTATCTTCTTTCAAGGGGTCTACATTAAACAAAGAAAAAAAGGGACAATCTTCCTCAGTTTATGACAGGCAAGCTCCAAAGCATGCACACGTTTCCACAAAAAAGTAAATAAAGGGACACTGCAACGAACCAAGAAACAACATACCACAGGAGAGCAAGGAGAAGCAATCACACAAGATCTCCATAGCCTCACCCACTAACTCAAGCCAAAGTCAGATGCCAATTACCCACGCATGATGGGTAAGGGTCCGCAGAACATTATCAGAGTACACAAAAAATGAGACAAAATTTAGGCTGTGAATTAGCAAACTTGCAAAGGCCCAAGACACACTACCAAAATAGCCTCTTGTATGTACACGCAGTATCACAACAAAAACATGCTTTACAGACAAGAGGCCATGATGGCCAGGGCACTGGACACTCCAGTCTACATTAGTATGGGGGTTATTTGAGTCCCCACACACCTGCACATAGATTACATAAAACAAACACATTTCTGATAGATACTTGCAACCATAGATTCCTCACGCTATGAATAATTCCCAGGCATGTTGGGATTGTTAGAGTTGAGGGCAATTCACTTTGGTGTTAAAGGCCTTCTTGCCCATCATCAAAGGAAGGCTAGTGCAGGTGCTCATGGACAACACCACCGCCATGTCGCTCTGAAACAAGCCAGGTGGGGTGAGGTCCTGACCCTTGTGCCATTTGCGCTTGCGCCTCTGGAAATGGCTGGACTGCCATGTTAATTCTCTGGAGGCAAACCAAATGGCAGGTTCTTTAAACACCAGGGCTGCAGGCAACAAGCAGATTATGAATTGCAGTTGTACTCGGAGGTGGCACGTGTCATCTTCCAACAACAGGGAGAGCCCTGACTGGATCTTTTCACCAGTACAGAGAATGCACAACATCAGCACTTTTACAAACTGCAGTTTTCAAAGCAGTAGTCCCTCTGAGATGCCTTCTGTCTGGAGTGGATCTCAGGACTCCTGTATGCCTTACCGCCACTTCCTCTCCTGCCCAAAGTTTTGAAGATGATCAGGAATGACTGGGCCCAAGTCATCCTAGTGACAATGGACTGGGCCAGGAGAGTGTGGTACCTGGAACTCCAGGGCATGAACAGCTGTCCTCCTATCAAGCTGCTGCTTTGGGAAGATCTTCTGCTGCAGCAGCCAGGCACGATGTTTCGTCCGAGCTTGCACACTGAGTCTCCATGATTGGAGATTGAGCGACAACAGCTGACCTCTTTCAACCTGCATTTGAGGTCGTTGATGTTATCTTGGCAGCAAGGTGGCCCGCCACTATATCAGTGTACGCTAGCTGTTAGAACTCATTTGTGGATTGGTCTGCACCCAACAAATTGACCCTTTACAGACACAGTTGTCTGAAGTTTTATTGTTTATTCTGTCCCTATCCTGGCAAGGGCTTACCTTGAGCACTGTTAAGGGCTACTTATTGGCTCTTTCAGCCTTCTTGCAGTAGCCAGATCAGCCTTTCGTATTTAAATCACCAGTTCTGATGAGGTTTTTGTAAGGTTTGCAACATATGCTTCCACTGAATCCCTTTGTGATGCCGCTTGAGGACTTGAACTTAGTCCTCAAGCTCTTGATATGTACTCCTTCCGAGCCATTGCACAGTAGTCCCTCAAGTCCTCTAACCTTAAAGACCGTCTTTCTCCTTGCCATAACCTCGACTAGACGCGTGAGCGAACTTCAGGCTTTCTGTGTAAATCAACCTTATACCACCTTCTTCCTGATAAGTTGGTTTTGAGGCCACTAGCTTACTTTCTATCGAAAGTGGTTATTCCTCTTCATGTCGGTCAGGCCATCACCCTGCTGGCATTTTTTGCTCCGTCTCACCCTATATGGAGGAAGAGAGACTCCATCAGTTGGACCCTAAAAGAGCATTGAGTTTCTATATCGATTGTACAAGGGAATATCGCATGGATGATTGGCTCATTGTAGGTTTTTTTTCCCAGAGCAAAGTTCTTTTAGGCGAATGGGGGGAACCTTTGTTCACTCTTTTCACCACCGCCTGAATGCGCAATGACAGCAATTTCCCATGTTAGAGTTTCCAAGGAGTGTCTCTCTTTCCCTCTCTCTCCTGTACGCTAATACCTCTCCTGTCACAAGTTCTAAAGAAGATCAGGAATGACTGGGCCCAAGTTATCCTAATGGAACCGGATTTGGCACAGAGAGTGCAATAATCAGAACTCTTGGGCATGAGCATTGGTCCTCCGATAAGGCTGCCGCCTCAGGAGGATCTTCTGTGGCAGCAGGGAAGGGTCCTGCACCCAAGCCTGTTCAATCTTGACCATAATGCTTGGAGATGGAGCAGCAACAGCCGACTGCATTTGACCTCTCTTCCGAGGTTGTAGATGTCATCTTGGCAGCCAGGGAACTCTCAACAAACTCCATATACCCGGTCATTGGAACAGGTTTGTGGTTTGGTGCGGTACTGAACAGACTGATCCACTTCACGCCAGGTTATGCAAAATATTGCTTTTTGTGTTGTCCCAGCAAGGACTTGCTTTGGGCACAATTATGGGATATCTGACAGATCTTTCAGCTTCTCTGAGGTTGCGGATCAGCCCTCTTTGTTTTTGAAGGGTTTGCAACATTTCTTTCAACCAACTCCCTTTATCATGCTTCATTGGGACCTTAACTTGGTCCTCACTTTCCTGATGTGTACTTCTAAAGAACAGCTCCACACCTGCCCACTACGATTTCTAACTTTCAAGAAAGTATTCCTCATCACCATAACATCGGCGCTGTGGGCAAGTGAGCTGCAAGCCCTCTCCATCAATCCAGTATACACTACTTTTTTCCCCGATAAGCTGATCCCCAGTACCCAAGCTTCCTTTCACCAAAAGTGATGACTCATTTTTACATTAGGCCAAACATCACCGTACCGACATTTAGGATCCATCGACTGAATCCTAAACGGGCTATTAGCTTTTACATTGGTCGTACCAGCAGAAATCCTGTGGATGAAGAGCTCTTTGAGGGATTCGCTGGAGCGAAGAACGGCAAGGCAGTGCAAAAGAGGACCATATCTTGGTGGATCATGCTCTTCATTAAAATCTGCTACGTATTGGCCAAGAAGCAGTCCTTGGAAGGTTTGTAGGTTCATTCCACCGGACACAAGGCTGCTGTTACTTCATGCGATCATTAAGCATTACTGCCTGGACAGCCAGGTCTGTCGCAATGGGCATTTTGGCCTCATCGTCCTTACAGGACTTTTTGGTTTGAGATAGTTCACAGACTCACCACCAGGAGTTACTGCTTTTGGATCTATTAAAAAGTGAGGAATATGCAGTTAGAAGTATTTATCAGAAGAACAAGTTACTTACCTTCAATAATGCTCTTTTGAGTAGAACTCTGTCCAAATATAGACTCCTCACCGACCAGCCCACCCTCCCTGTTCTGTGAACTTTTCCACAAAAAAAAGGGTCCAGGTATAGAGATCTGCACACTGGTCAAAGCAAATTTGCTATTTAGCTCTGCGTCTGGGGGTGTGGACAGCCGAAAAAAGCAAATGACATGAGAGCTAAATGTTATTGGCACGGAACCACACTATGCCACCTACTGGTGTGCAGAAGTACTGCAAAAAGGTTTCTGGATCCAGTCTAAAGCCGGGGAATATTCAAGAGGTGAGGAATTATATACGAGTATATACCAGAAAGAGCTTTTCCGAAGGTCAGTAACAAGTTAGTTAATTATTTTGGTGAGAATTGGAACTAAAAATGAAGAGTTCCTTCACCAAAGAGGAAGGGGCAGGGACAGGCCAGTAATGAGTGGTGTTCATAGCCAGAGAAAAGGGAGGGACAGAGAAGAGTTCATATGGCAGAGGGATGGAATAGGTTTCCCTTCCCTCTTCTGTAGGACCAATACTGTCATGATTTGGCCTAAATATGCGACGCAGCGTTATCTTCTTTAGGGATTCAGTAATGTTAAACAGAGAGGTGTGGCCTAGAAACTCAAATGCTCCAACAAATTCCTGGCAGCTTAAACTTTAGTGTTTAAGTAGGCAGAAGATTATGAACTAGCTGGCATATCCGGAGGGAGCTCACGGTACTGAAGTGCAATGTGAGGGCAGTTACTGCTTTAAAATATTATATAATTAAGTATTGATTTTTAAATAGTTCTGGGGAATGGGTATGCAATCCCATGTTCCGGTTGTCTTTGGAGCCTATCTGCTTCTGAAACAATGTGGTGGGTGATTTCTAAGTAACAAATGCATCATTTACCAGAATTTACTTGTTGGTTCATGGGGAAGACCACAAACTCTCCCTTTTCTACGAGTCTTGGAGTCCCATATACTATTTCTGAGACTATTGTGGCCCTTGGTCAAAATCCAGATTGTATTGTTGGGCCTCTAAAGAACAGTTATCTGTTCAAAGAGAACATTGCGAATTCACTTGTGCATTTGGATTATGCTTGGTGGGAAAAGTGGAGCGTTCTCATTCGTCATCCACTGTGGATGATTTGATCGGCTGAGGGTTTCCCATCCAAACTCTAAGCACTCATTGCAGTGGCACCGGATGAACCTTAGTGAGCAGGGCAGTTAATAAGACATTTCCATTTTGCAGCTTTCCTTATAATGACTATGTTAAAGGTTCTGGGGGTCGTTTTAACACCTTGTTACAATTTCTGTTCTACCCACAAGGGTTCTAAAAGACTACTTGCTACACGGACATCATTGTGAATATGGACATCGTTGTGAACATTCAAAAGAATAAGCTGTATTTGCATGAACTCAAGTCTAGCACAGCAAAATTTGAAAAGTGTTTTGTGATTGGGTCTCTTCAGACTGACCAGTGTTGTGGTTGTGTAGTGAATTAGTGGGATAATCTACGCACCCAGAGTGAAATGAAAGAGCAAATCATTGACCTGCAATGATGGATCCCCACCAACCTCTGGTTTATTCAGGTTATCACAACTGTGTTACTACCTCCACTACAACTATCCGGAAGAAAAAGATCACTTGCTTTGGTGGGGACATTAGTTGGAGCAAACACTAGGGGAGAGTAACAGCAGAGGCAATGGAAAATAAATGTTGCCTACCTGCTACTATGGTGAATGCGAAGGAGTGGGCATTAAAAAATGCGTACTTACTGTTCATCAGGAGCCCGCCTTCTCAGACAGGGGATTATAAGTGTGATTCAGTTTTAAAGACTCAAATGTTCTGTAGGAAAACATTACATGGGCCACAACAAGATTTCGGAAGAAGGCCTGGGAGAAAAAGCAAACGTAATGCAAGAAAATATGACAAATTTGATGGGATAAACAGAGGCGCCCTATAGCACACGAGAGGACCTAAAACACCAGAGGTATAAATGCAAATGTACACAAAATAAAACTCTGGGATACACTCATTGTATTGACAAAATCCCAATATGATATTAACTGGAGGTTTAGATGGTCTGCTTTTTTCAACTCTGCTCCTACTTTACATACTGTTAATGTATGTATGCACGTATTTATGTATTTATTGGTATTCAAACCTAGCTAGGAAGCCAAAGTGGTCTTTACCTTATGTGGGCTGTTGGGGACGATCTACAAGAACATGTACATCAAATGGGATTACACAAAAACATGTCACATATTACGTTTCACATTTTTAATTCATCACTTTGGTAAAACGACTGAAACATCCATCCTCGACAACAACAAAAAGTGTGATTTGTCTCTGGATTCACAGTGACAAAAACTGTAAATTCTGATCTTGACATTGGTGTTGACTCTCCATTTACACATTTCTCATACAAAAAGCTCAGACAAGAAAAGTCCATAATAAAACCCTTTATTCAAAGACAACAAAATTCTCGGATAAACAACAACAGTTAAAGGAACTTGCTTGGAATCCTGCTACTCACTTGTGGCGTGTGCCTTTTCCACAGAGCTGGAATCATCCTCTGTACAGCTTGGTATTCAACTGGAACCTCATACACATAGAGGTCAACAGAGTCACCCAGACCCAGTTTCTCCAGCTCCTAAAGTGAGGGAAAAGTAGTTTTAACTCCGGTAGTTATCAAGTCTTTTTCCATGATGCCTCCATCCTCTTTAAGGGATCACAGCATAATACAAGAATTAAACACCACAAATTCAATCCATTAAGGTGAGGCCAAATAAGCGAAGTGACTTCTGCTTTTTGCACAAAAACACAAAACTTAAGGCAGACCATCATCAAGCAATAGAGTATTCCATTGTTTAAAATGGTACCCCCTATACTGCCATTATGGCTCATAGATCTGACATAAAAGGAGTAGAAATCTTTAGAAAACCTAGCAAGCAGTGAAAGGGTTAAAGTCTCATTATACTACTTCTAAGAGGGTTTCTAGACGAAGATTCTAACCAAATGAAAGGATATAAAAGCATTAGCCAGTCCCCGGAGAAAGGCAAGTATATTGGAAACAGTTGTGAGCTTTCTACCACATAACAGGGTGGGAAATATTTACATGTATGTTCATTCGGAGTACAGTCAGGCTGTACAAAGTATGTCCACTGACTGCATCTTTTCTCTATGAAATAATAAGAACTGGTTCAGAGTGCATCTACCTGTTGAAGGCTAAAGGGAACAACATCCATACAGTCTAGGTTATTATCAGTTTGTCCAAGTAGTGAACAAAGCCTGTAAAACCTTTACCAGTTGCTCAGGCCTACCAGGCAAGACTCTAGGCTTATCTTGGTTCAACTGAAGGCAGAGTTGTCTATCCAGGCAGAATCTGAAGTAATGTCCCTTGGCACACCAGGTAAGAATGAAAGCTATGACGTGAAAGCAGTACTAATATTTGGGTTATAAAGATGTAGTTTTCACAACTCTTAACTAAGAAAGACAATTATAAAGATTTCAAAAAAAGCTTTTGTGTAGATTGCTTTAGATCCAGCTTACCTGCAGTATCCAATTTACACTTACATTACCATCACCTTATTCAGGCTGAGTGGTAAGAGATCAGCAAGCATACCTGGAGGCAATTCTTAGTTATATACCCGGGCAATTACTCCAAATGGAAGGATTCAAACGGACAGCAAAAAGAAAGACAGAAGTTCAAATACCACCCAAAGTCTGAAGCATGCCATACACACGCATTTTAATATCATACCCTGTTCTTTTCAAAAGTAATAGTAATTAAGTTACCTGAACTGCGATCCAGCTGGCATTAACTGCATGTTCCCCGAATGGACCAAATCCTGAAATTACAGAAATGTCAACAATTGTGAACATTCTTTTTCTCTCCATATCAGTTTACTTCTGTTCCTAGATTTTTTATGGTTTTGCAGATAAATAGCAGAAACATGGCAATGCAAGGCATTTATTTTTCATAGAATTTCAGTTGCTGGCTGAGATAGTTCTTACTTTGAAACAGAAGTCCAACTGACAGGCAGTAGACACACTGCTTACTCCACTATTTATCCCGGCAACCTCCCAAACGTCCATAATGCCTGATAGTTCATAGTGAGGATAACCTGCCTGAAAGCGGTGCAAGAGCCGAGACACAGTCCAGCTAGCTAACCCTGCTCACTACACAAATCAGTTTTCGGTTTAGGTTGGGCACTGATACAGGCGAGGGAGTTTTCAACACTTTCTTCTACCTGTGCCCACATAATAGGGAGGCGTGTGGGTTGGGATGTAGCGAAGACACTGTAGAGTCTTGAAGCAGTGTGTGCCTTGTGGGAACATGCTGAAAGACAGACATTTGGAGCAATATGTGTTACCCTGATATCACACTGCTACTGAAATTAGATAGGGCATAAAATATTTTACTTCTACTAATGAATTTTTTCATTCTTTTCATGTGGTGTTGCAGTTTATCAATTTCATCTACGAGATACTAATTTTTATGGGCTAGAATCCGATTGTCTGTTGTACAAAATTAACATGCATTGGCAAAGCCAATAGGTCTCGCCTATGCAAGAGCTATTGGCTTTGCCAATGTGTTTTAGCCATGTTGTACACCAGCGTGACTGCTGTTTGGCATGGCTAAAAGTTACTAGCGCAGAAGACAGTGGCGTCGAGTGTCGCAGAGTGGAATGGCAAAGAGTGGAGTGGAATAGAGTGTCGTGTATTGGAGTGGCATAGAGTGGAGTCACGTAGAGTAGAGTGAACTGGTGTAGAGTGCAGTGGCATAAAGTGTTGCAGAGCATAGTGTGCAGTGGCATAGAGTTCAGTGGCATACAATGCAGCATTCCAGAATGCAGTGGCATAGATTAGAATGTTGCATGGGAGAGTGCAGTTCTCACAGTAGAGTGGCATAGAGTGCAGTTGTACAGTTTAAAGTGGAGTGGCACAGAGTGCAGTGGCGTAGAATGGTGCAGAGTAGAATATAGTGCTATAGAGTGTAGTGGTGTATAGAGGAGTGCTGTAGAGTGGAGTGATGTAGAGTACAGTGGCATAGAGTTCAGTGGGTAGAGTATCGTGGAGTGCAGCGTTGCAGAGTGGTATAGAGTGCAGTGGTGTAGAATAGAGTGTCGCACAGTGGATTGGGGTAGTGTGCAGAGGCGTAGAGTTGAGTGCTACAGATTAAGGTGCATTGGCCTAAAGTGTACTGGCATAGAGTGCAGTGGCGTAGTAGAGTGCAGTATTGAAGAGTGGCATAGAGTGGAGTTGTGCAGAGTACATTGGAGTAGACTGGAGTGGTGTAGAGTGCAGTGGTGTAGAGTAGCGTAGAGTGCACTGGCATAGAGTAGAGAGGCATAAAGTGAAGTGGCATTGAAAGCAGTGGAGCAGAGTGGAGTAGAATGCAGTGAGGCAAAGTGGAGTGGTGCAGAGTGGCGAAGACTGGAGTATGCATGGTGTGGTAGCACTCCGCTGTTACAGACAACACATTTTCAATTGAAATAACCATTACATTTGCACTCACATATAGTTTTACTAATAAAACTATACAGCGCACAAACGAAAATGCGTGGCAATGGCATCACCTGGTATATCGATTTATTTTGCTCATATTAAAGTATTTGTTTCCAACACACTTAAGAATTAACAAAAATGTGCTTGATTTGTGCGTTCCTAATTCTGAAATACTTGCACAGTTCATTTAAAAGTTGTTGTGTGCTAGAAAAAAAACCTTTCCTTTCCCCAGTTTTCAGCAAGATTGTTGCATAAATCCTCTCACTTTGAAGTCAGAAAGAAAAGTAAACACCAAGCTCCCTCGGAAGAAAGAGCCTGGCATTTGACCTCTATCTCTGAATGCACAGCAAATGTGACAAGATAAGAATAAGATTTACAGACCTTTTTACAGAAAGGAGCACTTGTGGGAGAATACAAGGGGAATTGGTGTGAAAAGGCTTTGCTCCTTGAGAGGGACGAACTCACCCTGAACATCCTAAAACACAAAGCCGGCTAATAGAATGCCACAAAATGTGAGTTACAAACTACAAAGTGAATGATAAGCAATGGCGGAATGCATTCCCAAGGAAACTTTCTGAATGTCCCCAAGATGTCTCTAGCAAACCAGACAGCTGCGCTGTCTGGCATGCTTCGACATAATAAAAATGCCTGGAGTTCCCCTTTTTATGTAAAGTTGATAATGTAAATCTTTGTGACTCTTACACAAACCGCGGGACAAACTGATTATCTGCACAAATGCATAATGAATGTAATTCTGTATGACCCCCCCTGCTTGATAATATTGTCACCAACCATGGAAGAAAATATATTTTTTTTAACTAATATCGGGCCTCAAAAATGGCCATAAGAAGTATAGCTTTTATTCAAAGAACAGCATATTTTTCAGAACAAACCAAACACTGGTACACCACGTTCTGCTCATTGTGCAAATGGTCAATTTCACTTCACAGATGATCTTTTGTAATGAGTAACCACTGCTATCATACAACGTCAGTCTGCTATCTACTGTAACAAAGCCTTCTCAAAGAGAAGGGGCTTGAGAAGAGAGTTAGTAATTCTAATGTAGCCCTTTCAGACAACATGGTTTTCAATTTATTGCTAGGCAGAGGCTTAAAAACTATAAAGGATTTGAACCAGAATCATTAGCACACATATAAATGTGCACTTTGTGTAAAAATGTTATAGCCAAATAATTAGGAAAGACAGAAAATGTTCACAGCAGAATTTCAAATGAAAAGAAAGTATTCATAGGGAATTGGCAAAATATGGCCAAAATAATACATTCTGGATGAAGGTTTTCTCCAGGTTATAAATATTGCAATTCTGCCAAAAAGGGTGTGTCACATGCAAACCACAAAAGGGTGCCACAACGTGGCCAAAGGCTGTAGATGCAAGGAGGTGTGCAGCATCAAGGGGAGATGGATTTTCTGTCTGCAAGCATCTCCTCACACTTCTGCAGTAGCGCAACTCAACACTACTCACATAAGGAGGTATTGCTTGCAGAGGCATTAGTAAAGCATTTTGGGGACCCCAAAAAACTACAGAAAAGTAATTAACAGGCAGAAATAAACTTTGTGATGGTAAACATACCCTCTCAAACGAGCCTGAAACCATCTTCCATGTAGCTTTTTAAGTTGCAATCCCTCTGTCCACTTTCTTCATTGGAACTGTTAGAACTTTAGTTTTAACCAAGCAGTCGAAAGATAGGAGAAAACAAGAGAACCGGTTTGTGCAACACACTTATCTAAAAAATATTTTGGTAATAAAACATTTTAACGTTTTGGGAAGGTTGGCATCCACCATCATTTCTGACTACAAAATCCTCTCAGAGGCTCAATCAACGTACCTCCATTTCATTTCTAAAAACTTAATTAGTAGATCTTAGAAGTTTTATTGGTGGCCCAAAACATATTACATCTGGTCCCTAAAAATATATTGATTTTTATCCTTGTCTTTTTAAGTCTTTAGAGGGCATGTTAACTGAATAAATTCGGACTCCCAAAATGTCCATTATGCAACTAAAATATCTCTAAAATTCCATTATTAGTGAGTCAAATTAACTTTATTTGAACAGGAAAAGAACTATTATTAAAAACTTGAAAATGACTTATTATTGCAACAAAATGTACTTCATTCGGACCCTAACAGGTTTAGTAAGTTTTATATTTGTCCCTTTGAATGTATAATTTCTCAAGCCCTTGAGGGCCCGTTATTTGGACTCCATTAAGATTTATTATCATCACCCCCCAGTTTAAAAACATAAATTACCAGTAGTTGGACTTCAATTCACCTTTCTTCGGGACCTTAAAAATGTACTTTGTCTAGCCCTTCGTGAATGTTATGAAGTCAAAGACCTCTAAAGCATCTTATTTAGAGCCCAAAATGTCAATTCTTTTGGTCCAGAGCTTTCTTATGACGACCCGGAAGCATAAGGTACATGTTAGGGACACAAAGCGCACTTCATTTGGAACCCAAGCAGGTATCCTTTGTAAAGTCCTTTGCAGTTGTTTTTGTTTCTAACAAAGGAGTGGTGGAGACACGGACTCGAAGAGAGGACAAAGGGGCTGCGAACAGTCGCACACTCACCAGTCACCACCACGGCTTTCTTTTGGGCCTCCATGGCTACTGCCTCTCCCAGCCCCCAGCCTGCCCCGGTGGCTGCTCCTCTTCCTGGCCACACGCTGCCCCGGCCGCCCAGCTGAGCTCGCACTTCAGACAGTACAGTCCCAGGGACCAGCAACAAGGCAGCCGCCACTGAAGCAGGAAAGAAGGGACTGTTCCCGGAGAGACCTCGGCGGCGCCATCTTTGAGTGGTGCCAGTACACATAAACCTGGGTAGGAATCTCACTGAAATATCAGAAAGGGCCCAAAACCTGTGCTAAATCTCATCATTTTTTAAATTTGTAATACAAGACCAAAATAGTAGAACTATTTTACACTGCGATTAAGAAGAACATTGTAAAAAAAAAAAAACTGTTAATTCATCAATCCAAATTTGCCGCAGGCATTTCAACTTAAAAAAAAAAAAATCATATATAATTGACAAGTTATCCGTTAAAATATAAAGTTTCAGGCTCGGTGCATTAGGAATGTGGCTGCACATCTTTGACCGCTTACTGCCAGAGTTTCTGAAACATTGAATTCTTTGCGAACTTAATAGCCATCTTGGAACGGGTTTTGGCAAGCGTATTCAGTCTCTCCAACTACTTTGACTTCAAAATCTGAGTCTCGCAGGTTTCACTTAGGTTAGGTACTATGATTTAAGTGTAAGTAAACGACTCCTATGCTCTTGTTTTTTTTTTAGATTATAGAAATAACCTTGTTTGTTAACCATTTGTGTCCCTGTTTTCCATGTAAGGGGCAGGCGATGTTACTTGAAATGGAGCAAATCCCACTGTATTCTCATTTATTATTGGGCGTCTGTCTTCAACACACGTTTTAGGTGTAAATCAAGCAGATTAAAATACACTTAGATTATTTTCATTGTGTAATTCCTGTTTTAATTGTTTGTCTGAAAGGACTATCCATGCTAGCTTATGGTACTTCTACTTTGATTATCCTCTTAAATGCACAACTTCACTTTCATGTTTTTTATACAGCAGGTTGACAGGTGTGCATCTGACTCTAGTTGATTTATTTGTTGAGAGGAAGATACACTGTCAATAAATGCGTCCCATGGCAACAATTCTGTACATATTTCAGTATCAGTTTTTTTTATGGGGTCACAAATGGCGAAATTCCACTCCGCTTGCAGAGTTTTTCCCAGTGGCGCAACTAGGCCTTATGCCATGCCCATGTCGGCGCCTGCGTTTGCTACCTGCGGCAGCTGAATTTAAGAGTGGGTGGGTTCTGGCGATTCCTGCCTTTGCTGCCCCTCGACGGCCGCAGGTAAGAGCGGGGGGGAGGCCACCCCCCCTAAAACCCATGCTGCCTGGGGCGGACCGCCCCCGGCTCTTCCTTGCAATGCCACTGGTTTTTCCCACCTTGCACTCCGCGTAGTGTGCGGAGTTCCGTGGAGCAGAGTTTTTTCCTCGCTCGTGCTCGCCAACTTTAAGTTTAAGTTGGCGAGCAAGGAAAATCTTACTCCAGACCAACTCCCGGTGAGATTTCTCAACGCAGTCAGTCACAGATGGCCGCTATTGCTCGCGTTGAGAAACCTTCCGTTCACGTTGAAGAAGCTGCTGCTCGAGTAGAACTTCTCCTCGAGATGCAGAAAGAAGCAGCGCCCTTGTGTGCTGCGCATGGTGCCGTTCGCGCTGATTTTCCAGCACAGGACAAACATCCGGCACTAAAAATCAGTGCGAACGGTGTGACCTAATGGACTCTGCCACTTGCAGACCTCCGCGTAGCGCGGCTGAGTTTTTGGGTCACTTTGTGGAGTTCCACGTAGCAGAACTCCGCGAACTCATCC
Organism: Calotriton arnoldi; assembly: GCA_963921515.1. Taxonomy (NCBI): domain Eukaryota; kingdom Metazoa; phylum Chordata; class Amphibia; order Caudata; family Salamandridae; genus Calotriton; species Calotriton arnoldi. The sequence continues at coordinate 1,786,583 of CAWUFW010003316.1, forward strand.
CAGGCCTAGTGGCTACATCCTTTGAGTTTAAGCCATCTCCTACTAATCTATGATGCAACAATGTAATGCCCAGGAATTGACATCACTGGTTGTGACAATATCAGATGTGACATAAGGTGCTAATCGACTACCAACATCCTTGTGTTTAGTTGGGTTGTAGATGGGTTGTTTGAAGGGTTAGGTTGCTCTAACCTATGTTTAATTTGTAAAACAACAAATGCCAGGGCTCTCACCAGGAGGCCACTGCAGCTTGCACCACACATTGCCCCTGCCATGCTGCCAATGATAGTAACAACACAACTACTAACCGTCACACTCCTACAAGTGTGACAGTTTAGACTATTACAGGCCCCCAACGCTAGAAGAATGACTTGGGTGGCAGGTAAAAGTCATTTTAATGTATATTGAATTAATAATTAACTGTTGTTGTGGTAATCTCTAAATTAGCTAGACAGTGCCACCTTGTGGCAGACTGCTACAAGCGCCGGTGTTGACAATTAAGTGCTGGTGCCGTGCACCAGAAATCACCGGCTCAAATTGAGCACTGCTCTGAGCCCTCTATTTTCCAGATCCCTGTGCTCCATGTTTCACAAATTCTTAGTGGTTGGGGCTTTGGTTGTTCTTAGGCATCCACATTTTCTGACTCAAAGCGTCAAGCTTACGACAAGATATTCACCTCTTCCCCTTCTGGTTTCACCGGCCTTGGGCTGCTAATAAACGTTAGTTCTCTCGGAGTTTTGTTTCACACTAAATGTTATGGGCCTCTCGGGGCAGTACCACCATGTCTCCCCTTCGATGGCAATGTTTTATTCAATCCCTCTACTTACAGCACATTGACAACATTCCATGTGGCAGCTCTTTCCTTGAAGATTCTTAAACACACTTCAGTTAGTGACTTACCTCCAAACACTGTCCATCCTGTGCCCTCAATTATTATTTTTGAAGTCTCCTCTCACATAGTCGTAGAAGGAGTCTGCTTCTGTGAGGGTTCCCACTGCCTTCTCTCACATAGTCGTAGAAGGAGTCTGCTTCTGTGAGGGTTTCCACTGTCCTCTCTCACATAGTCATAGAAGGTGTCTTCTTCTGTGAGGGTTCCCACTGTCCTCTCTCACATAGTCATAGAAGGAGTCTGCTTCTGTGAGGGTTCCAGCTGTACTTGCCCACTTGATTTGAATTGAATCCTTAGGTAGTTTATGCTTTGTGAAAATTATTGTGCCACTGTTTTGATTCTTGGCACCCAGTTGTTTGCCTGTTCTCATGCTATCCCATTGTATTAACAAAAGTATTCCATTTTAGAAACAGTCAAAACAAAGGTGGGAATATCATCAGTTTAATTAGATAGAATTCAAGAATATTGAGAAAAAAGCAAGTTATCAAAATATAAATAAGAATCCATTCTAATGTATGCTGTAAGTAAATTGTCTATCAATAACGCCAAATAGTTTCATGAAAGACACAGACTATTACTCCTCTAAATCATAATAAATACATATGAAACAATCAAGGTTTGCATCAATGTATTTAAAAGTAATTGCCGCATACATATTTAATTGGCAATTAAAAACAGGAGAATATATTGGTTAATTCCAAATTAGTTACTAGAAAATCTGCCCCCATCACTTTCTGAATATTATGTCTTTTTTATTCATTATCACCTACAACCATACCCTCATATGTCACATGTCCCATGGGGACATTGTCGTCTTCTCTAAGTTAGCATGAGCACACTGCAGATTGTCCGCTGCTTTCTGTACGTTACTACACGAGTTTATTTTGCAAATGTCTCTTTTGCCTTTTTCACATGAGAACCTATTGCTGTGTTCACACTCTGCAGGTTCCTGGGATTTAGTCTGAACATTGTGTGCAAGGTCGAACAACAGTGCCCCTTGTTATTCTGTTCTGGTCAGGCCCTAGCACCTAGACAAAACATATCAATGCAGCTGTTGTTTTGGAATACACGAATAGGTAGCGGACACTTGGAGAGGGACCTTTCCAGGGAGAAGAGCAAGACAGCACCTATGATGTAGATCTACCATCTATAGACTGAGGTACGGGGTCTGCAGATAACACCCAGAGATCTTCTAATATATAATCACTCTGCTTCTATACAAGGGGAGGGAGGTTAGGCTATACTGTCTTTTCATAATGACAGCTCCTTTCATGATTTATGGACTAATTGCTATGCTGACTATATTTGTGTTATGCATTTTCTTGCTTATTGTGCACGTATACTGCATATTAGAGCATGTTAGTTAAAATAAATATTTTAAACTTGTTCGTGTCTCTGTCGGATCTTATTGTGGACAAGTACAAGAGTGTGAGCGAAAGGATGTATCTTGCAACCGCGATTCCTGAGAGAGTCGGGAATGTTGTGTTCTGGGGTGTCTAATCACTTATTTCTCTGGGAATGAGTAGGAGAGCAAGTGAGACACTATAGCTAGTCGGTCCTGGGCTCATGGGTACTAAGGTGGTAGGATGACTCAGTCCCTATGCACTAAGGTCCCATAATCCTACGCTTAGTTCTGTGTTTGCGCAGAATCCCTGCAACACATACATGAGTCATACGAGTCTCTCAGTAGAAAGGAAGACATAGAAAGGTGTGTCATGTTTTAATCCATTAGAATTACTTGAAATTTCATAAACCTATTAATTTCAAGTCTTCATATTTCCTTTTTAGTGGTGGGATGTGCAGTATATTCATATATTGTTACCCTCATAAAGTCAAAAGTATAGAATTCTTGAAATCTGGCCATTCAATCGGTAGCCAATGTTTTAAAATGACTACTTTCCAGAGAGAAGCAATTTATTTATAAACATAAATCTTCTTTGTTTCAAATATTCTTTATTAAATTTTAAAAGAAATGTATAACAAGTATAAAGCAAAAAAAGCCCAATACGTGAAGAAAGGAAAATGAAAGAAATTTACAAAGAATATTGGCAGTAATATGTAATCCACAAGATGGGCCTCTAGCAATTGTATTATAATAAACATTGATAATGAATTTGAGACATAACTACAAAGTGGTGAAGAATGTAAAAATCATTTTGGTGGAATGCTTGATTGATCTTAATTATTACAATACTACAACCAATTCCTAGTGCTATATATAGATTTGACATTGCAAAGACTGAGTGAGAGAAATCATTCAAATAGCTCAGGCTTTTCGGAAATAACTAAAATCCATGCAGATGTATTATGTGATTTTTTTTTTTTCTTGTGGAAAATAAATAGTGATGCACATTTTGTATAAACAAGCAAAAAGCTATGGGAGGAATGCTTAAATCAGTCTTGACTACTGGTAGTTGCTTGGTACTGTAATCCATTCCATAATCTTTTGCCCCTTATGTGACTCCTGACAGGGACCAGTGATACGTACCGAATGTTGCTCCAGCAGGAACACTCCAGCAGGAACTGCCCAGCCACCTTTCTTCTAAACAGAAAAACAAGCAACGCTGGAATGGGTAGAGCATGCTTTTGCCTCATCATTTGGGTGCAGATTGCGACCTATGAAAAGGTGAGCAATGGACACGCTTTCTATTTTATTTTTAATGTCTTGTATTTTTGATATTATATGAGAGCGTCTTAGAAATTATGAATAAGGCTCCCAGTTTTCGGTTTTTACTGATTTTTACAGAAAAATACAGGCAGAAAACAATGTGTTTCTTGTCTGTATTTATTTTAAAAAGCTGAAAAATACGGAAAAGTGTGCTTCATGTGAGTGACTTTCCATGCTGTCCTTCATGAATTCTAGGCCAACATCTGAGCAAATAGACAGTATGGGGAATTAAAAACAAGGATGACATTTGCTTAAATACAGGTATATGTTAACATATATTTGTACATAATGCTAATATTTACATGTGGGGTAGTGTTTTGCTGTATTGGCTGTTTAATTTGCTAAAACGCAACAGACATCAAAGTATGAGTACATATTTATCAGTTAAATAAATGTGGAAATATACCATGTTACCACTCTATTTATTCTTAAAACACAAAATAAATTTGGATAAATACCAATAAGATGGCCCAAAAATAAATATGGTTAAATACAGATGGAAATGTTAAAAAAAAATAGCTTAAAACTGGGAAGCCCAATTATAAAGAATAAATGTTCCAGGTCTCCTGGGCTGACGCCAGTTGAAGAACAAATGAGTGTCCATGGAATGTATTACCTGCATATGAAGTGCTTGAATAATAGCATATAAGACATGCCTTAGACATGCCCATGATTCAGCCATAGCCTTCACTTTAAATATATTAACCATGGTCATTTTGGTACTCTTTAATTTTGCCTGGTGTGTGTTTGTAGGTTCTCTTGGTTTTCTCTTTAATGTCAAATTTCCAATTCTTACCATGAAGACTTTAAGTTAAATATTGATAAAGTTACCTGGTGTACGTGTATGTCTCATATTGAGAATGATATTACGTTTTTGCAAATATCATTAAAACTCAAAACAAGAAAAGATATTTCTACTTCATGTCCAATCCAAACTAAATGGTTTGATAAACACTGTCAACAACTAAAAGCAAAATATGTGATTCTCCAAGAAAGTTTATTTAGGCGTGGATGCACAAGAGTTAACCAAAAAAAAACATAGACTTAAAATTACAATACAGAAGGTACATAAGAGCCAAAAAAGAAGTATTCTTTTCTAGCCAATAGGATAAGATGAATGATTTGTATTTCGCTTTATACAGTACCTCAGTCATCCCAAGGGACCTCGCTGACCCAGCAGACAACTCTCTACATTGACATGAACCGCCATCAGGATGGTTCCTATCAATGTGGGAAAGTATGATGGATGGAACCAACAGCAAGGAATGCTGCCATCAAACTTTTCAAAAGGTTTTTCATTTTCAAAATCATATTCCTAAAGTGGGAGTTTTTTTTCTTTCTTGGCAGTGATGGGCAGGAAATACAAGACTTTACAAGGTCCACCTTAAAAAGCACAGATAGTGTAAGGGCCTTCTTCTGACAGCCCCTACTCCTTCAGGCCATCGGGGTAAGTATTCAGTTGCCTGAGCCAACGGAGGCTCTGTCGACAGAATATTAACAACCTGCCTGACTCTAAATGAGATAGGTGGATCGAGGGCTTGGTGGCCTGGCACTCCATCTCCTTTGCGAGGGAGTAGCCTGTCCGCCAAACTCTAAATCAGGCCCTTAGTTTCTTCATCTTATACCCCTGTGGTTGGATCAACCCTATATGATTCATTCTAGGTTATTAGCCAACCAAAACATCTATTTCCTATGGGTCCTGAGTATAACTTCATAGTTTACATATATATAGTGAGACATATCGAATAGTGAACATTCTTTCGATGGTTGCTTATATTCTTTCTTTATTTGATCTCTTGGTGAGTCTCTTTATACAGCCTACAGCCAACACATGTTTCGCGCACACTGCGCTTCTTCAGGGCTTATATAAGAAGGCTTCCTTCTCAAGCACTATATCTAAGCAAAATATGTCTTCGGGACTTGAAATGTAATAATCTTTCCAATGGTACTCTTTAATCAATAATATTGTTTAAATGTAGTGTTAATTTGCATGGCAGAATTCTTTTTTTAGTTAGTTTCTTCTTTCACTTAAGTTATTCTTATGCAGATATTCAGCAGCTTCCTGAATTATCTCTTCTTTCATAGAAATGACCTTAGTAAATTAAATTCTGTTCATACGTTGTGTCCCAACGTGCACCTGTTTATATTTTTGACCTTATCCATGCATTCCCCATGATACAGGATACGCATCTCCTGTTCCCAAACGACCTTCCTCCTGCTCGATTTAGGTGTACTGAACTATTGGAAAGATTATTACATTTCACGTCCATAAGACATATTTTGCTTGGATATAGTGCTTGAGAAGGAAGCCTTTTTATATAAGCACTGGAGAAGCGCAGTGTGTGCGAAACACGTGTTGGCTATAGGCTGTATAAAGAGACTCACCAAGAGATCAAATAAAGAAAGAATATAAGCAACCATCGAAAGAATGTTCATTATTCGATATTGTAACTGTCTCAGTAATGTTGTTAATATATTATTATTACCACACTGGTGGTGACCAGTAAACTGAGATTTTAGCACCAGGAAATTCTCCTTCCACCCAGAAATTGTTTAAGATATATTATCTTAATAATATAATATATTATATTATATTAAACGTAGATTTATTATTGCCCTACTAAATAAAGGAATTAAACATACATCCACACGGTAGAAAAACTACAAAGAAATCTCTCTAATCAATTTAGTTTATAGCGAAGCATACACAATGAAGCCGTTTGTCCGAGAGCTCTGTAGGAAGTGAAGAAACTTTATTCATAACAAAACAATATGGGGCACATTTTCCTAAAACATACTACATGCTATAAACCTTAGCTGTGGTGGAATATTAGAACAGATCACAAAAGGCACTCTCAACTACACAATGTGGGTATGAAGTTTACTCCATTGCATGTCAGGGATTCTTGAGTCTTTCCCACTTGATATTAGAACTAATACTATCAAAAGAGAAGAAAATAGGAATCGAATCGTATGAAGTTAAATATCTCTCACCAAAGTAAAGAAAAAATAAATTCACAAAAAACATATGGCTCCTTTTAGGAAAAATTAAGACAAAGTCCTAATTTGCTTAATATCAGGCAGATATGTGCAATTTTTATTTTCTTGTAATGCATCACATATGTAGGTACAAGGTGTTAATTGGGACCGGTTCTAAAATCCCTACGGTGCTGACGCAGTCCAGTGACGTCTCCAGCATGGTGGGAGATGCACCATTAAATTGGGACTTTAATTGTGTAAAGGGAAACATTTGGCTCTGTATATTTGCACATTTTCTTCTGTGTGTGTTTCCTGTTAGACTCTTCCGCCTGCTGCCCCCTCCCCACGTACACACAAACCTTCACCTTTGGGTTTAAGCTCTTTCTAAGAATGTTCCAACTAACAAGACTGCCCCCAACGCAGCTGATCTGATAAAGAATGTTATGCTATTTCAATTTGTAGGGTGTCTAATCATCCGTGAGGGTATCCAGGCACAGAGCTGGAGTGTAGGCCTTATGGAACTCCTAGTCAAGCAGCCATGTTTTTAGCTTCTTCCGAAAGTCGAGAAGGGATGGGGATGATTGCAGTAGGTCATTCCAGTAATTAGCAGCAATGTAGGAAAAAGACCGTCCACCGGCACAGCTTTTGTGGATGCGGAGAACTCGTGTGAGGGAGAGAAGTGCCGAGCGTAGTGCTCTGGAAGGCTGGTAGAAGTGAAGACGATTGTTTAGGTATGCAGGTCCGGCGTTGTTTAGGGCTTGTAGGCGTGGGTGAGTAGCTTAAAGTAACATCATTTGTGTATGGGAAGCCAGTGGAGCTCTCTGAGAATCAGACTGTGGACATTTTTCCAAGGTTGGCTCTGCTTTGCCCAAACTTCCCTTCATTTATTTCTAGCTGTCATGTTAACAATTTGCAAACATGCATCGCAATGTAGAAGGTAAAGTAGAAGAAATACCTCATTAGCGAGAAGTACAAATGAATTCTGCCTCAGCAGTGGGCACGTATTGTACCTATAGCCAGGACCCATAACTATGTGTCCTCCCCCAGGTGTGCGGGGGTGGTCTGTGACATAACGTGTATCTGAAAAGCGCAGGTTCACCCCAGGGGGGTTTTCTTGGAACTGAATAACATGTTTATTGTTAACTTGATAATATTCATTTTAACAACCTCGGAAGGCTGAAAGGCAGAGTGGACCCACAAGAGTTTGATCCTGTGACCATGAGGTCAAACACATCCCTGGAATGGATGCATTAGTCCCTAAGCCACCAGACCTGGCTTTTGTCTGGATCCGTGTCAGGCTTACAGGATTTCAGCATACAATACATTTACAATCTAATGATTCTAAATGGAAAGTATGTGCATGTTCAGTGGTTACCCTCAAATCAGGCATTTGAAACGTCCCAACGCTGGACTCCAACACAGTCAGTCACCACAGTACGAATAACAACCATTCTTGCAAGGCTACGCTTTTTTGACGTGTAAAACAATTGGACACCACTAGGTGGCACACGAGGCATACAAATGTGCTAAACTAGCAGGTATGCAATTTTGTTACACCCTTGCCTTCAAGTGAACGATGTGTTCCTACCAAGTGGATCAAAGCTGAAATACTTCTTTGTTTACTTTTTATTTAATATTGGTGTTTATATGGGACCAGCCGCTTTGGAGAACCATACTTACAGTCAGGGCACAAGTCCTAAAAAAAGAAGTGGGGGGACGCTGACGTCACGACAGGAAGTGACGTCACGAAAGGTGGCTTGCACCATCAGACTCATTGCCTCCCTCGCTCACCCCTTAGATGCGATTGCATCAGAGAAGCCAGCGCGTGAGCAGCGTTCTGAATAAGCTCCGATCTCGCCCCAGAGAGGCCAAAGAGTGAATGTGTGGCTCCATTTGCTCCAGTTATCGAGCTCCCGGTAAAATAAGTGGGGGGACGCCGTCCACCCGCGTGGTACCCCGACTCGAGCCCTGCTTACAGTCTAGTACTGTAGTGCTGTTTATACGTGGGTGGTGTATCGTGGGTGTCAGGTTACTGTGAAGAGAGTAACGACTAGCAAACGGTAGTAAGTTTTCAGGCAGTTGTACGACTGTTGTTCAGATATTAGGGTGGTGACCCTTTGTGGGTGCTCTGTTCGGCAGTGGTGGTGGCAGTAACGTACAGTGCAGCATAGCTGCCAAGGTTTCAGATTGCTATGTGTGCCGGAGTTTTTACGGAGTTTTAGAGTTTTATATAGCGCAAACTTGACCCGAATCGGGTATCAGAGCGCTTTACATAGCACCAGTTGCATTACATAACGACACAAACATTTTCATACTTTCAGTGTAATGATGAGTGACATTTCAACGACTATGAGTGACACTTTCTTGCGAGCAAAATCAAGCAATGAAGACGAGGCAAACATATAAATATCAGAAATTACACCCATTTGAGCAATGAGAAACTCTAAGATAAGCTTAAAACTGCTGCAAAGCACCAGGAATGGAAGGGCGCTAACCGGAGACAGACTGTGCGACACTTTGATGAGACTAAAACCAAGCAATGACTTTCACGTAAAGAGAAAAACATCTTAAACGTGCCTCTTTGCTGAAAAACTTCTGAAATGGAATGGTCACTAACCTAATTTATTATTAAGGACACTTCTGATTCTTCAACACCACTAGGCTGGGTCTAGCGGCAATTGGCACCTGCTCCTTTATCAAACAGTATTCCAAGATGGCTTGTACCATTAAATCTCTACTATCTGAAACCGTTTGCACAGTCTGTGGCACTGAGGCCAGCCAGCATGGGGCAGCTCAATATCATGGCTCACTAGGGGGGAAATCTGTGCACTTCTGCCAATGCCAAATACTGGGTTAACTTGATTAGGCACATTTGTGTAAATGTATTCTACTTGTATTAATTACATTTCACTGATTGTGGTTGGCCTGTGCTTATTTACATTCTTCTTAGTCTACATCTGGTATTTTATCTTAATCTTAAACACGCCCCATATGAATCTTGGTGAAATGGATGGTATCATGTGTAAAGTTTCCTGTTGAGGAGTTAAAAACATTGCTGGCTTGCTAAATAAAGCCAGAAAATCCCTTCACTTTTGTCCTTCTACAGGACCAGGCATGTTCAGGCGGAAGCTCAGTCAGGACAACCTGACAGGAGGATAGAAAGCAGTTAATGGTGAGGCAAGTGAAGGCTGGACGTTCTGGTACCTAACCCATGTACAATTCAATTCTTACTGTAAATAGCTACGCAAAGGGTGTTGATGCGCCTGGGGCAACCGAAAATTAGCCTGAGGCACTTTTTTTTTTACAGTTCTTTTTATATAACGTGAACTCGATACAAAAGTATTGGAGCGCTTTAAACGAGCACCAGTTACAATACACAAGGAACCATTCATTTTTGTTTTTTCTTCCAGTACACACCAGCAGCAAAGGTGTGGTTTATATTGGAATCCAAAGTTCTCTTAAAGGTAATATCTGACGCCTCTTGTAAGTATTAAAGAGGACCTAGTATTGTCTTCATAAATATGTACTTTCAAATATCCCCTTTAAAAGAGCAAGTATGGAAAACTGACAAAAATAATGTGTTGCGCAGGCCATGATCTGCTGAAAGCACCTCACTGCTATCAGCCCAAAGCTCCAAAGTTTTCCAGGACCTGCCAGGCGTGAGATTATCATCTCATTATCATGCAGTTTCCATTGCAGTCTGTAGTTATGTTTTTTTTCTAATGGATTATAAACCGAACTACAAATCTTACATGCAAAGAACTGGGAACTGGGAAATTTTCGAGTTCCGACATCCGCAGCTAATTATTATCCAGATGTTAAGTGAGGCAGCATGACACACATATCCCCAGCACCTGTGCACCAACCATTTAACGTATCTTTAAACCGTTCGATCTGTTGTTTACTGCAGTCAGACTCCCTTGTCCTGCCACACTGTCTTGAATCTGAGACTGGCCTCCATGATCGCCAGGATCGGATTGGGATCACAATTAGGCCCGGGCACTGACGAAAAAAGTGGCCCACGTTCGCGGGCGTGCCCTTTCATGAAACACACAAGGAATGTAAGTGGGAGGATATTGTTCTTGGGAAGGACACAGGGCCAAGGTGACAATGTCCTACAAGCTGAGCAACTGAAAAACAATGAGGCCCCTTTCTATTACAAAATTATTTCCCAGCCCTCCAGCGCAGAAGCACCTGAAAAGCAGCGAGACCCCTCCCTGACGAGCCCACAGAACTGATGGAACACCTTCACTTCAAGATACTGGCCAGCCCCACCGCCACCCTCCGAGGAACCCTCATCTACCGACCCCCTGGACCCCGCGGACCCTTGGCCAACTCCATCACGGACATTATCTCCCGGCAGGCCATCGCATCCACCAACTACACCCTGCTGGGAGACCTCAACTTCCACCTCGACAACCAACTGGACCCCAACACCACATCCCTCCTGGACAACCTCCACAACATTGGACTGCGCCAGATCGTGACCGAGCCCACGCACTCAGCAGGACACACCCTCGACCCCTCTTCACTACAGGAAACTCCATCACCTTCAGCCACACCACCGAACTCCCATGGACCGACCATCGTTGCGTTCACTTCACCTTCAGAACACCCACCATCCACAGACACCAGCACCTGCTTCCACGAAGAAACTGGACCAAAATCACCGACGACCAGCTCACCTCCTCACTCAACAACTCCACCCCAACCATCGCGGAAAACGACGACCCCAACACCGCAGCCCGAACCCGGCATAGATTGATCTCGGACAGCACCAACACCATAGCCCCCCTCAAGAAAAACAACAATACCCGCGCCAAGAAAGCCAGATGGTTTACCACAGAACTTCGAGAGTCCAGAAGCACATGCCGCCGCCTCGAAAAGGCCTGGAGGAACACCAAATCCACAGAAGCCCACGACAACTTCAGAGCCGCCACCAATGCCCACCATCAACTCATCAGAGAAACGAGGAAAAAGCGATTGAAGACAGAATCTCCACCCACGCGCACAACAGCAAGGAACTCTTCAGCATCATCAAGGAGTTCGCCCAACCCACTAGTGAGTCTACCGACATCCCTCCCTCACAAGACCTCTGCGACAAACTCAGCACCTTTTTCCACCACAAAATCAAGAGCATCTACGACAACTTCGACGAAGACAACCAACACACTGAACCCTCACCAACCACCCCCGACACCCGGAAACCAGCGATTGACGACTGGACAGCCCTCACCACCGAAGACACACTGAAGACAATGAAGTCAATCCACTCAGGGGCCCCCACGGACCCCTGCCCCCACCACATCTTCAACAGAGCCGCCGACACCATCGCACCCATGCTCCGCCACACCATCAACTGCTCCCTGGCGACCGCCTGCGTTCCCCGACGACTGGAAACACGCCGAGGTCAACCCCTCCTAAAGAAACCCTCAGCGGACCCCACCGACCTCAAAAACTACAGACCCATCTCCCTGCTCCCGTTCCCAGCGAAAGTCATCGAGAAAGCCATCAACAGCCAACTCGCCACATTCATTGAAGAACACAACATCCTCGACTCCTCCCAATCCGGCTTCAGAAAAAACCACAGTACGGAAACCGCCCTCCTCGCCGCAACAGACGACATCCGCACCCTACTGGACAAAGGAGAAACAGTAGCCCTCATCCTCCTCGACCTATCAGCGGCGTTCGACACAGTCTCCCACCGCACCCTAATACGCAGACTCTACGACGCAGGAATCCAGGACAAGGCCCTCGACTGGATCCGCTCCTTCCTCTCCGGCAGGACGCAGCGGGTCAGACTCCCCTTTCCTCTCGGACCCCACACCTACCACTTGCGGATTCCCCCAGGGCTCCTCCCTCAGCCCGACGCTCTTCAACGTCTACATGGCTCCACTCGCCCCCATCGTCAGAACCTACGGACTCAACATCGTGTCATACGCAGACGACACCCAGCTCATCCTCTCCCTATCCAACGAGCCCAACACCGCCAGACGCAACTTTCGAGAAGGCATGGAAGCCGTCGCCAAATGGATGAAAAACAGCTGCCTACAACTAAACACCAACAAAACAGAAGTACTCATCATGGGCCCAAACCCCGATGCCTGGAGCGACACCTGTTGGCCCCCGCCCTCGGAAACCCGCCAACCCCCACGGACCACGCACGCAACCTGGGAATCATCCTGGACTCCGAGCTCAAAATGGACCGCCAGATCAACTCTGTCTCGTCTTCCTGCTTCCACACCCTCCGCCTCCTTCGTAAGACCTTCAAATGGATCCCCTCGAACACCGAAAGACCGTCACTCACGCCCTGGTCACCAGCAGACTCGACTACGGCAACGCACTCTACGCCGGAATAAACAAAAACCTCACCCGCAAGCTACAGAACATCCAGAACGCAGGCGCAAGACTGGTCCTCAACCTGCCAAAACACTGCCACATCTCCCAGCACCTGCGCACACTCCACTGGCTCCCTGTCGAGGCGAGAATCACCTTCAAGATGCTCACCCACGCACACAAGGCCCTCCATGGCACCGGACCAGCATACCTGAACAGCCGACTCAAATTCCACGCACCCCAAAGGACCCTACGATCAGCCCAGCTCTCCTACGCCGTGGTCCCCCGCACCAGAAAGACCAGATCGGGAGGCCGCTCCTTCTCCTTCCTCGCGGCCAAAACTTGGAACGCCCTTCCGCTCCACCTCAGACAGACATCGCTCCCCATCTTCGCAAGAAACCTCAAAACCTGGCTCTTCGACAGACCCCCCTCCGTAATGGATGGAACCTGCACCCCCCCCACCCCTAGCGCCTTGAGACCCTTACGGGTGAGTAGTCGCGCTTTAACAAACCCCTGATTGATTGATTGATAGACTCACCGCCCCCCAGTCACACTGGTCGCCTGATCTCCTGGAACCACGTCAACGTCGAAGACACCATCAAGACCATGAACACCATCCACTCCGGCTCACCATCAGACCCCTGCCCCCACCACATCTTCAACAAAGCAAGCTCCATCATTGCACCCCAACTCCGTAAGGTCTTCAACAGCTCATTCAAGACCGCCACCTTCCCGGAAAGCTGGAAACACGCAGAGATCAACGCCCTACTCAAGAAACCCAAAGCAGACCCAAAGGACCTCAAGAACTTCCGAACCATCTCCCTGCTCCCGGCAAAAGTAATCGAGAAGATCGTCAACAGACAACTGACCCAATTCCTCGAAGAGAACAACACCCTGGTCTCGTCCCAATCCGGATTCCGCAGCAACCACAGCACCGAAACCGCCCTCATCGCCGCCACCGACGACATCAGGGCCCTGCTGGACAACGGCGAAACCGCGGCCCTCATATTCCTGGACCTCTAGGCCGCCTTCGACACCGTCTGCCACCACACTCTACAACGCGGGGATCCGCGACAAAGCCCTGGACTGGATCACCTCCTTCCTCACCGACAGAACCCAGAGAGTCCGCCTCCCTCCATTCCGATCCGAAGCCACCAAGATCACCTGCGGCGTACCCCAAGGATCATCCCTCAGCCCGACCCTCTTCAACGTCTACATGACACCGCTCGCCAACATCGTCCGATCACACGACCTCAACATAGTCTCATATGCCGACGACACCGAGCTAATCCTCTCCCTCACCAAAAACCCTGCCACCGCCAAAAACAACTTCCACGCAGGGATGAAGGCGTCGCCGAATGGATGAAGAGCAGTCGCCTGAAACTGAACTCGGACAAGACAGAGGTCCTCATCCTCGGCTCCACCCCTTCCGCCTGGGACGACTCCTGGTGGCCAGCCTCGCTGGGAACTGCGCCGACACCCACCGACCAAGCACGCAACCTGAGGTTCATCCTGGACTCAACGCTCTCAATGACCCAACAAGTCAACGCCGTCTCCTCCTCCTGCTTCAACACCCTCCGTATGCTTCGCAAGATCTACAGATGGATCCCCACCGAAACCAGAAGGACGGTCACCCAGGCCCTCGTCACCAGCAGGCTGGACTACGGCAACGCCCTCTACGCGGGAACCACGGCCAAACTCCAGAAGAGACTCCAACGCATACAAAACGCCTCCGCCCGCCTCATCCTCGACATCCCTTGCCACAGCCACATCACCGCCCACCTGAAGGACCTGCACTGGCTTCCCGTCAACAAGAGGATCACCTTCAAGCTCCTCACCCACGCTCACAAAGCACTCCACAACGCAGGACCAGCATACCTCAACAAGCGACTCACCTTCTACACTCCCAACCGCCAGCTCCGCTCCGCTGACCTCGCCCTCGCCACCGTCCCACGCATCCACCGAACAACCACCGGCGGCAGATCCTTCTCCCACCTCGCCGCCAAGACATGGAACACCCTCCCCATCCACCTACGACAGACCCAGGACCTGCTGACCTTCAGGAGACTCCTCAAGACCTGGCTGTTTGATGAGTAGCTGCAGCCCACCCCCCCCCCCAGCGCCTTGAGACCCTCACGGGTAAGTAGAGCGCTTTACAAATGTTTGATTGATTGATTTGATTGATTTGACCCCTTTCTATTACAAAATTATTCATCAGTCCTCCAGCGCAGGAGCACCTGAAAAGCAGCGAGGCCCCTTTCTATTACAAAATTATTCCCCAGCGCAGGAGCATCTGAAAACAGTGAGGCCCCTTTCTATTACAAAATTATTCCCCAGCCCTCCAGCTCAGGAGCACCTGAAAAACAGCGAGGCCCCTTTCTCTTAAAAAATGATTCCCCAGCCCTCCAGGGCAGGAGCACCTGAAAAACAGCGAGGCCCCTTTCTCTTAAAAAATGATTCCCCAGCCCTCCAGCGCAGGAGCACCTGAAAAACAGCGAGGCCCCTTTCTCTTAAAAAATGATTCCCCAGCCCTCCAGGGCAGGAGCACCTGAAAAGCAGCGAGGCGCCTTCCTATTACAAAATTATTCATCAGCCCTCCAGCGCAGGAGCACCTGAAAAACAGCGAGGCCCCTTTCTATTACAAAATTATTCCCCAGCCCTCCAGCGCAGGAGCACCTGAAAAGCAGCGAGGCCCCTTTCTATTACAAAATTATTCCCCAGCCCTCCAGCGCAGGAGCACCTGAAAAGCAGCGAGGCCCCTCCCTATTACAAAATTATTCATCAGCCCTCCAGCGCAGGAGCACCTGAAAAACAGTGAGGCCCCTTTCTATTACAAAATTATTCCCCAGCCCTCCAGCGCAGGAGCACCTGAAAAACAGCGAGGCCCCTTTCTATTACAAAATTATTCCCCAGCGCAGGAGCATCTGAAAACAGTGAGGCCCCTTTCTATTACAAAATTATTCCCCAGCCCTTCAGCTCAGGAGCACCTGAAAAACAGCAAGGCCCCTTTCTCTTAAAAAATTATTCCCCAGCCCTCCAGGGCAGGAGCACCTGAAAAGCAGCGAGGCCCCTTTCTATTAGAAAATTATTCCCCAGCCCTCCAGCGCAGGAGCACCTGAAAAACAGCGAGGCCCCTTTCTATTACAAAATTATTCCTCAGCCCTCCAGCGCAGGAGCACCTGAAAAACAGCGAGGCCCCTTTCTATTACAAAATTATTCCTCAGCCCTCCAGCGCAGGAGCACCTGAAAAACAGCGAGGCCCCTTTCTATTACAAAATTATTTCCCAGCCCTCCCGGGCAGGAGCACCTGAAAAACAGCGAGGCCCCTTTCTATTACAAAATTATTCCCCAGCCCTCCAGCGCAGGAGCACCTGAAAAACAGCGAGGCCCCTTTCTATTACAAAATTATTCTCCAACCCTCCAGCGCAGGAGCACCTGAAAAACAGCGAGGCCCCAGCTATTTGTAAATTACTCAGCCCTCCCCAGCCCTTCACTGCCTCAGGGCAATGGCCTGGCAGGAGAGGGGATAAAGCAAAAAACACAGCTGCTGGGCCATCCATGGGGGTGGGGGGGGAGGCTAAGGTGAAGATGGTGCGAGTTCCCAACATCACCTGGCCCCCCAGCGAGACCCATTCTTCCTCGCCCACTATGCCCTGAATGAGAAGGACTGTGGGCGAGGTGTTAATGCAAACACTGTTTCAGGGCTGCGTGGGCCCCAGGGGGACCGAGGTGAAAATGGCTCAATGGCCTGAGCAACACCTGGCCCCTTGGGAGGCCGATTCTTGCACACAATCACCCCTCCCCAGCCCACCATCAGCGTGATTGCTTGGCAGGGCAGGGGGTCAAGGAGAGGCCACAGCTGACCATCGCTGAACGGCCGCACAGCGAGGCTGCTTTCCTCTCCCTGTCCAGTGCTCTCTGTGGACTGGGAAAGGGGGGAAAAACGGCCCACAGAGGGCACTGAGACACCGGCCCTTCGGCCAATGCCCGAGTGCCCGCAGTACCAATCCGTCCCTGATGATCTCCTTAATATCGGGGCTGCACATGTGTGCCGGGGGCCGGGACTGTGCACTAAAACGTGCAATTCTGGCAGGTGGTGTCTGACTCGGCAAGGAATAAAGCTGCCTGCTCGCTGCCTGTCAGTCTGCCTCTGGCCAATCAGGGCACCGCACTCGTGGTCACAGTTGGGCAGAGGCCTGTCCGGAAAAACAACAGGTAAGGCGCCGCCTCCCGGGTCCACGAGGGGTTGCGGGCACGCACTGTCTGCTGGATCGCATTAATTTGTTTGACATCAGAACACTGTGACACATGTCACGTGGAAGGCTCCTTATCTTTGGGGGATGATATTCACCAATCGGGCACCGGAGCAGAGAGTTCATTTAATCAGAGTCAGTAGACTCTGTAAGTGTATTATAACAAGTACAGCATCACTCTACAAATAGAGTGCCGCACATCAGCGCGATTGCTTAACGCTGTGCTGCTAAGCTCCTAGAGCACGTCTCAGGTGGTCGGGTACACTATAATTGCGTGACTAATGCAGTTTAGTGCGGTGAAGCGGACACCAGCACTAAATGCGTTAGTCTAACGCCTGATGCGTGGTACTTGGCAGGGCTGGTGCAGTAACCAGCTAAGCAGACCATATCATATGAAATACCACAAAGGGACCTGCAGACCTGTTCATAGTTAACTGCATACTAAAAACTATAAAAATGCGTGTCTGTCTCTTACACTTCATCATTCACCACACTGCTACGCACTGCGTCCCATAACACGATCACTGTACCTCAGTGGTCATCACGCATGACATGGAAACACTTCCCACATAGGATCAAAACAAAAACAACATCCTTCCAACCGCATATGCTACATTGTGGAGCATGCTACTCATGAAGCCAAGCGCTTCAGCACCCCACATAGGGTTAGTAAGTGCTATATACATTTCTGCAATACAATACAATGTACACTGGAGGTGAAGTACACCCCTAACTACTGACCCCAGGGCCTGGGCAGCACCATTTATTAATCCTATAACGTCACTTCGCTCAAACCAACAATCCAATCTTGACGCGGAGGGGTGAATATGCGCGACATGTTGCCGACCAGTATTGCTGAATACTACATTCCTCCCCAATATACAAAAACTTGACAACGCCCCTAAACCTAAAAATATCCCAAGCCCCTAAAACATCATATGCAATTGCACAGTGTCTGAAAGTCGATTTCGCTGAGAAGGAACAGGTTCTGCTTGGAGACTGTACTGAACGGACTTCGGAAAGGGGAAAAGCTGAGTGTGCCTTACAGGATTGATGGCTGAGATCACGGGGTCAAACACAGATTCCTGGAATGAGTGCATTAGGCCACTGAGGTACCAGACCCAGCTGTTATGATCATCCATCCTTAGCAGTATGGGGTAAATTGGGCCACTCCTCCATAACACAAGGTGATTGGCTGTTTCAAAGCCTCATTTCAGACCAAGCAACCAAATGTAGAGTGCCGAAGAGTGAAATTCAGGATTCTAAGTATGATCCAAAAATTCCTTGCATGGTGACACCTCTCTTTTTCTACAAAAAATTCTGATGCAGAAAGTTTTTTGTTCTAATCTTAAATGAAATCAGGTCTTTCTCCTTGTGGTTCCTCTCACCCCACGTCCTTTTCTTACCTGCCCCCTAAGCTTTGGAACACACTTCTGCGATATCCTCATACCCTCTCTAATGCGAAAACACTCTACTACGCACCTGTTCCTCAAAGGGGCCCTTGTTGTTGTGCTACATAGAGATCAGAACTCGCAGGTCATTTGTAGCAAGAGCGCGCGTTTTAAGCTCCTTTTGCAAAGCTTTGCATTGAAGCCCCGAGGAGGTTTGATCTCAAACGTTTAGAAGAACATTGTGACGCATAAAGCTAGAGGGTTGGCCACCAAGGTGTCTTCAAGTTTCAATTTTTCCAAGGACTTGAAGGAAGAGTATGATGGGGCTGGGACATTTAGGAGGTCGAGTGTTTTCTGCAGTGCAGTGTTATATGCTGTGTTCGCCTGAATTTTCATTACAACAGTGACAGCTTGGTTTGCAAAAAAATGATTCTGATGCGTAAATCTCTGCAGCATAGATTTCCTTCTACAGATTTCGCAAATATCTGCATGCGTGAGGATTCACAACAAATCAGTGCAAATCTTGAATACTCTCAATCCTAAACACAATTTTTCACAAGTGTGAAAAAGTCACTAGTTTGTGATTGAATTTACGTTGCAAATACACTACCATCATCATCAAAATAACTTTATTTCGCCTACCAAAATGGTGGCATAAAAAGTATACTAAAAACAGTTACATTATAGCACAGTCATATAATTACAATTTTACGTAACAAACCCAGTAATATAAAAACCAATTGATCTCATAATCTTATGCATAAGTCCATCCTTGAGTAAATATATCAATTAACAGATTAAAAGTCAATCTTCTCTTCTTCAATGCCGACAGGAAAAAGGACGCCAGTGAAAAGCATGTAAAAGGGTCAGACAATAGCTGTAAGTAAAAAGGGCCACACGACACTGTCTAAAATTCATTTTGCGTATAAGAGGGATAATAAACCTTTTTCTTTGTTCCTGATAAAATTTACAAAAAAATAAAAAGTGAAGATTATTCTGAATAGATAAATCATCACATGTGCAAAGAGGCAATTCAGAAAGTGCATACATTTTTGATGGAAAACCTAACATCAAAGGGATATAATTTAACCGAAATCTCACTAATATAAATCTATGTTGCTGGTTAGTGACAAAAGACAGATAAGTTGTATTAGAATCCAGTGACGTAATACTTGGAACAGCAGAAAATGTTCTAACAGTTGTCAGGCTAAAATTAGCGTTCTGCCTCCTTACTTGTAATCTAGACAGTAATTGGTATTTTAACTCTTTCTTTGAGACAGAGCAACATGACACTACATTTTTCATTTTTTTCTGCAGCAGGATTTTCCCCCTGTTGAGAAAGTGTTTCCTGTGCAGAGATCTCCACTCATACAACTCCATAAAACGTGAAAGTTTTTGAGTATCCTTAGCATTCAATATTCAACCTTTGCACCAACATTTGATGTGTAAATCATTGGAAGTGTTTGTGAATATCCTCAAAGCTGTGACTTGTGTGTTAGAATGCTGCTCACTAAAACATCATCTGATATCAATCCAGTGTCCTATACATCATTGTTGAAAATATTGCTCCATTGGGCGCAGATTTTCTTTTACTAACACCAACCTGCTGATATTTTTGTAAACAATATTTGGGTCAATATATTTTTTTAGATAATATTTAGGCCATGATATTCTGGTACCATACACTTTCCAAACCCCCCTTCCCCCACATCCCAGGGAATCTGCTCCTAATCCTACACTTAGAGCCTCAATTGGAGCTCGGCATACCGGTACTGCATCGTAAACGGGACAGATATCGTGCCTGTCTTATTACAAGTGCATTATATTCCATAGCACTTATAATAAAGATCAGTGGCGACTGGCATCTATAGCCCTGCGCGCACAAATAATAATATTAAAAAATAAAACACCAACATGACATCCTCAGCTCCGGACCTCTTCTTTCGCCTCAGGAACTTTAAACAGTGCACAGACAGCCCACCCTCCTCCCTGCTGCTAGTGCCACTCAGCAGGCCCCGTCCCGTCCTGACACTCTGTTTGGGACGGTGTATGAAAATTAAAATGGTAATAAATTACCATTTTATTTTTCATCTCTGCGGTTTTGGGAGTATTTAAGTGGGGCAACACTCCTCTGCACCAACGGAGGAGCCACTACTGGACAGGATATCACCACATTTGTGACAGAGTACCAGTCAGCCAAACTCTAAGGGCCTGATTTAGATCTTGGCGGATGAGTTACTACGTAACAATGGTAACAGATATCCCATCCACCGAAATATAAATCCCATTATATCTTATGGGTTTTATATTTAGGTGGACGGGATATCCATCACCATTGTGATGAAGTAACCCATCTGCCAAGGTATAAATCAGGCCCTAAGTCAAGCCTTTGGGCTTAGAGAAAACTCCTTTGTTGTCATTTTTACGTAGCTGTTTAAATCATGATGGTGTTGTTAGCAAGGATGTTAGTTGAATATTTCTTTTGGAATCGCACGGTCCTTTATATATTGAACCCATACTCCCTTGTAACTCTGCCTCAGGTCGCTCCAAGGTTGGAGAGTAGAAAAGGTTTTATGTCCCATACTTTCCAGGGCATCGCTCTCCTTCAGCAACATTTATTCATGTATTTTTATATGCAAGCAAGCCTCCCTTTTCAGTTCTCGCCTAGGCAATGCATGCGCTGTCTTCGAGATATGTTGTATCTACTATGTGGAGTTCAAGAACCTCCCATCTTTTTCATTAGTTGCTGTTACTGCCTTTCCTAAATGCTTGCTTTTGTTTGGTCAATATGCTTAATTGTCCCTCCTTTTGGTCTTTTGTAACCTCCCATGAGGACTGCCCCTGTTACATGTGCTCTTACTCTTACTGTTACTTATGGTACTCTGTGAGCACTCTTTTTTTTTTTGGGGTGGCTTGCCACTGCTCGATTCCCCACAACAACATGCTTTGTGCTTATCTTGTTTTGTGTTTCCGATTGGCTTACGCTTCACCCGTCACTTACTCTCCCCATGCCATCCCACTCGCCCCCTCACCCCTCCCACAAAACTGCTTGCCCGCCCTAACCACGCCTCCGAGGTCGCTGCTTGTTTTAATGTACATTGGTAAAGCGTGAAGTAGGTATTGAAGCGCTTTACATGAACACCAGTTGCATTACACAAGTTCATATTTATTTTGTACGCACAGGGAGATGAAGTCCTTTTTTGTTGTTAAGTGAGGTGGCCGATTTTGGCTTAATTTTGTACTCCGCATCCGCATCTTCTAAAAAAATTATATTAGTCCGGCTCACGTTGTTGCTTGTTATTAAATGCAACACTAGCCAACATTGTGCTGCTGGCCTAGCATGCATCTGCTTTATGTCTGATTGGCTTCAGCTTCCCCTGTCACTTACTTTCCCTGTGCCATCCCACCCACCCCCTCACTCCTCACACAACACTGCTTGCCCACCTTCACCACTACCCCTCCGAGGTCGCTGCTTGTTTTAAAGTACATTGGTTAACAGCGAAGTAGGTATCAGAGCACTTTACATGAACACTAGTTGCATTACACAAGGTCATATTTATTTTGTACGCACTGGGAGATAAAGCGCTTTTTTGTTAGTTGAGGTGGCTGACTTTGGTGTAATTTCATTATATACATTTGCATCTTCTAAAAAATTGTATTATTCCAGCTGAGATTATCATTGATGTTGGCGTCCGCCATGCTGGGTTTTACAACGAAGGGCGTTGCTTGTTCGTTACAAATGTTCAATGTTTTTTATATATGCCTGTGCTCCTCTCCGTGGTGCTGCATGTTAGCGAAAATTAGGGAAACCCATCTACCTTAGGTAACCTGCCCCAACCCCCTTGCTTACCTGCTTTCATTCCAGGAATATATTCTACTATTTCTGCTACGCAGAGTTAACCCAGTTGCAAATTTCAGCTTTTAATTGCCTCCACCCATCCAGAGTTGTTCCGTTGTGCTCCACACCAGCATCTTGGCAGTATTTTCACAATCAAAAGGCCATTACTTTTGCCCTCGGGACACAGACAGCTGCTGCTGCTAATGGGCCTGTTTCGTCCGGAGTCTTCCTGTGCTGGGAAAGGATGTGGCATAATGGCCAGAGATTCCAATTTAGGGAGTAGGGAACCAGATTTGATTCTCAGCGTCGTCTCAACATCCTGTGATACTGGACAAATCACTGAATCACCATGTGGCTTTAAAAAAAACGTTTTCTTGTGTAATGTAACCGGTGCTTTGATGCCTTAAAAATGACCTTATGATTAATTAATGTCAATGTCCGAGGTTAACGGATAGGGCCGCAATGACGCTGTCATGTGTTGGTCTTCCAGCCAGATACATTAAGTCAGCAGGGCACACTGCGGGTGCATACCTTTCTTCCCATCTGCTTCTACTGTGGCCAATGCTGTCAAAACTACGGCTTTATATATATATTGTTTTCTTTAGATGCTTCCTTACCTGGGCAGTAAGGTTCTTGCTGCTTCCACAGCTTATCACGCCTTAATGTTTTCATTTGATTATATGCAAATTCATTAACAAAGACTGCTATCAGGATGTGCATAAATCATCAGCTTACTCGGCCTAGATGGCGCAGGGGTGAAGGTTTAGGGTCAGAGTGCAGCTGTGCTTAATGGGTGCAGATACCAGCACTGGCAGTCATATTTTCATAATTACTGTTAGTGCATGTTCTCTTTTAGCCACATGGCTCAGGAAACGCACGCCGCATGACAGTTTATCTGACGCTTGAGCGGGTACTTTAATATACAGCTTGCATAGGCGCATGGATGCAAACTCTCTAGGCACAGTACAATGCACGTTGGTTTTCACATGAAGTAACAGTAGATGTTGTAGCGCCCAGGATAATGTGCTGCATGGCTAAATACGTATATGTTCCAAAGGCGAGACCTATTGGCTATGCCAATGCCTGTTATTAATGGGGCAGCTTATGTCATACCACTAGATGGGGGCCAGACTGCGTGTTTTCTCTTTTTATGAAAGAATTTTTGGGAATAATTAGAAACAGGTGCTGCTTATCGCATTTGGCAAAATGGAAGATCCATTAAGAGGTCATCATTACGTTTCAGCTGTAGGCATGGCTCTAACTTCCGGCCTGCTCTGCCTTGCCGATCAACAAGAGCGATTGTTCAAATATGTCACACTAGTGTTCATGAGAAACATTTTACTTGTTCAAAATTATCCTTTATTTTGATACTGTCTGATTATGCTGTAGGACTTCATAAAGGATAATTTGATAAAAGCATAGGTTCTCTCCCTTCCCGAGCTGCCAAAACAGGAATTGTGTCCCCCACCCCACCAACAGTCTTTTTTCCAGGGTTTACCTCTCAAAATGTTTATGTCGGGACAGTGCTGGAACTGGAAACAAATCACTCTGGAAACCCATAAATAGGGGGTCAAGGTGTGGCAGAGGAACGTCACGAGGGGCGGAGCTTGAAAAGCAGAGTCTTGACAGTTAAGCTACGTATTTATTTGGGGGAAAAAACTGCTGCAAAGAAATTTGCAACAAGGCCAAATGTGACAGTAAATCTGTTCTGGCTTACTCAAGTGCTCACAAAGATGCTGCATTTTAAAATATCTTACAGGTTTAAGACACCTGCTGCAGAGATCTTTGTATGCCCAGCAATTTTGAGGGGATTATAATGCCTACAAATATGGAAGATATGTGATTCCTACACCTTATAGGCCTCTTCATCCTATGTAACATTTTCTGTACATTGATTTACACACTTGAAAGATTTATTGTGTCTGTGTGTGATGTAAAGCACTCTGACACCCAACCCTGGGATGAGTAGTGCTATAAAGAATTAAATTAAAAATGAATTAGTAGGTGCATTTAAAATTATTATTTGTGTAATTACTCATACACACAGATACATGTTGCATTCTTACAGTGCACGCACACCTCTTACGTGGGGGGAGGGGGGTTGAACAAAGAGAAAAGCCGGCCTCCAGGTCATATTTTTCCTAAAGTACTTGTAAAGTGATAAGCTGTGCACCTTTGTTTCCTTCTGTTGCATTGAGTCTTTGATTCCTTCCATTACATTGGCATCTAGGTGTTACGCTTCAAATGGCTCCCAGCTAGGGTGATCCTGAAAGAGAGGAGGCCCCGGGCCCTTTAAATCTGTCCTTTGTGCCCAGCTGGAAGTGAAAATTAGAAACCACCCTTGCGCTGCCTGCAGGCCGCTGCAGGCAACGGAATGTGCCTAAGCTGCTGAATTGTTTCTCTGTGTCAGAAAATTACATAGTACAAATTCAGCAGCTTATCTCCCTGGGTCGGCTGGATCCCAGATCGGGCCCAGAAGTAGCTGCCGGAACCAGGATGCGGCACAATCACTCTATTTTCCAGCCCTGTGTCCGGGGAAAAAGGCTGATTTTATGTAAAGTGCGCACACAAATTCTAAACCCAGTTGAGATGTAAACACCTCTTTTGTGCCTCAAAAGGTATAACCGAGATACTGATAATGACTGAGTCAGAATATTGTACAATCTGAGCAGGGGAGGTAAAATTAAAGGGGACAGTTGTACCTGTGGGTATTAAAGTAGACCTGGACATGAACGCGGAATGAGAAACCGGGCGTGGCTTGTAGTGGGGTCATAACCCACCCCATGCAGTTCTGCTGCGATTGACTTCAGTACTGTAGAACATGACCACTTACAGCTACGCCCTGCTATGGCAAGCACAATAAGAAATGTCAGCATAGGCGACTGGGCATTGTGGTCAATAGGCCTTAGCACAGTTTAAAAGCAAGCATTGGCAAAGCCAGTAGGTCTCACCGTTGTGACTTATTAGCTGTGCAGCATGGCTAAAGGTTTTTGAAAAAACCTTTGAACCGGCCGGCCATGTCATTGTGTAGGAGCATGAACCACGCAAACGTTAATTTTTTTTAAGAGAGATGGTGGGAGCAGAAGCAACACAGTGGAGGGAGGTGGAACGTGGAAGCAACACGGTAAGGGCTGAGGAAGGCATAAGCAACATGTGGGAGGTGAGGAGGGAGAAACTAAAGCAACATTGAGAGGGCAGGAGGAAGCAGCACAGAAGGCACGGGTGAGAGAAAGAAACAACAGAGAGAGAGAAGGAGGGCACAGGTGGAGGAAAACAACATGGGTGTAGGGAGGCAATATGGAGAAGCACACAGATGAGCGCAACAGAGGGAAGGGCGGGGAGAAGCACTGGGGCAATAGAAACAAGTTCAGGTGGAGAGAGAAGTACATGAGGGTCACAGCTCGAAACCACGTGCATTCTCATGGAGTGTTTAACACACAAAAAGACGAACATTGTCAAAGCCAGAAGATCTCGCCTTTGGGACTTATTGGCTTTGCCAATGATTTTTAGTAATTCTATTCACCATGGGTACTAACAAATATTTCCACTAGGGCAGAAACGTATGGTCTGTGGTGCGGCCAATTGCTGCATCGATGCCAGTAAAGGGGGGGGAGGGGTGTCAGGAGACAGGTGGATGTAAGGTGGACTTAGGTCTAGTGAAGGATGTACCTGGTGTGGAATGTGAGCTGTGGGGTTATTTTGAGGGCTTCATTCAATACTGCCCTCTAAATTTTGCTCCTAGTATCTCGAAGAGACCCAGATTTGACAATACTGTGCTATGCAATGCTGTGTCTGAGTCGCTGTCCCTCTACCACACCCTGGGGTTTTCTCTGCTCACTATCACTCCCTTTGGCGAGTCAAGTGTGCAAAGGAATTAGATTGATGATCAAATTGGAATTAAGCCTTAGACGTCACCATCACCTTATTCCTTAGATCTCTCATCTATAAACATTAGAAAGGCCTACAAAAAGGCTCTGTTGAGGTAGCAAGTGCTATAAAAACTCTTTGACAAAGAGACCTCAGCTTTGTCGAGACCTGCACTATAAGTGTTACTAATAAAAGGAACATACTGAGGGGATATTCTAGTTGTCGTTTGTATTGTCAGTACACCTACTTCCTTTATTGCTTTCGATTATATCACTTTGTCAAGTATTAGATACTTGTGAAAAGTTCTCTGAATGCGTACCTGCACTGTTTTCAGGGGATCCTATTAAAGTGTTTTAATTTTTTGTTGAGGTGAGAATTAAACATATTACAGTATATATGTTTCATTAATGAAGACTAGTGTTTTTCATCACATGTGTGTTAACACTCAGTACTGAAGGAAAAGACAGATATTTGAGAAAATGCAATTTAAATGACAGTACGCTCCTTCCTTCGAGACCTGCGCAGAAATGGGATAGTTGAAAAGATGCGTACCAACAAGGGCTCATGCACGAATTGACATTGTGCAATTGCCATGCACCAGTGGTACTGGAACAATTTTCAGAGGGGAGGGTGCCATTGTTGTTACATTACTAAAGTCATAGGGATTGTGAAAATTCATGTGTCGCACAAAAAACAAGTGCAGCAAATGTTTCCAGCAGGAGAGTGGTAAGGATGTAGTATGTAGCTGGTGGTGCATTTTAGAGCACACTGCCACAAATATATCACTAAAGCATGGTGTGGTAGCGCACTGCCAATACAGACAACACATTTTCTGTTGAACTAACCACTAAATTTATTGATAAAACTATACTGTGTACAAATGATAATGTGTGAAAATCGGCATCACCTAATGTATTGATTTGTTTTGATCTTTATTTCCACCACACTTCAGAATTACAAAAAATTGCACTTCATTTGTGCTTTCCTAATTCCGATACATTCTGAAATATTTGAATAGTTTGTTTAAAGGTTTTTAAATTCTGTTGTATGCTAGAAAAAAATGACATCATACAGCCTTTCCTTTCACATTCCCAGTACCCAGCAAGATTGTCACATAAGTCCTCTCACTTTGTAGTCTGAGAAAGAAAAGTAAATACTAAGCTCCCTTTAAAAAGAATAAACAGCACTTTGTTGGAAGATAGATACTGACATTCACTTCTGTCTTCGAACCCACAACAGATTTGACAAGATAAAAACAAAATTTAAAGGCCTCTATATTGCTCTTTGCCTTCCAAACTCCACCATGGTTAGTTGGGGTGTGCTTCAGCACCCCCCAATCCCCTACTACCAGCACCTATGGCATGGGTGTGAAATTGATGGACGGAGTGCTTGTTTCCGGTTCAGGGAAGATCTGGCTTGGCAGTTCGGGCTGGACTGTTCCCATGAGGCACAGGGCAAGACTGATTTGCATATAGCTGGGTCTGAACTGAGGTGGCGAAGTGAGCTAAAGAACGATGATGGATTCAACCCAGATCTGTGACTGGGGGTGAGTGTCTGAAAAGTTTCAGCACTCCGTCCATCATCTCCTTGTGTATGATTTGTTCGCCCTAAGTTGGCAGGGTATGCCCAGACGTGGGTCCCTTGCTCACTTTGCCACTGGATTCAAGCAAGCCTGGCTGATGACGGCTGGAATGCCAGAAACCGGTCCCAGGATGCTTGTTTCAGGTCCAGGGAAGAAATGGCTTGGCAGTTCGGGCTGGACTGTTCCCATGAGGCACAGGGTCAGACTGATTTGCATATAGCTGGGTCTGAACTGAGGTGGCGAAGTGAGCTAAAGAACGATGATGGATTCAACCCAGATCTGTGACTGGGGGTGAGTGTCTGAAAAGTTTCAGCACTCCGTCCATCATCTCCTTGTGTTTGCTTTGTTCGTCCTAAGTTGGCAGGGTATGCCCAGACGTGGGTCCCTTGCTCACTTTGCCACTGGATTCAAGCTAGCCTGGCTGATGAAGGGTGTTACCCAGAAACCGGTCCCAGGATGCTTGTTTCCGGTTCAGGGAAGACCTGGCTTGGCAGTTCGGGCTGGACAGTTCCCATGAGGCACAGGGTCAAGACTGATTTTCATATAGCTGGGTCTGAACTGAGGTGGCGAAGTGAGCTAAAGAATGATGATGGATTCAACCCCGATCTGTGACTGGGGGTGAGTGTCTGAAAAGTTTCAGCACTCCGTCCATCATCTCCTTGTGTATGATTTGGTCCTCCCATGCTGCATAATTCTAGTGGCCCTAGTTAAAATGTCCTATTTACATCCCCCACACAGGCAGGCATATCCCCGTCACGGGGTCAGGAGCGTCACACCAACAAGTATACACATAAATATAAAAAGCACTTCAAATTTTTAGCATGACACGTATCTCAAATATGGATATTAGCCCAAAACACAGTCTGACACCATCAAACTGCATACAGCATTTGTCCCTGCTGGGCATTCATGACTGTACTAGCCAGCCACAGCTCAATACAAATTTGACCACAGGCATCCAGGATTGTAATTGTAATTGCATTTATATAGCGCTTACTACCCTTGACTGTCGTGTAGTTCCTATAGTACCCATGCTGGACCTGCGCGTTTGTGTAACATAAGCTGTGGGCTTGGTGGCAGACTGACTCTGTGCACCCTCACCGCGTATGTTAGCCTGATTTGCATTAGCTAGCTCACAGTGCCACTAGAATCTCCTCTTATCGGGGAGAGATTAGTTTCTGGCAACCTTAGATCATGACAACCCAAATTCCTCAGAATCGTGGAAACAATATACTACCTTTCGCTCAGTCACTCGTGCTTACTTATTCGGTTTGTCTCAGAGAGTTACACAGAATAAACAGTCTGGGCGTTTCAATAAGTATTTATTGAACAGTTGTTATTCTAGTGTAAAATATATGTGCTGCGGCAACCAGCAGACAATAGCAGAGATATATTATCAGCAGTACGATAAAAGCAAAGGGATAGAACAGTTCTACCATATTGCAATAATCATGAATACATACATGAATATAAAAGTATTATGCAAGTGCGCGTACTCCTACAATGCCTAACTAGATGTACCTTAGTGTACCTAGCATATGTGTAGGTCTAAAGCCTAAGAGCCAAGAATCCCTCTAGGATTTAGTCGAACCCCCATACCTGAATAGAGAGAGTGGGGGACACCGTCCTGGTCTCGAGTTGGACCCCCCGCAAGGGCTGTGTCAGACCGCTGTCAGCTGGAGTGACTGCATGCAGGAGCCTCAGCGTCTCTGGTCAGTGTGTCAGCATGGAAGTCTCGGTTCCTTCTGTCTTACCGGGGCAAGATGTGGTGTATTTATACCCTAAAGAGTCTCGGTCCTCAGTATGGATTGTATTGGTCTGTCGTTAGACTTGAGGAAGACGTCAGGGGTGAACTTTGTACATACATATTATGCAGGTGGTGTATTCCTAGAGAGACATGCATAATTGATGAGTACAGTGTGGGCCTGTGTTTGGGAAAAACCCTGCTGTATTCAAAACCATAGGATAGATAACGTTCAGCCCTCAGAGCACGTTGTGTACTAGCGAGGACCAATGTAGGTGAAAGATCATGCCTATATAAGGAATCATGACTATAATAGGACATGTACAGTTATGACCATAATTGGGCGTATGCGGCTATGACCATAATAGGGCAAGTACGAGTATGACCATATTAGGGCAAATATGAATACGTCCATTTTAGGGCATATATGAACGGGTCTACATTAGGGCCTCTATACGGGACATAACACCCACTCCTCTTCCGAACAGGATGACAATGACCATACTTAAAATCTGGACAATTTAAAAACATTTTTAAAAGCAAGTAAAAACATGGTTTTAAAAATTGTTAAAAACTTCAAAAAATGTTACAATTCAGCTATTTCCAATTGCCACTAAAAAAAGAAATGTCTATTTTGTTTCTCTATATAAGTTGCTTCACTCAAAGCGGAAGAAGGCCATGCTTTTCTCAAGCGAAATTGTCAATTTAGGAAATGTTCCAATCTTGCTCGTTTGTTTTGAAACGAGTGAAGAAGCCGAATTCTTTCCCAGGACACGATGAGCCAATTCAAGATTAAGCGTCCTGGCTGGGAAGCACAATATTATCAGTGTTAGCTGCTGCAGACGACAAATCCAACGCCTCACAGAGAACGTCAATCGCACATAGATGGAATGTAGTACTGCCAACAGTCGGTGCTGCGGCAGCTTGTGCGGCAGTTGTAACCTGGGTGCCTGTAGAGGAGTCACCTAACCCAGCAGGAGCAAACGGCACCTGTGGATTCTCCAGGAATGCATTCATCAGAATCGGAAGCCGCTGAGGACAACGCAGAGCGTGGGCCTTTATGGGGTCCAGCATTGCATCCGTGTCCGGAGGCGCATCTGATGGAAATGTTAGACAAAGATCCAACGTGCATTCTTCTCCGCAAAGCAGGCATCGAAGAACAGGTAAGCTGCAGTCTACCCAGACTGGTCTAAACGATAGAAACCAGGAGGCATTGAGTTCTCGCAGGCAAGAAATGCCCAGAAGTTGTACCATGCGTTCACGGTATTTCCGCTCTTGGAGCATGTTCGCCATTCCCTCGGGAATTGGGCCGTCCATTGCGTAGCAGTAGTATTATGAATAGGACCCCTGCAACCAGCAATAGGATAAGCGGGAATCCTCCAAATACGCTTCCCAATACGGAGTGTATAAAATTTGGGATTACTCCGAGGACTGTCTGAAAGGTGCTTAACAGTCCTGACCCTATGGTCTTAATTAGGTGTACAATACCGCTCGTATCAGACATATTGAAGATACGTCCCACCATTTCTACGAAATGAAAGGGGCAGTTTGTACGTATAAGCGCCTGTATCTCAGTCGAGGTCCTTGCAACTTGAAGTTCATAGGTTTCTCGAGCGGAGGTTAAGGGCACGGGTTGCTGTAAAAGCATGGCTTGCAGTCTGCTCAGAGTATCAAATTGTATGAAAGAAACGTTCAGCGAAGGCCATAACGGCGTCTCCCTGACCGTGTTCAGTGGTGGAAACAATACTTGCTTACAGCAAGTAACCCTGGAGTTAACAGTGACCAGATATGCGACACCCGGAAGCATCCCACAGCAACCTTGATCATTTAGCATCAAGTAACTCCCATTTGAGAGCAGCTCGAAAACCGGCGTGACCACGGCAGCTGGGGTCCCAGTCATGTGACACGATAGGTTCGCTACTGAACCATTACAGGCTCCGTGTAGTGAAATATCCTAACACATGAGAGAACCGCTTAAAGCGTTCTTGCAGTTTGTACTACTCAGATACACTTCTCGATCCCCATTCCGGCATCGATATCTATATGGTAACTCCCAAGTTTCCTTAATGTAACCCTTACCC
Organism: Calotriton arnoldi; assembly: GCA_963921515.1. NCBI lineage: Eukaryota > Metazoa > Chordata > Amphibia > Caudata > Salamandridae > Calotriton > Calotriton arnoldi. The sequence goes on from CAWUFW010003316.1 coordinate 1,818,211, forward strand.
AGATTTTCATATTTGCCTGCCTGCCATTGCTCAAGGCAATATTGAAACTGAAACGTAGTGACCGGCAGAGTGATTTGGCCATGAATTAGCCATTCTGTTGATGGTGATTCGGGTACAGTGAATGGTAACCTTTCCAGTTTCTCAATACGCAGCATTGTATATTTGGCTCCCCTTTGTGCCATTTCTGTCTGTTTATCAGTTAGATTGTATTCTGAAAACAAAGACGTGGTGTTTATAAAACGCCAGGGCACATAGCCTGCACGCAAAGATTGTAGCGTCCAGCTTAGCATCATAATAGAACGTAGCTGAGATTGCCCGTGTTGTAACAAGGCCAGATCTTGTTCTAATATGTCGATTGCCAAAGACACAATGTTGCCTAAGGAGTAAATCCTGGAGGTCAAAGTTGTTCACCCATTATCCACTACAGCAAATGCCTTCTCTAGGTTAATACGGTCTATTTCCCGTATTCTTTCTGCGGCCTCTTGTTGGGATATTTTCCAGTTTTCATTATAATAGGCATAAATGCCAGCATATATAAAACGTTTCTGACGTGTTTTCCGTGGACCTAGTAGGAAATCCCTAAGGTCTACATCAGGTGTGAGTAAGGTCAAGTGATGGTTTACTTCTGTGAGTGTTGAGGTCTCTAGCCAATCAAGGCACAACTTCCCAACACTATAGGATGTCACTACCCCTGGGTGTTGTCTTTGTACATAGCGAATATCTGGCCTATGGATACTAAACCCTTCGGTTGTATTCATAAATCTCTGTTGACAGGTGTTCGTGTCAATGGGCCAAATCAGCCATTTCGTCCAATCAGGATCTGATCTGTTGTACTGGAGAATGTCATCTAATCCTACCCCTTGTGTAGTTGAATTCTGCCCCCCACCCATCTGTGATGGTGTAGGAAACCCGGGTGAGTTCAGTTCCTTGTTCTCGGCTAGTCCAAGACAGGATGTCTGTTGCACAGTTTCATTCAGAAATATCATCTGCTGTGGAATGAGGCATGCTCTAAAAAGCGCTAATATTCCCTGGACTTGCCAGTCCCTAGAACCCCAGATCGATTTTAAATCTATAGTGTTCTTCCATAGGTCGAAACCCTGTGTAGACAACTGGGCCATAAAGGAAGCAGAGTAAATATGTTTGGTGTTTGTTAACATAATTTTCTGAGCTGAAATTTTCGCCACTTTATAATAAAATGACTTCGGGTCGGATGTGTTAAACCCTGAGAAGTATGTGAATTTCTGTGCAAATGCCTGTGAACTACCTTTCGGTGGTGTTGGGCAGTGTTCCCACTGGTGGTACTCAAATACATTTCTAGGTGTTATAGATTTGTGCAAGAAATGATGACCATAATGTTGGTAACAGTACAATGTATCATAATCTGAAGTACCTTCTAACATTTCATTGTTCGGAAATGCGGCAACTTTTTCTAAATCAGACATCATAGCATTTACAGTTTCAGTGTCCCAATCATCAGAAAATGTACTGGAGGTAATGATATCACTTAAAGAAATTTTAAATACATGTTTTAGCTTTAAAAGTTCAGTCGGACCGAATATATCATAATCAATCTTGTCCCATACTATACCGTCAGGTATAGGAACTGCTGTGATGTTCACTGAAGACAAGTCTCTTGGTTCACGATGTGAGGATTGGTGTGGTTTTAAAATCAAATTGACTCTTTGGGCTGTAGAGCTCTGCTGGAGGTATCGTCCATTAATAAGCATACTAAAAGTTATTATTAAGCCTACCCAGAAAAGAAAAAGAAAATCCCAGTGATATACCATAGTTCAATCCAAGGTGACACCAGGTAAGTCTTTCTAAAAAAGTTCAAAAAGTCAGTGAGTTTCTGTTAGAGTGATTTTTGGCTGGCGTCGTTTCCGGCTCACATGGATCCAGTGAAAACGTATCAAAGTTTATGAAATAGCCAGAAGCAGTTCGATCAATTGTTGGAATTGCATCGGGATTTGTTGAAATTGGATTTTGCTCTTGACGAGGCATGTTGACGTAGATGTCAGTAGTCAGTCTGATTGCAACTTGGTTGTTAAGTTGATTTTCTTCTTGTTGAAGTGGAACGAGTTCCATAGCATTGTTGCTTAGTCCTTCATTCCATACAGGTGGCTCTTCAAACGTGATGAGTCTTTCTGTTTGAACTTCTTGGATTGTAGCGAGAGGAGGGCGTCTGCTACTGTGGAGTCCACGAGGCCTACTGTTTAGTATCGGCCACATAGTGTGGTTTGATTAAGTCGATTGAGACAAATCTTTTCTCCTTTTTCCCGGCAAGAGGCGGCAGAAGTACAGTTCTTGTGCCTTGGATTGCAAGGACCGGTACAGGCTTTCTGTAGGATGGCCCAAATTCTTTCTTGTCAGCAATATTCTCTCTGACCAGATCCCCGACTTTTGGGATCCAGACAGGTCTTGCCGTTACTGCCTTGACTTCCTCAGTGGCGGTCTGTTTTTGGAGCACGTTACTTTGTTGTGTCCTGGATTCATTTAGATCCTGTAAAACAGCCAAACGATCATGGATATCAAATGGTTTTTCATCCGCCACTGTACCTTCACAATCAAGATCAGGTACCCACATTCTTGTCCCAAATAGGACCTCGTAAGGAGTGACACCCCCTAGAGAGCTTCTTGGCTGATTATTGATCGCTCGCTGTACCCCATAACGGTGATCGACCCATCTACCGCCCTTGCCTAATACCCTAGCTGTTAAAGATTGCTTTAAGTCCCGGTTTTTCCTCTCCACAACAGAATTTCCCTCGGGATGGTACGGAGAGGAGTACCGCAATGCTACGCCCATTCCTTCCATGGCCTCTTTGTAAGCCCGAGAGCTAAACGCCGGACCACGGTCAGAATGTAACGTGCCAACTGCGTATGTGCCGATAAAGACTCGCAAATCTTTTATAACAGTTCAAGCGTCAGCCGAGCGCTGAGGCCAAACCCATAGGAATCTAGAGCAGGAATCCACTGCAACCATGATGTATTTCTTGGACCCATCAGATTGTAGGGGTCCGCAGTGGTCCAAATACACACATGCGAGTGGTTTGTCTGATTTCAGCAATGGTGTCTGTGCTGGGCGTGTTGCTGTGGAGCCTTTCATCTGCTGACAGATGTCGCATTTCAAGACATAGTCTTTGGTCTGCTTGGTTAACCCTGGCCACCAGTAGCGCTGTTTCAGTAAAGAAATAGTCACTGTAACGCCTGTATGCGCAGAACCCAAACCCTCGTGTGCTGCTAAAATTAAGCCTTGCCTACGATCCATATTTGGTATTACTCTATCCCCCACTCCAGGAATCTGAGCATATGGAGTGTTTTGTGCATCTAACTTGTAGGAGTACTTGAGTGGAAATTTTTAGGTACTGCTGTGCTGCCTTTGCGTGAAGCATTGACAGCTACCATTATCTCGCCGTCTACCCTCGTCTTTGAATGAGTAACTGCAGCTACGGTGGCTGTGCGAACAGCCCCCTTTGCGGCTTCATCAGCCAATGAATTCCCTTCAACGTGAACGCCATCACACTGATGACTCAGTGTATGTATCACGTGAGCCCTTGGTAGTTCGTTTCTCAACTCCACTACCTGTTCCCATAGCATTTTATGCTTAGTTGTGCCACCTTTTGCATCTTTGAACCCGTTTTGTTCCCAATGATGTAGATATTCTTTGTACGACTGTACACAGTAAAAGGAATCACACTCAATTAGTGTGGGGAATTCGTGATCCGTATTTATAAGTGCCAGTATAAGTGCTTTGAGTTCTGCCAACTGAGCCGTGCAGTCTCCTAGAGATTGCGTTTTAGTGCAACTCGGATGGAACTTTCCATCGTGCATGCGACCTTTAACAATCGCACACACCACGCTGTAAGCTTGCTTACTCCCTATGGCTGGTTGAGCAGAATCGTCAGTGTAAACAATGTATTCATACTGATCTAGAGGCAAAATTTCATTTGGTAGAGGATATTCTTGTTCGTATTGCAGAAATGCTTGTGTTGTTAAACTTGGATCAAATCTGTACTCAACATCCGTTGCAGTAAGAGAATTAGCCCATTGTATCCATCTGGGATGTAAGGCTTTCGCATTTGGAATGCTAGCTTTTGTAACAGCTTCTAAAGCTGGTACTGGGGTCACGACAATTATGCGTTTACCCTGAGCCAGAGCTCTTTCTCTTGCTACAGCGGTCTGCACTGCTGTCAGAATTTTTTCTGTTGAAGTGAAACGCATCTCTGCGTTTGTGTACAGGTGTGATTTGTATGCGATTGGTACTGTTTCGCCTTCATTAAAAGTTAAATAAGTGTATCCGCATTGACCCGCTATTACTCGGATCACTAAGTTCTGTGCGTTTACGCGTGTCTGTAAATGTTTTGAAGCTATCATGTCTTCCTGTAGGGAACGCAGGATATTTGTGTGTTCCTGTGTCCATTGTCTGACTGAAAAATCAGGTTTTATTAAGTCGTAGAAAGGTTTTATTCTTTCTGCGTAATCCAAAATGTATGTTCGACCAAAATTTAGGAATTTCAGAATTGATTGTAAATTCTTTAATGATTTTGGAGGTTGGAACAGCACACACTTTTCTAAAAAGTTAGCTGCTAGGCTTTTTCCCTCACTTGACAGCTTGTATCCTAAAAACAGGACACTGAGGTGGGCAATCTTTGATTTTTTAAAGTTAAATTTGTATCCCTCAGAGGCGAATCCCATAATAATGGTGCTCACCCTGGTCAAGTGCCTCTTTAAGTCATCGTCCGACAGATAAATATCATCCACATAGGACAATGCTTCTTCATCCAAATTTTGGAGCAACTTTGTTACTCGTGCTGAAAATACCCCGGGCTGTTTTTATACCCTTGGGCTAGTCAACAAAATTGTCGCTGGGACCCTAACGCACTGAAGGCGGTCAGATACCTGCTTTCAGGCGCTATATTTTGGCAGAAAAATCCATTTGAGATATCAAGCGTTGTTTTGTATTTTTTGCGCACAATGTTATCCATTAATGCGGCACTGTGTGCATTTTGAACTGCAAATGTCTTTGTGCAAGTGTTTAAATGTCTGTTATCCAAAACTAAACGATATGTGTTGTCAGGTTTCATTACGGGAAACAAAGGATTGTTCATAGGTGAAGTGCAATTTTCTATCACCCCCTGGAATTCTAGTTGGTCTAGAATCTCCCTGACATGTTTTTTAGCTTCCTGCTTTATAGGGTATTGCCTTTGAGCATTTGGGGAAACTTTTAACGGGATCACGTGGTGGGTTGAATCCTCATCCCAACCAACATGATTTTTATACAATGCTGGAGCTAGGGCAACCGCCCACTCCTGCGCATATGCATGTTTTAAATGTATGGGAACGAGGTCGGAAAAGGCTGGAAAAATTACAGTTTCTCCCCTAGGGCACTCCATGACGAATGCTGGCAGCCAGTCTTGTTCTGCTAATAGAATGTCATAACCAGATGACAGATTTTTCCAAAAGAGACCTTTAATTTTTCTGGGCTTGTCCCCCTCCAGCCGGAGTGTTATCTCATGTAACTTATGTGGGACACTTACCCGAGTATCAGGTGTTTCCACCGTGATATACTCACTCAACTCCGCTGTCACCAGAAATTCCTTCAGGTTCTGGCATGCTATCGTTACTTCTGCTGCGCTGTCTAGCATCGTCAGAGCCCACTCCCCGTTCAGAAGCTGTGTCCTCAGAATTCTGGGCATGTCTTATCTTGAGACCTGCTACCTTCTTCTTTTTGAACTGAGGTTTTGATTTTTGTTTAGCTTCTTTTTTATGTGCGTAGTCCGCAGCGCGTTGCGTGTCTCTGGACTTTGTACGCTCCTCTGACCGTCCTTCCCTCTCGGAGTTTTTTGATGAACCCTGAAAGGAACGAGCGGAAAGTGTATCAGTATCCTGATACCTGTCAGGTTTTTTAATATTATCCCTATTCCTGAGGTTATACCTCCTTTCAGAGGGCTCCTGTTGAGGAGACCTACCTCTGGATTGAGATCTGTTGTCTTTAGACTTTTGTTGTTTTTTATTTTCCCACTTCTTTTTAGAAGAAGTAGGCGTCTGCTTTGTAGTGTCCTTTTCAGGACTGCCCACTAGTTGTGGTTTTAATGCTTTCCCACCTAAACTGTCTCTGCCTAGTTCTGCATATGCAGTTTCAATTATTTTGGGTAGTTCGTGTTGATGATCCTCTGGACTGAACTCCCTTAGGCGTTGGCGGATCGCCACTGAAGCTGCTTCCCCCTTAATGTTAGCTAGTATTATGGCTGATACCTGGTCAAAGTTATTTAGTAACTTCATCCCTAAGTTAAGGGCAGGTTCTGCTCCGTACTCATTTTGTATCTGTCTCAATACGTCGGGTATTACTGCTAAGGACGGGATACCATGTGTTCTGGTATATATGGCAGCGAAGACTGAACCCCAAGAGGTGCAGTCCTCTACTTGTTGTGTGATCCCCATGGGCAAGCAGATTGTTAGAATTCTGTGTTTTTCATAGGTGGTAGTATTCGGGAATACTGCCTCAAGCTGAGTTATTTTCTGAGCTATCCAGAAGGGTATTTGTTCGCGTTTTGTGGGCATTTTGCCCATTACTGCATGTAATGTTTGAGGAGTAATTTTATTTCCTGTACCCTGAGCTGGAGTACTCAATCACGAAAACTACTATGCCACCCGTGGCTGGTAAGCCATTTTCTAATAGTCTTATGGTGACTGTCCTTCTGAATTTTGGTGCAATTTGTATTGCATCCTCAGGATCTTCTTCTCCTGCTAAGAAATTCAGATCAACTCTTTGGTCCCCTGCCATGTTTAGAGGAAGAAGTGTTCAAAGGGAACTAAGATGAGGTGTTATGCACAATTTAGGAACTAAATGTCCTTCAAGCTTGAATAACCAACAGCCAATAAATAGTATTTTCGTACTACTCAGCTGTGGCGGATTTTGTGCCCACCCACTCCAGACTTCTCTGGGGTTTTGTGAGTAGGTTCTCTGAGAATAGCACGACTGAACTACTCAGATTCTACTGTTAAATAGGTACCCAACCAACGTTGGCGGCGCCATGTCGTGTAGTTCCTATAGTACCCATGCAGGACCTGCGCGTTTGTGTAACATAAGCTGTGGGCTTGGTGGCAGACTGACTCTGTGCACCCTCACCGCGTATGTTAGCCTGATTTGCATTATCTAGCTCACAGTGCCACTAGAATCTCCTCTTATCGGGGAGAGATTCGTTTCTGGCAACCTTAGATCATGACAACCCAAATTCCTCAGAATCGTGGAAACAATATACTACCTTTCGCTCAGTCACTCGTGCTTACTTATTCGGTTTGTCTCAGAGAGTTACACAGAATAAACAGTCTGGGCGTTTCAATAAGTATTTATTGAACAGTTGTTATTCTAGTGTAAAATATATGTGCTGCGGCACCCAGCAGACAATAGCAGAGATATATTATCAGCAGTACGATAAAAGCAAAGGGATAGAACAGTTCTACCATATTGCAATAATCATGAATACATACATGAATATAAAAGTATTATGCAAGTGCGCGTACTCCTACGATGCCTAACTAGATGTACCTGAGTGTACCTAGCATATGTGTAGGTCTAAAGCCTAAGAGCCAAGAATCCCTCTAGGATTTAGTCGAACCCCCATACCTGAATAGAGAGAGTGTGGGACACCGTCCTGGTCTCGAGTTGGACACCCCGCAAGGGCTGTGTCAGACCGCTGTCAGCTGGAGCGACTGCATGCAGGAGCCTCAGCATCTCTGGTCAGTGTGTCAGCATGGAAGTCTCGGTTCCCTCTGTCTTTCCGGGGCAAGATGTGGTGTGTTTATACCCTAAAGAGTCTCGGTCCTCAGTATGGATTGTATTGGTCTGTCGTTAGACTTGAGGAAGACGTCAGGGGTGAACTTTGTACATACATATTATGCAGGTGGTGTATTCCTAGAGAGACATGCATAATTGATGAGTACAGTGTGGGCCTGTGTTTGGGAAAAACCCTGCTGTATTCAAAACCACAGGATAGATAAAGTTCAGCCCTCAGAGCACGTTGTGTACTAGCGAGGACCAATGTAGGTGAAAGATCATGCCTATATAAGGAATCATGACTATAATAGGACATGTACAGTTATGACCATAATTGGGCGTATGCGGCTATGACCATAATAGGGCAAGTATGAGTATGACCATATTAGGGCAAATATGAATACGTCCATTTTAGGGCATATACGAACGGGTCTACATTAGGGCCTCTATACGGTACATAACATGACGAGGCATTGAAGTGCTTTTTCGGCAAGTAGCACGCTACTCCGGAACTCAAAAAGGATTAGTGGTGAGTTAGTATAGGGAAAAAATGAAATTCATTTGAGCGGTGGATATGTTTGTCTGTTATTTGGATTGCAAAGGATAGTGGAGGGAAGGGTTTCCATTTGATAGAGCTAGAAGGTCCAGGACCATCAGCAGGCCAGGTAATTACCTATTGAATTTGTATTGTTATGATGTTACTTAATGGACTACATGAACCGATCGCTCCAACTACATAATTTCTGTATATAATAATTTTATGCAATGTTCACTCATTTGGATTTTGCCTTTGTGATGTCCTCCACATTAATATTTCACATTGGGTGTTCGCCTATCTATTGATAACTTGATAATCAAATCTCTTGCTGATTACAACTGTTATCTTTCCGGTTGGGTTCATGCGGTTTTCTGCCTTGGGATTTTCTGGTCTCCTTGTCTCCCCTTTGGCCTCTATGCCAATGGCAATGCCAAATGTGGGTTCAAACTGTGTTTATTTTCTTATTAATGTATTGTATATTGTCAGCCCTGTGAAAGCCCCAGGCCTGCGTGCCGGGAGGGGGCGAAACACGTGTTGGCTGTTTACCCGATATTGTCCTTTTTTTCCCTTTTGGGAATCAAATTGGATCACTAGAAGAATAAAGATTTATCTTTTTGTTATTCTGGATTCGATCTTCCATTTTGGAATTATAATATGAAAGATTACTCCGCTACCCAGCTCTGTCCTTCACCATTTTCATTAGCAGGTCAGTGCCCTTGCACCTAGTCCTGTGCCCGGCAAGTTATCTTCCCATGTAGAGAATGACAAGAAAAGCAGTAAGGTGACCCTGCTAGCCTATTTAAGTTTTATTGCGAACTTTTTCTGCCCTACGCGCTATTTAGTGGCATGAGTGACTGGGTGTGTTGTGAGGAGTCGGGGCGCTTGATCCAGGATGAAGAGGCCAGGCCAGCACCTTCCAAGACCTTTAAACACCCTTAATTAAGGGCGCAGGCTGATGACGTCCCTAGCAAGGGCGCACTATGTTTGGGTGACCCAGGTATAGCCCAACAAGACTAGTCGGCTGAAGTCTGTAAAGGGGGCCCGATATACACTGTCACCCCATTCCCATTGAGGGAGGTAGGCAAGAGAAATACCGCCCTGAACCGCAGAGTGACTATGGCGTCTCTTCGCTATCTGCGGGGGTGGTGGGTGTCTTGCCAGGAACAGGTGCAAAGAAAGTCATGGACAGTGCAGACCCTCATGCGAAGAGCCAACTAAATACTGGGGTTAATAACTCGGGATGGAAATCACATTTCTTCAATTGGTCGTTTTTTTATCACAGGATTTACAGTTGTCGCTTCATAAATGTGGAATAACTGGCAAAAAAGGTTCTGCAAATTTTTGCTGTGAAGAATGGTACAGACGCCCATTTGGGGCTCAAAGGGCTTCAGCCCCTCCCCCCCCCCCCCCCATCGTGTGTGGCAGCCCGGGATAAGACAGCTTCCCGGGCACACACACAGCCGCACCCGAGTAATTCACAGGTCTTTAAAAGACCATTTGCTTGTTAATGAGGCTTTGTTGTTTTTCACCCCTTCTTAGAGCCCCTGCAGCTCCACTCTGCCTATTGCTTGAAGAATTAGCCCCCCCCGAAATTTTTCTTGGCACCCCCCCCCCTCCGAAATGTAGCTCTAGTTGCGCCTCTGGTACAGATGTGTCATCTTTGAAAATGGTGTAACCACATTCCAAATGTGGCATTACCACAGTTGAATTCTAGTGTTACTGCATTACTCAGAAGCTGCAGAAAGGGCAGAAATGTTCCATGAGTTGGTTCTTAGACATGTTTTCTGAAGGCAGCTCAATTACCCTGTGGGAGCTTGGCGGACAGTAGATTCTGACCAGCTACAGCATGGCATAGTTTGGTGTGACAGTTATTAACAAGTCCCCTCTGCGCAAGGGTTGGGGGCAGAATCTGGGGTTCAGGAGCTCCTAGTCTAGGGGCGTGAGGTCTGAGGGATAGCTTTATTCTGGTCTGTGGTAGCAGTGGAAGACAGCGCTTGCAACGTCCTCTGTGTCAGTAATTTGTAAAAAAAAAAAATTAAGTGCCAGGGCCCTCGTCAGGAGCCCACAGCAGCTTGCTCCACACATTGCCCCTGTTATGCTGCCAGTGACAGCAACAACACAACTACTGACCATCACACTCCTACAAGTGTGAAAATTCAGAGTACTCCAGGCCCCCAAAGCCATAGGAATGGCTTGGGCGGCGGCAGGTTATAGTCATTTTAATGTATATTGAATCAATAATTAACTGTTGCTGTGGTGATCTCTAAATTAGCCAGACAGCGCCACCTTGTGGCAGTGTCACAAGCACCGGTGTTGACAATTAAGTGCCGGGCGGAGCACCGGAGACCACCGTCTAAAATTAAGCACTGCTCCGTGCTCTTGGAGTGGAATGGACGGGGACTGGGCTTACACTAATTTGCTTGGAAACCCTGGAAATCTGTGTTCTGCAAGGGGTCTGATGCCAGGGGCGCAAGGAAGGCCATTAATTATGCACAGACATGCCTCCCCGAGCAGCCCCAGGCTGATCAGGAGCTGGCGGCCATTTCTGGCCTGCAGCATTCACTGTCAAGAGACCAGGCGGCTAGGGAGACACCAGCTTTATCCCTCACCTTGGTTCCTCGACTGACTAGAGAGTTCAGTTGCGTCAGCTCCTTCCACAGAGACCACGAGTCCGAGCGTCGGATAGGCAGGCTCACTCTTTCATCTTCCCTAATTAGGTACAGTGAGTTCAGTCGCGTGCGGAAATGATCGCCTTTCCCTTCCCTTCCATAGCGCTTTGAAACCGCCTAACCTCAGCAACAAGTGATGACGTAAAAGCATCTTGTCCATTCCTCTTCACACTTGCCGACCACCTCTTTCCTCTCTTTCCCCCAGCCCTTCCTTGCTCTCTGCCCCCCTCCTCACCTCTCTAGGGTACCGGAGTGTCCTGACAGCTGTATTAAGCACTAAACAAGTGACCTACATACATTGGCCTCACCGCAGCAGTCAGCCAGACATGGGTGCAGGGGTGGGGGGGTTCAGTCATAGTGGCGAGAAGTTAGCCCAGGCCACAGGAGAGTGGGCGAGACTTGGACAGCATTCAGTCCCTTGTTGGAGGCCTCCGCCCTGAATCCTGACACCCCTGTCTCCTCTAGAAGGATCGGGTTTCGGTGTGATGGGACGCCTCCCCCGCGCGATTTTCGGCCACAGCAAGGGTGGCCTCGCAACATACAGCTCCATACGGAGCATTTACGCAGTAGAGCCCCTGGTATACAAGTTAGCTCCGCCAAATGCAATGCAAGCTTTACGAATTTCCACCCAGGAGCTGGAAAAAAAGGAGGACACAATTTTGATAAATCTTTACTTACACCCGCGAGACAAAACCAGAGGAAGCCAGCAGCTGAAAGAAGAGCTTGTAAAAATACTAAGGGCTGAGAAAACAAATAGCCTGATTATCAGCGGGGATTTTAATCTAAATATGCTTGGTAATCCAACCATAGACCTCAATCACGAGGAGGACCCATTTGTATGGGAAACAAGCTCTCAAGACAAGACCTCCGGCGGCAGACACTCGAAAACAGCACAAAGGCTTCTAACAATATTGGAAGAGCTGGGCTTTCGTGCACTCAATGGCAGATTCCCAGGATACCGCCCGCAGGCAGCAACGTTCCACAATGTAGCGGCCAGCACTACAATAGACTTTACATTCTTCTAGTGCGGCTTGTACCCAAAGGCAAGGGACTTCCACATTGGCTCGCTAGACTATAGCGATCACTTGCCCCAGGAAATCACGGTTGAGGCTCCCTCAATATCATACCCACCGCTAGCTAACTCACACAGCCTAGAATACACCTCTAACGAGAGACAGATAAAATGCAGAACGGACGACCCAAAAAGTCTTCACTCTCTTGCAAAGCAGATACTGGGTGAAGCACAAGCAGTAGAACCAGACTTAATTGAGAGTTGGGAGGTGTTCACAAAAACATTAAGAAACAGTACTGGAATAAAAAAGGGAAACCTGCGACCGAAAGGATTGGCCCAAGCTCAGAGGCAAAGCAAATATCCAAATTTTAGAAATAACGCTCAACTAAAAAAGCTAAAAGTCTCGATAAATCGAGCTCTTCGAAGAATGAGGAAAGACCCTGCTGCACAACAGGAGCTGACAGCTATAGGACACCCGCAGAAAGCTGACATGGCGCCTCAAAAAAGAAGCAGACGAGACTCTATGGGCTAAACTTTTATATGACGCCAAAACCAATAACAGCTCACAGTTCTGGCAAAAGATTAACACTCTGACTAACCAGCGGCATCAGGGCATCGAATCCCATGTCACAGAAGAGGCCTGGATAACTTTTATTGACTCACACTTCAACAAAGTTCAAGAATTCGACCTAGGACAAATAAACTCTCGCATGACCCTGAAGCTCGACTACTGCAAATCGACGATAATCAAGCAACAGAACAGGAAATTCCAATCATGAATGCACAAATCTGTAGAAGAATCGCAAAGGGCAGACGCGAGGGCGCTCCAGGCCCAATACGGGATCCCCCCCATTTTGTTTAAACAAGAGCCGGAATTTTGGGCCTCTGTATTCAAACCAATGTTTGAAAAAATCTTGCATACATCTACAATACCATCATCTTGGGGGGGGGGGGGGGCGCAATTATTTCCCCAATTTACAAAAAAGGAAACAGGAACGACCCAAGTAGCTACCGTTTGGTAGCCTTACTTGACAACGAGGCCAAATATTTTGCGGGCTTATTACTTCAGGAATTTACAGCCTGGGCCGCAGAAGTTACAGCTATTCCTCTTAACCAAACCGGTTTTTGCAAAAATATGGGGACTACAACCAACATTCTAGCCCTTTCTCTAATGATTGACGCTGCACTTGCAATAAAACAACCACTATCTTGTGTTACATTGACTACAGCTCTGCATTCGATCATGTTAACAGAAATCTTTTATGGCAAAAACTAAAAATGCTGAACATTCCACCGCTGCTCTTAAACCAACTAATCCTCTTGCATAGTGATACATGGGTGCAAGTAAAACTAGGCGCAGGAGAATATCTAACAAGGAAGATTCCAACAAGCACAGGGGTAAAACAAGGCTGCGTGCTTGCAACAACACTTTTTAATCTTTTTATGGCAGAGCTATCAGTCTTGCTGAATGATTTTAATTCGCCCGCTCCCAAGTTAGGGGATTTCCAGCTCTCCAACTTATTTTATGCGGATGACTTGGTGCTTATCAGCTGGACCCCCGTAGGCCTACAGCGTCTACTAGACATCACGTCGCGATACTCAGAAATCAACAAACTTAGTATCAATCAAGAAAAAAACAAAGTTATGTGTGTCAATACTCACAAAACAAAAACAACAAACAATTGGTACTTGGCATCGCGCAAGCTGGAGACCGTACTAGAATACAAATATTTGGGGGTCATTATTGACAACAAAGGCAATTATAAGCCCCATTGCGAGGCCATAAAAAGGAGAGGAATAATGACAGCAGTGGCATTAAGGAATCTAAAAAACAAGATCTCTGGCCCAAGCTTCCTCCCTCGAACAAGGGTGATCCAGGCAAAATTAATACCATCCATCACCTATGGTAGTGAAGCTATGAGAGGGAGGGACGCCGACACATTAGACGGCACTATAGCGAGAGCACTGCGGATGATCTTTGGCTTGCCGGGATATACATCCCCTGCACAAATGAGGCTAGAATTTGGCCTACCAAGAGAAGAACTAGCACGCAAAGGCACAGTTATTAAAAGCTGGTACAAAATCAGAAGGGGAGAACCAGAAACGCTAAATGCCCTTCTGTGGAAAGAAGTACAAGCCAAAGAGGCCTGCCCTTCCAGACTATACTTGGAGGCCGCTCTTAACCAGTTGGGGCTACGGCAACTATGGGAACAACCAGGGACTCTCGCAAGCTTTAAAAAAGTAGTAAGCAACATAGTCAAGAAAGAATCTCTCTTGCAAGACAAAGCCTCCCTGGCAGAACGCGCACATGGCTGGCTCACTATACAATACTACACTAAACCTTCGCCCCAAGCATATCTCCATACCAGCTTCTCCAAAAATATGAAAGAGAAGTTCTTGAGGTTTCGTCTAGGGCTGCTGCCCTCCGCAAATCACTTGCCGCTGTGGCTAAGCCCTCCGATGCCAGCAATCTGCCGACTCTGCGGGGATGGCGAAGAGAACATAGTACATCTCATCACCATATGTGGGGAGCTACTACAAGAGCGTCGGACCCTCCTAAGACCACTATTCAACAAGAAACATATACGGTCCTGCAGGCAGGCGGTGCTGGCAAGCTTTCTCGGTGACGATGTCCAATTGAGCTGCCGTCTGGTAAAATTTTTAGTAGCTACGGAAGCCCACTTCCATAAACGGAAAAAAGGTCTAGCAGATAACTGCGCTCCAGATGCAGTGCGGAACTTATCTCCACGACCCTCACCGAGAAGGATCATGCTCGAACCATCACCGCATCCAGAACTCCAGCGCCGGCAATCCGCAGACGTATCTGACCTCGACAGGACCAAGTAACCAGGAGGGGCTGAGGGCCCCGCTTGCAAGTCGGTCCCTACCGTTACCCTCGGATCAGGGACTCAAAGCCGCAGAGACAGCGGCAATGACCCTGAAAAAAATAAAAGCCAGTAGGGCTCAGCTGCCTCCCTGAAACCCCCGCCCTCTGCACAATTAGCTCTTCGCATTCTTTTAATGGACACTTAGGAATTCATCTGTTTTATTGCTTTTTCGTCTTACAGGTCTTTAACTATTTGTTGAAGTGAAATGATGAAGAAGACAGTCCAACTCTTTACGCCGCTTTTGCACTAAGCACTTTTCTGGTATATTTGCACACCGTTGCCGGCTGCCCGAACCAGACCGCTGCTAAGCACACGATTAAGAGGCTGAATGGCCAGGCCATGCTGCTTACCACAGGCCTGTAATAGCTGCCAGCCACTATTTTTTATTTAATTTACGCTTAAACTACTACTAATCTTAGTATCGACAAATATTTGCACGCTCAGCACATCATGCACCTTACTGTACTAATTAAGTACGAATTTTAGCCAGCACCCGGATCCTATTGATTATAAATCCCGATGCAACTCTGCACTTACAGACCCCGCTATTTGCCCCTAAGGATAGCACAATATTATGTGCGCCTCTGATTAATAAAACTGCCCGCCTAATGCGTTCCCGGCTTCCCTGCCTTTGGCCTTAAGCCATCCGCGCACATGGCACTTTCTTCGGCACACTCCTGCATTTGCTTTTCGCAGGCTCAAGACTCCCTGCTGCGAACCCTGCACTTTCAGACAGCGAACCGTGACAGCACTTAGGCTAATTTTACGCCCACAAATCAATAGCCGTTTTTTAAAAGCTTTTATCTTTCTTATTTAATAGCGGTTTCTTTTTCTTTTTTCACTCTTGAACCGCCACAATGGCAATGTGTCATGATATGTAGTTTTATTATGAAAATGTGTAAACTGTTGGACGCTTGCAATGGTTTTAATTAACCGTACAATAAAATTCACTTACTTACTTGCCTCCCCAGCGCGCTCTCTTACGACAGTCTTCAGCTGCATCTCACCAGGTAAACGTATTCTTTATTAAGGAACGGCTCAAAGAGAGCTGAAATGGTGCAAGGATTTCCAGCACTGGGAAGAGTTCACTTGTATATGGCATCTCCAACGAACAGGTTGTGTCCTGCAGGCAGTTCCACTGGAATGATGCGATTGTGTGGTCGCTGCAATTTTCGCATAATTATAGATTTGCTGTATTTAGCTCATAATCCACCATCTACCGCATAATCTACAGATTTTAACACAAACAAATCTTATTTCTAGCTCAAACGATTCGAAAGTTACTAAAAAGGCAGTGACACGTGTTGCAGAATGTTGCAAGGCCTTTTTTGTGAAAACTTGACTAGTCAGCTTTCTGTTGCTTATTCCTGCATGTGGGTGTTTACTGTTAAACTGGTACTGAGCTGCTACCAGTGCCCAGACAGTGTTACCAAGTTTCAAAACGACTAAATAATGAAGCAACACTATAACATTATGCTGCATAATTTATCCTTTCTTGCATAATTTACTCAATCCTGCCAAATAATTTGGCTTTATGTTGCCGCATAATTCCAGTGACCCTCTCTACAGGCTCTGCTTTACCCCCCCTCCCCCAATGTTAACGCCACCGTGCAAGAGAGGCGTAACCGTAGACATTCAGAAATGTCAGGAGAATTTGTGTTCTTGCCTCAGAAGGGCTCTTTTTTCGCCCACGTTCTGTGACCTTATTGGGCACTAACGTTTCGCACTGTTACGAGCACCCTGCCAGGCACAAGGGTGTAGCCACACTCTAAGCCTCTGATTCAGCCGAGGGCTTATGATTACAGGCGCCATTTTTAAGCTTTTAATTATTCATTACAATTTAAATTAAGGAACTGAATTTTCTCGATTTTCTGATTCTTTCCACGTTTATCGTGACTTTAATCACTACTCCCATAACAAAATCGGCCTATACATTTTTAAAGATGACTCTTGATCCTGCAGGTGCAGACAGCGACTGATGGCCATTGAGGCCGGAGGCGAGATATATGCTTGGCCTCACAGTGGAGTGGACGGTGCCCCGAGGCATTCTGGGTGCCCGTGCGGTCACTGAGCCCCTCTGCTAACCATAATTCAGGCCAGGCAACAGTTCCAGTAAAGTGACCTCAGATAAGGTTATGCCAGACTGAAAGACTGACATACTTCGCACACTTTGACTGAATCTTAAGCCCGTCTGCATTTGATTCACCTACTTCATCTAACTATACAAAGGTGACGTAAGCGAATGATGTTTAACTGCCTGCCAACCTAACTTGCTTCTATTTTCCACTCAACATCACCAAATTTAGTAAGCACCTCCAATTTTGGATAATAACTAGTTTTGCACTGATGACGCTCTACACATAGCCCTCTGCACTGGGTCCAACTCTCACAACACCGACACCACACACCACTTTTGTAGCCTTACATACGAATAAATGTTTGTACTCATACAGCGATGGCTGCAGAGACCCCGCCACAACACCATGCGCACAACACCGCACCAAAGCCGTATAGTTGGCAAAGCCCTGGCAAATCAACAACACCGCCCTGCACCACACCACCCCAACGTATACACCAGCAGCACACAAAAGTAGCATACTTATACCACACTCTGATGCTAAAGTCTTTGCATCATGAGCAGCCTTGATTATACCCTACAAGGCTACTAGAAGACTCCGCTCTGATGAGCTCCACTTGGCAGAAGTGCCCAGAATCAAAAGGGCCGGAACCGGTGGCCGTCTTTTCTCATATAATGCTGCCAAGCTCTGGAACTCCCTCCCGCTCTCCCTCCGTAGGGATATAGGGATTCTGCACACACACAGAGCTATGCACAGGATAATAGGACCTCGGAATATAGTGGTGAGCCAAACATAAACCTTAGCACCTAAAACCCCAACCCAACTAGCCTTAGCGTCCCATTAGCAACGATGTACCAATGATTAGACAACCCAGAACACGGTATCTCTCTCTCTCAGGACTCGCAGTAGCAAGAACACCCTTTCGCCACTCACTCATACCTGTCCACAACCGGCGTAAGAAGAGACACAGTATAGGTTAAAATGTTTATTTCAACATACGTGCTCTAAGATACAGTACACGTGACAGTACTATCAGCATAATGCATAAGAATAATATAATCAGCATAGTTACAACTCCATAGAATACTAACGGGGAAAGCATTTCATAAAGCAGTGGATAGAGGGCTGAATGACATTACCACCCTCCCCGTGCTAATAGCTATTGTATTATAAAAATAGAAGACTTCTGGGCTTTGACAAGCGAACCCCCATACCTCAGTCTCTAGATGCTAGAACTACATCAGCAGACAATCACAGCTCCTCTCCCTGGAAAGGTTTTCTTCAAGTCCCTCTCAAGAGGGAGAAACGCAATAATAAAAGCCCACCAATTTCCCCATGGCAGCTGTACATAGTGTTATGTCTAGGTGCGAGGGACTGGCCATATCAGCAAGGACCAGGGACGTGTTGTTCGACCTTGTAACTGTTGTTCAGACTGAGCCCAAAAGGAACAGGAGAAAAGGTGAGAAACAGAAAATGCAGACAGTTGTAAAATAACTTGGCAGGAGCAGAGGGCGACAGAACAACGGCTAAGAGTAACGTGCGCAAAAGTCATCATGGCAGCCAGGCCTATGCCAACGTATCCAGGCAGGCCAGGAGGCCACAAACCACAAGACAGAACCTAACCACCTCGTGTTTCGAAAACAGCTAAAGACCTGGCTCTTCCCATAAGGGGCTCCCCCCTCTAGTTTCCGCTGCAGCCCTGGGATGCCTCCGGGTAGCCATGCGCTATATAAAAGCCTATTTCATTTCATTTCAGCAGCCTCTCTGGGTTGTGATGTGTGTATCGAAAGAACTGTGCTCTGGATGCACAATCGACAACTGACTGGTGTGAACCCCCAGCCTGGAGTACAGTGTCACTGATTGGGCGCTAGACTTACTTCTTGGCTCACATTCCAGCTCTTGGACATACTTAATTAACCATCCCTTTAAATTTAACAAAGGCGTGCACCGGGGATTCAGGCCCAGACCTGCAGCTTACTTGTGCAGAGGGAAGACGTCACTCGGTCAGCTGGAGGGCCGAGGCAGGGTTTCGAAAGCCCCTTCTGGTCATGCAGCCAATGCAACAACAAACAATTGCCACAGTTAACAAAATATGAACAACCACTTCTGCTGTAAAACCGAAAAAGCATTGGCAAAGTCAATAGTTCTGGCGTTAACTGCCTCTGATTACGGTTGTTTTGTAATGTTTTTTGTGAAACGTTATTGCTGGCCCATCTACCAGGCCCTCGCCAATGTTTAAAAAAAACATTGGCTAAATGCAGAAATATTTTTGGTCTCAAAAAGCACACATTGCCATAATATTACCCCGCACTAAAGACAGATACTTTGTATGTGGGTATGCTCCTTGTGAAAGAGCAGAATGCCATCCTATGTGCGCTGGCTTCACCATACAGCACGGGCAGTAAGCCAGCCCCCTTCAGCCATTGGCTAACTTTACTGACAGTGATGTAATTTTGCTTTTGCACGTGTGCACATCCACCGAAAAGGTCCACTCCAATATAAGGCTGGTAGGCCAATCTCTACTTTCATTTTATGTTTTTTGTTTTAATTTATCCTTATGATGAATAATTTTTTGCTTATTTTTGGGCAAACATGCACAACAGCTTTAGACATTGGCATTTTTACTTTTTTATTAAGTTTACATTGGCAATGTACTTGCATATGTTTGCCAAAAACAAAAAAAGGGAAAATTGCAGGATTGCAATTCTAGACCTATTACCTTTGCCAATGCTTGCCCTTTCGGGCTAATAGGATGTAATAGCAGAGTACACCACATGCTTCTTGGCTCAACCATGATACCCGTTTTACACATAAATCTCTAATAACTTGCCGCCATCAATCCAAGGGAGCTCTCCGTTTCCAGCACTTAAGTGTGCATTGGGGCTATTTTCATGAAGAATGATAAATACAGACATAAAACAACATTTCTAGGATGATGCTGGTTGGTTAATTGTTTTATCGCAGTTAACAACAGACAAGTTTCCTTCAATGACAGGCTACACAACCCATTTTATACTAAAATGCCTACACTTTCTTAGACTTTTTTAATTTTAACTTATTAGACAAACAAGGTAAAAATCTTGTTTGTCTAATAAGTTAAAATTAAATTGAAGCGCCTGTTGGGTGTTCCCCGTGGTCTGTCTAATATGGTGGTACACGAGGAACTGGGGGTGCCCTATTTAAGCGACACCTTGGCACTTCGCCCCCTCACGTTCTGGCTAAACTGTTGGCTGAATAAGGAATTAACTCTAAGCAAGCTGATTTTAAAAGAGTGTATGACCCTTGACAACGCGCTCAGCATACCTTGGCTCAGATACATTAAGAGCAGCTTCGAAAAGCTAGGGCGGGCTGACCTATTTTCTAATCCCCAATTAATTACAAAAAGGATGTGGGGATAACTAGGGAATCCTTCAACAGTCTAAGGAAATTGGAAAGGGAAGAGCTGGAATTGCGGAAACCCAGCGTCCGTAAATTTTTAATGTTAAAGACAACTTCATTAGCTCGAGCCTTATCTTCTGGGGTTTTTATCTATTTATGAGCGGTTCTTATTGACCAGGTTTCGACTGGATCTTTTTCACCTCCTGCTTGCCATTCTCAGAGGAAGCAGTAGAGGCCAGTTGTTAGCACCCTGTGGCTGCGACGGAGAGTCTCCACAGGATTTGCTACATTTTATGCTCTTTTGTAAATTTTATGAGGTTCCCCGGAAGTATTTTTTAGCCCCGATTTTAAAGAAGATGAATTTTAAGCAGGCTCGTCCAGCTCTCCTGTACCTTCAACTGCTGAAGGATGATTGTATTTTTTTATTGTTGGCTATCTGAAATCCACAGTGAAGTCCAGGGTAGTCTTGACTAGTAATAATTTAGGATGAAGATTTTAGACCACAATGATGATATATATGTTCTGAGGGTCGGGATAATTTCTAGCGGAGAGTGTTGATTAAAGGGGGATACTATCTGAATCTGAACTTTGCATTTTATCGTCAGAGATTGTTATGGGAGGTTGTGCTATGTATTTTAACTATGTTTATCTTGATTTGCTATTTTATGGAATCATGCACCTTGATGGAATTCGGATGGTTTTTAACTTTTATGGTTTTATACCTGTGAAACCGAATAAAGTTTATTTGTATTGTATAATTAAGTATTATATAGATGTATGGATTATGCTAGATTTATCAATAAAGTGGTTTTAATATAGATTCACTCAAAAAATTGTTTTCGGACAAAAAACTCAATCACCTTGTTTTTCAACTAAATTTTTTCAATCAGTTTGCTTTTCTACCAATTGTATTCTACCTAAACACCTTCTACAGTTCTCCTGCAGGGTAAAGACATTTGACAAAATCAGCCTAAAGTGATCTATAAGCACTAAAGGGATAAAGATTCACTTGATGTTATTCACTGTGGCGCAGTTGCTTCCTTGGTAGGTTTGCACTATGTAGATATCAATAGATACACGTACATAACTGTTGTTGAGGGGCCTCTGAAGTTATGCACAGTTATCCATCGCACATCCACACAACCTTATATTACTTTCCTGACTCTGGCACCCCAATGTAAATTGATTCATTAGTTTTACTTCTAGGGCCTCATCCGTGGAGGATGAAGGTCATTGTCAGAACCTTGTTATATTGGACTACCCGAAGAAAAGGCAATTATAATTAGGTCCTAAAAACACCCTTTGAGAGTATATATGGTTCTTATGCTCAGAAAAGTGGGTCTGATTAATGAACTGCATTTTGTAGTATGTGAAGTGGTACTACAGTAGTACTAGTTACTACAAACTGCAATTCAACACCTATGGATGGAAATTTCTACCTCCACCTCTCCTATATTTTCTATCGAGAGATCTCTGCACATGTAAGTTTACTACTTGGTGGTAAATGTGAAAGGGACTAGGGATGGGGTGGGCAAAAAGGAATATCTACTACTAAATGAGAAGGGTTTAGGGAAGGATAAGGAGGGGTTTATTGAAGAGCAAGGAGGAGTTTATGGAGGGAGTTGCTAGTCTAAACACCCACCCGCAAAATAGTAAGACCATTGCTATTGTTAAACTACACTTCTAAAGTAATAAAAATCTAAGTTTTTAAAATTAACAGTTTACTTATTTAAAAAAGTTTGTTTTTTTAACTTTAATTAACTATTAAAATATAATTTACATTATTTGACCACAACATTTATATAAATGTATTAAATATTAATTACAATAACAATGCTAGGTAGGGTGTTTTAATTTTGTTTAAAAATCAATATTTAAAATAAATTAATATATTTATTAAACATTTATTTTGAAGAGATAAAATGCTCGAACATTTTATTTTATTAGCTATAGAGTAAAGATATATTTATTTCAATTTAATTTACATTTACATTTTACAGTAAAAAATACATATGTTTTTAAATTGATAAACTTTAATAATTTTCCCTATTCTTTTCCATAGAGAGATCTCCACATTAGTTGCCAATATCTCCATCATAGTGGCTCAGATCTTCACCACAGTGATGGAGATCTTCACCTACATGTAAAAAGTTGCCACTTTACACTCGTAAATCTGACCCCACCCCCAGATTTCTGGACATGTAAGTGTGCACTTTGGATAAAGTTATACTTGGAAATGATAAATAGCCAAAAGTGGTAAATTTACTCCAAAGTGTATGAGTAGATTTACACGTGGAGATTTACTTGTGTAAATTTACCGTTGTGAATAGGTCACAGCATGTTGCACACTCTGCTAGCCCTCTGGGTTGTCAAAGGCGTGCATGGACACCTGAAAACATTTTAAATCAAAGTGTTGTGATCTTCATAATAAGATGCCTCCTCTTAGCTGAACTAAGACTGCTAATGCTTAGCTTGAAAACAATATTGTCCTGCCAAGAGAAATAGGAACAGAAACAGGAACAACCGATGATGCAGCTACCAATCATGTTAAGCTGAAGATAATTGGTACTTTGAGGTATCTCTTTCTGGATTAAGTACAATCAACCACTCTGTTGACTTTGTTTGCCCGTTTCACAGCTGTCTTTCAAGAAGTATTGCTACATGCACATTCAACATTTGCTCTAGTTTTGGCTTCCGTTGTCCTCGCTTTTCTCCACATACGAACATTGATTTGCTGTTTTAGCATCTAGCGTAGCCCAAGAACATGAGCAGAAAAAGCGGGCACAGGAGCCAAAACACCTGTCGATCAGTCCTTGAAGGAAGTCCGCAGTGGCTTGGTTTTTCTGCTTCCGCTAGAGTGAGACGGCATTGCACCCCCGCCTCGCTTATGGGACAGTCGGAAAGCAGCCATCATGATACTATTGCAAATTTTTGTCTTGCTTTTGCTTTCCACTATATTTTGCTCCCTATGAAATGTCACTGATTTCCAACTGACAGGGAAATTCACAGTCTGGGAGGAGAGTACAGGACAAGACCCACCTTAGACAGCAAGCCAGGAATAGAACAGGCCTCAGTAGGCTTATGGCCTAGTCCTGCAGAAAGACTTATGCATTGCAAACCCCTTTCTTGTCCACGTCACCATTGTGATGTCAGTGTTTTGCCTCTTTAAGTAGGCAGCCACAGAAGTGTCCAGTCTTTCTTTGGCACTACAACCATTTTCCATCTTACAAAATTAATATATCAACATTTAACCTATTTTCTAATAATATAGAGGAACATTTTTGCCAACTACTACTAAGAAATTCTTTTTTGTATACTTCAGTTTTACTTTTAATATATTTTTGTTTTCCTTTTTTCTTAAGTACATGCAACTCCACCATATGGTAATATTGATGCCATGTCTGATTATGTGGAAATGCATATACTTGGTTTAGCTATATCTGTAGGGATTATAGTGTTAAAAGTAAAGTTACCTGTACTTACCTCACTCCCTGATTACTGAAGGAAATTCCTAAATGCTGCTCTGAGGAGTCTGGAAGTTTGAGAGTGTTCCTTTGTGTCCGCGCAAAGCCTCTCTCCCATAGGAACTGTTAAATTATATTTTTTTCATCAAAATTGTATTTGCATTTCAGCATGAACCTTGGCGTACTTTACAACCACTTTTGTTTTTGTGCTTAAATACAATAATTTGTACCTCTGAAACTACCACAAAAAAATCAACTGCTATTATTTTTTTGGCCTCCTAAACAGCCATTTACCCCCATTTAAGCATTCTCCCCTCCTCCCATGCGCATTTCCCTGTCCGTTCTCCCAAATGCTTTTGTTTTTATGGCGGTGAAATCGGGCTAACATTGGACCACCTCACTGCAGTTTTTAGGAGTTTACACCTACCCTGAGTAAGAGACAATGTCAACAAAGAAATGTGCTGTTCATTCATAGGTTGTTTCCAAAAGCATAACATAACGCTATTTTAGTTCAGCCCTGCCTGTAGTTTAGTCAACCTGCAAATTGGTCTTTTAAGTTAAAGGAACCTTAATATTAGCCTCCGTGTCTTTAATAAATTCATGACTTTCATCCCACCTCTGCTGTGGAAAATCTGAATTATGCCACATTATGTGTCAAAACCCAAGCAGACATCATCAGACAAAGCAACATTCCAGAATTCTTATTGTTGGTGATGCAGTTCTGGGTAAACTAACTTTTTCTCGCTTTATCTAATGGACCTTTTAAGACTACCTTTAGCTCTGCTAGTTTTGGTGCATGGCTATATGGGACAGCTTGTTTAAAAGTATCCATAGGTAATGAGTGTGTCATCCATCTGGACCTTGGCTTTTCCACCAGCAGCACTGCGTATACTGTGGCGACGAAGCCATGGTTATGCAGCCATACAGCTATGTGTTCCATTGGAATCCTGTAGACGACTAGTACGGATAACTATTATGCATAAACAACAGAAAACTTGAAATGAACAAAAGAGAAAACAACCAAAGTGCAAGTTCAATGTATGTTAAACCAGGAAGGGGAAGAAATCATGAAAACATCCTTGGTATATGACTAAAATATTGAACACAGTAAAAGAGAAGCGCAAGAGTCAGTGTAAGGAAGCGGAGAAAGGAGTGCAGATAAATGACTAAATCGTATCATTGGTACTGCTAGTGAAAACTGGGCAAATACATGCTAGAAAGCCTCAGACCTACTTAAATCTGACATTTTGTCATCATTTAGCGTGTGCCTTGTCCCTACCAAAACTATCTAAAAATGCTCCACTCTGCTGCTCAATACAGGTTTTATCTTCTGACCATGCCATTTCGAGCGATAACCCTCGCCACTGCAGAGCATAAGTGGTTTTGCCAGGTGGTAGTCAAACTCAGAAATTTCTAGCAGCATTGCCATGGGTTGATACTGAATTCTGAACTAGTGATCTCTGAAACCCAGGTAGGTCAAGGCAACACTTCTTTATTGATGCGCAAAAGGTTTGTGATTACTAGATTATATTTGGGGCATTACGTGTAGTGTATTCGATCTACCTGTGGATGGGCTTGATGTTCTGGGTTAAGGGCTCTCTTGTTACTTCTATTCCTGACAGAAGAGAACGATAAATGTTTATCTTTCCAAAGGGATTTTCCTGATATCCATTTCACGTTGAGTAATCTTAAAATTGCTTAAAGCCAGCTAATTGTAGTGTTTTTGTAGAAACTAGTCCCTAGCTAATAAAATATATTATTACTCCAGTATTGAAACTTTCATAGATTCACATGCTTGACTCATTCCCCGTCGCTCGAGATGGGAGCCCCCGGTATTATTAAAAGTAATGTCCTATTAGACATAGAACATAAGGCTCTAGGCCTTAACATTTTGTAAGATATTCTTGTCCTTATATAAAAAAGGACTAAAACTTAGAACCAGCCAATCAGCTGACACCACCCTGTAGAACCTTCCTGAGAGAAGCTCCAGTCCCTCAGATTTTCTACCGCATGTCGTGCTAGCGAGTCTCCACTGAGCTCTGCTCAGTTTTTTCTTTTTCCTACTTTTGATAGAAGATTTTCTTCAGGTCAGATATATTACCAAATCTGTATATCTGTGTTGAGGTGGAGTAAACTGATGCTCATCATGTCAGATACACCTAAAAAAGGTCTCTTCAGATCCTGTGGCACTTGCAGGAAGAAAAGACTGCATATTGATGGCCCACACAAGGACTGCCTTTATTGCCTTTCTCCTGAACATAAACCTAAGGATTGTAAGGTATGTCGGACTTTCTCAACAAAAAATTTGAAGGATCAGGAAGGAAGGCTTCTCTTGTGGCTTCAGAGGCTTAAAAACAGGGACACTGTGGTCTCTGATGAGGAGAGTGATGCTTCTTCCAAATCCTCCTCCAAAACGTCTCTTAAAAGACCCTTGGATGACCCTGCAGGTACATCTTCGCAGCCACCCAAGAAATCATCTAAAAAATCATCTGAAACCCCTCAGAAGCATACTGTTTCTGTTAAGAAAACTTTCCACCAGGAAAAGAGGCCATTATCTTCCAAAAAGCCAGCTTCAGAGCCTTCTACTCCTCTGAATCTCAAACATACTTTTAAGAAGCCGGCCTCATCTCCGCCGACAGACAGCTCATCGACAGCATCCCTGACGACGAGAAAACCCTCTCCCGATGTGGTTTTGGTGACATCGACGGCGCCTACAGTCACTACCATCACTATTCCGTCAGCGACGATGTCCTCGTCGACTACATCATCGTCGACAAGTCAGGCTCCATTATCGTCGACAACACAGATTATCTCTTCTAAATCTGCATCGTCATTGAAAGAGCCATTTCTCGACAACGGCCCATCCATCGATGGCACACGTCTCATCGTCGACCTCGCCGACGGTGACCTTGTCTTCTTCCTCGTCGACGATCCCGTCAATGGGACAACCCTCGTCGACTGCAGAGGTAACGTCTATGATTGTGTCGACAATGGTAGCCACTTTGTCCGCGTCGACGAAGATTCTTATCACCGACGGTACATCGTCGACGACGGCAACTCTGTCAACGAATCAAGGTATGGCGGTGAAACAGCCCTCGTCGACAGGCTCGTGACGACACCGATGACGAAGAAAGAAAAACATATTTCACATCATAGGATGAAGCAAAAGCCATTGACACCAGCATTAACTTCGCCCAGTCAGGTGCAATCACCCTTACCCTTGCACCTTTTGGAGGACGATGAGGAGGAGGACTCTGAGGATGATAGCCTCTTTGGGGCAGCACTAAGCCCATCAGAACTTAATGTTAAGTATCAGGAAGATTCTGATGAGGAGGACTATTATGACCAACAGTACTACTATTCACATCAACAACGTCAGCAACAGGATGTGATGTGTCTTCCTTCTAATCTAGTGACGGATCTACAATCCATGTTAGCAGACTATAAAAGGAGATTTCCTCCAGAGTCTCCTCTTCAACAGGCTCCTCCTCCTCCTCCTGAATTTACAGATTCACTCCCCTGTTCCACCACAACAGGGGTCTCCAAGTGCTCGTCCTTCTCCTCAGGTAGTTCCTGTTCAACAGCTGTCGTCCTCTGAAGAGTTAGAAGAGAGAGAAGAAGGTGAAATTGGACAGGATGAGGGGATGCTTACATTATTCCCTCACCAGCATCACCATCTCCACCCCAAACGGATTCACCTCAAGAAGATATAGGAGGATTCCATAATCTCCTGGAAAGAGCGGCCAGGCGCTTTGAACTACCAATGCCTGTGCATCAGCAAGACTGCTTCCTATACAACTTCAAAGAACCCTATAGGAAATCGGTATGGTCTATGCCGATCATAGACTACATCTGGAACCAGGGCCTGAAAATCATTCAGAATCCAGCAACTGTCCCACCAGTGTTGCCAAGACAGGACAAAAAGTACAAAGCTCTGATAATGCTCCTGCTTCCCTGACAGGTCACCCAAAACCAGATTCAGTGATCTTGCAGGCAGCGCAGCGACAATCTAAGAATCCGTCGGCCCCCCTGACAGCGCCACCTGACAAGGAGAGCAGAAGGCTCGACAACATTGGGAAACGTTTTTTGACAATGTCAGCCTTAACAGTCCGAGCTTCGAATTCCCTGGCTTTATTGGGCCGTTAAAATAGGCAAATGTGGTCGGACGTGGCAGCCTTTTTGGATAGACTTCCACCAGAGGTCAAGGAGGAAGCAAAGAAAATTCTTCTAGAAGGCGAGCGGTCTGCCTCAGAAATAATAGACTGCGCTATGGATATTGCTTCCACCGGTTTTTGCCAGCTAGCTGGAACGGCTGTCCAGAGACGTCAAGGATGGCTGAAAGCCACCTCATTTAGGCCTGAAGTACAAACAAAGATTTTAGACTTACCTTATAACGGAGAAGAATTATTCGGAAGTCACATTGATGAGGCTTTTCAAGCTATTAAGAAAGACACAGAAACAGTTAGGTCTCTAGGTACTTTACAGTGCAAGAAAATGCCTTTTTGTGGCGCCCGAGGAAAGGGTCACCAATCCTACAGGGGAGGCTACCAGAAGGTTTCGGGCATTTGTTTACATACATATCGGCACGGCTGCCCAGCCGTGAAGAGGAAGCACCATCTCGGAAGAATGAGAGGCCGAGGATCGGAACTATTCCGAACCTGGAGGCGCAGTGAGTCGAAATGCCGAAAAGAACTTGCCTTGATGCCTTTGACCCTACTTAGGGAATAAAATGAATTTTAAAAGTACATCAATATGCTTTGGACTCACTCAGAGTATAATTATGGCTGCCTTGGGGACTGCATGTCCCAGCATGCAATTGAACTTACACCAATGAAGTGAGGCCCACCTGGGGGCCATGGATAATCGGAGCATGCTGGAAATAGATTTAAGGCACGCCCCCATTGCAATTGTTGTTATAAAGCCCTGGAAGAAGAGGCAGACTGCCTCGAAACGCGTCGGCTGGAAAATGTGTATCGAAGACATCGGGGCAAAAGGCGAGGTACACCAGATGGTGGGCAAGCTCGGAGTGCCCTCTTAAGCTTTCGGGCATTTGTTTACATACAAATCGGCACAGCTGCCCAGCCGTGAAGAGGAAGCACCATCTCGGAAGAATGAGAGGCCGAGGATCGGAACTATTCCGGACCTGGAGGCGCAGTGAGCCGAAATGCCGAAAAGAACTTGCCTTGATGCCTTTGACCCTACTTAGGGAATAAAATGAATTTTAAAAGTACATCAATATGCTTTGGATTCTCTCAGAGTATAATTATGGCTGCCTTGGGGACTGCATGTCCCAGCATGCAATTGAACTTACACCAATGAAGTGAGGCCCACCTGGGGGCCATGGATAATCGGAGCATGCTGGAAATAGATTTAAGGCACGCCCCCATTGCAATTGTTGTTATAAAGCCCTGTAAGAAGAGGCAGACTGCCTCGAAACGCGTCGGCTGGAAAATGTGTTTCGAAGACATCGGGGTAAACGACGAGGTACACCAGATGGTGGGCAAGCTGGGAGTGCCCTCTTAGAAAGGTTCTACAGGGTGGTGTCAGCTGATTGGCTGGTTCTAAGTTTTAGTCCTTTTTTATATAAGGACAAGGATATGTTACAAAATGTTAAGGCCTAGGGCCTTATGTTCTATGTCTAATAGGACACAACTTTTAATAATACCTGGGGCTGCCATCTCGACGACGGGGAATGATTCAAGCATGTGAATCTATAAAAGATTCCAATACTGGAGAACTACAGTTTGAGGTAAGTAACTTATTTCCTTCTCCATTTGTAGGCATATCTGCCAACACGCCTGATTCTGATGTGAGACTCACAAATGTCTTTAGCTAAAGCAGTTTTATTTTAACTCTTTTCTGCCAAAATTGCTTCCACCTCAATATAAGTCAGTCGGGAAAATAAATTCCCTCATTTGTTTTCAAAATTTCACTCGTTACTATTTCCAAATGTTGGAAGGCAAATTTATGCAAAAACAGAAAGGGTAAAAGTCTATCCCCAAGCACTCATCACATACGCCTCACCTTTAGGACTCCAATGGTTACCAGCAGGTAAACGTGGGGCTTAGCCTGCAGCCGGGACCAGAGACCAACTAACACGCACAGATTAGTCTGTGGCCTAGACTTGGAACTTCTTTCCGAGTAAAAGGAAGGGGTTCCAGACATTGGACTGAGTTGTACAATCACCCATGTGAAAGTAGTTCATGTCTTCTGCACCTCTGCCTAATTGATGACTATACTTGTAGTGTTTTGGGGACTTCAGTTACGAGATACTGAACATAACGGATAGAGAGTACAGGGAAGGTGCACAGCAGCACCTCACCGATAAATGCAAGTTAGGGTACAACCCTATATCGCATTCTTATTGAACTGTTTTGTATTTAGTTTTAATATGAGATTAAAGTACTTTTTACATAACCACTGGGCTGGAGAATGCGTCATTGCATCTGTTGTTTGATTATTGAGTCATGAGCTATTGTCCCCCACACTACTTTTCTGAGAAGTTTGTAACTGCTCACCCTCACTACCCAGAGAGTTAAGTAAACTGTAGAAGTCGTTGTACGTGCCACAGTTTGCATAGCCATAGCAGGACGGATGCCAGTTCACCAGTGACAAACAACCTCAATCACAAATGTATTTATTTATTTGAGAGTTTTATATAGCACTAGATAGACCCGAAGCTATCGGAGCGCTTTATAACAGTAAATGTTCACATCAAAGATAACAAGTTTATATAGAGCATCTGAGTCAGAGCACTTTACAACAGTAAATGTTCACAATATAGATAAAAAGTGTATATACAGAGCGGCTGAGTCACATGAGATTAAATCAATTAATCTGAGACATTACATATACAAACAATTAAAAGAACACATTCGCTCAAAAGAGTCACTCCCTGTTACCATGAAGCTTCAAATGACTCTTTCAATTAAAGTCTTAAGTGGGAACCACACAGCTTTTAGATGTGCTGTTGAACCAACTGCACACATTTATATTTTTTCATGTAGCAGGTGCCCTGGAGAGAAGGCTTGTTTCTTCTTTAGCTGTCTGTCACTTCTCTCACTTCACAGTACAGGAGACCCTCCCCTTCTTTTTCAGCTTGCTGCAACTCAAATAAAGGGCATAACATTAACTGTTGAAGAACTGTTGTTTTTACCAAAAAGTGTGGGAACTTGTTTTGTAAAATTAAAAATGCTTGTGAACATCATTCCCAATAGATCCTGCCCACTTCAACCTCTGGCTACGAGACACAAGTAGTGGAAAAAGCCTTACTTGAAGGCACCTCAGGTAATACAAGACTTTCTTGTCCACATGGTTGACATGAGGAACAAACCACAGGTTGGAGTCCAAACAAGAACAGCCATTCTAACAGCTGCACTGATACCCATCTTCCAAAGTATTTTTTTCCTGGGATATCTGGAAACTATTGCAGTTTGATAAAACAAACATTGATGAAATGGGCCCGTCTACTAGTGCCACAGAAATACATTGTTCATTTATAGAAGGGAGCAAAGATCCCTTCTGTGGAACCTGGAATCCATACGCTGTTTGGTAGAGTAGTCAAATGAATACAAAGTAATGCCGCAGGACAACAAACATATGCATTTACCTGCAGAAGGAGGAATAACATGATCCAAGAGGAAGGAAATGTGTGTGCTGAATATCAGTGGATTAATCCAGGCTATTAAAGGCTGCATTTGTCAATTTTTGAACAATAGGCGACATCTTGTAACGTTATCTACCTGTCTACCCTTAAAGTTATAGTTTTCACTGTGCAAAGGGCTTCCTAGATTGTTTGCTGTCCATCTCCCAAAATTTCTGACCTCAATTTTCTAGTAATGTCGTGACATCGGTCTCCATTGCCGTCAACACGGAGACATACAACATCGTGACGAAGTCCTCCATTGACGTCAACCCAGCGGTGTTCAATGTGGCCTTGGACCACATTGAAGTCATCCTGACGACAATCAATGTCCAGACGCGTTCACTGTCGACGTCTCTCCGCACAACGTTGAGTCATCAGTCTCCGTCGGCAGCACCACGCCTGACGTCGAAGCTTCAGACTCTGTCGGTGGCTCCACTCCTCACGCCGAAGCATCAGTCTCTGTCGGCGGCATCTCACCTGACGTCAAGGCACCAGTCTCCGTCGGCGACATCTCTCCCGATGTCGTGAATTCGAATCCCATGAACGTCTTCTCAGCACTTCACGCCGGCTCAAGACGTGCTTCAGGTCAGCATTGTTCGACGTTGAGGCACTCATCCCAGTCTGCTTTGACGCCCCGATCTCCACTGGCAAGGCGCTCGACATTTATATGTTCAACGTCGAAGAGATGCTCAGCATCTACAGGCCGGTCCAAGGGCTCCACGCTGACACCATCACATCGAGAAGAGGATCCACTTCAAGGTCTTCACCGCAGGTGCCTCTGTCGACGTTGAACAGTTCTGGTTCTCCGTCTGATAAGGGGACACTGCAGGTGGGGGATCCTACCGCACAGCAAGAGCTCCAGAGATCCCCTCTGTGCCGCTGTCCCCCAGATGGTTGTTACCAGTGCACCCCGGGCAGAAGTCTTCTACTGTGCAAGTGCAGAAACCTCTGGACTACTCCAGTCCTCTGCACCGTTTTCCTCTAGCTCGGTTGGCACAGACTGTAGACCTCTCTCCTACAATTTCTCCCAGAGTTTGGGAACGCGCTCGAACTGCAAGTCCATCACCACGTAGGAGGACTCTGGCACGTAGGCATCGTACACTGCCAAGGCATAGATCGCCTTCGTGGTCCTCCCCCTCCACGCATTCATCAAAAAGAGACTAATCTCCCACTGTGACGGACAGTTCACCTTCAAGAATCTCTCCGGTGGATGATATCAATACTTTCCACGAAGTGCTGGCTAGAGGAGCAAATAAGTTGAATATTGATATGCCCACTCCTCAAACATTATCCTTGGTTATTTTTGAGACACTGCATCAGAGGTCAACTGCAAGACCCTTGCTAGCTTTGGTACCTTGTCTCCTTCAACCGGTCATGGATACTTTCTTCACGCCGGCATCACTCAAGACTGCCCCTGTGAGAATCTTGAAGAAGTACAAGCCTCCAGAACAAGATCACTGTTCCTGAGGTCGGATCCTCCTCCGGATTCCGTAATCATTGCAGCAGGAAAGAAGACGCATGCAGTAGCGTCCTCTTCTACGGTTCCTCCAGGTAAAGAAAGCAGAGCCCAGGATTCTTGAGGGAGGAAAGTTTTTGGCACCTCTGCTTCCTTCTTGAAAGTGTCCAGTGCTTCAGCCCTTTTAGGATGCTATGATAGGTCCCTATGGGATTCTTTAAAGCGATTCAAAGACAAGTTGCCCAAAGAGGATCAACAAGACTTCGAAGAAGTTCTCCAAGAAGGGGGCCTAGTGGCGAACCAAATGAATAGCGTGGCAGCAGATGGTGCAACCCTGGCTGCACATGCTTACACACTTGGAGTATGTGCTAGATGATCATCCTGGCTCCGACTTACTGCACTAAAGCCGGAAGCTCAGCAACGTATTTTAAACCTGCCTTTTACCGGAAGTTCTCTCTTTGGATCCCACACGGACGATGAAATGGCCAGCATGAAGACGGAACTCAAGACACTGAAGGCAGCAGTCCTTGAAAAAAGGAAGGAGTTCCCTCGTAGGTACAGGCGCAGGCCATTTCATCAGAGGGTTCAAACCCTTCAATGGTCTCAAAGGCAGCAACAGCACCAGTCCAGAGCACTCTACCAAGGGCGCCGCTCTTCCCGTGGTAGGGGAGCCCCACGCCAGACCTCATCCTCGACAACAGCTCCAACAAAGCCATGAACAGTCGCTTCCCCATTGCCGTTGCCCACTCCAGTGAGGAAAGTATCACGAATCACCTGCAAGAGTGGCGCAACATCACAACAGATCAACGGGTATTGAGTACGCTGCAAAATGGATACTCTCTACAGTTTCGCTATCCACCTCCAGCGATCCCTCCAGTAAAAGCTGTATGCCACCAGCTACAACTACTACAGCAAGAAGTAGTGCTCCACTACAAAAATCCGCCATAGTGGAAGTTTCTCCCCCTCAAAGAGGGAAAGGTGTATACTCACGGTACTTTCTGGTGCGAAAGAAAGGGCCAAAGCAGAGTTCAGGCCTATATTAGACCTACGCATTCTGAACAAGTCCATCCGAAGAGAAAAATTTCTCATGCTGGCTCTCCATCAAATATATCCTCACCTCCAGCAAGGAGACTGGATGTGCTCGATAGACCTGCAGGATGCGTATTTCCACATACCAATCAACTCACGCCACTAAAAGTTCCTACGCTTCATGGTAGGGGCCAAGCATTACTAATACAAAGTTCTTCATTTTGGATGAAAGTCAGCCCCATGAGCTTTTACCAAATGCATGGCCGTGGTAGCAGTGGCTCTACGTCGCCAAGGACTGTTAGTTTATCCTTATCTGGACGACCGGCTCCTGAAGAGTTCCTCTCCCCAGTGCTAGCAAAGACCCAATATCAAACATGTCTACGTTTGCTACAGCGACTGGGTCTCCACGTCAACTTTGCAAAGTCAATTCATCAGCCTACCCAAAGGATACACTATCTGGGCTCGACACTGGACTCCAACTCAGGAAAAGTATATCCTTCGGAGGAGAGACTATCATCTATCACTCTGAAGTGCAACCATCTTCTTCGCACTCGTCAACCTTCAGTCCAGCAGATTGCCTCTCTGCTGGGATCGATGGCATCTTGCATCTTCCTAGTTACCAATGCCAGATTGAGGATGCGACCCTTGCAGCAGGATCTGGAGGACAAATGGGACCAGCGGATGGCTCGATGGGACGACAAGGTCAATCTCTCCCAGTCAGCGAGAGCTTCCATCCCGTGGTGGACTCGTCGCAAAAATCCCTCGTGGGAGTCCCATTCCATCATACCCCTCCAGCACATGTCGTGTAGTTCCTATATATAACCTATACAGAATCTGTGCGTTCGGATAACATGAACTGTGGGCTTGGTGGCAGACTGACTCTGAACACCCCCACCGAAAATGTTAGCCTGTTTGCATTAGCTAGCTCACAGTGCCACTAGTGTCTCCTCTTATTGGGGAGAGAATAATTTCTGGCAATCTTAGAACATGACAACCCTGATCCCTCAGGATCGTGGAAACAATGTACTACTTTTCGCTCAGTCACTCGTGCTCACTTGTTCGGTCTCAGAGAATTACACAGAAGAAACAGTCGGGCGTATTACAATAAGTATTTATTGCACAGTTGTTCTTATAGTGTAAAATAGATGTGCTGCAATAATTGTTAGACAGTAGCAGATATATATAATCAGCAGTATAGTGAATATAAATGGATAGTACAGTTCTACCATTTTGCAATAATCATAAATGCATACATGGATATAAAATGCATGATAAAAGAGAGCGCGTACTCCTACGATGCCTATCTAGATGTACCTAAGTGTACCTAGCATGTGAGTAGGTGTGAAGCCAAGAATCCCTCTAGGATTTAGTCTAACCCCATTACCTGAAGAGAGAGAGTGTAGTACCCCGTCCTGGTCTCGAGTTGGACACCCCGCAAGGGATGTGTTAGACCACTGTCAGCTGGAGCGTCTGCATGCAGGAGCCTTAGCATCTCTGGTCAGTGTGTCGGCCTGGAAGTCTCGGTTCCCTCTAACTAACACTAGCAAGATGTGTTGGATTTATGCAGAAAGTATCTAGGGTTCCTTTGTCCCTTGTTTCTTGTGTTAGCCATTGTTGGGTTTGAGGATGACGTATGGGATGAACCTTGTACGTAGATATTATGCAGGTGGTGTAGCCCCAGCCTGGTTTCCAAGAACCCTTATGAATATTCATTCATACTGTGTGAGTCTATTGATGAAGTTATAGGACACTATTGTTCAGGGAGAAACCCTCCTTCTGTGCCCAGGACTAGAACTAGGTAAAGGTTCACTCCTAAAAGGTCCGTTACTGTGTAGTGTAGGGGAGGAAATGTAGGTGAAGGTGTAAGATATTACCCGGGCCTATATTAGGGTACCTATATGAAACATAACACCCACTCCTCTTCCGAACAGTCAACAATGATAAAAATGCTAGCGAACTACTGGTTTTACTAGGTAGCAGCGCATAAAACTATCAGTGAGCATCATAAAATATTGTCATGAAACCCATTTAAAAATAGTCTAATCGGGGGGGAGAAAAAATTATTTTCGAAAAGCTAGTATCGGAAATGTCACTTTAAGCCAAAGTCCTAGTTGAGTTTGTTTATGGAAGCCGAACCACTACAAGCGTTAGAAGGCCATGCTTTTCCAGCGAAAGTGTCAATTTGAGGAAGTGTTCCAAATTTAGTTTAGGCTTGAAATCAAAAAGGAAAAATTCTGAATTCTTTCCCAGCACACGATGAACCAATTATAGATTCAGGGGCCGATTCCGATCTCGGTCGGAGGCGCACCCAATACTATTCGGTCGGGAAAAAAGCCATGCGAAAGCCAGTTTCCCGACCGATCCGTACAGCACACCGAACGAGCAAGTACGATGCGCACAACAGCAAAAATTCCGGCCGAGCCGTACTCACCCAAACCAGGTCCTGTTCTCCGACCGAGGCGAATCCGGAAACGCCGAATCGAGTCGCACGGAAGGGAAAATGCAGCCCCGTCCGGCCGAACAAGTACGATGCGCTTTCCGTACGCGCCGAACCCGTCGCTACGCACGGCACGTCAAAGCATCCGGGAGAGGCGCACATAAGCTCCGAATCGCGCCACAACACGATCCACGGCTACGAGGCGAACACGGCACCGACGAGGACGACGCGAGGCGACGAGGACGAAGCGAAGCGACGAGGACGAAGCCAAGCGACGAGGACGACGCGAAGCAACGAGAAGGACGAACGACACGAACCAACCATGAATCCCTTCGTCCCGATCATACCAATATTCTACATCTACTACCGGAACAGGCACGGACGCGTACGGCACAGAAGGTAAGTAAGACACCAACCACAAAACACATACAACACGTACACGACACATCACACACATACACTGGGAATCTGAATATACTTACACCAGCAACAGCAGCACCATAGGGGCGGGATGCCCATCACCAATGCCACATATGCACACAGGGGCCTGAATGCGCGCCACCACCCCAACCCAGGGGGGCTGGATGCCCTACCACTACTACCACCCGTAGCCAGGGGGCAGGATGCCCACCACTACTACCACCTCTTAGCCAGGGGGCAGGAAGCCTACCACTACTACCACCCTCACCCACGGGGGGCAGGATGCCTACCACTACTACCACCCTTAGCCAGGGGGGCAGGATGCCCACCACTACTACCACCCTCACCCAGGGGGGCAGGATGCCCACCACTACTACCACCCTCACCCAGGGGGGCAGGATGCCTACCACTACTACCACCCTTAGCCAGGGTGGCAGGATGCCTACCACTACTACCACCCTTAGCCAGGGGGCAGGAAGCCTACCACTACTACCACCCTTAGCCAGGGGGCAGGAAGCCTACCACTACTACCACCCTTAGCCAGGGGGCAGGATGCCTACCACTACTACCACCCTTAGCCAGGGGGCAGGAAGCCTACCACTACCACCACCCTCACCCACGGGGGCAGGATGCCCACCACTACTACCACCCTTAGCCAGGGGGCAGGATGCCCACCACTACTACCACCCTCACCCAGGGGGGCAGGATGCCCACCACTACTACCACCCTCACCCAGGGGGCAGGATGCCTACCACTACTACCACCCCTAGCCAGGGGGCAGGATGCCCACCACTACTACCACCCTCACCCAGGGGGGCAGGATGCCCACCACTACTACCACCCTCACCCAGGGGGGCAGGATGCCTACCACTACTACCACCCTTAGCCAGGGTGGCAGGATGCCTACCACTACTACCACCCTTAGCCAGGGGGCAGGAAGCCTACCACTACTACCACCCTTAGCCAGGGGGCAGGAAGCCTACCACTACTACCACCCTTAGCCAGGGGGCAGGATGCCTACCACTACTACCACCCTTAGCCAGGGGGCAGGATGCCCACCACTACTACCACCCTCACCCAGGGGGGCAGGATGCCCACCACTACTACCACCCTCACCCAGGGGGGCAGGATGCCTACCACTACTACCACCCTTAGCCAGGGTGGCAGGATGCCTACCACTACTACCACCCTTAGCCAGGGGGCAGGAAGCCTACCACTACTACCACCCTTAGCCAGGGGGCAGGAAGCCTACCACTACTACCACCCTCTAGCCAGGGGGGCAGGATGCCTACCACTACTACCACCCTTAGCCAGGGGGCAGGATGCCCACCACTACTACCACCCTCACCCAGGGGGCAGGATGCCCACCACTACTACCACCCTCACCCAGGGGGCAGGATGCCTACCACTACTACCACCTTAGCCAGGGTGGCAGGATGCCTACCACTACTACCACCCTTGGCCAGGGCAGGATGCCTACCACTACTGCCACCCTTAGCCAGGGGGGCAGGAAGCCTACCACTACTACCACCCTTAGCCAGGGGGCAGGAAGCCTACCACTACTACCACCCTTAGCCAGGGTGCAGGAAGCCTACCACTACTACCACCTTAGCCAGGGGGCAGGATGCCTACCACTACTACCACCCTTAGCCAGGGGGCAGGTTGCCTACCACTACTACCACCCTTAGCCAGGGGGGCAGGAAGCCTACCACTACTACCAACCTTAGCCATGGGGGCAGGATGCCTACCACTACTACCACCCTTAGCCAGGGGGCAGGATGCCTACCACTACTACCACCCTTAGCCAGGGTGGCAGGATGCCTACCACTACTACCACCCTTAGCCAGGGGGCAGGATGCCCACCACTACTACCACCCTTAGCCAGGGGGCAGGAAGCCTACCACCACTACCACCCTCACCCACGGGGGCAGGATGCCCACCACTACTACCACCCTTAGCCAGGGGGGCAGGATGCCCCACCACTACTACCACCCTCACCCAGGGGGCAGGATGCCCACCACTACTACCACCCTCACCCAGGGGGCAGGATGCCTACCACTACTACCACCCTTAGCCAGGGGGGCAGGATGCCCACCACTACTACCACCCTTAGCCAGGGGGCTGGATGCCTACCACTACTACCACCCCCACTCATAGGATGGACAATGCATGACACAACAAGCACACCACAACCTAGGGAATGCAAGATTAAGACATCCCCCCACCACCATGACAAGCGTGTGAGCAGGCTGTGTCAAATGCCTACAACACCGAACATGACTTTGAACATACAATGTGACCCCCTAGCACATGTGCCACACATATATGTGTGTGGCACCCACAATGCAAGCAGCCCATGACCATTGTGGCAATGGGGCCTAAACCCCCATCATCACAGTGACCAAAAGGTAAGTGTGGGGTCCATAGCTGAAGCACATTTTGACCATTGTGGCAATGGGGTCTAAACCCCCATCATCACAGTGACCAAAAGGCAAGTGTGGGGTCCATAGCTGAAGCACATTTTGACCATTGTGGCAATGGGGTCTAAACCCCCATCATCACAGTGACCAAAAGGCAAGTGTGGGGTCCATAGCTGAAGCACATTTTGACCATTGTGGCAATGGGGACTAAACCCCCATCATCACAGTGACCAAAAGGCAAGTGTGGGGTCCATAGCTGAAGCACATTTTGACCATTGTGGCAATGGGGTCTACACCCTCATCATCACAGTGACCAAAAGGTAATTGTTGACAAAGAAAAGAGCTGCAACTGCCAAACTGCATGGATCATTCCTGGTCACAGAACCAAAAACTCATCTGTGGCAAAGTAGTGTATGTGTCCCATTGCAACATAAATTGGGGGAGCCAAATACTGCAGTGCAAATGAAACATTCCTTTGGCCATGTGCAGACAAACAACACCCATGGGGGCTGAGACCGTCAACAGTCATCAATGACACAATGACAGAAGTGACCATCAGAATGCAGAACCACATATTTGCACCAATGGGCACACAAATGCAGATACCCTGTGGAGACAGCAGATGTGAGGTGAACAGATACCATACCATGGCAGCAATGGGACACACAAACCATGATCACTGTGCTGACCGATGACCTAGGAGTCCCAGGGACAGCAGGGGAAACACACCAAACAACATACAGCCAATGGCACACCCAAGATATGCCAATGCAGTGGTGCAGATGCACAAACACAAACAGGCAGACCAACACTGTCATCATACACAGCAGGTGAGGGGTGGGGGTGCCAGTGTCCCCAGGCAACAACACAACACATGAGGAGAGCTGAATACCAATCATACAGATGTGCATACACTGCCACACTAAGGTAACTCATGGATCCAAATCCCCTATGTGGGCAAGCAGGCATTGACAGGTGAGAGGGAGCACAAAACACACATGTCACACAGGCACGTAGGAACAACAACTGACACAGCAAGTCACAGACACACCACAGCACCACTCCCAGGGCCCCCACAATGTGGTGACCCTGGGCTGAATAAAAAGACCACTGTGATGACAAAGCTAAATGTCGTTCACACTGTGAACCACAGTCAGGTGTCCTGAGCAACAAACTACCATCACACCTACACAAGCACAAATCAATCAGCATGGCCAGTAAGCCAAGGCCAACATGGAGGCAGGGGCCTAGCCGGGCAACAACTCTCATCTGCACACACTCAACACCACACCCTCGACCTCCAACAATGTGCAGCAGTGAAGTACACATGCACTGGTGACATTGCACATGCACCCATGACTATTCCAGGGTGGTGGGTGGGAACCAAGGTGTAGAAACACATCACACATGGACACTCAACAAGACTCCTGAATGTCTGACACACTGCACACTACGCTGTACATGGACATGACGGCAATACCACACCGACCAATGGGATCCCAGCCACAGTCACACACCAATGAAGAAGCCAAGGTCACCCACAAAGAACACACATAGACAACAACCAACATTGCAGCCCGGACCCTAAGGAGTGCCAGCAGTCACACACACAACGTGTCACAATCACTGAAAGATAACACAAACTGGAAATCACATGACAGGGGCAAACAACAAGTGCCAAAGGGAAACCTGACTGTGACCCATCTGCGTCTGCACACAAACTCTGCCCTGACAGCAAACACACCTATGGGTGACACCCTGATGACCAGTAATGTGCCATGCACCCACATCACAGAGAACACAGGGAGAAGACTTTGGGGAACATAGCTCAAGTCAGCAAGCATCACAAACAGGTACAACACTAGGGATCACAGCATGCGCAGATGAATGGAAGTGAACACAGACATGCACATACAACACACACCTTGAGGCGCAGGCAATGTCACACGTGTACACACTGCCATGAGGGGACTCCACTCCTGTGTGAGGAAAGCTGTGCCATATGTTGCCTCAGTAGGGCCCCATCATGTCAGCTGAGCACTTGGTCACACAATCAACAATTAGCACCAAATGAGGGCTCCCATCACATCAGCCTGGTCATGGATGTGCCAACGGAATCATCAGCACAGATCCAACACACTTGTATAGCAATGTTGCACTGACTACACGGATGAGTCCCTCCCCATTGATGCCCAAACCTGCATGTCCACTGGAGATGGCAACACGGTCAGGGA